>CM053032.1:86404209-87004209 GCA_028564925.1 Lithobates sylvaticus
TCCTGCAAGTTCTTATTATTCCAGAGGGGGGTGTGTTTTGTCATGCCCTCCAGCCCTTTTACTGTTTTTAATGCCTTCCAAACTTTTAACCCAAGCCTCACCGTGGGGGTTCTGTGACAAAATGAGTTTGCCTCCAGAGCTTCTATTATTGATCTGTGCGGAGTTCCTGCAATCATTAGATCCTTATTACCTCCTCCAACCCCTCCTATATGTTGCAGTTGGGCGGCTAGGAAATAGCTTCGTGGGTGTGGCACTGCCATCCCGCCCTTTCTTGTTCCTAGTTGCAGTGTTTGTAATCCTATCCTAGGCTGGCCTCCTTTCCATATAAGTTCTCTAAACAGCATGTCGATTTTCCTGAACCATTTTTTATCTATCCATGTCGGGCAGTTATGCAACAGATATAACAGCTGTGGCTGCCACAGCATCTTAATCAGATTACATCTCCCCGCCACCGATAGAGGAAGACGTCTCCAGATTGCGATTTTGGCTTTAAATTTAGCTAATAATGGTACAATGTTATCGTTGATGTAGTTATTGGGATTCTTCTTTATGTTTATACCTAAATATTTAATTTGTTCGACCACTTCCAGCTGTAAACTATCCGGTATCCTCTGGTTCCCTAAAGGGTCTATAGGCATTAGTGCAGATTTTTCCCAGTTTATAGTCAGCCCTGAAATTTTCCCGAAATCTATGAGGATGTTCATCACCTGCCTGGGGGATTGCTCCGCATCCCCCAGGAAGAGGAGGACATCATCCGCATATAATGTGATTCTCTCTTCTCCCCCCCCTCTTCGGAACCCCTGCATGTTCGTATTCGATCTAATTACGCTGGCCAGCGGTTCCATTGCGAGAGCAAAAAGCAAGGGGGACAATGGGCACCCCTGTCTTGTCCCCCTCTCTAATTGGATTTTGTCGGAAAAATCGTTATTGACCCTAATTTTAGCGCTGGGATCAGTATACAGGGTTTTAATCCATTCAATAAATGAGGGGCCAAATCCAAATTCCCTTAAAACTCGCCATAAGTATCCCCATTCTAGACTGTCAAAAGCTTTGACCACGTCTAGAGCCATAACCACCCTTGTCCCTGTGTTCTCTATTGGTATCTGCATATTTAGATACAGCCTCCTAATATTTATGCTGGTGGATCTGCAGGGAATAAATCCCGTTTGGTCCGGATGTATAAGTCTAGAGATGATTTTATTTAATCTGATTGCCATTACTTTCGCTAGTATTTTAGCATCCGCACAAAGCAGGGAAATAGGTCTGTATGACTTCGTCTCTAACGGATCCTTCCCCTCCTTATGCAAAACTATTATTGTTGCCTCCGTCATAGACTTTGGCAACTTCCCTTCCTCCTTCGCCCAGTTAAATACCTTAAGGAGCTCTGGTATTAGTACTTTCCCATATTGTTTGTAGGTTTCTACTGGAAGGCCGTCTGGTCCTGGTGGTTTCTGATTGGCCATTTCTTTCACCGCCAGTTGGATTTCCTCCAACGTTAGTGGTGCCTCCATGATCTCTCTTTCTTCATCTGTGAGAACCGGGATATCGACGTTTCTAAAAAATGTGTCCATTTCCCCTTCCTCCGCCGTCCCACGCGATCTGTACAGTTTGTCATAATATAATCTGAAAGTTTCTGTAATTACTGACTTTTTGGATGAAATTTCACCTTTCTCAGTCTTGATCACAGGGACGCTGGAGGGAGGGGAATTGGTTCTCACTAAATGTGCTAACATTTTCCCAACTTTCTCCCCCTCTCCATAAGCTACCTGTTTCTGGAACAACCTCTTATTCTCTGATTTCTTAATAACTGTATCTTTGTATTCCTGTTGTTTAATTAGCCATATACTTTGTGTATCCGGGGTTGGGTTATTGACGTAGTCTCCCTCTGCTTTCATCAGCTCTCTCTTAATCCTACTCTCCCATTCCCTTGTGATCTTTTTAATTTTTGATACTGATTGAATAAGGATACCTCTTAAATACGCCTTCAGTGCATCCCACATTATTCCTCTTGTCACCGTCTCATTATTAAATTTTATAAATTCTTCCAATTTTAATAGCACCTCATTTGGATCCCCTATTATTTCAAACCAAACTGGATTCATTTTCCATACTACAGGAGATCTTTCCCCTTCTAAATTTATTGATACAACCAATAGTGAGTGGTCAGATATTCCTCTAGGGTGGTATTCTATATCCCTTATAATTTGGCATGCTTCTTCGTTTCCCAAGGCTAGATCTATCCTTGAGAGCGTGGAATAGGAACTTGAGTAACATGAGAATTGCAGCACGTCTGGGTTCCGCACCCTCCACATGTCAAAGAGCCCTACTTCCTGTAAGAACCGATGTAATCGACTCTCTTCTACCTTCTGGCCCGGTACACCCAATGGGAACCTGTCTAGTTTTCTGTTGATAACCTCATTGAAGTCCCCTACTGCTATAACCGGTACCCCAGCTTTATCTGTTAAAAATTCCAATAGCCTATACATTACATCAAGCTTAAACGGAGGAGGAATGTAAATATTTGCTAGAACATATTCTCGATTTTCAATTACACAATGCAAAAAAATATACCGTCCATCTCTATCTATGCTGGTCTGCCGACAGGAAAACCCCAACTCTTTCCTTACCATCACAGCCACTCCTCTTGAATAAGAGGTGTGGACTGAGTGGAATTGGCATTGATATTTCTTGCTTTGATTTAATAACTTGGAGTCTTGAGTTAGGTGCGTCTCCTGTAGGCAGATCAGACCTACCCCACTCCTCTCCAGGGTCTCTACCACTGCTGCTCTCTTTGCCGGTGTACCCAACCCCCGTACATTCCAGGAGCCAATACTCAGTATCCTAGTCTGCATACTTTAACATAGGAAAAAAAAAAAAAAAGGGAAAAGGATATATACACGAAAAGAGAATACAATCCCCTAGGCGCTCTACCCCCCTGCCCTTGTTAAAGGGGAGGAAGCTGTAAGGGGGGGAGAGTTCAAGTGCAGAAGCCATTTGGTCCCATCTTATACTTATACTATGATGCTCACCCATCCTACCGCTACATAGGACCCGGAAGAGAGAGAGAGAGAAAAAAAAAAAGGAAAAAAAAAAAAAAAAAAAAAAGGAGAAAAAAAAACAAGGAAAAAAACTGGAGTATAAAAAAGCAAAGTAAAAGAACAAAGGAGAGATGAGAAGAAAGGGAAAGGTAACCAAACCTTTATCCAGAGGGAATACCCCGTGTGAACAGAAAAATCTTGCCCCTGTCTTAATGTTCTCCTCTAAGTGAAAAAGTGCTAATCTTTTTTCTAAGTGTTTATCTGTCAATATTTTTAGCGTACCGCTTATTTCCGTGTAGTTTAAATATTTTTCCAGTGTTTTAATTCGTTGACTCTTCACCCCCCTCCCCCCTTATACCATTCTAGGTTATCCCTAAGGACTTCTTTTGTGACCGTTACCACACATCCCATACCTGCATACTCCCCCCCCTCCCCCCCCTACACTTATATACCAGTCCCCTCCCACCCTCCACCCTCCTCCCCACCCTCCCCCATCCTTACACACACCAACAAGTGTGTTCCAGCCCACCCCCACCCTTTCATTCTTCACTGTTTTGCTATATAACTCCTTCCACCCTCCAATCCGTGTGCATATATTTCCCCTACGACACCTCCCTTCTCATCCCTCTATATTTGTTCCTCTACCCTTAACCCATCATCCCCCCGTTTTACTCATTAATTGATCCTTTCTGTCCTCCAACCATGTTGTCACGTTTGCTGGGGAATCAAAAAAAAACGTCTCTCCCATTGCTACCACACGTAGCCGAGCTGGGTACAATAAGGCATAGGTAACATCAAATTTCTGAAGTCTGCGTTTAGTTTCTATGAAGTCTGCTCTACGCCTCTGTAAGTCGGGCGAGAAATCAGGGTACAATGAGATTTTGGCTCCCTTGTAAAAAATACTCCCCATCTCTCTAGCCCTGCGGAGAAGTGTTACTTTGTCCTTGAAATTTAAGAATTTCATTAGTATAGATCTGGGATGCCCTCCTTGGGGTGGTGGTTTAAACGGGACTCTATGTGCCCTCTCAACTGAAAACTGTTGTGAAAAAGTCTCTCTTCCAAATGTTTCAATGAGCCAATTTTCCATAAATACAATTGGATCCGGGCCTTCGCTTTTTTCCGGGAGGCCTACCAGCCTCACATTGTCCCTTCGGAGTCTGTTCTCCATTTCGTCCAGTTTTCCTGCGAATTTATCCGCCTGTTCTTTTAGAGTTTTAACCTCTTGGCTTATTGGGTACATGTCATCCTCGATTTGGCTAATTCTCCCTTCTGCTGCTGTGATTCTATCGGCAGTCTTCTCCAGCTCGTGGCGCATCAAGGACAATTCCTCTTTAATATTTTTCATTTGATCGCATAGTTCCCCTAGGGACTGTTTGCATGTGTTAACTGCCGCCAATACGTCCTTTAACGTCGGCTCTCCTTCAGCCAGTGGTGCCTGGGCTAAAGCCAAATCTGGTTTTCCTGGTGGTCCTACATTTTTGTTGGCTGTGCTCTTTACTCCTCCTGTAGTGGCCCCCATAGCAACTGTCTGATTATTTGTTTGCCCTTGACTCCTTCTATCATTTGATACTTTCGCCTGGATTTGCTGTCCCCCTTTAATTGGACTATGAACTGGGGTGTGGGCATACTTTTCCAACTTTGCTGCAGCTGCTGATGCCCCATTTGTTATTGAGGGCTGGGGCCCCTTATCCTTATCCTTAGCTGATCTTAATGATTGTGTCCCTACATTCTCCTGGGTGGCCTGTTCCTCCATTCTCCTCCTTGCTGACATGTTGCCACCCCCGGGCCTCTCTGGAGTCCGACCCCGTCAGATAGCAATTCTAAAATAGATTTACAAAAAACGGTCCTCTTGTGGCCCTTAAGACACCAAAGAAAAAAAGAGGGGCCGCAAATCAGGACAGAAGGGACAGTCTTATGTGTGAGTCACAGCCTATGAGCAAGCCCGTGCGGGCTTCCGGTAATGATTAAGGGAGAATATGTATATGTGCGCAACACACAGAGCAGGTCAGAGCTTATATTTGCAAAGGAGGAAAAAAAAATAAAGAAGTTAACATTCCACTGGTTATAAATTACAGATTAAAGGTAACACGAATGCGCCCGCCGCAGCCTGTGTTGTTTTTTTTTTTTTTTTGGGTGGAAGGCCCCGGTTTATAGTATCGATTAAGGGCTGCACACATATGCAAGAAATAACTGCTGGCGTTGCTATGAGCGTTACTGTGAGAAGAAAAAAAAAAAAAAAGGGGGAGGAGAAAACACAAAAAAAAAAAAGGGAACCAGCCACTTGTAAGCTTCTCAGCGCAGCCTGCGTTTTTAATGAGGAGGCAGTCCTCGTATTGCGATTTAGCAGCAGTCCTTTAATGCGTTTTTATGCCTTTTTATGCACGTGTGTATTTTTAGCAACGTTCCTCTGTTTGAAGGCAGGCTCCGGGTACAATGCAGATACAGCACACATAGGTAAATAAAAGGGGATCTGCCAATAACAGCTGGGGAAGAAAAAAACCACGTATACCCAGCGCAAATGTCTTTGCAAAAAAGAGGGGTAGGGTAGTCCTCCAATTGGAATTCGGTGGGAACTGGCACAGTTGGATATTATATCTCACAGTTTACACCCCACGGCCGCACACAAGGAAAAGAAGGGAAGCAATCCTCAAAATTATGTCCTACAAAGCCGAGTGTATATGCACCGCACCTTATAGCGAAGTTTGTGTCTCTAACATTCCTCGATTGCAACCAAAAGAAAAAACGAAGCCGCTGTGCACATTACAGTTTCAGTTTTCTTTCTCTTTTCCTCAGTCACACAGGAGAGAGAACACCAAGCCACAGATTGCAGTGAGGGGGGGTGGGGGGGTAGACTAATAAATGTCTTCTCACCTCTCCTTGCCGTTTAAGGATGTTTTTCCAGGGTCGTCAGAGAGTCTTCTTAGGGTCCCCCCCCCTCCTCCGGTGTTCTGTTTTCTCTCCTTTTTTTTTTTCTCCGCCGTGTGTACCGTTCAGAGAGCCCGGCTTGTGGGTTTAAATCTCCCGCCGCTCTTCCTCTCTCCCAGCGCAGACAGCGAGGCAGGAGATAGCGTGTGACGTCACCTTCGGCTGTCTCCACGTAGACCCGCTGTAGTTCTGTTCCGGGTAGTTTAGGCTGACCTCGGGAGTCTCCGGCTGCGTGCAGTATACGATGTGCCGCTATGAGAAGGCAGGCTCGGCATTAGTAGCGTTATTCCATGGGACGGAGGGTGGGAGTGAGCATACACACGCACTCACATTCCTCTCACATCACACCGCGCCTCATGTCCGGTCACGCCCCCCAAGAGCCCCTGTATACTTTTTAATAAAGCAGCTGAAAGCCACGGGAGGGAGAGGAGAAGTAGCTGCTTTATTAAAAGTGGAAGAGCAGGGATAGAGATAGGGGACTATAGTGGTAATGAACAAAAATGGTACTTGCAACTTCTTGAGAAGAAATTTTAACAAAGTAATTTATTAATAATCAATGTTAAAAGACAAAGTCAACAACAAATATAATATACATACAATAAAGAAAGAAGGGATACATTGGAATTGGTCCGCCAGTCATATCAACTCCCCGGCAAGCAATGGGGGCGCAGGGGATTCAGAGATGGCTGGGGGACCAAAAGGGGTACAGAAATAAATGGGGGTAGGATAAAAAGGGTCTACAGGGATAAGGTAGATCCTGGGTACAATGGGGCTGTTAGAGAGAGCTGACCGACATGTTTCGCCATACAATGGCTTCTTCAGGGTCAATGGGTAGTTTTGTACCAAATCGGAAAAGAGTCTATAAAAATTGAAAAGCAAAAAATTAGTTATATAGCTCAATCAGTGCATATAAATTTAGTACGCAGGGCTACAACAAACATGTCGCCACCAAAGCCAGAGAACCCCTCCCAAACTCACAGACAACCGACGCTGGTCCCAAGGAGTCCCCCAAAGGGGCAAACAAAACGTACCCCTAAGCCGCTGGAACAGCCACAAAATTCGCTGGTGTGGTCAAGTGCAATTTCCCATAATGCGAGGAGCTGTCGAAGGCCTAAAGGGAGCCTGGTAAAGTAAAGTGGATAGTAATACTTAATGTGAAATGGCGAATCAAAGGGTTGATTTGCCATGCATGGCTAACATAGCCTAATTTTTACAAGAACTTACCTAATCAGGGGCTCCTGTGTGAGCCTCTGGTCCAAGAATACCGATAGGGCCACGATCTGTACCTTCAGAGTGTTTGTGGCAATTCCCTTGTCCACCCCTGACGGCAGAAATTCGAGTATTACTGGTATAGAGGGTCTAGATACGTCTCTATCCCGACACCAGTGAGAAAAAGTATTCCAAACCTTTGAATACATTTTTCTAGTGACCGGTTTCCGACTACTCAGGAGGGTCTCAATCACCCTGTCGGAGCATCCTTTGCCTCTGAGAATCTTTCTCTCAAGAGCCACGCCGTCAAATTGTAGAACCCCGGATCGGGGTGAACGACTGGCCCCTGCAGAAGGAGATCCTGCCTGATTGGGAGAGGAAAAGGAGGAGCAACCGACCAATTTCTCAGAGTAGCGAACCAAGTCCTCTTGGGCCACCAAGGTGCTATCAGAATCAGCCTGCACCTTGAGTAGGCTAGTCTCTGTAGCACCCTGGGAATCAAAACTAGTGGAGGGAAGGCATATGCTAGTTGACAATCCCACGTCTGCGCTAGAGCATCTATTCCCTCTGATCCTCCCTCCCTGGTGAGGGAGAAAAACCGCTCCACCTTCCTGTTCCCTCTGTGGGCAAAAAGGTCTATTTCGGGAACCCCAAATCTGTGACTTATCTGGAGGAATACGATCTGGTTTAGTTCCCATTCCCCCTGATGGATGGGTTGACGGCTCAGGAAATCTGCCACCACATTGGCGGTCCCCTTTATGTGAACCGCAGATATGGACTGAAGGACCCTCTCGGCCCAACTCAGAATTTCCAAGGCCAGCGATAGCAGTCTACTGGACCTTGTGCCCCCCTGACGGTTGAGATAAGAAACGGCTGTCACATTGTCCGAGAGGATTTGGACGTCTAGTCCCTGAATCCTGCTTCCAAAGGCCCTTAGAGCCTGACCCACCGCAAGAAGCGCCCTGTAATTGGAGGAGGCTCTTGCCTGGATCGGGGTCCAGGATCCTTGCGCTTGGAGGTCCCCCAGATGGGCCCCCCAACCCCAGGAGCTTGCGTCTGTGGTAATTTTTACAGGGCTCCACTGGGTCCAGGGACGACCTGCCATGAGTCTGTCCTGATCCAGCCACCAATTTAGGGAGGCCCTTAGCTTTGTTGGAATGGCTATCCTCCCTTCCAGTGACTCCTTTTTGTCCCAGGATGAAAGGAGGAAGAACTGCAGCTCCCTGGAATGTAGCTGAGCCCAGGGAACTGCCGGAATACAGGAGGTCATTAGGCCTAAGACCCTCATCACCTGCCTGTGAGAGCAGTCCCTGGGTTCCATTAAAGAGGAAATCGCTGCTACTACCTTTAACCTTTTTTCTTCTGGGAGAAAAAGCTTCTGAACCCCTGCGTCCACTGAGTTTCCTAGGAAAGTCTTTATCTGGGATGGCACTAGGGATGATTTTTCCCTGTTCACTATCCAGCCCAGACTTTCTAAAGTGCAGATTACCCTGTCTACGTCCGCTCTCACTTGCTCTGGAGACTGTCCGTAGATCAGGAGGTCGTCTAGGTAGGGTATCAGAGAAACCCCCTGTAAATGCAGATAAGCAACAACCTCTGCCAAGACCTTTGTGAACACTCTTGGGCTTGCTGATAACCCGAAAGGGAGCGCCCGGTATTGCCAGTGTTCTATCCCCCTGCCTGTAAGGACTGCGAACCTCAGCAGGGATTGGTGCTCCTGGGCAATCGGCACGTGGAGGTATGCGTCCCTCAGATCCACTGTGGCCATGAAGGAATCCTTCAATAGATGTTTGCGCACAGTATAAATGCTTTCCATCCGGAAGCTCTTCTGTCGCAGAAACTTGTTCAGCATCCTGAGATTTAATATCAGGCGAAATTTCCCTGAAGGTTTCTGGACTGTAAATACATGGGAGTAAAACCCCTGGAAGAGCTCGTCTGATGGAACGGGGACGATCACCTCTTGGTCCGCCAATCCCTGCAAATTGTCCAACAACCCTGCTGCTCTCAGTGGATCTTTGGGGAGATGTGTAAGAGTAAAATTTTGAGGGGGAGGGAAGAGAAGTTCCATACGATAACCCTCTGTCAAAATCTGAAGTATATAGGGGCTTTCTGAGATCCTTCTCCACTGAGGGACAAATCGAGAAAGCCTCCCCCCTACCCTGACACTGGCATCACTTTGACTGTTTGTTGGTGTCCTTAGGTCCAGAAAAGAGCAGGCCACCTTTCTGTCCGCTCTTTCCCTTCCCCCACCTTTTGTTTGTGTCCTTTTTGACCCTAAATTGGCCCTGGTTAGTAGGGGCACAAAAAAACTTTCTGCCCTTCTCTCTTTTGGCTTTAACCGGGAACTTCTTCCCTTTTTCTGCCGATCGTGACAGGACCTGATCCAATCCGGGACCAAAAAGCTGGGAGCCTGCAAAAGGTAACCCGCAGAGTCGAGACTTGGACATATGGTCCCCTTGCCATGATTTGACCCAGATAGCCCTCCTTGCGGAGTTCAGGAGTGCCGCTGATTTAGCCGTGGTTCTAACCACTTCCACTGTTGCATCGGCTAAATATGCTACAGCCCTGTTTATTACCTCTAGAGAATCCATAACTTCCCTAGAGGCATGGCCAGAGAGCCTGCCTACCATGCTCTGCGCAGAAGCGTCTCGGCCCTTCTATCCATCTGGTCTTTAATACTACCTGAATCCTCAAAGGACAAATCGGATTTTTTAGAGACCTGGGAAAGGGCTGCATCCAATTTGGGGGTCTTGAAGAACTTCTCTTCTTCTTCCTCCCCAAATGGAAAACTTCTCTTCCAGGTTTTAAGTTTAAGGACCTTCCTCGCCGGTTCCTTCCACTCCCTCAGAATCACTTCCTTAAGGGTCTGATGCACTGGGAAAACTCTGGACTGAGGTTTCCCTAATCCCTTATACATCTTATCCCGTGCGGATACCTGTACTGTGGGCTCCGGGATGTCCTCAGATGTATAGGATTGCCCTGAGTAACTGTCCCATGTCCTCTACAGGAAAGAGATGTCTCAGTCTGGGACTGTCACTGTCCTGGCTTTCAGAGTCTGAGTTTTCTCCCTCCTCTAAAGAGCTCTCCTGACTCCTCGGGGTCCTCAAACTCATCTACTCCCAAAGTGATAGGAGAGGGATGCCTCTGCCAAGCTATCTGACCTCTGTCGGATGTACCCCCTAGGGATGAAGTACCCTCCCTAGAAGACAGAGCCTATCTGCCACTAGTGCTAGGCTCTTCTTTAGGATGCAATAACTGTCTTCAGGGATTGGAGCATAGTCAGCATCTCTGCCTGAACCGCAAGGAAGTCCCTCATAACCTGTGAGGTTTCCTTACCTGACAGTTTCATTATGCATCTAAAACAAAAAGGTTTTGCATGATCTAGTGGGAACTTTTCATTACAATTCCCACACCTTTTTGCTCTAGGGGGACGTTTTTTTTTGCCTTTGGCTTTGTGGGCCCCTTGAGCAGATCCATTGGGTTCTAAAGGAGACAAAAAGACAAGACAGCACTCACTTAGCAGGCTGTATTCTCCCTCCTGTCCCCCCTCCCCCCCAAGGGGTGAGGATAAGACTCCCCTCCTAACCCACCCCTTGTCACAGAGGAAGACTCACCCCTCGTGGTCCCCTCCTGGGATGCAGCCACCGCTATGTCCTCCTCACCTTCCATCCTGACCTCAGCTGGTTCGGATTTGCAAGGAGCTTCCTTTGTGAGGATCCAGGAGGTGAGAGTGGCCTGTGGGACCTCCGCCTGGCTTCACCGGACTTTTATGGTCAGGACACCGCTCGACGCCATTTTGCTGAAGTCCCGCCGCCGGTAGTACCTTTTGGCCTCTAGTGTCTCCGGATCCGCCATTTTGGCGTGGACCGGAAGTGATGCTACCCGGAACCGGAAATGGCAACAACGCCATCTTGCTCCACCTGACTGAAATATACACTCCTGCGTAGGAGTGTCTCCAGCATTTTAAATGACGCTGTACACCAGAAAAATGACACCCTCCTCCAGCGGCCCTGGACTCCTAAAGACCCTCCGGTTCCTTCATCTGCCAAATACCCATTTTGGTTGGAAGGTAAGGGGGGGGGGAGGCATGTACCCACAAGAGATCCGGGAAACGCCACTGTACCCAGGAGGCTCTTTACTGGGGAATCAGTCATTGGGGGTCCCCCCTGAGAAGGGACTGAAACCCAGGCTGAACCGGCAACCCTCCCCGGCTTTGGCGTCCAGCTCACGGGGGGGGGACTGTCCGCTATCAGCTTCAGGTGTGACCAAAAATAACAAATGTTTCGCTGCCGGGAAACAATCAAGAACTGAGGTGCAGGGGGAAGGGAGGGGCCTTTTAACATGTGTTGATTGTGTTTCCTGTCAGGTGGACCAGTCATCTCAGGTGTGCCGTCCTGGAAGATGACTTGAGAAAATAAAAGCGTGGCTACAGGTCAAGTCTGTGAAAGACCTTGAGTGGCCCAGACTTGAACATCTCTGGGGATCTGAAAATGGCTGTGTACCACTACACAAAGAATGGTAAAAACTGCCCAAAAATAGGCGGGCTTGTAGCATCAGACTCAAGACTTGGTGAGTCAAAGTAATGAGCAAAGGCTGTAAATATAAAAAAATAAAATAAAAAGTACTTAATTTGCAAAGACTGCAAATTAATTTCATTGTCATTAACCGCTTCCCGACTGCCTCATGTAGATATACGTCTACCGAATGGCATGGGCAGGCAAAAGCACGTACCTGTACGTCCCCTTTAATTGCCTGCCCGTGGGTGCGCCAGCGGCATGCTCGCGGCCGGGAGCTCTGTGACCAGCGGACCCGATCGCCGCTGGTGTCCCGCGATCGGGTTACGGAGCTGAAGAACGGGGAGAGGTATGTGTAAACAAACCTCTCCCCGCGCTTCCTACTCTGCCTGTCATTGATTGGCTTTCCCGATGACCGGGAACAGCCAATGACAGACGTCAACCCCGCCCCCTAATGTAAAAACACACGTCACAGCCCATAACCCCTCCCCTAGTGGTTAACTTTCACTACAACTGTCATTTATACAGGAATCAATGCATTTAAATAGCATTGATTGCTGTATACATGACAATGGTCCCAAAAATGTGTCAAAAATGTCCGGTGTGTCCGCCGTAATGTTGCAGTCACAAAAAACGCTAATCGCCGCCATTACTAGTAAAAAAAAAAAAAAAAAAAAAAAAAAAAGGTATAAAACGATCCCCTATTTTGTAAACGCTATAACTTTTGTGCAAACCAATCAATAATCGCTAATTGCGATTTTTTTACCAAAAATACATATTGGCCTAAACAGAAAAAAAAATTATATATTTTTTGGGGATATTTCTTATAGCAAAACAAATGTTGCATTTTTTTTTTGGATTAAGGCTGTAACATAATAAAATGTTTAGGAAGTGCTGTGAATACTTTTGGATGCACTGTAGATCAGCATTGCGTTACTGCAGCGGATAAATACTCCCTGTATCATTCTTGAAACAAAAGTTGGGTTGGATTAATTGCTGCTCAGCCATTTCACAGGAACAGTTGTATTCTTAAATGACACACAGGCTTCCGCTTTGCCAAGGTGGTGATTGTGACCATATCAGCCAGAGTAGGCCCTGTGTTCATCAATTAAACAAAAAAAAAACTGCGAATGGCTTACAGCACGACTTGATTTTGTTCACGAAGTCCCATTTTGCTGCTGGAAAACAGCATTGTATAGTGTATTCTCCCAGTGGGCTCATTTGCTAATGAAGCAAATTGTTTGGACGAGCCACAGCCAACCTCTGCAACACACTTTACCTCGCAATCTCAAACAGCCAAGCTCTGCATCCACATCATTTCTGCATAACTTGATCAAAAGCACCACCATCTTTCACATAACTATACAAGCATGTCTCAGCAGCCATCCCTGTTCTAGTACCACCTGTGGCCACTGCTGCAAATTTGCTATGGATCACTTTTGAAAGCAGCAAGAGGAGTGTCCACCCTCTCCTGGTGGTACCTGGGCATACCTGATGTCACCCATCAGCCCAGCCTGGGACCCATCCAGCATCTTGCAATAGAGATAATGAATGCAAGATGGCCTCTGTTCACGTTTATGGCCTTGGACTGAAGTGATATGTCACTTTTAATCACATCGTGTACACAAGGCTTTGTTAAAAGCAAAAGATGTTTACATGGGGGTCTTCTAGACCAAAGATCTCTCCATAAAGAGGATCTGTCATACTCTATTGCCATCAGTAAGGGATGTTTACATTTCTTGCAAAATAAAGCAATACTTTTATTTAAAGGGACAGTAAAAAAGTTAAAAGCACCCTTAGGTCCGGTTCAGACTGCTGCGGTGTGGGAGATCGCATACGATTTGCACCGCAGTTCAAATCATATGCGATCTCTGTGCGATGCAAGTTCAGCCATACAGATAGTATGGCTGAATTCGCATCGCATTCGGCCCAAACTCGCACGGGACTTTTTTGGTCCATTACAGAATCGGATGGTGTTCTCACCATGCGATCCGATTCCTGTCTGAGTTTGCAGATCGCACTGCGATATGCGAGCTGATATGGGGGTGTCATTAACATTTCACTGACACTCCCAGTAGCTCGCATAGGGCAGTGTGAACTGCCGGCGGGAGACATGCGGTGTGGGAACCCGCAGTAGATTCGCAGCGTTCCCGCACTGCAGCAGTGTGAACCTGGCCTTACAGTGACTGAATATGTAAATGGTGCTCAAACTGCACCTGAGGTATAACATTAAGGCGATAGCAATTCTAACACTAAAAATGTGTACAAGTTACCAGTTTAGAGTTAGAAGTCTAAAGTGCAACACTTGGAGCCTTTGAAGTACTGTAGTTTGGAGCCAATCCAAGAGAATGCACAATTTTAAAGCATGACATGCTGGGCATCCATTTGGTGCAACATCTTTTATATTGTAAAAAAAAAAAAAAAAAAAAAAAAAAAAACACATAAAGTGCCAGAATTGCCTGGTAGGTAAGTGGGGGGGGGGGGGGGGGGGGGGGGGGGGGGGGGGGGGGGGGGGGGGTGGGGTGGGGGGGGGGGGGGGGGGGGGGGGGGGGTGGGGGGGGGGGGGGGGGGGGGGGGGGGGGGGGGGGGGGGGGGGGGGGGGTGGGGGGGGGGGGGGGGGGGGGGGGGGTGGGGTGGGGGGGGGGGGGGTTGGGGGGGGGGGGGGGGGGGGGGGGGGTGGGGGGGGGGGGGGGGGGGGGGGGGGGGGGGGGGGGGGGGGGGGGGCGGGGGGGGGGGGGGGGGGGGGGGGGGGGGGGGGGGGGGGGGGGGGGGGCGAGGGGGTGGGGGGGGGGGGGGGGGGGGGGGGGGGGGGGGGGGGGGGGTGGGGGGGGCCGGGGGGGGGGGGGGGGGGGGGGGGGGGAAGGGGAGGGGGGTGGGGGGGGGGGGGGGGGGGGAGGGGGGGGGGGGGGGGGGGGTGGGGGGGGGGGGGGGGGGGGGGGGGGGGGGGGGGGGGAGGGGTGGGGGGGGGGGGGGGGGGGGGGGGGGGGGGGGGGGGGGGGGGTGGAGGGGGGGGGGGGGGGGTGGGGGGGGGGGGGGGGGGCGGGCGGGGGGGGGGGGGGGGGGGGGGGAGCACGGGCGGCGGGGGGGGGGGGGGGGTGGGGGGGGGGGGGGGGGGGGGGGGGGGGGGGGGGGGGGGGGGGGGGGGCGGGGGGGGGGGGCGGGGGGGGGGGGGGGGGGGGGGGGGGCGGGGGGGGGTGTGTGGGGGGAGGGGGGGGGGGGGGGGGGGGGGGGGGGGGGGGGGGGGGAAGCACCTAAACTTGTGTTTTGCCAGGATTTTACTGCAATCTGGAATTGTGGGTAGAACCGATTCTGCCGGCAATGACAGATACATGAAGTGTGAGTGGTGACCATTAAAATGTGTACAATAAAATAGCATGTTAAGTAACTATTCCTGGTAGAGACTGCCACATTCAATTATTTTGGACTGTACATTATAAAGTCACGTGCTACCACACATAGGACATTTTATCTGATAAGGAAAGGCACATTGCAATCTGCTCTTTGTGCAAATTTTACAAATCTTTAGACCTATTCCCTTCTGGTTATTGGAAACCTTCCTGTAGTTCAACTGTTCAAGAATGCAATGTCTCACTTTAGTGAGAACCCATATTATGTAAAAACCCTTTTGAAATTATGCCAGCTTGTTAGGAGATTCCATGTTAGTTTTTTAAATATTTTAGAACGTTTGCTTAAGATTTTTTGCATAGCTTACATTGCATGTTGACCTTGCGACCTGCATTTGAGCTAGGCAAGATTTCAGGATGACAATCCATCCAAAGTTAGGACCTTGAACAAGAATTACAATACAAAACTCGTATAGAATATTTTATTGAGACCTAGCTGGAACAAAGCCAAATAAATGGAACAGATCAAGCTTTGCTTTATGCGGTCTCCTCCTTTGCCAAACGGTCTTTCTTGAGTGGTCCCTGTAAATAAAAAAATGTTTAGTATTGTGATAATTTATAAAGTGAACAAAACTAAGGGGGGGCAACAAAGGAATAACTGTTACATCAATAATTCAGAGGGAAGAATGTAACCGACTAGTTAATGCATAAATCTTCCTAAACAGGAGCCTTGATTGTCTAAAGATTTTTGCTGCCTGCTACATTTGTTAGAATGCTTTCAACAATGTAAAAAACACATCAAAGAGCAATACGTCAGTATATAGATTGCAAGCACAAAGTTTTACTGTCATTTTGGTTTGACAATATTGTCTTCAGCTGGAATACTATAACCCTATGGCATTTATAAACATGTTCCCGGGTTTGACATACCATAAAAGCCTTCTTTTCCTCTGCTGTCTGGAAACGACCATGTCCAAACTTAGAGGTGGTGTCAATGAATTTAAGATCAATCTTCTCCAAAGCACGGCGACTGGTCTGCACAAGCAGGGACTATAGAAATGGAAGACAAAAATGTTAGATACCAACCATAGGATCAAAAATCCTAAAATGACCTTGTTTTATAAGTTTTAATTACACCATATACTCTTTTCCTGTTTTGCCATTTGAGAAAATCTCCACCTGCAAACAAGGAGCCACATTTGAGGACTACAAAGCCCAGCATCTGAGATGATTTTAAATGCACAAAAGACTTATGGAGTCTATGGCAGCTAATGAGTGGATGCATAGGAGGGAGAACACGGATTGCACCAAATTATGTTTACAGTTTTTTATCACAGTACTTTATCTTGGTGAAATATTAAATTCCATCAACTAGACTGTTAGCTTAAAGAGTTTAATTTATGAAATAGTGGTCTGTATTGAGACTAGCAATTTTAATCAGGTTTAATAGTGGGAGTGCACTTTACATGTATGGACATTGATTTTAATAAAGATTACATAGCAAAAAAAAAAAAAAAAAATTTATAAATTCACATGATAGGAACAAAATGCATGCTTTTAGAAGAAAACTCACCTTGCGCAATGTGAGAACTCGTTTCTTGGTCCCAATAACACAACCTTTTAGCATAAGAAAGTCATTTTTCACCTCTCCATAGTGAACGAAACCACCCTAAAAAAAAAAATTTCAGTTATAACCAGTAACAGCAATAGCGGTCAGTATTTGATGCATCATTACTTAAGTCTGCATTTAAGAAGTCAAAAAAATTAACCAACTCACTTACCTTAACCGCTTCCCGACCAGCCACTGCATATATATGTCAGCAGAATGGCACGGCAGGCAAAAGCACGTACCTGTATGTGATCGTGCATTTGCCTGCGGGTCGCGTGCGCCGCCAGCGGTGCGCTCGCGACCCGGTCGGGAGCTCCGTGACCCCGGGACCAGCGGACCCGATTGCCGCTGGTGTCCCGTGATCGGGTTATGGAGCTGAAGAGCGGGGAGAGGTTTGTGTAAACAAACCTCTCCCCGCGCTTCCTACTCTGCCTGTTATTGATTGGCTTTCCCGATGACCGGGAACAGCCAATCAATAATGTCAGACGTCAGCCCCGCCCCCAATGTAAAAAAAAAAAAAACACACACACGTCACAGCCCATAACCCCTCCCCCCAGTGGTTAACCCCTTCACTACAACTGTCATTTATACAGGATTCAATGCATTTAAATAGCATTGATTGCTGTATAAATGACAATGGTCCCAAAAAATGTGTCAAAAATGTCCGATGTGTCCACCATAATGTCGCAGTCACAATAAAAATCGTTGATAGCCGCCATTACTAGTAAAAAAAAAAAAAAAAAAAGCTATAAAACTATCCCCTATTTTGTAAACGCTATAACTTTTGCGCAAACGAATCAATAATCGCCAATTGCGATTTTTACCAAAAATATGTAGAATACGTATCGGCCTAAACTGAGGAAAAAAAGTTTATATATCTTTTGGGGATATTTATTATAGCAAAAAGCAAATATTGCATAGTTTTCAAAATTGTCGCTCTATTTTTGTTTATAGCGCAAATAAAAACCGCAGGGGCGATCAAATACCACCAAAAGAAAGCTCTATTTGTGGGAAAAAAGACGCCAATTTTTGTTTGGGAGCCACGTCGCATGACTGCGCAATTGTCAGTTTAAGCGACGCAGTGCCGAATCGCAAAAAGGGGCCTGGTCCTTTGGCTGCCAATTGGTCAAGGGCTGAAGTGGTTAAAGCAGAGCTTTTTTGCTTCCACATTTGGCAACGGGGAAGGGGGGGGATTGGAGATAAACCAGGCAACCGTCACCATAGTGAGATCCCATGGAGGTTCGGCTCCCAACCCCCTCAGTACCCCTGCTGCCGGAGCTATTCACAAAATGAAGCATGCACAGTAGGGAACCAGATTCACTGCTTGTTTCCCTTACATGGAATGGTGGCAGCACCCAAGAGCCTATTGAAAATAAAATTGGCTGGGGATCAGACATCATGGGCTCCCTGAACAGACAAATGTCCTAGGATTAAAAAAAGTCAGCATCTACAATATTTGTAGCTGCTCATTGAATTTTTTGTTGGCTGCTGGAGCTTCTCCAACATAGCAAATCCAACACAGATACTAATGCCAATAGTACCAGTCTCATGGCTAAAGCCAGCAATAGAGGGATCAAAAAACAGGGACCATGTGTAGGCATTCCCACTCAGTTTAATGTAACAAGATATCTGTCAAACAGGCTTGTTGGAAAAACTCAATCAGCGGTTGCATCTGCTCATAAGGGTGCTTTCACACAGGGGTGTTTTTCAGGAGCTACAGCACTAAAAATAACGCCTGTGTAACGCCTGAAAAAAGCGGGTCCTTTCACTCGTGTGAAAGCCAGATGGCTTTCACACTGGAGTGGTGCGCTAGCAGGACAGCAAAAAAGTCCTGCTAGCAGCATTTTTGGAGCGGTGTATTCACCGCTCCTACCCATTGAAATCAATGGGACCCCATGGGGATACCGCTGGCAAAGCGCTGCTTTTTAACCCTTTTTCGGCTGCTAGCAGGGGTTAAAACCACCCTGCTAGCGGCTGCATACCGTGGCTAAGACAGTAAAGCAGCGCTAAATATAACGCCACTTTACCGTCGCCGCCCCAGTGTGAAGCCGGCCTTAGTATATTTTAACGCAAGAGTCTCTGCAGGGAGGATTCCTAAATCCTCCTTGCATAGATAGTTATAGTTTACGATCCATTTATAGCCAGCTTAAACAGGTATTTAAAGTAATGTAGTACCTATACTTTCAAACACATTATATTCTATACACACACGGCTAGTGGTACAATGACTAAGTCCTCAGAAGGAAGGCAGCATGGAATTAATCCTCATGCATTTCAGGAGCTGTGCCCAGCACTTAATTCCACAACTTCATCATAGGACAAATCACAGCTGGACTAGCTCAGAGAAGGGGGGGGAACCTTTTGACTTTTATTCAGCCGCCTAGCGTGCATAGACCCTCAATCAGTACAGTTTTCCAAACCTACCAAAAAAGGTCACCAATACTGCAAGTTTTGTAGTACCCTCACATACAAAAAAGGTGAATTGTGGACTCATTCTGTGTAAATTACAAAACAGCCTGTGACCTGGACAATGGGAAATTTTATTTAACTATGGGCAAAATAAGTGGCAAGTGATTACCAACATACACAGCAGTTTATTCTGCTGATCTAACAATTTTATTAGCCATTAACTGGCATTTCCTAAAGTGACAAAAAAAAAAAAAAAAAAAATCTGAGCCTACAAATTACCACCTATTGCTCTTGGCATCCTGCAATTTTTTTGCCAACGTGATACAATTTCCTGTTTGTGTGGCTACAATCGTTCACCATGGTAGCACCACATGTAGGATGTAGCAGTCTTCTGCTTGGTCCCAATATGGACCAAGGGGTTTATAGTAAGCATATGCACTGCTTGACCAAAACAAAGTAGGCAGCAATACTATGAAGTTTCATGAAACCATTGCAGGGCCAGTAACTGTTCACTGCATTTGCACAACCTAATGAATTACGCTAGAAAGGTGGGCCCAATATAAGCTGCTTACCAGAGGGTTGATGCTCTTGTCTGAAAGGTCATAATCAGTTGAAGCATTGTTCTTCACAAGTTTACCATCCTTTGAGTGGTAGCCTTGTCCAATTTTGTAGATCTGAAAAATAAAAATATATAAAATAAAATGGACTGCCATACTTAACGTGCAAGTTCAACTTACACGTTCTGTAAAAGTGAACTTGCAATGGACCCCCCCCCCCCCATTGCACCCAGTCCCAGAGTGTGGTGATCACCCGTTCAGACAGCTTGTACTGCTGCTGGTTTCCCCGCTTGCCCTCTTCGCCTGTGGTGACAGGATGGGCTATGCGGGTTCTGACTGGTCAGCGCCGCCCATGTGATTAACAAATTAGAATGCTCCTAAATGTATTAAATAGAGACTGTGATCCCACCTAACAAAGCAGTCAGAACTGGTTATAACTGCATGCGTGGTGACCTTAAACATGTTTGAACCTGCGTGACAATCGTCACTGACGTTCAGGTGATTGGGAGTGACCATTTAGTTTGGTTTAGTTTTCTGTAGTGTGCTGAAAAAAAATGCCAAGTTTAAAAAAGTTGAACATGTCAAATTGAAGTTAGGAAAATTGCAAACCACTAACAAAAGGTTTTCAAATGCCTACTACAGCTTATGGGAATTACGGCCTGTATCGTGTGCTTGGCACAAAAGATTCAGCAAGGGACAAGAGAATGAATTCCCATAAGTTAAAATTAGTGCTCAAAATGGACACGTTTTGAGTCAGTTGATGCTGTAAAGATTATGGACAGCAGACCAAAATGTATTTTCTCCATGCCTTCAACCAGTGGAAAACAAGACTGCAACAATGCATTAGTGCAAATGGGGAATAAATTGAAGGGGACAAGCATTACATTTGTAATATAGGCGATTTAATCAGCCATTTAATAGACACCTCGTACCTCCTGATGAGGTACATTATGGAGATTAAGCTGCAGGGGGATTCTAAGCCCCCAGACCAGTGAGGAGTCAACCTGATGTCTACTAGCGGGTGATCACCGTTCTCCAGGTCAGCAGGACAGGGGTCTAGTTACTCATTTGCATGCACACGGGTGTTGCTGGTCACGGCACTGTCTTCTGAAGAAACTTCACAGGTGGCCGTTTCTTCAGAGCACATGTGCCGATGACATTGGTGCAGTATACAGTAAATATCTCCTAAACTGCCATTTACAAGATATTTACAGTACCCAATAGGTATAAAGTATACAGGGAGGTTTACAACCTCTTTAAAGGCTTGTTTATGGGTACAGGGATAAAGGTGCAATTTTTGCCTTCTCTAGCTTGATTCTTCCTCCCATACATGCAGCCAGTCCAGTGCTGCCAACTCAAGACCCTCAGCTGCAGTCACATACTCACTAAGGCCATAAGGGTTAATAGCCCTGCACACTACCAAACTACAAAGAGGCACCAGCCACAGCTTTGGGTAGAACCCTACAGCATGTAATAAACCTTAGCTTGTCACCTCTGACTAAATGAGCAGATAACCTTACAGTGTGGGGGACCCAATTTCCCCAGAGTTCAGCTTTAAATAGACTGCCTCACTTATACAGCCAAACTAAGATTTGACAGGTAGCCACAGATGATTAAATCAGGATAGGTCTAATCACCACAACATGAAAAGTGGTTCACAACCCACAATGACCAGTCTAGATACAACTTCTCTGTACACCATTATGCAACTAGTACCCTGCAATGGACACAAACCTCAATTAGTTTAGGCCTATGTAAATTAACCCAACCAGGTGGTGCATGGGGAAGTTTGCTACATGAATTCATACCTTCTTATTGACCTCAGTCCGGTGATGGTATCCCTTTTGGCCAGCACGAGCCACAGAAAAGGCAACACGGGCAGGATGCCAAGCTCCGATACAAGCAACCTTTCGCAGACCCCTGTGAGTCTTACGTGGAAGCTTTTTTGTGTGCCAACGGCTAGTCACACCTGAAACAAGATATAGAGATCTATGAGGAACGTGTAGCACAATTTATAAACAGTTTTTCAATATAGTCATGTTCTCAGAAGGAAGGCAGCATGGAATAATTCTTCAGGAGAGATCAGGCACTGTGCCCAGTGCTTGTTCCATGACCTCATCACAGAACAGACAAAAATAAAAGTACTTTAGATACAAAAAGCATTGGGGGCAATTCATTTGAAATTTAGTAATCAACCAGGATTTACAAACAATTAGCCACACTTTCAGATACTCAAGCATAAAAATATACAGTATAGATTATGCACTCACCTTTGTAACCCTTTCCTTTTGTGACTCCAATGATATCAATCATTTCATCCTGCCCAAAGACTCCAGACACTGTTACCTGCTGCTCTAGCTTCTCACGGGCCCAATCAACCTTTTGAGCCACTGTACCACCATTAACTTGGATCTCCATGAGATGCGACTTCTTCTGCCTCAAAGGTAAAAGGCGCATCTAAAGAAAAAACAAAAAACTGTTGCAGAACATATTTTGGTGTAGGAGGCTGAAGCTTTTTGTAAGCATGATTTAATAGCACAAACTGCCAATTTTAGCTTGACCCGCTTTGCCCAGGAACCAGTGCCCATATTAAAGTGGATGTAAACCAGATTCATGAAATTTGAGCTGGGAACATATCTAGTGTTCTTTTCAAAGCACCCATAGTCCCATAGCTCTGTTCTTAGCCTCATAACTTCTGACAAGTTTTTAGAGGGCAGCCTGAAGTGCATCATGGGAGGTTGCTATAAATAGATTAGCAGTCAGCTTGCAGTCTCAGAAAAGAGCTCTGCACATTCCTTTCTTCATTTTCTAATGGAGAGGGGGGTGTATGCCTTTCCTCCAATCAGCTGTATGCCAATAATCCACTCCCAGTGGTGACCAGTAGGAGATCTGCAACACCAAGAGCACTTTTTAAAGGATATACACAGCAGATAATTTAAAAAAAAAAAATAACTGAAGGGAAATATATTTCATTTGTGTATCATTTGAGGCTGTTCACTGAGTACGAAGGGTTTACATCCACTTTAAAAGCAAAACTGAAGGTGTTGGACTTTTTCCCAGCAGTCCCTTGTCAGCTTATTTTCCATTGTGCTGGTCTATAGAGTGGAGCAAGCACAAGCTTTAGCCATCTCCAAATAAAAAAAAAAAAAAAAAAAAAAAGACACAAGCCCCTATGTTAAAGTGATTGTAAAGGATCACCTTGTAAAAAAAAAAATAAAAAAATAAAAAAAAAAAGTTTAAAATAGAAAGGAAAGGCAAACAATACCCCCCCCCCCCCCCCTTTCTATAAGCTATCACATGCCATCTGTTCTCAGCTGCACAAGAGCTTGGGGGGGGCGGCGGCGGCATGTCAGGACAGGTCTGATCATTGGAAGAGAGTACACCGGGTTATTAGCACAGCTAGAGTACTGACCACGATGTGCTCTCCCAGCTTAGTGTGGCTTTTTTTATAGTAACGCAGAGGGACTAGCAGCAACACCAGTAATTTCACACAAAGGAAGCATACAAACAGGATACCTTTTCATACAAGTGCATGGTACAGCAGGCACATAACAGGAATATGAAATGTCAGGGTAACAAGTTAAGCCTGATCAGTTCTGTTTTGCTATTGTCTGCTGGAGCAGCCACCCCTGCCCCACTGTTGTGCTTACAGCTAAGAGGGTTGCGAGCATAAAAAAAGCAGCTTATAGAGCACCCACCTGTGTATGCGCAATGACCCTGACGACCTGGCAGTATTTCTTCATGCTGCTAAAATCTTTCTCCAGCTGCTTCTTGCCTTCGTCATCTTGCCACTTCTTGCAGTATTTGGTAAAGGCCTTCTTCTTTGACTTATACCTTTAACGGCAGAGCATGAGAGTTGGAGCGGCCCTTCATCAAGCCTCAAAAAGGACATGAGCGGAAGGAGCCAGACCTTTTCAAGTGTTCAGCTCATTGCATGGCTTCAAAGGAGCTTTTCAGCCAGCAAGCGGAGCCTGGAGCTCATCAGACAAAGGCCAAGGCCAGAGCTGAGAGGAGCTGCCAATGTTCATTCCAGGTGCATTTAATATAGGCAATCATAAAATGGTTAAATAAAAAAATGCATGTTATTATACATTAAAACCCATCTGCTGCACTTTAATGGCAAGTCGGGTGGGGGGGGGGGCAAAGGTAGGGACACAATTTCCCCAGCTACACCATACAGGCTCTGTGGGAGGTACAACTGGTTCAGCAGCCCACAGCCAGTGGAGTAAAGGATCAAGTAAGTAAAACTGCCTTTATGGTCCTAGACTTAAGAAAGCATTTAAAAAAAAAACTTGCAACGGGCAGCACCCGCTGTAAGTGAGCAATTTTGCCCCCCTCCTTTCCCAAGAGTTAAGCTCTAAATGAGACAATAGTTGGTGTTAAGGCTTTATTATGCAAATATGGATCTATGAAACCAACCCTAAGCATTCGGGGTCTTCAAATGCTTGCACCCAAATATCTAAAGTTGTGTACACATTCCTGGCCAACTTTTACAGCAGTGTTTATTTGCCCACGTTGACAGTACAACAGGTCTGAAGCATTTAAGTCCTGTATTAGATGCTAGTGTGATTGTTGGGATACAACCAAGGTCACTTACCAGTTCTTATAGAAGCGCCTTTTGCATTCATCACTAATGTGTTCAGCGAAGATGGTCTTGAAGCTGCGGAGACCTCGTGGAGTCTGGACGTAACCCACAATGCCAACGATAACCATGGGAGGAGTCTCTACAACAGTCACTGCCTCGACAACTTCCTTCTTGTTTACCTCTGATTTAAATATTAAAAGGGATTTATCATACCAAGCATCTAGCCTATGTACACAAACTCTTTACATTTCTTGGGGTTAAATAACCTTTTATTTATTAGAGCCACAAAGCATTTTGTTTGTGCTTTCAAGCCATCACTACATCACAATTGTTACATTTTAAAGGTTACAGTCAGAACTCGACATTCAGCAATGACAGCCAAAGGATGTCAGTCAGTCCGCCCGTCGATAAGGTTTCATCATATGTAGCCTTTAAAACTCTTGCATTAATATCGTGCTTACCCTTTTTGACATCTACACCTCTACTCTTCAAACAAGGAAAGCAACTTTTCTAGTGTTATTTCCAAACCTTCAAAGTTACGGTGTTGCAACATTACAGCAGCACTTCACTCAATCAATGTTACGAATTTGAATAATTATGCTGCTACCATTGGTAAATGAATAGGAAGCATTATGTTTACTTGTGTTAAACTTTGTTACTCCCTGGTTTCTTTCCAAAGGAAATGTCATACATCCAAGGAGTCTTCAGGAGGGGAGGAAGTGTTTTAACTTGGCTCAGTATGCAGGCAGGAGGATGTGCTAAGGATTTCCATATGTAAATGCTATATGAAATCCCCTGCCCTTACTTAAAAAAAGGGGGTTGTAAACCCTCATGTTTTTTCAGCTTAATGCATCCTATGCATTAAGGTGAAAATACACCCAAGTTTTACTTAGCTGAGCCCTGGAATTTCCCACGCAAGAGAAATGTTCTGCCTCTGCCCAGGGTTCTCGGCACGTGAATGGATGGGAGAGTTTGCTATGGATATTAAACAGGGTTTGTTAGAGCTCAGATGCAGTGTAGTTCTGCTTTAAGCTACCCAAGTTATGTTACCACTAAAGGGCACACTTTGCCAGTAGGTAGAAGATTCCAAACATGTTCTACAAGGCCGTGCCGAAACAGAAGATAGCAGACAGCCGAGAGGGGAAGGTACGCGTTTCTTAACCAATGGCTTTACCAATAAATTAGAATTTGAGCCATAAAAAGGTGAATTTGTGTGGTTGTTACAGTACACTTACTTGAGCCAGGCCTGTCCACCTCCCTGACAATGTGGGTCATACCAGCTTTATAACCCAGGAAAGCTGTTAGATGGATTGGTTTGCTTTGGTCATCTTTAGGGAAGCTCTTGACCTTGCCACGATGTCTCTTGCTGCGTTTGCGGGGCAGGAAGCCAAGAGAGCCGTGCCTTGGAGCCGAGAACTTTCGGTGAGACTAAAAAACAAAATGGAATGTTGCATTAAAACATGGCCAAAAACAAACAGTTTAAAAACAAAACCAGACATCTGAAAAAAACTGCAAGCCTCATTTAAATGGATGGTCTAGGCTCATTTATACGGCCCTATACAACCCCCCACGAAAGCAGACAGGTGGCACAGCCTATCAAACCTGCCAGCTGCAGTCAAATGCTTGGCTTACAGTGCGTGTTCCAGTCAAAATCAGTTAACCACTTGCCGACCACCCACAGTATATTTACATCATTACATTGATGTTTAATACCGGGGTTATGGCAGCAGCTAGCCACCATGGATAGGTAAGTTGAGCGACAGCAAAATGGCACCACCCACTTGGCTCTTTGCCCATGGAGGACTGGCGCAACCTCCATATAAACAAAGAGGACCTGTCATGTCCATTACAAGGGATGTTTACTTTCCCTGTAATATGACTAAAAAAAGTGATAAAAATATATATATAAAAAAAAAAAAAAAAAAGTTAACCCAAAATCATGAGGTATTGCTGCGATCATTAGATTAGAGCAAGAGCAATCATTTTAGAACTAGACCCAGCTTTAGTTTTTTTTTATTCATTGAAGTGTATTTTTTTCCAATAAAAAAGCGTTTAAAAAGACCGCTGCACAAATAGCTTGACAATACTGCAACAATCAGCATTTTATTCTCTAAGGTCTGTGCTACAAAAATAAAACCCATTAGGCCCTTTCACACTTGTGCAACTTTACCTGCAACTTTGGACATCACAGCCACACAAGTCTTACCCCATGATTCCCAATCATATCTGGGAAACTTCAAAGTAGTCCCTGTACTACTGTGGTCTGCCTTTTATGCAGAATTGGAGGTCCATAAGCCTCAAGTTTACACAGGCATACTCTGTAATTGCATCAAAATTGGCAGTGTGAAACAGGCCTAACATTCCACTCTGGGTGGGATGTACATTGCAAGGATTTTAATAAAACTTTGTTGCAAATTCCTATCTTTTGTCTGTGTCCATGCACAGGGCAAGTCTGTATGGTAGTGGTTTTACAATAATCTCAGCTACTGCACATGCATGGCTCTTATGAGCAAACTTGCAGGGTCTGTATACCATTACACACGATTACCATTTCAGTGTATCACACCAAAAATGAAATTTGTTGCATGGGATACTCATCTCATTTGCATACAAGTTCTGGGGGGGGCGTTCTGTACACCGTGTACAGAAGACCTCCAGGTAGCCATATTGCATTGTACAAAAAAAAAAAAAAAAGTGGCAGATTAAAGCGGGGTTCCACCCTAAAGTGGAACTTCAGCTCATCGGAACCCTCCCCCCTCTGGTGTCACATGGGAGGAGTCTCTACAACAGTCACTGCCTCGACAACTTCCTTCTTGTTTACCTCTGATTTAATTATTAAGAGGAATTTATCATACCAAGCATCTAGCCTATGTACACAAACTCTTTACATTTCTTGGGGTTAAATAACCTTTTATTTGAGACACAAAGCATTTTGTTTGTGCTTTCAAGCCATCACTACAATCACAATTGTTACATTTTAAAGGTTACAGTCAGAACTCGACATTCAGCAATGACAGCCAAAGGATGTCAGTCAGTCCGCCCGTCGATATGGTTTCATCATATGTAGCCTTTAAAACTCTTGCATTAATATCGTGCTTACCCTTTGACATCTACACCTCTACTCCGCAAACAAGGAAAGCAACTTTTCTAGTGTCATTCCCAAACCTTCAAAGTTATGGTGTGAACAAAGCAAGATTGAAAGGCAGGACTGCAGATGGACAGCTGATGGGATTTGTGGGTTCCCCATGGCTGGAGCGCTAACATTGGCTAGATGTTAGATGGGGTTTGCTACGGTTGTGACATTCCATCGCCTCCATCTTGCTACACCCCACACTCATCCACAATAAGGATACACTAAGGGGGAAGCAGACATGTTACACCCACCAGAGTTCTGCATTTTACATGTATTTCTAACAGTAAAGTCAGTTTATATAGACCAAAACAGGACTTACAACAATGACTACCTAGATCTTGAATTTTAAAAGCAGCGGCAACCCTGCTCATCTCACAGGTTTGAGAATCTAACAAGTACGCTGCTTTTAAAATTCAACATCTAACCAGTCAGATGAGGAATACTGTATCTCACTATATAAACCGACTTTAGTGTTATAAATAAGTCTAAAATGCAAAACTCTGGTGAGTGTAACACGTCCGCTTCCCCCTTAGTGTATCCTTACTGTGGATGAGTGTGGGGTGTAGAAAGATGGTGGCGACAGAACATCACATCCGTTGCAAACTGCGATGGGTTGCTGAATGTCATTACCACGCCCCCCCCCCCCCATTCTAACACAGGGGTAGCCAATGTTAGCACTCCAGCCATGGGGAACCCACAAATCCCATCAGCAGTCCTGCCTTTGAATCTCGCTTTGCATCCTGGGACAGCTTGAATGCAGACTGCTGATCTGACATACTGAAAACACCATCAGCTCAATATAGAGATAGACTTCAGTGCTGACACCACCACATAAAAGCGACCATCACACCAAAGCAATAGTGACTGGCACATGTCAGGACATGTAGATTGGTGGGCAGGCCGGAGCTGCAGTTTGATGTAATGGTGGCAGCACAGGACCCCTTCATAAAGGATTATATAGGGGCCGCTTCTTATGTCCGGCTTCCATCACCCTCACCACACATCTTACACAACATAGCTCCCGGGGTTCACCTGCTAAGAAAAGCAAATATCCATAACCCTCTAACCCTCTAACTAAATAACTCCCAAAGCGGCGATTTTTAAGTGACAAAACTACAGAGCTCCGCATACATGTCACCCGAAAACACAGAAAGCGGCCCATCCGTGTGCCCCGTCCACAGAGCCTGAACGCGGTCACGTGTCTAGAGCAGAGAAATGCGGCCTACAAGAAAGGCTTCCCGTCCACAAAGTGCGGGGAACATCACAGCCATCTACACAGACCACCACACACCCCGAGAACAACAGCCGCCCGCCAGCACAGGCATGAGACTAGGGATGGTGATGATATCAGTCGGATTGTTCCTAGGCCCTCTACACTCACTCACCATCTTGGCTGGTCACCGAACTTGAAGAGAGAACTAGGAAGGGGCGTCCTTCGTATTTATACACGTGAACTGTGGACCCGCCCATGACACTTTTTTTTCTCTTTGAACTATAACTTTATTGGATGCGCAGCAGAGTGTACAGTGTATATCAGAACGCAGGGAGTACGTAGAGCGCCGAGTTATTTTATCAGAACAGCTGAGTGTTGTTCATGATATTTTTTTTTATTTGCACTAACATCCAATTTTTCAGGACGAGCTTTCAGACTGTACCGCTTTCTTCAAGGTCTAATACTAAAACTATTTACTAAAAAGTGGAGAGTGCGAAATCTGGTGCAGCTATGCATGGTAGCCAATCAGCTTCTAAACTAGGGTGACCAGATGTCCCCGGTTTCAGGGGACAGTCCCCAGATTGAGGATACTGTCCCCGGACCCAGTCTGTCCCCGGTTTTGTCCCCGGATTTGACTTCAACAGGAGCTGGGGCAATTTTCAAAGAAAGTCAGTGCAGAATAAAAAAAAAAAAATCAGAATTACACCCCCCGCTCCTACTAGCTTAGGGGGGGGGGGGTGTATTTTTTCCATTATCTGTGTCCCTTTCTGATGATGATGTGCTGGTCAGAGCGGATGGACTATTCCTTCAGTTTCTGGTGTTCTGACACAAACAGTCCGGCTATCACCAAGTGTCCGTTGTGTACTGCGCATGCGCAGTACGGAGCCTAAGGATTTTCGGAAAATCTCCGAAGATGAACGGCGCCTGCGCCATGAGTCGAGGTGTAAGCCCCACCATCCAAGTGGACATAGGGCTACACAAACCTAGAGGCTCGCCACGCTTCGGGCACAAAGCAGGTACAGAGATCTATGTTTTCCCTTAGTAAAATCACCTGCCCCACAGTGAGAAAACACTTGTTAGGCACACATTTAACCCATTGATTGCCCTAAATGTTATCCCCTTCCCAGCCAGTGTCATTAGTACAGTGACAGTACATATTTTTAGCACTGATCAGGGTATTAGTGTCACTGGTTCCCACAAAGTGTCACTAATGCCGCGTACACACGAGCGGAAAAAGTCTGATGAAATCTGTTCATCTGATATTCCGATCGTGTGTGGGCCTCATCAGACTTTTTTTTTCGAAAATTCTGACGGACCTAGAAATAGAACATGTTCTAAATATTTCCGACGGAATCAATTCCTATCGGGAAAAATGCTCGTCTGTATGCTGTTCCGACGGACCAAAAACGACGCATGCTCTGAAGCAAGTACGAGACAGCAGCTATTGGCTGTTGAACTTCCTTTTTCTAGTCACGTCGCATGTGTTGTACGTTACCGCGTTCTAGACGGTCGGACTTTGGTGTGATCCTGTGTAGGCAAGACAGTTTCGTCGGAACTCCGTCGGAAAAACCTTCGGAGTTTATTCCGATGGGAAAACCGGTCATGTGTACGCGGCATTAGTGTCCGATTTGTCCACCGCAATATCGCAGTCCCGCTATGGGTCGCTGATTGCTGCCATTACTAGTAAAAAAAAAAAGTCCGAATCGATGCGACTCCGCATTTGCAGCACCGCACCGATTCCCAAAAGTAGTTTCTGTACTACTTTTGACGACTTCGGGGTGCGATTTCGATAGACATCTGTGCAGAAACCCACACAGATGTCTCTGAAATCGCCCCGAAAGTCGGGACTGACATGCGACACTTGTGCGACTTGAGACTGCAGAGTCACATAGCAAGTTGTTCCTCCTTATTTCGAATGATAACCATTCATATATGTGCGACTTTAACCACTTCAGCCCCGGACCAATTGGCAGCCAAAGGACCAGGCCCCTTTTTGCGATTCGGCACTGCGTCGATTTAACTGACAATTGCGCGGTCGTGCGACGTGGCTCCCAAAAAAAATTGGCGTCCTTTTTTTTCCCACAAATAGAGCTTTCTTTTGGTGGTATTTGATCGCCCCTGCGGTTTTTATTTTTTGCGCTATAAACAAAAAAATAGAGCGACAATTTTGAAAAAAATGCAACATTTTTTGCTTTTTGCTATAAGAAATATCCCCAAAAAATATATAAAAAAAACATTTTTTTTCTCAGTTTAGGCCGATACGTATTCTTCTACATATTTTTGGTAAAAAAAAAATCGCAATTAGCGATTATTGATTGGTTTGCGCAAAAGTTATAGCGTTTACAAAATAGGGGATAGTTTTATAGCATTTTTATTAATATTTTTTTTTTTACTAGTAATGGCGGCGATCAGCGATTTTTTTTGTGACTGCGAAATTATGGCGGACACATCAGACATTTTTGACACATTTTTGGGACCATTGTCATTTATACAGCAATCAATGCTATTTAAATGCATTGATTCCTGTATAAATGACAGTTGTAGTGAAAGAGTTAACCACTAGGGGGGGGAGGGGTTATGGGCTGTGACGTGTGTGTTTTTTTACATTAGGGGGCGGGGCTGACTTCTGACGTCATTGATCGGCTTTCCCAATCAATGACAGGCAGAGTAGGAAGCGCGGGGAGAGATTTGTTTACACATACCTCTCCCCGTTCTTCAGCTCCGTAATCCGATCGCGGGACACCAGCGGCGATCGGGTCCGCTGGTCCCGCGGCCGGGGTCACGGAGCTCGGCGCGCGACCCCCGGGCAGGCATTTAAAGGGGACGTACAGGTACGTGCTTTTGCCTGCCCGTGCCATTCTGTAGACGTATATCTACATGAGGTGGTCGGGAAGCGGTTAAAGAGGAGGTAAACCCTGATGGGTGTTACTTCCTCTTTGTTTCCCTGCAAAGGTAAAGCATAATGGGCTACTATGCATCGCATAGTAGCTCATTATGTGAAACTTACCTGCAGGAGAAGCCAGCAATGTCCAGTCTTCCTTGCTAGTAGCGAGCGTCCATTCTTCACACCTCTTCCTTCCGGGGGCCGCAAACTACGGCTCTGTGACTGGCTGGAGTCGATTGACGTCGTGTGACATCAATCCTGCGCATGCGCGCAGGAGCTGCCTCTAACGGCATGACTCGAGCTAGAAACGGCTTTCTAACTCCAGCGCATGCGCAGAAGAAATCGCCCTAGGCGATTTGCAAATATCTCCTATACCCTGCAGGTCTGGGAGATATTTAAAGCACCTACAGGTAAGCCTTAATCTAGGATTACCTGTAGGTTAAAGTGTCTGTAAAGGGTTTACAATCACTTTAAGTCGTGCCGACTTCAAAGTAGTCCCTGCACTACTTTGGTATGAATTTAATGCGAGTTGGGGGTCCATTGACCTCAAGTTTACACAGGCATTCCCTGAAATCGCTGAAAAATCGTATCAATCACAGGAAAATCGCGTGACTTTTAAGTCGTGGCAGTGTAAAAAGGGCCAAACTCCAGCTTGTTCAGTAAGCCTAGGTTTCCACTATTGCGACCTGAAAGTCGCACAATTTTTCTAGGATTTTAATGCAACTTGAAGCAATGCCTGTGTATTCTTGAGGTCTGTGGACCTCAAGTCGCATCATAGTGGGACCAAAGTAGTGCAGGGACTACTTTGAAGTCGCACAGATATGAACAGTACTCATTGCAAATCATGGGATACGACTTGTCTTGCGACTTTGAAGTCGCATGACAAGTCGCACTAGTGGAAATGTAGCTTCAGGGTCCTTTCACACGGGCGGTCCACTCGGCGGACTCCACTTTGCTCAGCAGGGATCGCTCCGATGATCCCTGCTGAGCAGGCGGATGACAGATCCGTCTCCGCTCACTGTGCAGAGACAGACTTGTCAGAGTCCTGCTCTCCTCTATGGGAAGATCCGATGAAAAAGTGCTGTCTGTTTTCATCCGATCCGCCAGATGGAAAATAGGGTCACCATCCGTCTGGATTTGGCGGACAGGAGCGTATAGCGGACATGTCACTGCTGACATCCGCCGCCCCAGAGGGGTGAATGGAGGATCCAATCAGGTCCGCCTGAAAAAGGGACGTTCCGATTGGACTGCCTGTGTGAAATGACACCCTAAGCTTTTTACAATAAAACACAGAAAGTAAGAGGAAATCCCTATTGGAAGACTGCCCCACTGTTACTTTTCTGGGGACAACCCAAAATTTGGGATTTTTTTTTTTACTTTCATTTTCAATGATAATGGTAAACAGTACAAATAGAGAGGGTAAATCTCCTTAACATGGAAAAAGACAGCAATAAAAACTGACAGGGGTTATAATCTCTCTCCACACTATCCAAAACTGAAAAAAAAAGTTTTACCTTTTGTTATACTTTAACCACTTGGCCTTCAGAAGGTTTTACCCCCTTCATGACCAGGGCATTTTTTGCTATTCAGCACTGTGCTACTTTAACTGGCAATTGCGCGGTCATGCAACACTGAACACATATAGAATTACATTTTTTTTTTTTTCACAGAAATATAGCTTTCTTTTGCTGGTATTTGATCACCTCTGGTGCGCACGCATGAGGTCTGCACTAGGTGCTCAGCAGGACCCCATTCTGTGAGGTAACAGAGGTACACTGGACTGGTGGATCGGGCGCAGGCTCAGCACATCCCTCCTAATACAACTTCTTATGCCGCGTACACACGAAGGGACAATCCCGCGGGATTATCGTCTGGACTCAAGTCCAGCGGACAATCCCTTCGTATGTGGGCGTCGGCGGACTTTTTGGCGCCAAAGTCCGGCGGACCAAAGTTTTAAGTTTGGTTTTAAAATTATCTGCTGGACTTGGCAGTCCGGCGGACAATCCCGCCGTTAGTAGGCTAGTCCGCCGGACTTTTTAAATGTACGGACTTGCCGCTCATCGGCAAGTCCGTTCATTTAGCACGTGACTTCAGGTTACGTAGCTAGCGTAGGCACCTGGCATGGATTTAAAGGGAATCCCCACGCAGAAAAACGGCGTGGGGGTCCCCCCCAAATCCATCTCAGACCCTTATCCGAGCACGCAGCCCGGCCGGCCAGGAAAGGAGTGGGGACGAACGAGCGCCCCCCCCCCCCCCCTCCTGAGCCGTACCAGGCCGCGTGCCCTCAACATGGGGGATGCCCTGGGGAAAGGGGGGAAGTGCGGCCCCCCCACCCCAAAGCACCTTGTCCCCGTGTTGATGAGGACAAGGACCTCTTCCCGACAACCCTGGCTGTTGGTTGTCGGGGTCTGCGGGCGGGGGGCTTATCGGAATCTGGGAGCCCCCTTTTATAAGGGGGCCCTCAGATCCCGGCCCCCCACCCTATGAGAATGAGTATGGGGTACGATGTACCCCTACCCATTCACCTAAGGTGTAAAATGTAAAGTAAAAAAACACACACACTTTTGAAAAAATATTTTATTGCACTGCTCCGGGGGTCTTCTTCCGTCTTGGGGGTCTTCTCGCCGGACTCCTCTGCCATTTACCAAGCTCTTTTACCGAGCGGAGAAGTCCGGCTACCTTCTTCGTCGTCGCCGCCGTCATCTGGGGGTCTCGATCCGCCTTCGGGGGGTCTTCCGGGGTCTTCCGTGGTCTCTTCTGTTCTTGGGCGGTCGTCGTTTTCCGCGCCGCCGGCGCCTCTTCTTCTTCTTCTTCTTCCAATGTTGACACGTCGCTCTCTCTGGCCGGAATGGCAGAGCCGCGCTGTGCTGGGACTTATATAGGGACATGGGACAGGGTCACATGCTCATGTCACATGTGACCCCGCCCCCTTGTGATGTCACAGTCCCGGAAAACGACGACCGCCGCAAGAACAGAAGAGACCCCGGAAGACCCCCCAAAGGCGGATCGAGACCCCCAGACGACGGCGGCGACGACGAAGAAGGTAGCCGGACTTCTCCGCTCGGTAAAAGAGCTTGGTAAATGGCGGAGGAGTCCGGCGAGAAGACCCCCAAGACGGAAGAAGACCCCCGGAGCAGTGCAATAAAATATTTTTTCAAAAGTGTGTGTGTTTTTTTACTTTACATTTTACACCTTAGGTGAATGGGTAGGGGTACATCGTACCCCATACTCATTCACATAGGGTGGGGGGCCGGGATCTGAGGGCCCCCTTATAAAAGGGGGCTCCCAGATTCCGATAAGCCCCCCGCCCGCAGACCCCGACAACCAATGGCCAGGGTTGTCGGGAAGAGGCCCTTGTCCTCATCAAGGGGACAAGGTGCTTTGGGGTGGGGGTGCCGCACGGCCCCCTTTCCCAGGGCACCCCCCATGTTGAGGGCACGCGGCCTGGTACGGCTCAGGAGGGGGGGCACTAGTTCGTCCCCGCCCCTTTCCTGGCCGGCCGGGCTGCGTGCTCGGATAAGGGTCTGAGATGGATTTGGGGGGGACCCCCACGCCGTTTTTCGGCGTGGGGATTCCCTTTAAATCCATGCCAGGTGACGGAGCTAGCGCGCCGGCATTTACTGCCTACGCTTGCTACGTACCTGAAGTTACGTTCTAAATGAACAGACTGCTCCGTGTGTGGGCAACTCCGTTCATTTTCAAAAGTCCGCGGACTTTGTCCAGCGGATTGTCCGCCGGAGAAGTCCGGGCGTGTGTGGGCAAGTCCACACACTCGGAAAGTCCGGCGAAGCCAGCTGGAAAGTCCGGCGGATTGTCCGCTGGACTAGGTCCGCCGGGAAAAGTCCGCACGTGTGTACGCGGCATAAGTTACAGTGTGTAGTGACATGGGACAGGTCGCTTTTCGGAGAAACTGTATTTTATTAGTGCACACAGTGAAGGCTTATCTCTAAATCAGGGGAACTGCCTTAAGCCTCCTACGCACGATCAGATTTTCGGACGACCGTTCCTCCGTTTTTTTGTTGCATGCTAGTCTCATGTCAAAAGTGAAAGGGTTAGCCTGATGTTCGCCTGTTCACCAAATTTAGAACATTATGGAGCTTTCGTGGGAAGTTAGAGCGCCCGCGGAACACCCCATAATGAACAGCGATACCGTCAATGCACTGCAAGATCGCAATGCATTGACGGCTGCTGATTGGCCAAAGCATGCACCTGACCTGCATGCTTTGGCCAATCACAGCGTGCTCTGCTGTGAGAGCCACGATTGGCCAAAGGCAGGGTGCCTTTAGCCAATCATGGCTCGGGGGGCTGAGTTCACGCCCCACACTATGTTAGGCTGCTTACATAGCGGCCGTACATGGTTTTATGAATGAGAGCAGCAAAATTACATTTGTAAAGAAAACAATGGTATTTTTGTACTCACCATACAAATCCTTTTCTCTGAAGGTCGTTGACGGACACAGCTCCTTTAATTCTTGACCTTAGGGTTATCACGCCACTTCAGCAGAGGACTAGGTAGAACATGTAACACATGTAAAAACAGCAAGACTGCACAGCACCCGGTCCCTCTGGCTATAACCCCTCACCACGCCACGTCAAAAAGCAGTATAAACATAAATAGGAGGGGTGGGTGCTGTCTCCGTCAATGAACTTCAGAGAAAAGGATTTTACGGTGAGTACAAAAATCCCATTTTCTCTTTCGTTCATTGATGGACACAGCTCTTGACCTTAGGGATGTCCCCAAGCAGTGTGAAAAAACGAGTGGAAAAACATAACTTCACCCACAACAAAAAGAACAGAGGAGTTGCCATCTTAAACGGCCGCCATCAAAACCTGCAGCCAACTTATGCATCAAAAGATGTATTCACAACAAACTTGTAACTGAAAGAAAGTATAAATTGCAACCTTACACAGCCGCCTGTAAAACCTTGTGGCCGAAGCAAGCGTACCGAAGATGTCAACTTTGTAGAATTTTATGAAAGTGTGAATGGACGACCAAGTCGGCGCCTTACACACCTAGGAGACAGACGCTTGATGTCGGAAGGCCCAGGAGGTTCCAATTGCCCTTGTGGAATGAGCCGTGACAGGAAAAGGGGGCACCCGCCCCTTTAAGGCATAGGCCTGAACCACAATCTGTCTGATCCACCGAGAAATGGTAGATGACGAGACCGCCAGACCTTTTTTCGGACCAGCCACTGAGACAAACAGAGAGTCTGATTTCCGCAAGGGAGCCGCAGCAGACAGATACACCCGTTGAGCACGGACCACGTACAGGGAATGTAAGGCAACTTCTTTTGGGTGTGTCGGCTTCGGACATAGGAATGGTAACATGATATCCTCATTGAGATGGAATGCCGAAACCACCTTTGGAGGGAAAGAGGGCCGCGGACGAAGCACCGCCTTATCCCTGTCGATGACCAGGTAGGGAGACTTGCATGACAAGGCCACCAACTCAGAAACCCTCCTGACAGATGTAATAGCCACTAGAAAGACTACTTTCTGAGAAAGAGTTAACAAGGGAGTCTCCCTAATGTTTTCAAACAGCGGTTTATCAAGGCTGATATCTGTCCCTTGATGGTGCTCAAAGCAAGTTTCTGATCCACTCTTCGCTGCGAGAGGCCAGGAGATCCACATCTGGTGAGTCCCACCTTAGGCAAAGGAGCCGGAATGCATACGGATGCAACGACCATTCCCCTGGGTACAGCATCTGACGACTTAAGTAGTCTGCCTGCCAGTTTTCTGCGCCCGGAATGTATATGGCCGACAGGGCCGGCACGTGCTGCTCTGCCCACTGGAGGATGTGAGCGACCTCCCGTGTTGGGGCCAAGCTCCTTGTTCCTCCTTGATGGTTAACATATGCCACCGCCGTGGCGTTGTCCAACTGGATCCTGACCGGATGCCCCTGTAGCCTCCTGGACCATGTGGAGAGACACCCTCTGATCGCCCGAAGCTCGAGCACATTGATCGGCAGTTGGGATTCTTCCCGCGACCAGAGACCGTGGGCTGACTGTATTCCCAAAACTCCCACCCAACTGGTCAGGCTGGCATCCGTCGTGATCACCATCCAATGGAGAGGAAGGAACGATCTCCCGGACCGATGGACCGAAGGGCCGGAGGCCTCAGCCACCAGAGAAGGGAATCCCTGACTAACTGGCTCACCCAAATTTGACAATCCAGGTATAATGGAGAGTTGTTCCATTTTGACAAAATCTTCTTCTGCAGGACAGGAGTGTAAAAATACGGCTTTGAAAGTGGCTGGACCCTTCAGTATGTCAAAATATCCTGCTGCATCCTTCTCTGTGAATTCCGGTATGGTCTTTGTAGGCCAATCAGAAATCATTTGCTTAACCATTAAACCATGTTGTGGTTTTAGGTTACTAATAGGGTTGAGTGAACCCGAACTGTAAAGTTCGGGTCCGTACCGGACTTTTGGGTGTCCGTGACCCGGACCCGAACCCGAACTATTGGCTGTAAGTTCAGGTCCGGTGTTCGGCGATGTATTGGTGAATTTTTAACAGCTGCAGGGCAGCCAATCGACGCTAGTTTCACTAGTGTGCCCTTAGAAGCCATCACAGCCATGCCTACTAATGGCATGGCTGTGATTGGGCAGTGCAGCATGTGACCAGCCTCTATATATAGTCCAGACACACAGCACACAGCGTCATTCTGCTATAGACAGGTTCCTGTGCTGCTAAGAGAGAGGATTTTAGGAGTTAGTGTGATAAAGTCAGTCAGTCAGTCCACATTCCTTTAATTTTCTTCTAATTAGTTAGATCAGTGAGCGATCTAGATAGCTAGAGTAGAGTAGGGAGTTTCTTTATTAAGCAAAAGAAAGAGGCAGAGAGAATTATTGAAGAGATTCCTAAATCAATTGTACCCTGTCTGGGGTGCAGTGCACAGTCTTTTAACAGTGCCATGAGGCCAGTGCCAGAAAAAATATAAAAGTTTTACCTGCAAGCTCAGTGCACCATTAGGACCAACACTGCATATAGTAAGAGATAAACCATAGTCTGTGTGTATTCTGCTATTGGAAAAACATTGGAAAAAAATCGAATTTTGCTGTGTTTTTTTTTCCCCAATAGCATTTTCTGCGTGTTCATACACGCTTTACATACTGTCCGTGTATTCTGATATTGGAAAAACATTGCAAAAAAATTTAATTTTGCAGTGTTTTTTTTGTTCCCAATAGCATTTTCTGCGTGTTCATACATACACGCTGTAAACACTATTCGTGTATTCTGATATTGGAAAAACATTGCAAAAAATTTTTTATTTTTAATTTTTTTTTTCCCCAATAGCATTTTCTGCGTTTTTCATAAACGCTTTAGACACTATCCGTGTATTCTACCGTGATCAAACAAACAACTTAACCGAACGCACTGAAGAACAGCAAGGCCTATGAAGAACGACCTGAAAAACAGGAACGAGCGGACCAGAACGGCCTGAGAACAGGTAGGAACTGATCCACACGCACTGAAAGCCAGATACAAACCTCACAAGCACAAACTGAACGGCAGAAGCGAGCGAATTAAGCAGAAGTCTGAGAAGCGCGAATCGTCTCTAACCAAACGTCAACTAACACGCGATACACACGAGATCAGCTGACGGTGCCCAAAGGGTGTCGTTTGGGATCTCGAGCTTCCTTTTTCTAGTCCCGTCGTACGTGCGTACGTCATCGCGTGAACCGCCGGACTTTTTGCGTGATCGTGTGTGGTCAAGTCCGTTCGCTTTTTAGTCCAGCGTACCCAGCTGGAAAGTCCAGCGGATTGTCCGCTGGACTTAGGTCCGCCGGCAAAAGTCCGTACGTGTGTACGAGGCATTAGTGTGATTCAGTCAGTCAGGCAGTCAGCATTCCTTAACTTTGCTTCTAATTAGTTAGATCAGTGAGCGATCTACATAGCTAGAGTAGAGTAGGGAGTTTCTTTAGTAAGGATTAAGGAAGAGAAAGAGGCAGAGAGAATTATTGAAGAGATTCCTAAATCAATTGTACCCTGGCTGGGGTGCAGTGCACAGTCTTTTAACAGTGCCATGAGGCCAGTGCCAGACAAAATATAAAAGTTTTACCTGCAAGCTCAGTGCACCATTAGGACCAACACTGCATATACTAAGAGATACACCATAGTCTGTGTGTATTCTGCTATTGGAAAAACATTGCAAAAAAATTTAATTTTGCTGTGTTTTTTTTGTTCCCAATAGCATTTTCTGCGTGTTCATACATACACGCTGTAAACACTATTCGTGTATTCTGATATTGGAAAAACATTGCAAAAAAATTTTATTTTTTATTTTTTTTCCCCAATAGCATTTTCTGCGTTTTCATAAACGCTGTAGACACTATCCCTGTATTCTGATATCGGAAAAACATTGCAAAAAAATTTAATTTTGCAGTGTTTTTTTTTTTTTCCCTAATAGCATTTTCTGCGCTTTCATACACGCTTTAGATACTGTCCGTGTATTCTGATATTGGAAAAACATTGCAAAAAAATTAAATTTTGCTGTGTTTTTTTTTTCCCAATTGCATTTTCTGCGTGTTCATACATACACGCTGTAGACACTATCCGTGTATTCTGATATTGGAAAAACATTGCAAAAAAATTAAATTTTGCAGTGTTTTTTTTTCCCCAATAGCATTTTCTGCGTTTTCATAAACGCTTTAGACACTATCCGTGTATTCTGATATTGGAAAAACATTGCAAAAAAAAATAATTTTGCAGTGTTTTTTTTTTTTCCCCAATAGCATTTTCTGCGTTTTCATAAACGCTTTAGACACTATCCGTGTATTCTGATATTGGAAAAACATTGCAAAAAAATTTAATTTTGTAGTGTTTTTTTTTTTTTTTCCCCAATAGCATTTTTTGCGTTTTCATACACGCTTTAGATACTGTCCGTGTATTCTGATATTGAAAAACATTGCAAAAAAATTTAATTTTGCTGTGTTTTTTTTTCCCAATAGTATTTTCTGAGTGTTCATACATACACGCTGTAGACACTATCCGTGTATTCTGATATTGGAAAGACATTGCAAAAAAAATTAATTTTGCAGTGTTTTTTTTTTTCCCCAATAGCATTTTCTGCGTTTTTCATAAACGCTTTAGACACTATCCGTGTATTCTGATATTGGAAAAACATTGCAAAAAAATTAATTTTGCAGTGTTTTTTTTGTTCCCAATAGCATTTTCTGCGTGTTCATACATACACGCTGTAAACACTATTCGTGTATTCTGATATTGGAAAAACATTGCAAAAAATTTTTTATTTTTAATTTTTTTTTCCCCAATAGCATTTTCTGCGTTTTCATAAACGCTTTAGACACTATCCGTGTATTCTACCGTGATCAAACAAACAACTTAACCGAACGCACTGAAGAACAGCAAGGCCTATGAAGAACGACCTGAAAAACAGGAACGAGCGGACCAGAACGGCCTGAGAACAGGTAGGAACTGATCCACACGCACTGAAAGCCAGATACAAACCTCACAAGCACAAACTGAACGGCAGAAGCGAGCGAATTAAGCAGAAGTCTGAGAAGCGCGAATCGTCTCTAACCAAACGTCAACTAACACGCGATACACACGAGATCAGCTGACGGTGCCCAAAGGGTGTCGTTTGGGATCTCGAGCTTCCTTTTTCTAGTCCCGTCGTACGTGCGTACGTCATCGCGTGAACCGCCGGACTTTTTGCGTGATCGTGTGTGGTCAAGTCCGTTCGCTTTTTAGTCCAGCGTACCCAGCTGGAAAGTCCAGCGGATTGTCCGCTGGACTTAGGTCCGCCGGCAAAAGTCCGTACGTGTGTACGAGGCATTAGTGTGATTCAGTCAGTCAGGCAGTCAGCATTCCTTAACTTTGCTTCTAATTAGTTAGATCAGTGAGCGATCTACATAGCTAGAGTAGAGTAGGGAGTTTCTTTAGTAAGGATTAAGGAAGAGAAAGAGGCAGAGAGAATTATTGAAGAGATTCCTAAATCAATTGTACCCTGGTGGGGTGCAGTGCACAGTCTTTTAACAGTGCCATGAGGCCAGTGCCAGACAAAATATAAAAGTTTTACCTGCAAGCTCAGTGCACCATTAGGACCAACACTGCATATACTAAGAGATACACCATAGTCTGTGTGTATTCTGCTATTGGAAAAACATTGCAAAAAAATTTAATTTTGCTGTGTTTTTTTTGTTCCCAATAGCATTTTCTGCGTGTTCATACATACACGCTGTAAACACTATTCGTGTATTCTGATATTGGAAAAACATTGCAAAAAAATTTTTATTTTTTATTTTTTTTCCCCAATAGCATTTTCTGCGTTTTCATAAACGCTGTAGACACTATCCCTGTATTCTGATATCGGAAAAACATTGCAAAAAAATTTAATTTTGCAGTGTTTTTTTTTTTTTCCTAATAGCATTTTCTGCGCTTTCATACACGCTTTAGATACTGTCCGTGTATTCTGATATTGGAAAAACATTGCAAAAAAATTAAATTTTGCTGTGTTTTTTTTTTCCCAATAGCATTTTCTGCGTGTTCATACATACACGCTGTAGACACTATCCGTGTATTCTGATATTGGAAAAACATTGCAAAAAAATTAAATTTTGCAGTGTTTTTTTTTTCCCCCCCAATAGCATTTTCTGCGTTTTCATAAACGCTTTAGACACTATCCGTGTATTCTGATATTGGGAAAAACATTGCAAAAAAAAATAATTTTGCAGTGTTTTTTTTTTTCCCCAATAGCATTTTCTGGTTTTCATAAACGCTTTAGACACTATCCGTGTATTCTGATATTGGAAAAACATTGCAAAAAATTTAATTTTGTAGTGTTTTTTTTTTTTTTCCCCAATAGCATTTTCTGCGTTTTCATACACGCTTTAGATACTGTCCGTGTATTCTGATATTGGAAAAACATTGCAAAAAAATTTAATTTTGCTGTGTTTTTTTTTTCCCAATAGTATTTTCTGAGTGTTCATACATACACGCTGTAGACACTATCCGTGTATTCTGATATTGGAAAGACATTGCAAAAAAAATTATTTTGCAGTGTTTTTTTTTTTCCCAATAGCATTTTCTGCGTTTTCATAAACGCTTTAGACACTATCCGTGTATTCTGATATTGGAAAAACATTGCAAAAAAATTTTAATTTTGCAGTGTTTTTTTTGTTCCCAATAGCATTTTCTGCGTGTTCATACATACACGCTGTAAACACTATTCGTGTATTCTGATATTGGAAAAACATTGCAAAAAAATTTTTTTTTTTAATTTTTTTTTCCCCAATAGCATTTTCTGTGTTTTCATAAACGCTTTAGACACTATCCGTGTATTCTACCGTGATCAAACAAACAACTTAACCGAACGCACTGAAGAACAGCAAGGCCTATGAAGAACGACCTGAAAAACAGGAACGAGCGGACCAGAACGGCCTGAGAACAGGTAGGAAATGATCCACACGCACTGAAAGCCAGATACAAACCTCACAAGCACAAACTGAACGGCAGAAGCGAGCGAATTAAGCAGAAGTCTGAGAAGCGCGAATCGTCTCTAACCAAACGTCAACTAACACGCGATACAAACGAGATCAGCTGACGGTGCCCAAAGGGTGTCGTTTGGGATCTCGAGCTTCCTTTTTCTAGTCCCGTCGTACGTGCGTACGTCATCGCGTGAACCGCGGACTTTTTGCGTGATCGTGTGTGGTCAAGTCCGTTCGCTTTTTAGTCCAGCGTACCCAGCTGGAAAGTCCAGCGGATTGTCCGCTGGACTTAGGTCCGCCGGCAAAAGTCCGTACGTGTGTACGAGGCATTAGTGTGATTCAGTCAGTCAGGCAGTCAGCATTCCTTAACTTTGCTTCTAATTAGTTAGATCAGTGAGCGATCTACATAGCTAGAGTAGAGTAGGGAGTTTCTTTAGTAAGGATTAAGGAAGAGAAAGAGGCAGAGAGAATTATTGTAAGAGATTCCTAAATCAATTGTACCCTGGCTGGGGGTGCAGTGCACAGTCTTTTAACAGTGCCATGAGGCCAGTGCCAGACAAAATATAAAAGTTTTACCTGCAAGCTCAGTGCACCATTAGGACCAACACTGCATATACTAAGAGATACACCATAGTCTGTGTGTATTCTGCTATTGGAAAAAACATTGCAAAAAATTTAATTTTGCTGTGTTTTTTTTGTTCCCAATAGCATTTTCTGCGTGTTCATACATACACGCTGTAAACACTATTCGTGTATTCTGATATTGGAAAAACATGCAAAAAAATTTTTATTTTTTATTTTTTTTTCCCCAATAGCATTTTCTGCGTTTTCATAAACGCTGTAGACACTATCCCTGTATTCTGATATCGGAAAAACATTGCAAAAAAATTTAATTTTGCAGTGTTTTTTTTTTCCCTAATAGCATTTTCTGCGCTTTCATACACGCTTTAGATACTGTCCGTGTATTCTGATATTGGAAAAACATTGCAAAAAAATTAAATTTTGCTGTGTTTTTTTTTACCCAATAGCATTTTCTGCGTGTTCATACATACACGCTGTAGACACTATCGTGTATTCTGATATTGGAAAAAACATTGCAAAAAAATTAAATTTTGCAGTGTTTTTTTTTTTTCCCCAATAGCATTTTCTGCGTTTTCATAAACGCTTTAGACACTATCCGTGTGTTCTGATATTGGAAAAACATTGCAAAAAAAAATAATTTTGCAGTGTTTTTTTTTTCCCCAATAGCATTTTCTGCGTTTTCATAAACGCTTTAGACACTATCCGTGTATTCTGATATTGGAAAAACATTGCAAAAAAATTTAATTTTGTAGTGTTTTTTTTTTTCCCCAATAGCATTTTCTGCGTTTTCATACACGCTTTAGATACTGTCCGTGTATTCTGATATTGGAAAAAAACATTGCAAAAAAATTTAATTTTGCTGTGTTTTTTTTTTTTCCCAATAGTATTTTCTGAGTGTTCATACATACACGCTGTAGACACTATCCGTGTATTCTGATATTGGAAAGACATTGCAAAAAAAATTAATTTTGCAGTGTTTTTTTTTTCCCCAATAGCATTTTCTGCGTTTTCATAAACGCTTTAGACACTATCCGTGTATTCTGATATTGGAAAAACATTGCAAAAAAAAAAATGAAAAATTATTATCAAATACTTATTGTAATTTTCCTTTCCTGATGGACTCCATGGCAGCCTACGTGTGGGTTAACCCCGCCTCCTCTCCAATGCTATAGGACCCCCTACCCTATAAAATTGAGCTCACCTGTATAGACTGTGTTCCGTAACTAGCCTACTCAATAACTGATGGGTGGGAACTCTGTCTGCCATGGAGTCCATCAGGAAAGGAAAATTACGGTAAGTATTTGATAATAAATTTTCCTTTTTCCTGACAGACTCCATGGCAGCCTACGTGTGGGAAATAACTAGCCAATCCACACGGGTGGGCATGCTGAACAGAAATAAATTTAACTTGACCCGTCAACCAACAGGATTCATAAACCAAAGTTCACAGAGATAGCGACGCATGCTCAATATAGAAATGTGACATTAAAGTTTACTAGAGGCCCATGAGGCCACTTTGCAGATGACGTCTGGAGCCATGTACCGGGCTGCCGCCCATGAAGCCGCTATACCCCCAGTAGAGCGTGCCATTACTGCCTCCGAAGGAGTCAGGTCCCTAACTCTATAAGCTTGTTGAACGAACTGGACAATCCGGGCCACAGTCGTTCTGGACGAGGCTCGATTCCCCTTGATACTGCCAGAGTGCCGAACAAACAGAGTGTGTAAAGGGGGAAGTAACTTGCAGGTATATTTTCAGAATTTCGCTATGCCTAGAAGATGAATTTTAGTGGACTCTTATAGAACCCTGAGATAACTTTTGTGTTTGAGCCGGTCATAGAAATAAGGACCACCTGGTCCGGAGAAAATGTTTAGAAAAAGGCTCCTTGTGACCTAGCTACCCGATCTTCCGAGACCCCTCTAGCCGATGTAAAGGCTACTAGGAAAGCAAAAAAGGTCTTTAACAGAAAACAAGCAGGACTCCGTGTTACTGAGTTCAGACAGTGAGTTGAGAACAAAGGAAAGATCCCATATTGGAACCTTGGTATCCTTTACAGCCTGAGTCTTGACGCCCCACGGAAGAACTGCTGGATCCAAGGGTGAACAGTAGAAGCAGAGCTGGATCAGGAGGGGATACCAAAGCCTGTTTGGCCAGTAGGGAGCTATCGTTGCCACTTTGACCTCTACCGCTTGAAGCCTCAGCAAGAAACCTGAGGAAAATGAGGAACGGGGAAAGAGCGTACGCCCTCCTGAATCCCCACTAATCTGTCAGGGCGACTACTCTGAAGCACTGGCTGCAACAGCCCTGAGCGTAATTAGCCCTGAGCGTTTTAAATTGCAGCGGGAGCGAATAGATCTACCTCGGGATTGACTCCCAGTGACTGAATCCGCTCGAATGTCTGCACATGAAGAGACCATTTATTGATGTCTGACTGAGTGCGCGACAGGAAGTCTGCTTGGACGTTCCGGACCCTGGGGATGAAGACTGCTAAAAAATTGGCCAGATATTTTTGGGCCCAGGATGACCACATGATGGTCTTAGACTTCTTGGAGCAGGAAGGAGCTCTGAGTACCTCCTTGTCTTTCCCTGTGGAGCTGACCATTCTCAATGATACAAACTCCCCGTCCAAGAGAAGGACTGAACCGCCCACCAGGCTGTCTGAAGGACAGGGACATTAGGGCCCAGATTGTAAAGGCGGGCATCCTACTTGATTCATGCAAGATCCACCCTGCAGAGGGCCCTCAACCAGCCCTGCTGGTATTGGCTGTGACCATGACTTAGGAGATGGGAGCGATGGAGTGGCAATTAATCTATCAGAGATGTACTTACCGAGACCGAAATGCTGAGAGCGGTTCACCCTTGCGACCCGGCGCAATCTGCCCCCTGGAGGTGAAACAGGGAACAAACGGCACCAGGAGGCACAGGTCACCTCCGGCAGGTGGGACCAGTGGAATGCCTGGGAGAGATGTGGACCTGGCCTGGGCAGACCGGCAGATGGCAGAGAGGAGAGGCAGGAGCCCAAACACCTGGCTGATGAACTGACACAGGTCACTGAGCAGTCAGTAGTGATGTAAGTCCGGACAGCAGGCCGGGGGTCACACACAAGTATAATGCCAGTCCGTGGAAGCAAGCAGGGAGTGAGACACAGGATCAGGCGGCAAGTCCGTTGAGCAAGCAGGGGGTCAAACACAGGATCAGGCAGCAAAGTCCGTTGAGCAAGCAGGGGGTCAAACACAGGATCAGGCAGCAAAGTCCGTTGAGCAAGCAGGGGGTCAAACACAGGATCAGGCAGCAAAGTCCGTTGAGCAAGCAGGGGGTCAAACACAGGATCAGGCAGCAAAGTCCGTTAAACAAGCCAAGGGGTCAGGATACAGGATCAGATCTGGTAAACACAAGAGACACACAGGCACTGAGCTGGAAAGACAGACCAGCAAAGTGCCTGTGCGTCAGGCAGCTTTTATAGGCGCCCAGTGGACGCTAATTGTGCGCCATGGCGCACAAACGGGCGCCAGTGCGCATGCGCGAGCGCCGGACCGCCGAGCCGCGAGTGCGCATGCGCCGGAGAGCGGGGCCGCCGCGCATGCGCACCGGAGAGCGGGCCGCTCGTCCTGCGCTGGGTCCCTGACAGTGCCCCCCCCGAGGGGTGGCCTCTGGACACCCAAACTGGCCATCAATTCAGGATGTGCCTGATGAAATGCCTGGATCAAACGTGGGGCGTGCAAGTTCCTTGAGGGTTCCCATGAGTTGTCCTCGGGAGGATAACCCTTCCACTTGATCAGATATTGGAGCTGCCTGCCCTTTTTTCTGCAACTCAGGATCTCCTCTACCTCAAACTCCTTCTCGCCTTCGACTAAAACAGGAGGAGGAGGTGGTTCTTCTCTACCAGGAAAAGGGCTGGGAGTGGTGGGTTTCAAAAGGGAGGCATGAAAACAGGATGGATCCTGTAACTTGGAGGTAAATCAAGTTCAAAAGCCACAGGGTTCACTATCCTTTTGACCCTGAATGGGCCAATAAACCTTGGCCCCAATTTCCGGGAGGGGACAGGTAGCTTCAGGTTGGAGGAGGACAGCCAGACCTCTTCGTTAACCCCAAAAGCCGGGTTCTCCTTCCTCCCCTTGTTGAAGTGCTTACTGTACCCTTCTTGAGCTTCCTGCATGCATTTTTGCAATTTTTTAAAATTGATCTGTAAAGACTCTACACGGTCTTGGGCTGCAGGAACCGAGTTTTCCGGGGGAGATTCTGGGAGAAAAGAAGGATGGAAACCAGAGTTGGCCCAAAAGGGTGTTTGCTTGGTGGCGGAATGAATGGAGTTATTATACGCGAATTCAGCGTAGGGTAAGAGGGAGGACCAGTCATTTTGGGAATCAGAGCAGAAGCAACGGAGGTACTGTTCAAGTGTCTGGTTGGTCCTTTCCGTTTGACCGTTGCTCTGGGGATGGTAGGCAGAAGACAAGCAGATCTTTATTTCAAGGGATTTGCATAATTCCTTCCAAAACTTAGAAGTAAACTGGGTACCCCTGTCGGACGTGATGCTCCTGGGCACCCCATGAAGTCTTACGATCTCCTTGAAGAATACGTCAGCCGTGGTGGAGGCAGACGGGGTACCTACCAGAGGGATAAAATGAGCCATTTTGGAGAGCCGGTCCACAATGACCAGAATGGTGGTGTATCCCCTGGAAGGGGGTAACTCCACGATAAAGTCCATGGAGACTTCTGCCCATGGGCGATCCGGAATGGGAAGTGGTCTCAGTAGCCCCCAGGATTTGGTCTTGGGTCCCTTGCTGCGCTGGCAAAGGACGCAAGAAGCGACATAATCTTTACAGTCCTGCCTCCAGCCTGGCCACCAAAAGGAACGAGCAATAAGCTCTGAGGTCTTCCTGGAACCAAAGTGGCCTGCCAATTTGTGGTCATGGAAGGTTTCAAGCACAAGGCGTCTTACCCCAGGGGGCACGAAGATCTTCTCCCCAGACCACAGGAGGTCATCGTGTTTGGCCAGTGAGAGGTTGGTAGGGACCTGGTCGTGTTTGGTCGCAGCTTTGATTGTGGACATGAGGTCTATTTGAGTCAGTAGGCCGAAGTTTTGTGGAGTCAGGATGGTACTGGGTTTGGTTTCTTGGGGAGATTCTAGGAACATGCGGGAGAGCGCATCGGCCTTTCCGTTCTTGGAACCTGGTCTGTAGGCAATGAGGAAATTAAATCTTGAAAAGAAGAGGGCCCACCTAGCCTGCCTGGGTCTCAGCCGTTTGGCTGTCCTGAGATATTCAAGATTCTTATGGTCGGTCCAAACCATAACAGGGTGAGATGCCCCCTCCAAGAGGTACCGCCACTCCTCGAGGGCAAATTTAATGGCCAGCAGTTCCCTATCCCCCACATCATAATTTCTCTCTGGCGGGCTCAGCTTTCGGGAGGCAAAGGCCACTGGGTGAAGAAGGGCCTTGGCACCCTGGCGCTGGGAGAGAATGGCTCCGAGGGCAGTTTCAGAGGCATCCACCTCCAACACAAAGGGCAATGCGGGATCTGGGTGCCGTAAGATCGGGGCGGATGAAAATAAGGACTTCAACTGGACAAAGGCCGCCTGGGCCTCAGGAGACCAACTGAACCGACTGTGTTGGTGGGTGAGTAGGGTGATCGGTGCCACAATGGAGGAGAAGCCCACGATAAACCTCCTATAGAAGTTGGCAAACCCAATAAATCTCTGAACTCCCTTTTTATCTTTGGGAGCCGGCCAATCTTGAATGGCCTGTACCTTCTGTGGATCCATGGCAACCCCACTGGTAGAGATAACAAACCCCAGGAACTGTACCGTGGACTTCTCGAACTCACATTTTTCTGCTTTCAGGTAAAGTTTATGCTGCCTGAGGATGGTGAGGACTATTTTAACGTGCGTACGGTGGAGATCGAGAGAGGCCGAGAAGATGAGTATATCATCCAGGTAGACTACTAGGAAGTCATCCAAGTATCTCCGGAAAATGTCATTCACTAAGTGTTGGAATGTTGCCGGGGCATTACAGAGCCCGAATGGCATTACGAGATACTCGTAGTGCCCGAACCTTGATCTAAAAGCGGTCTTCCACTCATCGCCCGCCCTGATCCGTATGAGGTTATAGGCCCCTCGGAGGTCAAGTTTAGAGAAGACCTGAGCGGACCGAAACCGTTGGAACAGTTCGGGGATGAGGGGAAGAGGGTACCTGTTCTTAATGGTAATTTTGTTAATCTCTCTATAATCGATACAGGGCCTCAGGGAACCGTCCTTTTTCTCGACAAAGAAAATGCCGGCCCCAGCAGGTGACGAGGAAGGGCGGATGAACCCTTTGGCCAGGTTGTCATCGATGTAGGCCTTGAGAGTGGCTAACTCAGTCTCGGACAGAGGGAAAATACGGCCAAAAGGAACCGCGGCACCGGGTAAGAGGTCTATGGGACAGTCGTAGGGTCGGTGAGGTGGTAGGCGGTCGGCCTGTTGTTTATCGAAAACGTCCCTAAATTCTAGGTAGGTAGGCGGGACATGCTTCAGGTTGTCGGGTGCTGGTGCTAGAGCTGAACAGGACGCCAGGGTTGCGGGGGAGCAGTTTTGGGAACAGTATTGGGAAGGGAAGGAGACCTCCTTCGTCCGCCAGTTAATCAGGGGTTCATGTGCCTGCAACCAAGGGAGCCCCAGAATAATGGGAAACATGGGAGATGGAATAATATCCAAGCGGAGGAGCTCCTTGTGGCCGGAATCGGTAGTAACAGGAATAGGGTTGGTTTCCAAAGTGATCAAGCCGGAGCGCGGAAGGGATCCATCGGCTAGATGAACCTGGAGGCACTGCTTCTTGGGGACCAGGGGAAGCTGGAGCCGAGTAGCGAGAGAGGAATCCAAGAAGCAGCTGCAAGCCCCGGAATCAATTATGGCCGGGAGGCGGACCTCCTTTCCCGTTAACTGCAAAGAGATAAAGAGGGTAATATAAGTGTGAGATAGACCGGAGACCTGGTAGTTTAAATTAAACCTGGGAAGGGACTTACTGGGCCTAATGGGGCAGGTGCGAAGATAGTGCCCGGAACCCCCGCAATAGAGGCACAGGTTGGCCTGACGTCTGTGTAAGCGCTCCTCTGGGGTCAGAGGGGCGCGAACCAGGCCCAGCTGCATGGGCTCAATTCCAGAAGAGGGCACAGGTGGCGGATGATAAGAAGACTGGGCAGGACTCGGCTTGGGTATCATCCAACTGGGACGAGGCGTCTGGAAACGTTCAGCGCGGCGTTCACGCAGGCGTCTGTCAATCTTGGTGACTGCTTGTATGAGGTCCTCCAGAGATTCCGGGACATCAATCCGGGCAAGTTCATCTTTAAGGGTGTCCGAAAGTCCTTGGCGGAACTGATACTTGAGGGCCGGCCCATTCCAGCCGGTGTCGGCTGACCATTTTCTGAATTCAGCAGTGTAGTCTTCAACCGGTCTCCGGCCTTGGGAGAGATGGTGCAGGGTGGTTTCAGCGGTGGCCCCCTTCTGGGGATCGTCGTAGAGCTGACCCATACTCTCAAAAAAAGTGTCAACTGAGTTCAATACGGGGTCTCTCTGTTCCATCAGGCTATGGGCCCAAGCCTGGGGTTCCTCGGCCAGGAGGGAGATGATGAACCCCACTTTCACCACTTCAGAGGAGAAGGTCCTGGGCTGTAGGGCTAGGTACAGGGTGCAGGCATTTTTGAACGCCCTAAATCTCTTTCGATCACCCGTGAAGCGTTCGGGTGTAGGCACCCTAGGTTCAGGGGAAGCCACAACCACTGTGGGGTTGCTGGAGGCTGCTGATGGAGGAACCCCGCTGATGGTGGCTGAGTGGCCGGATGCAGGGGCAGATGGCCCAGTTAATTGCTGTAGGCGACTGTCAACTTGAGCGTAGCCCATCTGCAGTTTTTGGACAGCCTCAGTAAGTGCTGCCATCTGTTGACACAGGATCTCAAGGGGTGAACACGCTCTGTCGGTCTCAGACATGGCTGGTCTGTACTATCAGAGATGTACTTACCGAGACCGAAATGCTGAGAGCGGTTCACCCTTGCGACCCGGCGCAATCTGCCCCCTGGAGGTGAAACAGGGAACAAACGGCACCAGGAGGCACAGGTCACCTCCGGCAGGTGGGACCAGTGGAATGCCTGGGAGAGATGTCCTTGCCTACTCGCAAATAAAAAAAACTGTCCTTTTTGAAGTGAAACACAGGCAAGTATTTCTTGAACCAAAAAACCTTTATTAGGTGTCAAACAAAATAAAAAGGAAGGCAACGCTGGAAAAACTAGTCAATTTGGCGAAGCCTTTTGGTCCACAGGGCAGACATCAAATATGTAATCGCAAAATTGGTGGCCTGAAGAGTACATATCTAAGGGATAACAGTCTGGTCCAAAATTCCAAGCGATCAGGAAGAGCAGATGACATCTATGTCCCCAGGATGTGGTCATACAAGAGGCTGCATCTTCTGTCAGACCAGACTGAACCCGGGCCATCACTCTCTGGTCTTTCCTCCAGGCTTCCTTCCAGGCTATGGCTCTGTTCTTCTAGTTGAAGAAACAAAGACTGAACTCTTTGGTCTGAATGGCAAGCATCATGTTTGGAGGAAACCAGATACTGCTTATCACCTGGCCAATACCATCCCTACACTGAAGAATGGTGGTGGCAGCATCATGCTGTGGGGATGTTTTTCAGCAGAAGGAATTGGGAGACTAGTCAGGATTTAGGGAAATATGAATGTGGAGACATTCATGATGCAAAACTGCTTTGGGGCAAAGATTGATCTTCCAACTGGACAACAACCCTAAGCACACAACCAAGATATAAAAAAAAAATTGACAGTTACTTACCGGTAACTGCTTTTCTAGGATATCTTCCAGGACGGCACACCTGAGAGATGACTGGTCCACCTGACAGGAAACACAATCAACACATGATGTTAAAAGGCCCCTCCCTTCCCCCTGCACCTCAGTTCTACCAAAGTAATAGACTATCCGTGCCAGAGAGAAACTCTTCCCATAGTACTTACGTTAAAACAACCAAGGGTGGGAAGTAGGCCTGCCGTCCTGGAAGATATCCTAGAAAAGCAGTTACCGGTAAGTAACTGTCAATTTTCTCTAGTCATCTTCCAGGACGGCACTCCTGAGAGATGGACAAGAAGTTCAAGGCCTACCTTAGGGTGGGATCACCGCCTGTAAGACCTTCCTTTCGAACCTCAGATCCTGAGGTGATAGCAGATCCACTCTATAGTGCTTTAAGAAGGTGTCCTGCTTCGCCCATGTAGCTGCTCGGCATATCTGTTCTATTGAGGCTCCCGCCTTCTCCTCCCAAGAGGCCGCCAAAGACCTGGTTGAGTGGGCCTTAAGGTTTGCTGGTACTGGGGAACCTGACTGCTCATACGCCATACTTATGGTCTGCCTAATCCATCTAGCCACTGTAGATCTAGAAGCCTGCCCTCCCTTTTTAGGGCCGCTAAAAAGAACTAAAAGCTGAGTAGATTTCGTAAAATCCTTCACTCTCTCCAAATATGTCAGTAAACACCTCCTGACATCTAAAAACTTAAATTTTTCCTCTCCTTTTTCTTTGGGTTCTCACAAAAGGAGGGCAAAATGATCTCCTGAGATCGATGAAACTGTGGTGCGACCTTGGGGAGAAAAAGTGGGTCTTGCCTCAGCACCACTCTATCTTCCAATATTAACAGAAAAAGGCTCTTTACTTGACAAGGCCTGCAGGTCACTTACCCTTCTGGCTGTTGTGATGGCCAGTAAAAAAGCTAACTTAAGTGTCAAAACTTTAATGGAGATCTCCTGAACTGGTTCGAAAGGCGCTTTTGTCAACGCCTCCAGGACCAGCGTTAGATTCCATGGAGGAAAACTCATAACCTTTATGGGGGTTAATCTTCCCCTAGCGACTAGGAATCTCCTAATCAGGGGCTCCTGTGTGAGCCTCTGGTCCAAGAATACCGATAGGGCCACTATCTGTACCTTCAGAGTGTTTGTGGCAATTCCCTTGTCCACCCCTGACTGCAGAAATTCGAGTATTACTGGTATAGAGGGTCTAGATACGTCTCTATCCCGACACCAGTGAGAAAAAGTATTCCAAACCTTTGAATACATTTTTCTAGTGACCGGTTTCCGACTACTCAGGAGGGTCTCAATCACCCTGTCGGAGCATCCTTTGCCTCTGAGAATCTCCCTCTCGAGAGCCACACCGTCAAATTGTAGAACCCCGGATCGGGGTGAACGACTGGCCCCTGCAGAAGGAGATCCTGCCTGATTGGGAGAGGAAAAGGAGGAGCAACCGACCAATTTCTCAGAGTAGCGAACCAAGTCCTCTTGGGCCACTAAGGTGCTATCAGAATCAGCCTGCACCTTGAGTAGGCTAGTCTCTGTAGGACCCTGGGAATCAAAACTAGTGGAGGGAAGGCATATGCTAGTTGAGAATCCCACGTCTGCGCTAGAGCATCTATTCCCTCTGATCCTCCCTCCCTGGTGAGGGAGAAAAAACGCTCCACCTTCCTGTTCCCTCTGTGGGCAAAAAGGTCTATTTCGGGAACCCCAAATCTGTGACTTATCTGGAGGAATACGATCTGGTTTAGTTCCCATTCCCCCTGATGGATGGGTTGACGGCTCAGGAAATCTGCCACCACATTGGCGGTCCCCTTTATGTGGACCGCAGATATGGACTGAAGGACCCTCTCGGCCCAACTCAGAATTTCCAAGGCCAGCGATAAGCAGTCTTCTGGACCTTGTGCCCCCCTGACGGTTGAGATAAGAAACGGCTGTCACATTGTCCGAGAGGATTTGGACTTCTAGTCCCTGAATCCTGCTTCCAAAGGCCCTTAGAGCCTGACCCACCGCAAGAAGCTCCCTGTAATTGGAGGAGGCTCTTGCCTGGATCGGGGTCCAGGATCCTTGCGCTTGGAGGTCCCCCAGGTGGGACCCCCAACCCCAGGAGCTTGCGTCTGTGGTAATTTTTACAGGGCTCCACTGGGTCCAGGGACGACCTGCCATGAGTCTGTCCTGATCCAGCCACCAATTTAGGGAGGCCCTTAGCTTTGTTGGAATGGCTATCCTCCCTTCCAGTGACTCCTTTTTGTCCCAGGATGAAAGGAGGAAGAACTGCAGCTCCCTGGAATGTAGCTGAGCCCAGGGAACTGCCGGAATACAGGAGGTCATTAGGCCTAAGACCCTCATCACCTGCCTGTGAGAGCAGTCCCTGGGTTCCATTAAAGAGGAAACCGCTGCTACTACCTTTAACCTTTTTTCTTCTGGGAGAAAAAGCTTCTGAACCCCTGCGTCCACTGAGTATCCTAGGAAAGTCTTTATCTGGGATGGCACTAGGGATGATTTTTCCCTGTTCACTATCCAGCCCAGACTTTCTAAAGTGCAGATTACCCTGTCTACGTCCACTCTCACTTGCTCTGGAGACTGTCCGTAGATCAGGAGGTCGTCTAGGTAGGGTATCAGAGAAACCCCCTGTAAATGCAGATACGCAACAACCTCTGCCAAGACCTTTGTGAACACTCTTGGGCTTGCTGATAACCCGAAAGGGAGCGCCCGGTATTGCCAGTGTTCTATCCCCCTGCCTGTAAGGACTGCAAACCTCAGCAGGGATTGGTGCTCCTGGGCAATCGGCACGTGGAGGTACGTGGCCATGAAGGAATCCTTCAATAGATGTTTGCGCACAGTATAAATGCTTTCCATCCGGAAGCTCTTCTGTCGCAGAAACTTGTTCAGCATCCTGAGATTTAATATCAGGCGAAATTTCCCTGAAGGTTTCTGGACTGTAAATACATGGGAGTAAAACCCCTGGAAGAGCTCGTCTGATGGAACGGGGACGATCACCTCTTGGTCCGCCAATCCCTGCAAATTGTCCAACAACCCTGCTGCTCTCAGTGGATCTTTGGGGAGATGTGTCAGAGTAAAATTTTGAGGTGGAGGGAAGAGAAGTTCCATACGATAACCCTCTGTCAAAATCTGCAGTATATAGGGGCTTTCTGAGATCCTTCTCCACTGAGGGACAAATCGGTCCAGAAAAGAGCAGGCCACCTTTCTGTCCGCTCTTTCCCTTCCCCCACCTTTTGTTTGTGTCCTTTTTGACCCTAAATTGGTCCTGGTTAGTAGGGGCACGAAAAAACTTTCTGCCCTTCTCGCTTTTGGCTTTAACCGGGAACTTCTTCCCTTTTTCTGCCGATCGTGACAGGACCTGATCCAATCCGGGACCAAAAAGCTGGGAGCCTTCAAAAGGTAACCCGCAGAGTCGAGACTTGGACATATGGTCCCCTTGCCATGATTTGACCCAGATAGCCCTCCTTGCAGAGTTCAGGAGTGCCGCTGATTTAGCCGTGGTTCTAACCACTTCCACTGTTGCATCGGCTAAATATGCTACAGCCCTGTTTATTACCTCTAGAGAATCCATAACTTCCCTAGAGACATGGCCAGAGAGCCTGCCTAGCCACGCGTTAGCATTTCTAGCTACGCAGGCAGACGCCAAAGCAGGTGCCATGGCTGTCGCATTGGCATCCCATGCTCTGCGCAGAAGCGTCTCGGCCCTTCTATCCATCTGGTCTTTAATACTACCTGAATCTTTAAAGGACAAATCAGATTTTTTTAGAGACCTGGGAAAGGGCTGCATCCAATTTGGGGGTCTTGAAGAACTTCTCTTCTTCCTCCCCAAATGGAAACCTTCTCTTCCAGGTTTTAAGTTTAAGGACCTTCCTCTCCGGTTCCTTCCACTCCCCTCAGAATCACTTCCTTAAGGGTCTGATGCACTGGGAAAACTCTGGACTGAGGTTTTCCTAATCCCTTATACATCTTATCCCGGGCTGATACCTGTACTGTGGGCTCCGGGATGTCCTCGGATGTATAGATTGCCCTGAGTAACTGTCCCATGTCCTCTACATGAAAGATGTCTCAGTCTGGGACTGTCACTGTCCTGGCTTTCAGAGTCTGAATTTTCTCCCTCTAAAGAGCTCTCCTCCGACTCCTCGGGGTCCTCAAACTCATCTACTACCGAAGTGATAGAAGAGGGAGGCCTCTGCCAAGCTATCTGACCTCTGTCGGATGTACCCCCTAGGGATGAATTCCCCTCCCTAGAAGACAGAGCCTCTCTGCCACTAGTGCTAGGCTCTTCTTTAGATGCAATAACTGTCTTCAGGGATTGGAGCGTAGTCAGCATCTGACTGAACCGCAAGGAAGTCCCTCATAACCTGTGAGGTTTCCTTACCTAACAGTTTCATTATGCATCTAAAACAAAAAGGTTCTGCGTGATCTAGTGGGAACTTTTCATTACAATTCCCACACCTTTTTGCTCTAGGGGGGAGGTTTTTTTTTGCCTTTGGCTTTGTGGGCCCCTTAAGCAGATCCACTGGGTTCTAAAGGAGACAAAAAGACAAGACAGCACTCACTTAGCAGGCTGTATTCTTCCTCCTGTCCCCCCTCCCCCCCAAGGGGTGAGGATAAGACTCCCCTCCTAACCCACCCCTTGTCACAGAGGAAGACTCACCACTCGTGGTCCCCTCCTGGGATGCAGCCACTGCTATGTCCTCCTCACCGTCCATCCTGACCTCAGCTGGTTCGGATTTGCAAGGAGCTTCCTTTGTGAGGATCCAGGAGGTGAGTGGCCTGTGGGACCTCCGCCTGGCTCCACCAGACTTTTATGGTCAGGACACCGCTCGGCGCCATTTTGCTGAAGTCCCGCCGCCAGAAGTAGTACCTTTTGGCCTCTAGTGTCTCCGGATCCGCCATTTTGGCGTGGACCGGAAGTGATGCTACCCGGAACCGGAAATGGCAACAACGCCATCTTGCTCCACCTGACTGAAGTATACACTCCTGCCTAGGAGTGTCTCCAGCATTTTAAAATGACGCTGTACACCAGAAAAATGACACCCTCCTCCAGCGGCCCTGGACTCCTACAGACCCTCCGGTTCCTTCATCTGCCAAATACCCGTTTTGGTTGGAAGGTAAGGGGGGGGGGGGGGGAGGCATGTACCCACAAGAGATCCGGGAAACGCCACTGTGCCCGGGAGGCTCTTTACCGGGGAAACCACCGGTCATTGGGGGTCCCCCTGAGAAGGGACTGAAACCCAGACTGGACCCGCAACCCTCCCTGGCTTTGGCGTCCAGCTCCCAGGGGGGGGACCGTCCGCTATCAGCTTCAGGTGTGACCAAAAACAAATGTTTGCTGCCGGGAAACACCATCAAGAACTGAGGTGCAGGGGGGAAGGGAGGGGCCTTTTAACATCATGTGTTGATTGTTTCCTGTCAGGTGGACCAGTCATCTCTCAGGTGTGCCGTCCTGGAAGATGACTAGAGAAAATAGAAGCGTGGTTACAGGTCAAGTCTGTGAAAGACCTTGAGTGGCCCAGACTTGAACATCTCTGGGGATCTGAAAATGGCTGTGTACCATTACACAAAGAATGGTAAAAACTGCCCAAAAATAGGTGGGCTTGTAGCATCAGACTCAAGACTTGGTGAGTCAAAGTAATGAGCAAAGGCTGTAAATATATAAAAAAAAAAAAAAGTACTTAATTTGCAAAGATTTCAAATTTCATTGTCATTAAGGGGTATTGTTTGTAGAATTCTGGAGGAAATTTATGAATTGAACCCATTTTGGAATAAGGCTGTAACATAATAAAATGTTTAGAAAGTGAAGTGCTGTGAATACTTTTGGATGCACTGTAGATCAGCATTGCGTTACTGCAGCGGATCAATACTCCCTGTATCATTCTTGAAACAAAAGTTGGGTTGGATTAATTTCTTCTGCTAATTGCCATTTCACAGGAACAGTTGTATTTTTAAATCACACAGGCTTCCGCTTTGCCATGGTGGTGATTGTGACCATATCAACCAGAGCAAGCCCTGTGTTCATCAATTAAACAAAAAAAATAAAAAAATACTGCAAATGGCTTACAGCATGACTTAATTTTGTTCACGAAGTCCCATTTTGCTGCTGGAACACAGCATTGTATAGTGTATTCTCCCAGTGGGCTCATTTGCTAATGAAGCAAAATGTTTGGATGAGCCACAGCCAACCTCTGCAACACACTTTACCTCGCAATATCAAACAGCCAAGCTATGCATCCACATCATTTCTGCATAACTTGATCAAAAAGCACCACCATCTTTCACATAACTATACAAGCATGTCTCAGCAGCCATCCCTGTTCTAGTACCACCTGTGGCCACTGCTGCAAATTTGCTATGGATCACTTTTGAAAGCGGCAAGAGGAGTGTCCACCCTCTCCTGGTGGTTCCTGGGCATACCTGATGTCACCCATCAGCCCAGCCTGGGACCCATCCAGCATCTTGCAATAGAGATAATGAATGCAAGATGGCCTCTGTTCACCTTTATGGCCTTGGACTGAAGCGATGTCACTTTTAGTTCCTCCAGCATGTACACAATGCTTTGTTAAAAGCAAAAGATGTTTACATGGGGGTCTTCTAGACCAAAGATCTCTCCATAAAGAGGATCTGTCACTCTATTGCCATCAGTAAGGGATGTTTACATTTCTTGCAAAATAGAGGAATACTTTTTTTTTTATTAAAAGGGACAGTAAAAAACAAGTTAAAAAGCACCCTTAGGCCCGGTTCAGACTGCTGCGGTGCGGGAGATCGCATACGATTTGCACCGCAGTTCAAATCATATGCGATCTCTGTGCGATGTAAATTCAGCCATACAGATAGTATGGCTGAATTCGCATCGCATTCGGCCCAAACTTGCACAGGACCCTTTTTTCGGTCCGTTATCGGATCGCATGGTGTTCTCACCATGCAATCCGATTCCTGTCCGAGTTTGCAGATCGCACTGCGATATGCGAGCTGATATGGGGGTGTCATTAACATTTCACTGACACTCCCAGCAGCTCGCATAGGGCAGTGTGAACTGCCGGCGGGAGACATGCAGTGCGGGAGCCCGCAGTAGATTTGCAGCGTTCCCGCACTGCAGCAGTGTGAACCCGGCCTTACAGTGACTGAATATGTAAATGGTGCTCAAACTGCACCTGAGGTATAACATTAAGCCGATAGCAAGTCTAACACTAAAAATGTGTACAAGTTCCCAGTTTAGAGTTAGAAGTCTAAAGTGCAGCACTTTGGAGTCTTTGAAGTATTGTAGTTTGGAGCCAATCCAAGAGAGTGCACAATTTTAAAGCATGACATGCTGGGCATTTATTTGGTGCAACATCTTTTATATTGTACAAAAAAAAAAAAAAAAAAAGCACACATAAAGTGCCAGAATTGCCTGGTAGGTAAGTGGGGGGGTGGGGGGGGGCGCACCTAAACTCGTGTTTTGCCAGGATTTTACTGCAATCTGGAATTGTGGGTAGAAACGATTCTGCCGGCAATGACAGATACATGAAGTGTGAGTGGTGACCATTAAAATGTGTACAATAAAATAGCATGTCAAGTAACTATTCCTGGTAGAGACTGCCACATTCAATTAGTTTGGACTGTACATTATAAAGTCACGTGCTACCACACAGGACATTTTATCTGATAAGGAAAGGCACATTAAAATTTGCACAAAGGGCAGATTGCAAAAATCTTTAGACCTATTCCCTTCTGGTTATTGGAAACCTTCCTGTAGTTCAAGACGGCAATGTCACACTTTAGTGAGAACCCATATTATGTAAAAAAACCCTTTTGAAATTATGCCAGCTTGTTAGGAGATTCCATGTTCGTTTTTTAAATTTTAGAACGTTTGCTTAAGATTTTTTGCATAGCTTACATTGCATGTTGACCTTCCAACCTGCATTTGAGCTAGGCAAGATTTCAGGATGACAATCCATCCAAAGTTAAGACCTTGAACAAGAATTACAATACAAAATTCGTATAGAATATTTTATTGAGACCTAGCTGGAACAAAGCCAAATAAATGGAACAGATCAAGCTTTGCTTTATGCGGTCTCCTCCTTTGCCAAACGGTCTTTCTTGAGTGGTCCCTGTAAAAAAAAAAAAAAAATGTTTAGTATTGTGATAATTTATAAAGTGAACAAAACTAAGGTGGGCAACAAAGGAATAAGTGTTACATCAATAATTCAGAGGGAAGAATGTAACCGACTAGTTAATGCATAAATCTTCCTAAACAGGAGCCTTGATTGTCTAAAGATTTTTGCTGCCTGCTACATTTGTTTGAATGCTTTCAACAATGTAAAAAACACGTCAAAGAGCAATACGTCAGTATATAGATTGCAAGCACAAAGTTTTACTGTCATTTTGGTTTGACAATATTGTCTTCAGCTGGAATACTATAACCCTATGGCATTTATAAACATGTTCCCAGGTTTGACATACCATAAAAGCCTTCTTTTCCTCTGCTGTCTGGAAACGACCATGTCCAAACTTAGAGGTGGTGTCAATGAATTTAAGATCAATCTTCTCCAAAGCACGGCGACTGGTCTGCACAAGCAGGGACTATGGAAATGGATGACAAAATGTTAGATACCAACCATAGGATCAAAAATCCTAAAATGACTTTGCCTTATACGTTTTAATAACACCATATACTCTTTTCCTGTTTTGCCATTTGAGAAAATCTCCACCTGCAAACAAGGAGCCACATTTGAGGACTACAAAGCCCAGCATCTGAGATGATTTTAAACGCACAAAAGACTTATGAGTCTATGGCAGCTAATGAGTGGACGCATAGGAGGGGGAACACGGATTGCACCAAATTATGTTTACAGTATTTTATCACAGTACTTTAGTTGATGGAATTTTAATATTTCACCAAGATAGACTGTTAGCTTAAAGAGTTTAAAATTGCTAGTCTCAATACAGACCAAACTATTTCATAAATTAATCAGGTTTAACCACTTCAGCCCCCGGACCAATTGGCAGCCAAAGGACCAGGCCCCTTTTTGCGATTTGGCACTGCGTCGCTTTAACTGACAATTGCGGTCGTGCGACGTGGTTCCCAAACAAAATTGGCGTCCTTTTTTTCCCACAAATCGAGCTCTTTTGGTGGTATTTGATCGCCCCTGCGGTTTTTATTTTTTGCGCTATAAACGAAAATAGAGCGACAATTTAGAAAAATATGCAATATTTTTTATTTTGCTATAATAAATATCCCCAAAAAAATATAAAACATTTTTCCTCAGTTTAGGCCGATACGTATTTTACATATTTTTGGAAAAAGAAAAAAAAAAAATCGCAATTAGCAATTATTGATTAGTTTGCGCTAAAGTTATAGCGTTTACAAAAGAGGGGATAGTTTTATAGCATTTTTATTAATATTTTTTTTTTTTACTAGTAATGGCGGCGATCAGCGATTTTTATTGTGACTGCGACATTATGGCGGACACATCGGACATTTGTCATTTATACAGAAATCAGTGCCATTTAAATAGCACTGATTCCTATGTAAATGACAGTGGCAGTGAAGGAGTTAACCACTAGGGGGCGGGGAGGAGTCAGTGTGACGTGTTGGTTTTTTACAGTAGGGGGCGTGGCTGTATGTCTGATGTCATTGATCGGCATTCCCGATGACAGGGAACAGCCGATCAATGACAGGCAGAGTAGGAAGCGCGGGGAGAGGTTTGTTTACACAAACCTCTCCCCGTTCTTCAGCTCCATAACCCGATTGCGGGATACCAGTGGCGATCGGGTCCGCTGGTCCCGCGGCCACGGAGCTCCCGACCGGGTCGCGAGCGCGCAACCCACAGGCAGGCACATGCACGATCACGTACAGGTACGTGATTTTGCCTGCCCGTGCCATTTTGCCGACGTATATCGGTGTTAGGCGGTCGGGAAGTGGTTAATAGTGAAAGTGCACTTTAGATGTATGGACATGGATTTTAAAAAAGATTACATAGCTAAAAAATAAAAAATTCACACGATAGGAACAAAATGCATGCTTTTAGAAGAAAACTCACCTTGCGCAATGTGAGAACTCGTTTCTTGGTCCCAATAACACAACCTTTTAGCATAAGAAAGTCATTTTTCACCTCTCCATAGTGAACGAAACCACCCTAAAAAAAAAAAAAAAATTCAGTTAAAACCAGTAACAGCCATAGCGGTCAGTATTTGATGCATCATTACTTAAGTCTGCATTTAAGAAGTCAAAAAAATAAATAAAACCAACTCACTTACCTTAAAGCAGAGCTTGTTTGCTTCCACATTTGGCAACGGGGAAGGGGGGGATTGGAGATAAACCAGGCAACCGTCACCATAGTGAGATCCCATGGAGGTTCGGCTCCCAACCCCCTCGGTACCCCCGCTGCCAGAGCTATTCACAAAATAAAGCATGCACGCACAGTAGGGAACCAGATTCACTGCTTGTTTCCCTTACATGGAATGGTGGCAGCACCCAAGAGCCTATTGAAAATAAAATTGGCTGGGGATCAGACATCATGGGCTCCCTGAACAGTCAAATGTCCTAGGATTAAAAAAGTCAGCATCTACAATATTTGTAGCTGCTCATTGAATTTTTTGTTGGGCTGCTGGAGCTTCTCCAACATAGCAAATCCAACACAGATACTAATGCCAATAGTACCAGTCTCATGGCTAAAGCCAGCAATAGATGGATCAAAAAACAGGGACCATGTGTAGGCATTCCCACTCAGTTTAATGTAACAAGATATCTGTCAAACAGGCTTGTTGGAAAAACTCTCAATCAGCGGTTGCATCTGCTCATAAGGGTGCTTTCCAGGAGCTACAGCACTAAAAATAACGCCTGTGTAGCTCCTGAAAAAAAGCAGGTCCTTTCACTCGTGTGAAAGCCAGATGGCTTTCACACTGGAGTGGTGCGCTAGCAGGACAGCAAAAAAGTCCTGCTAGCAGCATTTTTGGAGCGGTGTATTCACCGCTCCTACCCATTGAAATGAATGGGACACCATGGGGATACCGCCGGCAAAGCGCTGCTTAACCCTTTTTCAGCCGCTAGCAGGGGTTAAAACCACCCTGCTAGCGGCTGCATACCGCGGCTAAGACAGTAAAGCAGCGCTAAATATAGCGCCGCTTTACCGTCGCCGCCCCAGTGTGAAGCTGGCCTTAGTATATTTTAACACAAGAGTCTCTGCAGGGAGGATTCCCAAATCCTCCTTGCATAGATCAATCGTTATAGTTTACGATCCATTTATAGCCAGCTTAACAGGTATTTAAAGTAATGTAGTACCTATACTTTCAAAAACATTATATTCTATACACACACGGCTAGTGGTACAATGACTAAGTCCTCAGAAGGAAGGCAGCATGGAATTAATCCTCATGCATTTCAGGAGCTGTGCCCAGCACTTAATTCCACAACTTCATCATAGGACAAATCACAGCTGGACTAGCTGAGAAGGGGGGGGAACCTTTTGACTTTTATTCAGCCGCCTAGCGTGCATAGACCCTCAATCAGTACAGTTTTCCAAACCTACCAAAAAAGGTCACCAATACTGCAAGTTTTGTAGTACCCTCACATACAAAAAGGTGAATTGTGGCCTCATTCTGTGTAAATTACAAAACAGCCTGTGACCTGGACAATAATGGGAAACCATTTTATATAACTATGGGCAAAATAAGTGGCAAGTGATTACCAACATACACAGCAGTTTATTCTGCTGATCTAACAATTTTATTAGCCATTAACTGACAGTTCCTAAAGTGAGAAAAAAATAATAAAATCTGAGCATACAAATTACCACCTATTGCTCTTGGCATCCTGCAATTTTTTTTGCCAACGTGATACAATTTCCTGTTTGTGTGGCTACAATTGTTCACCATGGTCGCACCACATGTAGGATGTAGCAGTCCTCTGCTTGGTCCCAATATGGACCAAGGGGTTTATAGTAAGCATATGCACTGCTTGACCAAAACAAAGTAGGCAGCAATAGTATGGAGTTTCATGAAACCATTGCAGGGCCAGTAACTGTTCACTGCATTTGCACAACCTAATGAATTACGCTAGAAAGGTCGGCCCAATATAAGCTGCTTACCAGAGGGTTGATGCTCTTGTCTGAAAGGTCATAATCAGTTGAAGCATTGTTCTTCACAAGTTTACCATCCTTTGAGTGGTAGCCTTGTCCAATTTTGTAGATCTGAAAAATAAAAAAAATATATAAAATAAAATGGACTGCCATACTTAATGTGCAAGTTCAACTTACAAGTTCTGTAAAAGTGAACTTGCACTGGACCCCACCATTGCACCCAGTCCCAGAGTGTGGTGATCACCCGTTCAGACAGCTTGTACTGCTGCTGGTTTCCCTGCTTGCCCTCTTCGCCTGTGGTGACAGGATGGGCTATGCGGGTTCTGACTGGTCGGCGCCGCCCATGTGATTAACAAATTAGAATGCTCCTAAATGTATTAAATAGAGACTGATCCCACCTAACAAAGCAGTCAGAACTGGTTATAACTGCATGCGTGGTGACCTTAAACATGTTTGAACCTGTGTGACAATCGTCACCAACGTTCAGGTGATATGGAGTGACCATTTAGTTTGGTTGAGTTTTCTGTAGTGTGCTGAAAAAAATGCCAAGTTTACAAAAAGTTGAACATGTCAAATTGAAGTTAGGAAAATTGCAAACCACTAACAAAAAGGTTTTCAAATGCCTACTACAGCTTATGGGAATTACGGCCTGCATCGTGTGCTTGGCACAAAAGATTCAGCAAGGGACAAGAGAATGAATTCCCAAAAGTTAAAAATCAGTGCTCAAAATGGACACGTTTTGAGTCAGTTGATGTTGTAAAGAATACAGACAGCAGATGTGTTGTAACAGCTGATCAAAATTTTCTCCATGCCTTCAACCAGTGGAAAACAAGACTGAAGCAATGCATTTGTGCAAATGGGGAATATATTGAAGGGGACAAGCATTACATTTGTAATATAGGCGATTTAATCAGTTGCGCCATTTAATAGACACCTTGTACCTCATGAGGTACATTATGGAGATTAAGCTGCAGGGGGATTCCAAGCCCCCAGACCAGTGAGGAGTCAACCTGATGTCTACTAGCGGTGATCAACGTTCTCCAGGTCAGCAGGACAGGGGTCTAGTCACTCATTTGCATGCACACGGGTGTTGCCGGTCACGGCACTGTCTTCTGAAGAAACTGCACAGGTGGCCGTTTCTTCAGAGCACATGTGCCGATGACATTGGTGCAGTATACAGTAAATATCTCCTAAACTGCCATTTACAAGATATTTACAGTACCCAATAGGTATAAACTATACAGGGAGGTTTACAACCTCTTTAAAGGCTTTTTTATGGGTACAGGGATAAAGGTGCAATTTTTGCCTTCTCTAGCTTCAATCTTTCTCCCATACATGCAGCCAGTCCAGTGCTGCCAACTCAAGACCCTCAGCTGCAGTCACATACTCACTAAGGCCATAAGGGTTAATAGCCCTGTACACTACCAAACTACAAAAAGGCACCAGCCACAGCTTTGGGTAGAACCCTACAGCATGTAATCAACCTTATCTAGGCACCTCAGACTAAATGAGCAGATAACCTCACAGTGTGAGGGACCCAATTTCCCAGAGTGCAGCTTTAAATAGACTGCCTCACTTATACAGCCAAACTAAGATTTGACAGGTAGCCACAGATGATTAAATCAGATTAGGTCTAATCACCACAACATGAAAAGTGGTTCACAACCCACAATGACCAGTCTAGATACAACTTATCCCTGTACACCATTATGCATCTAGTACCCTGCAATGGACACAAACCTCAATTAGTTTAGGCCTATGTAAATTAACCCAACCAGGTGGTGCATGGGGAAGTTTGCTACATGAATTCATACCTTTTTGTTGACCTCAGTCCGGTGATGGTATCCCTTTTGGCCAGCACGAGCCACAGAAAAGGCAACACGGGCAGGATGCCAAGCTCCGATACAAGCAACCTTTCGCAGACCCCTGTGAGTCTTACGTGGAAGCTTTTTTGTGTGCCAACGGCTAGTCACACCTGAAACAAGATATAGAGATCTATGAGGAACGTGTAGCACAATTTATAAACAGTTTTTCAATATAATCATGTTCTCAGAAGGAAGGCAGCATGGAATAATTCTTCAGGAGAGCTCAGGCACTGTGCCCAGTGCTTGTTCCATGACCTCATCACAGAACAGACAAAAATAAAAGTACTTTAGATACAAAAAGCATTGTGGGCAATTCATTCGAAATTTAGTAATCAACCAAGATTTACAAACAAATAGCCACACTTTCAGATACTCAAGCATAAAAATACACAGTATAGATTATGCACTCACCTTTGTAACCCTTTCCTTTTGTGACTCCAATGACATCAATCATTTCATCCTGCCCAAAGACTCCAGTCACTGTTACCTGCTGCTCTAGCTTCTCACGGGCCCAATCAACCTTTTGAGCCACTGTACCACCATTAACTTGGATCTCCATGAGATGCGACTTCTTCTGCCTCAAAGGTAAAAGGCGCATCTAAAGAAAAAACAAAAACTGTTGCAGAACATATTTTGGTGTAGGAGGCTGAAGCTTTTCGTAAGCATGATTTAATAGCACAAACTGCCAATTTTAGCTTGACCCGCTTTGCCCAGGATTAAAGTGGATGTAAACCAGATTCATGAAATTTGAGCTGGGAACATATCTAGTGTTCTCTTCAAAGCACCCATAGCTCGGTTCTTAGCCTCATAACTGACAAGTTTTGAGGGCAGCCTGAAGTGCATCATGGGAGGTTGCTATAAATAGATTGATTAGCAGTCAGCTTGCAGTCTCAGAAAAGCTCTGCACATTCCTTTCTTCATTTTCTAATGGAGGGGGTGTATGCCTTTCCTCCAATCAGCTGTATGTTAATCCACTCCCAGTGGTGACCAGTAGGAGATCTGCAACACCAAGAGCACTTTTTAAAGGATATATACACAGCAGATAATTAAAAACTGAAGGGAAATATATTTCATTTGTGTATCATTTGAGGCTGTTCACTGAGTACGAAGGGTTTACATCCACTTTAAAAGCAAAACTGAAGGTGTTGGATTTTTTCCCAGCAGTCCCTTGTCAGCTTATTTTCCATTGTGCTGGTCTATTGCAGTCTTTAGTGGCCAGCACAGAATTACATCCCTTCCACACATGCAGCAGTCATTCTGGTACACAATAGCCCCGAGCTGCACATGTACAGCTCAGTTTAAAACCAAGACAGCAAAAAGGCAAATATGGGGCTGCTCCGAATAGGACTTTAAAAGGTGATGGAATGTGTTGATCTGAACTGCTTATTCTTGGTCAGTGAGATCCATGTCCAATGAGGGGGGACTGGAGAGTGGGGCAAGCACAATCTTTAGCCATCTCCAAATATATAAAAAAAAAAAAAAAAAAGCTGAGTTAGACTTACCGGTAACTCCTTTTCTGAGAGTCTTCCAGGACAGCCCATGAGACCTAGGGCTCCTCCTACCAGGACAGGAAACACATTCCCCCCACCAGATAAAAGGGCGGTCCTCCAGGCCCCATGTCAGTCTACTCAAGAACCGTAGGACGTCCCTGAAAAACATATGCATAATACACATAACTTTAGACAAAACCGGGTGGGAATCCGGCTGTCCTGGAAGACTCTCAGAAAAGGAGTTACCGGTAAGTCTAACTCAGCTTTTCTCAAAACGTCTTCCAGGACAGCCCATGAGACGATGAGCCAGAACTTACCAGTCTAGGGAGGGACAACTGCCTGCAGGACCTTACGACCAAACGCCTGCTCCTGCGCTGATAGGAGATCCAGGCGATAATGTTTAATGAAGGTCGAGTAACTGGACCATGTGGCAGCCCTGCAAATTTGCTCCGGTGAGGCACCAGCCCTCTCAGCCCAAGACGTAGATAAGGCTCTAGTTGAGTGTGCTGTGACAAAAGGTGGAGAAACCTCCCTAATTTTGTAAGCTTCAGAGATAGCTTGCTTTATCCACCTGGCTAGTGTGGCTTTAGATGCACTGTTTCCCTTGTGTGCCCCCGAAAAAAGAGGACAAACAAAGCATCGGTTTTCCTAAAGGTCTTAGTGACCTCAAGATAGGCAAGGAGGATCCTTCTTACGTCTAAGCAACTAAACTTTCTTTCCTGTTCGCCGTGCGGTGAACTACAAAAGGATGGCAGTACAATATCCTGAGTTCGGTGGAATGTACTAGCCACCTTAGGCAAAAAACCTGGATCAGTCTTTAAAACGACTCGATCATCAAAAATCGTGAGAAAAGGCTCCCTAACTGACAGGGCCTGCAGCTCACTTACCCTACGTGCTGAGGTAATAGCTACCAGAAAAACTACTTTTAATGTAAGTAGTTTAACTGAGATTTCCTCGAGAGGCTCAAAAGGAAATTCCACCAAAGCCTGAAGTACTAGGGACAGGTCCCAAGATGGACAACTTTTCACCACTACTGGCCTGGCCCTTGAAATTGATTTGAAAAATCTGGCTACAATGGGATTTTCCAGGAGAGAAAACTGGGAGGAAAACACTAATAGCTGCCGCTTGTACTTTTAGGGTACTAACGGAAAGACCCTTGTCAACCCCCTCTTGAAAAAATTCCAGAATTGCCGGAATATCGTGGGTTAGTCTCCGATTCTCCGATAACCAAGAATTAAACTTTTTCCAAACCTTGGAATAAATGGCTCTGGTTACTGGTTTTCTACAGTCTACCAGAGTCCTGACTACTTTGTCGGAGAACCCCTGGGCGCTTAGCATCTTCTCTTCAGATACCAAGCCGACAATCTTAGGGAAATCACCTGGGGGTGAGACACTGGACCCTGCAACAATAAGTCTTCCCTCTTTGGAAGACTCAGTGGAGGCTCTGAAACTAGAGTCTGTAGCAGGGAAAACCATGGCCTCTTGGGCCAAAACGGGGCAATTAGAATGAGGTCTGTTTCTTCTAGAAGAAACTTCCGGAGGACTTCTGGAATAAGTCTGATCGGCGGAAAGGCATAACATAGGCCGCAAGGCCATGGGTTTGCCAGCGCATCGATCCCCAAGGATTGGTCTGCTGGGTTCATGGAAAAGAACATTTCCGTCTTGCGGTTGTTCCTGTTTGCGAACAGATCCGCTACTGGGTATCCCCATCTGCTGGTGAGGTCTGCAAAGACTTCGGGATGAAGGGACCAGTTGTCTCGATCTACCCGGTGACGGCTGAGGTAGTCTGCTAACCAATTTTGTGCGCCCTTCAAGTGCACCGCTGAAATTGAAGCCAGATTCCCCTCTGCCCATACTAGAATCTCCTGGGCAATTGACTGGAGTATCCGGCTTCTCGTGCCCCCCTGCTTGTTGAGGTATGCGACTGTCGCAACGTTGTCCGACAGAATTTGAAGATTGTGGCCCCTGATCTCTATCTGAAAGGACTGCAGGGCTCTGTGAACCGCTAGAAGCTCTCTTTGATTGGATGAAGCCCTTGCCTCCCTCGAGGACCACTCTCCCTGTGCTACTGCATTGTTGAGATGGGCCCCCCATCCCCAGGAACTTGCATCCGTAGTAATCCTTTGGGAAATGGGAATGGACCATGGGAGACCTCCTGCTAGGTGCTGGCTTGCTCTCCACCACCACAGGCTTCTCTTTACCCTGGTGGGAAGCCGGACTCTTGACTCCAGGGACCTTGCATCCCCGTTCCAGTTTCTTAAGAGGAACAGTTGTAGTGGACGTTGATGAAGTCTTGCCCATGGGACTGCAGGAAAGCATGAGGTCATCAGACCCACCGCCCTCGAAACCTGTCTTAGGGAGACCGACTGGTTTGTCTGCAATGCTGACATAGATTGGATCATTTTGGTAATCTTCTCCTGAGGAAGAAAGACCCTTTGATCTACTGAGCAAAAGTCGTAACCCAGGTAAGTCACCTTCTGGGCCGGAGTTAAGGACGACTTTTCTACGTTTATTAACCAGCCTAAGGACTGTAGGAAGTCCCGTACAGCCTGGAGATCCTCCAACAGCTTCTGGTATGACGCTGCTACCACCAGGAGGTCGTCTAAGTAAGGGATAATAGTTATCGCTTTTAGCCTGAGTGGAGCTAGGGCTTCCCCCAACACTTTTGTGAAAATGCGTGGGGCTGAGGAAAGACCAAAGGGGAGGGCCTGAAACTGGAAGTGTCGGGTCCCTGTCCTCATCTTCACTGCTAATCTTAAATATCTCTGGAAGGCTGAGTGGATAGGGATGTGAAGATAAGCATCCCTCAAGTCCAACGTGGCCATGTAGCAGTTTGGGTAGAGTAGGCTTTTGATAGTGAAAACCGTCTCCATCCGGAAATGTTTGTATCTGATTGATTTGTTTAAAGCTCGGAGATTCAGGATAAGTCGAAACTTCCCTGACGGCTTTTTGACAACAAATACATGGGAATAGAATCCCTTGCCCTGATCTGACTGGGGAACAGGAATCAGGACCTTCTGATCCAACAGGTCTCCGATCTGGAGACCCAGGGCCTGCGCTTTCTCCCGATCCTGGGGAGGAAAGGTGACCAAAAACCGCTCTGGTGGTTGGTGGGCGAATTCCAGCCTGTACCCGTTGGTCACAAGGTCCAGGATAAAGGGGCTTGAAGTAACTGCTGCCCACTGTGGGAAGAAGGCCCTCAATCTTCCTCCCACTGGGGAACGCAAGTCACTGCGGTTTGGTGGGCTGTTGAGGAGGGTTAAACAGGACCCCCCCTTTGCCTCTGCCTTTGTGCCCTGTCCAGTGTTTTTTCGGCCTGCTGTCCTTTCCTTTAGGACCCTGCTGCCTGCCTTGGCCACGAAAAAAAAACTTCCTGGCTGCTGGGATTCTCTTTTTCTCTGGGAAAGCCTTCTTCCTGTCGGCAGTGCGTTCCAGTGCCTCCTGCAGCCCTGGGCCAAATAAGTGATCGCCTGTTAAGGGGAGCCCACAAAGGCGTAACTTGGAGGCTGAGTCCCCTGACCAGGTCTTAAGCCAAAGGCTCCTCCTGGCCGAGTTCACTAAAGCCGAGGTCCTGGCCGACATTCTCACCGACTCTGCGGAAGAATCTGCCAAAAAACCTACTGCCTGAAAGAGGAGAGGAAAAGACTTCAAAATCTGCTCTCTGGAGGTACCTGCCAACAGATGAGTCTGAATTTGGGTTAACCACACCTCCAGATTTCTGGCCACACAAGTGGAGGCCAGAGCAGGTTTGAGGTTCCCAACCGCAGAGTCCCAGGCTCTGTGGAGAAGGATATCCCCCCTCTTGTCCATCGGATCCTTAAGCGTACCCATATCATCGAACGCTAGGTCCGAGTTCTTTGAAACCTTTGAAAGGGGTGCGTCTAGCTTGGGATTTTTATTCCACGGCTGCGTAGTGTCCTCATCAAAAGGAAACCTCCTTTTAAGGTTACTAGAGAAGAAAGGTTTTCTCTCAGGATTATCCCATTCCAGTTTGATAGTATCAATCAATGAGCTATGGACTGGAAAAACTCTAGATTTTTTCTTGTGCAATCCCTTATACATGAGATCATGTTTGGATAGCTGAACCTCCTCTTCTTTCAATTCAAGGGTAGTATAGATGGCCTTCAATAAGTCATCCACATCTTCTACGGACAACTTAAATCTCGAGCTCCGAGTGGATTCTCTATCCCCGGGCTCTATCTCTGACCCTGATTCCTCTGGAGAGGAACGGGTAGATCTGACCTCAGCCTCAGAGTCTTCACTGTCCGCCTGCTGCGGAGTGCTGACTGTCGTCTTCTGTGACGACGGACCCTCTGCTGGAGTCTGGAGCTTGTCAATAAGCGTTCTAAAGGAACTAAAGGTGGACGAAAGCTCATCTCTGACAGAAGCTAGCATCTTTTGGCAAGAGGTAACCGGGTCATCTTTTACAAGGCCCTCTATACAGCTGCGACAAACTGCTTTGCTCCAAGAGGAGCTCAATTTGTTTGCGCACACCGCACATTTCCTTTTTGGTGGGTGTGCCTGAGCTTTCTCCTGGTTCTTGGTCTTTAATAAAAAAAAAAAAAAAATAAAACGACCCCAAATGAGACTCACAGCCACCCTGACGCTCCGAAACACCACGTGCAGGAGGGAAGAAATGTGTCCCCATAACCCACTACTACAGAGAGGGGAGGGGGAGGGAACACTCACAGGGATAGCAAGATAGTGACAAAACACTTCAGGCTTACCTGCGAGGTGCTGGTGTTGGGCACTGCTTCCACTGCCTGTGCAGGAACTGCAGACTGGTCCATCCTGCCCTGTTTAGCTTTCCACAGCCTGGCTGCTTTCCACCAAAACACACCAGTAGCCAGCGTCTCCCATCCGCACCGCTTAAAAAGACTGGAACCAGTGTCTCCGGCGCCCGATGATGATGTCATATGCCCCGGAAGTGACCTATCACTCGGCACTTCCTGTGGGCCAGCTTGGAGTGCAGAAGCTCCGCCCCCTCAAGTGCTGCTGCTTCCTGTTTCTCCTCACACCTTTCAGCCATGCTGTGGGTGAGGAGAGGAAACTGCTGCTCACATAGAGACTACAGGCGCTTGGGAGCAGACATCACCACGGTCATGGCCCTCTCCAGGCACAGAGAGACAGGAGACAGCAGCACAACCAACCTCCCCAGCGGTGTGCTGCTTCTGGCAGAAGAGAAGGTTAGTGATATGCCCCCAAATAGCCTTACAGAGCCCCTGCTCATGAGACCTAGGGGACCAGGTTCCTGGAACATGTTACCCCCCGTCCGGAGGAAACACTAATAACTGACATGGGGCCTGGAGGACCGCCCTTTTATCTGGTGGGGGGAATGTGTTTCCTGTCCTGGTAGGAGGAGCCCTAGGTCTCATGGGCTGTCCTGGAAGACGTTTTGAGAAAAAAAAACACACAAGCCCCTATGTTAACCACTTCGCATCCGGCCGTAGCCGAATGACGGCCACAGCGCGGATTTCCTCGTTCCCTGTGCGCGCTCACGAGCGCGCAGCAGGGAAATTCTGTGTTGGCCGTGTCCCTCGGACACGGCCAATCACAGATCGCTGTAAACGGCCAATAACAGCGGCCGTTTACAGCGCGATCGCCCTGGCCAATGAGAGATGATCTCATATGTAAACATATGAGATCATCTCTCAGCGCCGCTCCTCCTCCTCACACAGAGACAGCGTGTGAGGAGGGGGAGATGAACGGCTGCAGCGCCGTAAGTGTTTTACAAAAAAATAAAATGCCATCTGTCCCCAATGTCATCCCCAGTGCCATCTGTAGTCAGTGCCATCTGTAGTCAGTGCCATCTGTAGTCAGTGCCACATATTAGTGCCATCTGTCATCAGTGCCACCTGTCAGTATCAGTGCCATCTGTCATCAGTGTCACCTGTCATCAATGCCACGTATCAGTGCCATCTGTCATCAGTGTCATGTGTCAGTGCCACGTATTAGTGCCGTCTGTCATCAGTGCCATGTATTAGTGCCATCTCACATCAGTGCCACGTGATATCAGTGCCATGTATGAGTGCCATCTGTCATCAGTGTCACGTGTCATCAGTGCCCCGTATTAGTACCATCTGTCATCAGTGCCACGTCAGTGTCACGTGTCATTGTCCTGGTGCTCCAGGGCCTTCAAAAGTGTAATGGGTAGTCAACAATTTAGATGTGTAATTTATGCTCCTAGAACACGCGATGGCGCTCCCTGCATGTTGGGCCTCTCTATGTGGCCAGGCTGTGGAAAAGTCCCACATATGTGGTATCGTAATACTCGGGAGGAGTAGCAGAATTTATTTTTGGGTGTCATTTGTGGTAAACACATGACATGTGAGAGAAATAACCTATTACAATGACAATTTTGTAGAAAAAAAAAAAAAAATAATTCATTTTGCAAAGAATTGTGGGAAAAAATATCAAAAAGCTCACCACGCCTCTTAAATACCTTGGAATGTCTACTTTCAAAAAAGGGGTCATTTGGGGGGTATTTGTACTTTCCTGGCTTGTTCAGGTCACAAGAAATGATAGGCCACCAGTACATCAGATGTGATGAATTTTGTATAATTTGCACCACAGATTGTAGAGTCTGTAACTTTCACAAAGACCAAATAATTTCCACTAATTTGGGTTATTTTTACCAAAGATATGTGGCAGTATAAATTGTGGCCAAAATTTATGAAGAAAAATTAATAATTTCCTAAATTGTATCACAGAAACAAAGAAAAATGCGTTTTTTTTCAAAATTTTTGGTCTTTTTTCAATTATAGCGCAAAAATTAAAAAACCTAGAGGTGATCAAATACCACCAAAAGAAAGCTCTATTTGTGGGGAAAAAAAAAAAGACAAAAAATTCATTTGGGTACAGTGTTGCATGACTGAGTAATTGTCAGTCAAAGCGTGAGAGCACCGAAAGCTGAAAATTGGTCTGGATGGGAGGGGGGTGTTGGTGCCTGGTAGGCAAGTGGTTAAAGTGATTGTAAAGGATCACCTTGTAAAAAACAAACAAGTTTAAAATAGAAAGGAAAGGCAAACAATACCCCCCCTTTTCTATAAGCTATCACATGCCATCTGTTCTCAGCTGCACAAGAGCTTGGGGGGGGGGGGCGGCATGTCAGGACAGGTCTGATCATTGGAAGAGAGTACACCGGGTTATTAGCACAGCTAGAGTACTGACCACGATGTGCTCTCCCAGCTTAGTGTGGCTTTTTTTTATAGTAACGCAGAGGGACTAGCAGCAACACCAGTAATTCCACACAAAGGAAGCATACAAAGAACAGGATACCTTTTCATACAAGTGCATGGTACAGCAGGCACATAACAGGAATATGAAATGTCAGGGTAACAAATTAAGCCTGATCAGTTCTGTTTTGCTATTGTCTGCTGGAGCAGCCACCCCTGCCCCACTGTTGTGCTTACAGCTAAGAGGGTTGCGAGCATAAAATAAAAGCAGCTTACAGAGCACCCACCTGTGTATGCGCAATGACCCTGACGACCTGGCAGTATTTCTTCATGCTGCTAAAATCTTTCTCCAGCTGCTTCTTGCCTTCGTCATCTTGCCACTTCTTGCAGTATTTGGTAAAGGCCTTCTTCTTTGACTTATACCTTTAACGGCAGAGCATGAGAGTTGGAGCGGCCCTTCATCAAGCCTCAAAAAGGACATGAGCGGAAGGAGCCAGACCTTTTCAAGTGTTCAGCTCATTGCATGGCTTCAAAGGAGCTTTTCAGCCAGCAAGCGGAGCCTGGAGCTCATCAGACAAAGGCCAAGGCCAGAGCTGAGAGGAGCTGCCAATGTTCATTCCAGGTGCATTTAATATAGGCAATCATAAAATGGTTAAATAAAAAAAAAAAAATGCATGTTATTATACATTAAAACCCATCTGCTGCACTTTAATGGCAAGTCGGGCAGGGGGACACAGGTAGGGACACAATTTCCCCAGCTACCCCATACAGGCTCTGTGGGAGGTACAACTGGTTCAGCAGCCCACAGCCAGTGGAGTAAAGGATCAGGTAAGTAAAACTGCCTTTATGGTCCTAGACCTAAACAGGGCATTTAAAATAAACTTGCAATGGGCAGCCCCCCCTGTAAGTGAGCAATTTTGCCCCCCTCCTTTCAAGAGTTAAGCTCTAAATGAGACAAAAATAGTTGGTGTTAAGGCTTTATTTACAAATATGGATCTATGAAACCAACCCTAAGCATTCGGGGTCCTTAAATGCTTGCACCCAAATATCTATAGTTGTGTACACATTCCTGGCCAACTTTTACAGCAGTGTTTATTTGCCCACTTTGACAGTACAACAGGTCTGAAGCATTTAAGTCCCGTATTAGATGCTAGTGTGATTGCTGGGATACAACCAAGGTCACTTACCAGTTCTTATAGAAGCGCCTTTTGCATTCATCACTAATGTGTTCAGCGAAGATGGTCTTGAAGCTGCGGAGACCTCGTGGAGTCTGGACGTAACCCACAATGCCAACGATAACCATGGGAGGAGTCTCTACAACAGTCACTGCCTCGACAACTTCCTTCTTGTTTACCTCTGATTTAAATATTAAGAGGAATTTATCATACCAAGCATCTAGCCTATGTACACAAACTCTTTACATTTCTTGGGGTTAAATAACCATTTATTAGAGCCACAAAGCATTTTGTTTATGCTTTCAAGCCATCACTACATCACAATTGTTACATTTTAAAGGTTACAGTCAGAACTCGACATTCAGCAATGACAGCCAAAGGATGTCAGTCAGTCCGCCCGTCGATAAGGTTTCATCATATGTAGCCTTTAAAACTCTTGCATTAATATCGTGCTTACCCTTTTTGACATCTACACCTCTACTCTTCAAACAAGGAGCGCAACTTTTCTAGTGTTATTTCCAAACCTTGAAAGTTACGGTGTTGCAACATTACAGCAGCACTTCACTCAATCAATGTTACGGATTTTAATAATTATGCTGCTACCATTGTAAATGAATAGGAAGCATTATGTTTACTTGTGTTAAACTTTGTTACTCCCTGGTTTCTTGCCAAAGGAAATGTCATACATCCCAGGAGTCTTCAGGAGGGGAGGAAGTATTTTAACTTGGCTCAGTATGCAGGCAGGATGATGTGCTAAGGATTTCCATATGTAAATGCTATATGAAATCCCCTGCCCTTAATTAAAAAAAAAAAAAAAAAAAAAAAGGGGTTGTAAACCCTCATGTTTTTTCAGCTTAATGTATCCTATGCATTAAGGTGAAAATACACCCAAGTTTTACTTAGCTGAGCCCTGGAATTTCCCACGCAAGAGACATGTTCTGCCTCTGCCCGGGGTTCTCGGCACGTGAATGGATGGGAGAGTTTGCTATGGATATTAAACATGAATTAAATAGGGTTTGTTTGCAGAGCTCAGATGCAGTGTCGTTCTGCTTTAAGCTACCCAAGTTATGTTACCACTAAAGGGCACACTTTGCCAGTAGGAGATTCCAAACATGTTCTACAAGACCGAGCCGAAACAGAAGATAGCAGACAGTCGAGAGGGGAAGGTACTTGTTTAACCAATGGCTCTACCAATAAATTAGAATTTGAGCCATAAAAAGGTGAATTTGTGTGGTTGTTACAGTACACTTACTTGAGCCAGGCCTGTCCACCTCCCTGACAATGTGGGTCATACCAGCTTTATAACCCAGGAAAGCTGTTAGATGGATTGGTTTGCTTTGGTCATCTTTAGGGAAGCTCTTGACCTTGCCACGATGTCTCTTGCTGCGTTTGCGGGGCAGGAAGCCAAGAGAGCCGTGCCTTGGAGCCGAGAACTTTCGGTGAGACTAAAACAAAATGGAATGTTGCATCAAAACATGGCCAAAAACAAACAGTTTAAAAACAAAACCAGACATCTGAAAACACTGCAAGCCTCATTTAAATGGATGGTCTAGGCTCATTTATACGGCCCTATACAACCCCCCACGAAAGCAGACAGGTGGCACAGCCTATCAAACCTGCCAGCTGCAGTCAAATGCTTGGCTTACAGTGCGTGTTCCAGTCAAAATCAGTTAACCACTTGCCGATCACCCACAGTATATTTACATCATTACATTGATGTTTAATACCGGGGTTATGGCAGCAGCTAGCCACCATGGATAGGTAAGAAGTTGGACGGCAAAATGGCACCCCCCACTTGGCTCTTTGCCCTTGGAGGACTGGCACAACCTCCAGATAAACAGAGGACCTGTCATGTCCATTACAAGGGATGTTTACTTTCCCTGTAATATGACTAAAAAAAAAGTGATAAAAATATAATAAAAAAAAAAAAAAAAAAAAGTTAACCCAAAATCATGAGGTATTGCTGCGATTAGATTAGAGCAAGAGCAATCATTTTAGAACTAGACCTAGCTTTAGTTTTTTTTTTTTTTTATTTCATTGAAGTGTATTTTTTTTCCAATAAAAGAGCATTTAAAAAGACCGCTGCACAAATAGCGTGACAAAATACTGCAACAATCAGCATTTTATTCTCTAAGGTCTGTGCTACAAAAATAAAACCCATTAGGCCCTTTCACACTTGTGCAACTTTTCCTGCAACTTTGGACATCACAGCCACACAAGTCTTACCCCATGATTCCCAATCATATCTGTGCAACTTCAAAGTAGTCCCTGTACTACTGTGGTCTGCCTTTGATGCAGAATTGGAGGTCCATAAGCCTCAAGTTTACACAGGCATTCTCTGTAATTGCATCAAAATTGGCAGTGTGAAACAGGCCTAACATTCCACTCTGGGTGGGATGTACATTGCAAGGATTTTAATAAAACTTTGTTGCAAATTCCTATCTTTTGTCTGTGTCCATGCACAGGGCAAGTCTGTATGGTAGTGGTTTTACAATAATTTCAGCTACTGCACATGCATGGCTCTTATGAGCAAACTTGCAGGGTCTGTATACCATTACACACGATTACCCTTTCAGTGTATCATACCAAAAATGAAATTTGTTGCATGGGATACTCATCTCATTTGCATACAAGTTCTGGGGGGGCATTCTGTACACCGTGTACAGAAGACCTCCAGGTAGCCATATTGCATTTTACAAAAACAAAAAAAAAAAAAAAAAAAAAAAAGTGGCAGATTAAAGCGGGGTTCCACCCTAAAGTGGAACTTCAGCTCATCGGAACCCTCCCCCCCTCTGGTGTCACATGGGAGGAGTCTGTACAACAGTCACTGCCTCGACAACTTCCTTCTTGTTTACCTCCGATTTAAATATTAAGAGGGATTTATCATACCAAGCATCTAGCCTATGTACACAAACTTTACATTTCTTGGGGTTAAATAACCTTTTATTTATTAGAGACAAAGCATTTTGTTTGTGCTTTCAAGCCATCACTACATCACAATTGTTACATTTTAAAGGCTACAGTCAGAACTCGACATTCAGCAATGACAGCCAAAGGATGTCAGTCAGTCCGCCCGTCGATAAGGTTTCATCATATGTAGCCTTTAAAAAAACTCTTGCATTAATATCGTGCTTACCCTTTGACATCTACACCTCTAGTGTATCCTCACTGTGGATGAGTGTGGGGTGTAGAAAGATGGTGGCGACAGAACGTCACATCCGTAGCAAACTGCGATGGGTCGCTGAATATCTCGTTACCACCCCCCCCCCATTCTAACACAGGGGTAGCCAATGTTAACACTCCAGCCATGGGGAACCCACAAATCCCATCAGCTGTCCATCTGCAGTCCTGCCTTTGAATCGCGCTTTGCATCCTGGGACTAGTAGTTCAACAGCTTGAATGCAGACTGCTGATCTGACATACTGAACACAACACCATCAGTTCAATATAGAGATAGACTTCAGTGCTGACACCACCATGATAAAAGCAATCATCACACCAAAGCAATAGTGACTGCCACATGTCAGGACATGTAGATTGGTGGGCAGGCCGGAGATGCAGTTTGATGTAATGGTGGCAGCACAGGACCCCTTCATAAAGGATTATATAGGGGCCGCTTCTTATGTCCGGCTTCCATCACCCTCACCACACATCTTACACAACATAGCTCCCGGGGTTCACCTGCTAAGAAAACCAAATACCCATAACCCTCCGCAAACTAAATAACTCCCAAAGAGGCGATTTTCAAGTGACAAAACTACAGAGCTCCGCATACATGTCACCCGAAAACACAGAAAGCGGCCCATCCGTGTGCCCCGTCCACAGAGCCTGAACGCGGTCACGTGTCTACAGCAGAGAAATGCGGCCTACAAGAAAGGCTTCCCGTCCACAAAGTGCGGGGAACATCACAGCCATCTACACAGACCACCACACACCCCGAGAACAACAGCCGCCCGCCAGCACAGGCATAAGACTAGGGATGGTGAGGATATCAGTCGGATTGTTCCTAGGCCCTCTCCCCTCACTCACCATCTTGGCTGGTCACCGAACTTGAAGAGAGAACTAGGAAGGGGCGTCCTTCGTATTTATACACGTGAACTGTGGACCCGCCCATGCCACTTTTTTTTCTCTTTGAACTATAACTTTATTGGATGCGCAGCAGAGTGTACAGTGTATATCAGAACGCAGGGAGTACGTAGAGCGCCGAGTTATTTTATCAGAACAGCTGAGTGTTGTTCATGATATTTTTTTTTTATTTGCACTAACATCCAATTTTTCAGGACGAGCTTTCAGACTGTACCGCTTTCTTCAAGGTCTAATACTAAAACTATTTACTAAAAAGTGGAGAGTGCAAAATCTGGTGCAGCTATGCATGTTGGCAATCAGCTTCTAAACTAGGGTGACCAGATGTTCCCGGTTTCAGGGGACAGTCCCCGGATTGAGGACACTGTCCCCGGACCCAGTCTGTCCCCGGTTTTGTCCCCGGATTTGACTTCAACAGGAGCTGGGGCAATTTTCAAAGAAAGTCAGTGCAGAATAAAAAAAAAAAAACAGAATTACACACCCCCGCTCCTACTAGCTTAGGGGGGTGTATTTTTTCCATTATCTGTGTCCCTTTCTGATGATGATGTGCTGGTCAGAGCGGATGGACTATTTCTTCAGTTTCTGGTGTTCTGACACAAACAGTCCGGCTATCACCAAGTGTCCGTTGTGTACTGCGCAGTACGGAGCCTAAGGATTTTCGGAAAATCTCCGAAGATGAACGGCGCCTGCGCCATGAGTCGAGGTGTAAGCCCCACCATCCAAGTGGACATAGGGCTACACAAACCTAGAGGCTCGCCACGCTTCGGGCACAAAGCAGGTACAGAGATCTATGTTTTCCCTTAGTAAAATCACCTGCCCCACAGTGAGAAAACACTTGTTAGGCACACATTTAACCCATTGATTGCCCTAAATTATCCCCTTCCCAGCCAGTGTCATTAGTACAGTGACAGTACATATTTTTAGCACTGATCAGGGTATTAGTGTCACTGGTTCCCACAAAGTGTCACTAATGCCGCGTACACACGAGCGGAAAAAGTCTGATGGAATCTGTTCATCTGATATTCCGATCGTGTGTGGGCCTCATCAGACTTTTTTTTTCGAAAATTCTGACGGACCTAGAAATAGAACATGTTCTAAATATTTCCGACGGAATCAATTCCTACCGGGAAAAATGCTCGTCTGTATGCTGTTCCGACAGAACAAAAACGACGCATGCTCTGAAGCAAGTACGAGACAGCAGCTATTGGCTGTTGAACTTCCTTTTTCTAGTCACGTCGCATGTGTTGTACGTTACCGCGTTCTAGACGGTCGGGCTTTGGTGTGATCCTGTGTAGGCAAGACAGTTTCTGCGGAACTCCGTCGGAAAAACCTCCGGAGTTTTTGTCCGATGGGAAAACCGGTCATGTGTACGCGGCATTAGTGTCCGATTTGTCCACCGCAATATCGCAGTCCCGCTATGGGTCGCTGATTGCTGCCATTACTAGTAAAAAAAAAAAAATATGTCCCCGGATTTCATTTTTAAAATCTGGTCACCTTATTCTAAGCCCTGGTTCACATTGCAGCGATTTTGCATGCGATTTGAAATGTCAAATCGCATGCCAAATCAATGGCTATTGCCAGCAATGGCACCATCCGAATCGATGCGACTCCGCATTTGCAGCACCGCACCGATTCCCAAAAGTAGTTTCTGTACTACTTTTGACGACTTCGGGGTGCGATTTTGATAGACATCTGTGCAGAAACCCACACAGATGTCTCTGAAATCGCCCCGAAAGTCGGGACTGACATGCGACACTTGTGCGACTTGAGACTGCAGAGTCACATAGCAAGTTGTTCCTCCTTATTTCGAATGATAACCATTCATATATGTGCGACTTTAACCACTTCAGCCCCGGACCAATTGGCAGCCAAAGGACCAGGCCCCTTTTTGCGATTTGGCACTGCGTCGATTTAACTGACAATTGCGCGGTCGTGCGACGTGGCTCCCAAAAAAAATTGGCGTCCTTTTTTTCCCACAAATAGAGCTTTCTTTTGGTGGTATTTGATCGCCCCTGCGGTTTTTATAAACAAAAATAGAGCGACAATTTTGAAAAAAAAATGCAACATTTTTTGCTTTTTGCTATAAGAAATATCCCCAAAAAATATATAAAAAAAACATTTTTTTTTCTCAGTTTAGGCCGATACATATTCTACATATTTTTGGTAAAAAAAATCGCAATTAGCGATTATTGATTGGTTTGCGCAAAAGTTATAGCGTTTACAAAATAGGGGATAGTTTTATAGCATTTTTATTAATATTTTTTTTTTTTACTAGTAATGACGGCGATCAGCGATTTTTTTTGTGACTGCGAAATTATGGCGGACACATCGGACATTTTTGACACATTTTTGGGACCATTGTCATTTATACAGCAATCAATGCTATTTAAATGCATTGATTCCTGTATAAATGACAGTTGTAGTGAAAGAGTTAACCACTAGGGGGAGGGGAGGGGTTATGGGCTGTGACGTGTGTGTGTTTTTTTTACATTAGGGGGCGGGTCTGACGTCATTGATCGGCTTTCCCGATGACCGGGAACAGCCAATCAATGACAGGCAGAGTAGGAAGCGCGGGGAGAGGTTTGTTTACACATACCTCTCCCCGTTCTTCAGCTCCGTAACCGGCCGGGGTCACGGAGCTCCCGACCGGGTCGCGAGCGCACCGCTGGCGCGCGCGCGACCCACGCGCAGGCATTTAAAGGGGACGTACAGGTACGTGCTTTTGCCTGCCCGTGCCATTCTGTAGACGTATATCTACATGAGGCGGTCGGGAAGCGGTTAAAGAGGAGGTAAACCCTGATGGGTGTTACTTCCTCTTTGTTTCCCTGCAAAGGTAAAGCATAATGGGCTACTATGCATCGCATAGTAGCTCATTATGTGAAACTTACCTGCAGGAGAAGCCAGCAATGTCCAGTCTTCCTTGCTAGTAGCGAGCGTCCATTCTTCACAGCTCTTCCTTCCGGGGGCCGCGAACTACGGCTCTGTGACTGGCCGGAGTCGATTGACGTCGTGTGACATCAATCCTGCGCATGCGCGCAGGAGCTGCCTTTAACGGCATGACCCGAGCTAGAAACGGCTTTCTTTTTTTTTTTTTTATTCTTTATTTATTTCTACGAAGGGATTACAAACAAAATATGCATAATATACATTTTTTCCAAACATTCCACTTGACTGTTATTTAATTTCGTTAAATCATATTTCTGTCCGATTTCCTTTATCGAGTTATTCTTATCCCTTTTCTTTTTCTTTATTTACATTCTCCCCCTAACCCGGTTCCCCTTTGCCTCTTGTAATTGTATGGTCCTTGATTCTTAAGGTACCCTTGAGGCCTCCCTTGCCCCTGGACGGCCAAAAAAAAAAAAAATTGAAAAAATAATAGAAAAAAAAAAAAAAAAAAAAAAATTGTTTTTCCCCTCCCCCCCTTCTCTCCCCCCCATCCCCCCCCGGTCCCCTACCCCCTCCCCCTCACTACCCCCTCCTTTTCTATTCCTCTGCTTCCTCCCCTATCAGCTTCTTACCCTCTTCTGTTTTAAGGTATTCCTCCCATGGGGCCCACGTCTGTCCAACCCGTTCTCTTTCCTCCGGTGACCTTGGGACCAAGCTTTCCATTATCCCTATCCTTCGGACTGTATTAAGCCACATAGAAATACTCGGTGCATGTAGTTCCTTCCAACATCGGGGAATGCAGCTTTTCGCTGCGTTTACCAAATGGCACACTATTGAGTTTTTATAGCTTTTAGAGGGAATTTGTGAGAGGTGTAGTAGAAAAAACTCTGGGTCCCATGGAATGGGGAATTCCGTGAGAAGTTGGGTAACTCTATATACTTCTTGCCAGAATCGCTCGATTACTGGGCATGTCCAGAATATATGGAGTAGTGTACCCCTTCCCTGACAGCCCCTCCAGCAACTCCCTGAGACATCTGGGAATATTTTTTTCAGCCTTGAGGGGGTATAATACCATCTTGTTAATATCTTGAAATTTAATTCCTGCATTTTTGTACACCTTGATGATTTTAGTGTCAAATGTATTATTTTCTGCCTTTGTTCTAACGTAAATTCTTTATCTAAGTCTTTCCCCCATTTATCCAAACTCACTACCATATAACCTTCTGGGGGGGCTGTCAAAAGCGCATATATTTTAGAAATAGCATGTTTCAGGGGCTCACTCTCTTCACAGTATTCCTCGAACTTTGTTCGAGGTCTCTCATATTCTTCCACTGGCCCTAATGTTTCTAAAAAATGTCTCACTTGTCTTGCTTGCCAGAATGGTATTTCTGTCTGTCCCCCTTTCTTCATCAGGTCCTCCATCGATAGCCATCCATTAGTTTTCAAAAAATGTGAGGCTTGGAAGATTCCTTTCTCCCTCAATTTCTTGAACATCTGTGTGTGTAGACCCGGGGAAAATTTTGGGTTCCCTAGAATCGGGAACAGAGGTGACTTTGGGGTAGATAGCCTGTGTTTCTGAATAATCCCAGCCCCTATCTGCAGAGTTGGTCCGATCAGGGGATGGTTTTTTAACTCGGAGGGTAGGTCTGCATAGCACCAGATGGCTCTATTCAGAGGTAATTGACTTAGTTGTTTTTCAATAGTGATCCATAGTTTGTATTCTGCATGTCTATTCCAGTCAATTATTCTACTGAGATGGGCTGCATGGTAGTACCTAAATATATCTGGGGTCGCTATTCCTCCTGCTTCCTTTGGCCTAGCCAGCAACTCTCTACTTATCCTTGGGTGTCTGCTTGCCCAGATAAATTTTGTAAATTCTGCCCGAATTTGACTGAAATAGTTCATGGGGACCCGAATAGGCACTGCCTGAAAGAGATACAAAAATTTTGGTACTATACACATTTTTAGGATATTACTTCTCCCAAACCAGGAGTGAGTACCTTTATTCCAGCCATCTAATAGTTTCCTCACTTCTCTCAGTAATGGTGGGAAATTCTGCTCAAATATATCTGTTAATTTTGGGGGAATTTGTATTCCCAGGTATTTCAGTGCGGTTGTTGTCCACCTGAATTTGAAATTACTCTGCAGGCTACTCTGCAAGGGGCCCGCCAGGGCCACCCCCATCGCCTCCGACTTACTATAATTAATTTTAAAATTAGACAAAGCTCCATATCTCTCCACCTCTTTCATTAAATTTGGTAGTGAGATAAGTGGGTTCGTTACTGAAAAGAGGAGGTCATCTGCATACGCCGAGACCTTGTATTGCTGTTTTCCTACCTGAATACCTTTTATATCTGGGTTATGTCTAATTCTATTAAGTAACGGCTCCAACGTAAGAGCAAATAGTAGAGGCGAAAGGGGACAGCCCTGGCGGGTCCCATTGGAAATGGTGAAACTCTCCGAGTATACCCCATTGACCTTCACTATAGCCTGAGGAGAAGAATACATTCCTGCTACCCAACGGCTCCATCTATCTCCCAGGCCTACGTGTTTCAGTACTCCCAACATAAATGGCCAATTGACCCGATCGAAAGCTTTTTCCGCGTCCGTATTCACAAACACACTTGAAAGTTTCTTTTGTTTTGCAGTCTGGACAAGATTCAGCACCTTAATCGTGCTGTCTCTTGCCTCTCTTGTAGGGACAAAACCCACCTGGTCCCAGTGTATCAACTGGGCCAGGTGGGGTTGTAACCTAATTGCGAGTGTCTTCGTGAATATTTTTAGATCCACATTTAAGAGTGAGATCGGTCGGTAGCTACTGCATACCGATCCATCTTTCCCTTCTTTCGGGATTACCGTAATGTGTGCTCTCAAAGTGTCCGCTGGGGGGTCTCTTATTTTTCCTAATCCATTGAACATATTTATCATGTGTGGGCCCAAAATTTCAAACAGACTCTTAAAATATTGTATAGAGAAACCGTCTGGTCCAGGTGCTTTTCCCTGTTTGAATGTTTTTATTGCTTTATTAACTTCCTCCAGTGTTATCGGTCTCTCTAGTTCTTGCCGGGTAGGTGAAGACATTCGTACCAATTGTGATGTGGATAAGTATTCTTCTAGAGACGAGGTTGGTAAAATATTCCCCGGTAAATTATAAAGGGCCGAATAATACTCCCTAAACTCACCTGCGATATCTTTCGGGAGCACCGACTTTTGGCCCTCTTTTGTTTTAATATGTGGTATATATGATCGGGTCTGTTGCTTTTTTAATTTGTTAGCTAATAGTTTACCACACTTGTCTCCAGAGTCATACGTCATCCTTCTTCCTCTTTGTAATACTGCCTTTGCTTTGTATCGGAGGAGGTCCGACAACTCTCTCCTAAGGGCTGCTAATTCAATTCCTGTACCCCTATCTGATGACTTTTTATGTTGTGTTTCCAACTCCTGTATTTTCTCCAGTAATTTTTTTGTCTGTTCTTCTCTTGCTTTCTTTATTCGGGTGCCATGTTTAATTAAGATTCCTCTGATCACTACTTTATGGGCTTCCCATATAATTCCTGGGTCACTCTCTCCATTGTCATTTATCTCAAAATACCACTTAATTTCTCTTTTTAAATCCTCTCTAATTTCTGGTAACTGCAATAGATTTTCATTTAAGCGCCATCTCCATTCTGATGACTGGGTTGCCCCCGTCAACCTTATCCTCATAATTACTGGCGCATGGTCCGACCATGTTATATTCCCGATTGATATGTCTTGTACGCAGGATAATAACTGATGTGATACTAAAAAGAAATCAATCCGGGAGTATAATTGGTGGGGGTTTGAAAAATAAGTGTAATCTCTCTCTCCCCCATGCAATGCCCGTCTTCCTCCCTCTCTCTCTCTCTTCTATTACTTCCTCTCTCTCTTCCCCATTTCTCTCCATTCTCTCACTCTCTCTCTTCTCTCTTCGGTCACTCATCTCTTCTTCTCTCTCTCTCTCCTCTTCTCCTTTCTCATTTCTCTTCCTTCACTTCTCTCTCTACTCTCTCTCCTCTTCTTCTCTCTTCTCTCTCTCACTCTCTCTTTCTTTACTCCTCTATCTCTTCTCTCTCTCTACTCTCTCTCTCTCTCTCTCTCTTTCTCTCTTCTTCTTCTTAAATTCTCTTCTCTCTCTCCTTCTCTCTCTCTCTCTGCTTCTCCTTCTCTCTCTCTTCGTCCTTTCCTTCTCTCTCTATCTTTCACTCTCCTCTTTTCTCTCTTTTTCCCATCTCTTCTCTTCTCTCTCAACTCTCTCTCTTCATCTCTTCCTTCCCTTCTCCTCCATCCTCTCTCTTCTCTCCTTCTCCTCGCCCTCTCTCTCTCTTCTCTCCTCCTCCTTCTCATTCTCTTCCTCTCCTCGTCTCTCTCTCTCTTCTCTCTTTCTCTTCTTCTCTTCTCTCTCCCTCTCCTTCTCTCAACTCTTCACTTTCTCTTTCTGACCATCCTCTCATACCTCTTCTCATCTCTCCCTTCCTCTCTCTCTCTCTTCTCCTCCTTCTCTTCCTCCTCTTTTCTGATTTCTCTCAGTCTCTCTTCTTTTCTCTCTTCTACTCTCTCCTCTCTCTTCTTCTCTTCTCCTCTCTCTCTCTTTCTCTTTCCTCTCTCTCTTCCTCTTCTCTTCCGCACTCTTCTCTCTCTACTCGGATTTAATAATTAGAGCCTATCTCTATTTTAGAATAGATATATGATGAGATTAGAATATATATATTATTATAATATTATATTATAGTAGTAAATTATATATTATTTATTATATATATAATAATAATACATAACGTATTATATATAGAGATATATGAGATCAGTTATAATATAATATAAGAGAATATAAAAATTATAAGCATATATCTATTAATTGAAATTCATGGAGTTTCCTTATGATACTTCTCCTAGTTCCCCTAGGGACCGATGATGTTCCAGTAGAGGTATCCATCGTTGGGTCCAGGGGGACATTAAAGTCCCCCCCTACAATCAATTTACCCTCCCTGAATTCCATTAATTTTGCTAGGGATGAGGTAGACCTGAGAGCGACCCTCCAGTCACTCCCAATGATCCTCCAGGCGCTCCCGACGAGAGGGGAGATGGAAGCGATGGTCTCCCGACTGGAGGAGGGTCAGCGGAATGGGGGGAGAGGGGGGAGATGGAAGCGATGGTCTCCCGACTGGAGGAGGGTCAGCGGAAGGAGTCACAGTTGATCCGGCAGGAGATGCAGAAATTAGCGGATGGACTCCGGGAGGAAAAACTGAAAACGGCAAGTTTGGAAGCTCGTGTAAGTGAAATAGAGAGAGAGCAGACCTCACACCTACTCCAGACCTCAGCGATATATTTAAAATTAGAAGAATACGAGGACAGAAGTAGGAGAAACAATCTCAGATTTAGAGGGATACCGGAGGAGACTGAGGGGGAGTCACTGCAAGAGACAGTAAATCTGATTTGTCAGAAGCTGGGTGAGGGCTCCCCGCAGTTGGAAATTGAATTTGAAAGACTGCACAGAGCACTGGGACCGCGCTCAACAGACCCACATAGATCAAGAGATGTAATTGGCCGATTCCAGCGGTTTTCTCATAAAGAACTTATCAGCAGGAAAGCCTGGGAGATGGGGCCGATAGAATATGCAGGAACCATGATTAAAATTCTTCCGGACCTCTCACGAGCAACTTTACAGAGAAGAGCACTACTGCGTCCACTGTTGGAGAAGATTAAACTAGCAGGTGCTTCGTATCATTGGGGATACCCGATATCGGTGAAGGTGAAGAAGGGTACACAATCTTTCTATCTATGGTCTCCGGCAGACTTACCCGCTCTCTTCGTTTTCCTGGAGGTGGAACAGTGCGTGGTTCCTAATTGGCTAGCACCACTAGAGAGGAATAGAAACGAGAAACAACGGCAGGATAAAAGGTGAGCGACGTTCCCCCAGTGAACCGAGACGGACGGTGCGACGGCGCGAATGTGAGTAAGCAACTCCACATAGTGGATAAGACTTAATGATTTGCCTCGCTATGCTGCATTTTCTTTTGTGGTCGTCTATTTTCTCTTTTTGTATTTTTTTTTTTTTTTTTCCTCTGTAAGAGGGACCGTTCAGAGGGACAAGGCCCTAGATCTCAGTAAAAAATAGCAAGAGACACTGTCCCCAGGACTGTCCCAGGAGGCTCCCCCCGAGGCTCTCCCGCCCCTCCCGCGGACCCCCTCCTCAGTGGACTGGGGGTACCTTCCCCCCCCCCCTCCCTTTTTATTTATTTATTTTTTTTGATGGTGTTCTGTCCTTTTTTTTGATCTTTTGCTATCTGCACCGGATGAACTGTTGTCCGTTATTGCCCTTGAGATATAAGGAGCGATTGAAAGCAGGACAGTAAAATATGATAGTAAAAGGCCAGTAGTGAGATAAGGACTAATATGTAATCACTGGACTTTTTGCCTGGTAGGATGAAATAGATGTATAAATATATATGTAGGAAATGCCTATGTGGGAACGGGGAGGGGGGGGGGGGTATTATAACCCAAAGTATAAGATATATAAGTATATAAGTATAAGATAGAACTAGGCGGGGGCCCCTTCTATTGCATGAATGTCTGAAAATGTGAATGCTTGAAGAATAGAGTACTGTTCGTCGAGCATATAGGGATATATATGTATATGTATGCTTCATGGAGGTGAGGGAGTGGGGAGGGGTCACATAGAATGAGACAAATGGGTATTGAAATGCACTTTAGAATAATTTTTTTTTTTCTCTATTCGTCTGGTGGTGAGGGGGGGGGGCGGGGAGGGGGGGTCACATAGATGAAACAAATGGGTAATGAAATGCACTATAGAAGAATTTGCTTTTGTTTTTTTTGTTTTTTTAGCACGACTTTGTGATCACAGGAGGTTTAGGGAAAATTGAGGGGGGGGGGGGGCAGCGGAGGGAGGGAGGGGCGTGGGACAGCAATAAAGGGTATTGGAAATTACTGAGTGGGGAAGATGAGAGGCACATAAAACACATAAAACATAAAGTAGCACTTACTCCTTAAAAGAGACGGTTGGGAGGAAATTATAGAGCACGGGGAAATATTAGGATAAGAAAGAAGCCAATCACAAGGGGGGGGAGTTGTAAGAAGGTGGAAAGAGTAGCGGGAAGGGGGTTTAGGGGGGGGGAGGGGCACAAAGGGAAAGTAGGGAAATTATAAAGGGGAGTTAGCATACATATATACACGAAATAAGGGGAAGAGAGGTAAGCAGAGGGAGGGGATGGGCTGGGGGAGGGGGGGATGGGGGAGGGGGGGGGACGGAGGAGGGGATAGTGAGACACAGTAATAAAAACAAATGGGATATAGGGGATAAGGGCAAGGGCTTGAAAGGAGTTGAGACGAAGATGGAATGAAAGTAAAAGTAGAAGCAATAGGAGAAGGAGGAGGAATATATATTAGATATACAACTGAGGTCAATACAGAAGGGTCATGGGAAGCATGAGTTTCCAGGTCAGGTTACAATACACACGCTATGATATATGCGAAGCAGTAGCCTAGGTGTTAAGACGAGTGAAGGGAGATCAATAATGAGTAGCTATACTAAATCTGATCTGTAATGCGATATATAATGTTACATGATATAGGTGATGACATGTGATCTATATGATACAGGAGATGATATAGGATGATATGTGATATGCGAGGTTATATGACACAGGTGATGATATGTGAGGTTATATGTCATGTAATGGCCCAGGGGCTATGAAATGAAGTTATTCTAAAAGGTTGTAGAAATATAAATACGTAAGGAGAAATAAATAGAGGACCACAGAGAATATAAAAATTGTATATAAAATACACGGTTTGGAAAGCGGAGATGGGAGGTAGACTCAGCAGTGGGCATTACAGAAATATGGAAAAAAAAGAAAAAAAAGGAAAAGAATAGGAAAGCAGCTGGTGGGTAGGGGGAGGGGGGCACTGCCATACGAGTCAAAGCGAATCACCCCCCGAATCAGCCTCTACGGGAAACTTAGAACCCGGAAGTAGAAGCTGGAAATCTGCTGGTTCCCCGGGAGAACCCCTGGATATTTTTTTTTTTCTTTTGTTTTTGATAAGGATCTTTTATTTATTTTTATTTTTTTTCTTTTGTTTTTGATAAGGATCTTTTTTTTTTTTTTTTTTGATAAGGATCTATTTTTTTTTTTTTCTCGCCCCCCTTTCTCTCCCCTCTCTTCCCCGGTCTCCCGCGGTCCCTGCTCTCCCCTGCCTTCATAGTTGGTCGGACTAGGACGGGACTAGTCTAGGGCAGGGAGGAGATGGAGGGGCTGCGGGTGACCTCATTAAATGCTAGAGGACTCAATATTCCAGAGAAGCGGAGAATGTTAATAAATGACTTAAAACGTATAAATACGGATGTGGGAATGGTGCAGGAGACGCATTTGAAGCTGGGAGCCCACACTTATTTGCAAAGCAGACACTTCCCCAGTGTTTACCACGCTAACTCACAGACTAAAACAAAAGGTGTTGCAATCTTGATTTCAAATCGAGTGACGTGGTCTTTACTGGAGAAGCGCGTGGATATGGGGGGGAGATACCTCTTCCTGAAAGGATTTATAGGTAGCATAAAAGTCACCTTAGCCACCATCTATGCTCCGAACACACATCAAGATAGGTTCCTAGAAAGGGCTTTCTAACTCCAGCGCATGCGCAGAAGAAATCGCCCTAGGCGATTTGCAAATATCTCCTATACCCTGCAGGTCTGGGAGATATTTCAAGCAGCTACAGGTAAGCCTTAATCTAGGATTACCTGTAGGTTAAAGTGGTTGTAAAGGGTTTACAATCACTTTAAGTCGTGCCGACTTCAAAGTAGTCCCTGCACTACTTTGGTCTGAATTTAATGCGAGTTGGGGTCCATAGACCTCAAGTTTACACAGGCATTCCCTGAAATCGCTGAAAAATCGTATCAATCACAGGAAAATTGCGTGACTTTTAAGTCGTGGCAGTGTAAAAAGGGCCAAACTCCAGCTTGTTCAGTAAGCCTAGGTTTCCACTATTGCGACCTGAAAGTCGCACAATTTTTCTAGGATTTTAATGCAACTTGAAGCAATGCCTGTGTATTCTTGAGGTCTGTGGACCTCAAGTCGCATCATAGTGGGACCAAAGTAGTGCAGGGACTACTTTGAAGTCGCACAGATATGAACAGTACTCATTGCAAATCATGGGATACGACTTGTCTTGCGACTTTGAAGTCGCATGACAAGTCGCACTAGTGGAAATGTAGCTTCAGGGTCCTTTCACACGGGCGGTCCACTCGGCGGACTCCACTTTGCTCAGCAGGGATCGCTCCGATGATCCCTGCTGAGCAGGCGGATGACAGATCCGTCTCCGCTCACTGTGCAGAGACAGACTTGTCAGAGTCCTGCTCTCCTCTATGGGAAGATCCGATGAAAAAGGGCTGTCTGTTTTCATCCGATCCGCCAGATGGAAAATAGGGTCACCATCCGTCTGGATTTGGCGGACAGGAGCGTATAGCGGACATGTCACTGCTGACATCCGCCGCCCCAGAGGGGTGAATGGAGGATCCAATCAGGTCCGCCTGAAAAACGGACGTCCCGATTGGACCGCCTGTGTGAAATGACCCCCTAAGCTTTGACAATAAAACACAGAAAGTAAGAGGAAATCCCTATTGGAAGACTGCCCCACTGTTACTTTTCTGGGGACAACCCAAAATTTGGGATTTTTTTTTTTACTTTCATTTTCAATGATAATGGTAAACAGTACAAATAGAGAGGGTAAATCTCCTTAACATGGAAAAAGACAGCAATAAAAACTGACAGGGGTTATAATCTCTCTCCACACTATCCAAAAGTGAAAAAAAAGTTTTATCTTTTGTTATACTTTAACCACTTGGCCTTCAGAAGGTTTTACCCCCTTCATGACCAGGGCATTTTTTGCTATTCAGCACTGTGCTACTTTAACTGGCAATTGCGCGGTCATGCAACACTGAACACATATAGAATTACATTTTTTTTTGACAGAAATATAGCTTTCTTTTGCTGGTATTTGATCACCTCTGGTGCGCACTGCGCACGCATGAGGTCTGCACTAGGTGCTCAGCAGGACCCCATTCTGTGAGGTAACAGAGGTACACTGGACTGGTGGATCGGGCGCAGGCTCAGCACATCCCTCCTAATACAACTTCATACAAGTTACAGTGTGTAGTGACATGGGACAGGTCGCTTTTCGGAGAAACTGTATTTTATTAGTGCACACAGTGAAGGCTTATCTCTAAATCAGGGGAACTGCCTTAAGCCTCCTACGCACGATCAGATTTTCGGACGACCGTTCCTCCGTTTTTTTGTTGCATGCTAGTCTCATGTCAAAAGTGAAAGGGTTAGCCCGATGTTCGCCTGTTCACCAAATTTAGAACATTATGGGGCTTTCGTGGGAAGTTAGAGCGCCCGCGGAACACCCCATAATGAACAGCGATACCGTCAATGCACTGCAAGATCGCAATGCATTGACGGCTGCTGATTGGCCAAAGCATGCACCTGACCGGCATGCTTTGGCCAATCACAGCGTGCTCTGCTGTGAGAGCCACGATTGGCCAAAGGCAGGGTGCCTTTAGCCAATCATGGCTCGGGGGGCTGAGTTCACGCCCCACACTATGTTAGGCTGCTTACATAGCGGCCGTACATGGTTTTATGAATGAGAGCAGCAAAATTACATTTGTAAAGAAAACAATGGTATTTTTGTACTCACCATACAAATCCTTTTCTCTGAAGTTCGTTGACGGACACAGCTCCTTTAATTCTTGACCTTAGGGTTATCACGCCACTTCAGCAGAGGACTAGGTAGAACATGTAACACATGTAAAAACAGCAAGACTGCACAGCACCCGGTCCCTCTGGTTATAACCCCTCACCATGCTTTCTGCAGCTCAGTTCGTCAAAAAGCAGTATAAACATAAATAGGAGGGGTGGGTGCTGTCTCCGTCAATGAACTTCAGAGAAAAGGATTTTACGGTGAGTACAAAAATCCCATTTTCTCTTTCGTTCATTGATGGACACAGCTCCTTTAATTCTTGACCTTAGGAACGTCCCCAAGCAGTGTGAAAAAACGAGTGGAAAAACATAACTTCACCCACAACAAAAAGAACAGAGGAGTTGCCATCTTAAACGGCCGCCATCAAAACCTGCAGCCAACTTATGCATCAAAAGATGCATTCACAACAAACTTGTAACTGAAAGAAAGTATGAATTGCAACCTTACACAGCCGTCTGTAAAACCTTGTGGCCGAAGCAAGCATACCGAAGATGTCAACTTTGTAGAATTTTATGAAAGTGTGAATGGACGACCAAGTCGGCGCCTTACACACCTGGGAGACAGACGCTTGATGTCGGAAGGCCCAGGAGGTTCCAATTGCCCTTGTGGAATGAGCCGTGACAGGAAAAGGGGGCACCCGCCCCTTTAAGGCATAGGCCTGAACCACAATCTGTCTGATCCACCGAGAAATGGTAGATGACGAGACCGCCAGACCTTTTTTCGGACCAGCCACTGAGACAAACAGAGAGTCTGATTTCCGCAAGGGAGCCGCAGCAGACAGATACAACCGTGGAGCCCGGACCACGTACAGGGAATGTAAGGCAACTTCTTTTGGGTGTGTCGGCTTCGGACATAGGAATGGTAACACGATATCCTCATTGAGATGGAATGCCGAAACCACCTTTGGAGGGAAAGAAGGCGGCGGACGAAGCACCGCCTTATCCCTGTCGATGACCAGGTAGGGAGACTTGCATGACAAGGCCACCAACTCAGAAACCCTCCTGACAGATGTAATAGCCACTAGAAAGACTACTTTCTGAGAAAGAGTTAACAAGGGAGTCTCCCTAATGTTTTCAAACGGCGGTTTATCAAGGCTGATATCTGCCCCTTGATGGTGCTCAAAGCAAGTTTCTGATCCACTCTTCGCTGCGAGAGGCCAGGAGATCCACATCTGGTGAGTCCCACCTTAGGCAAAGGAGCCGGAATGCATACGGATGCAACGACCATTCCCCTGGGTACAGCATCTGACGACTTAAGTAGTCTGCCTGCCAGTTTTCTGCGCCCGGAATGTATATGGCCGACAGGGCCAGCACGTGCTGCTCTGCCCACTGGAGGATGTGAGCGACCTCCCGAGCTGCGGCCAAGCTCCTTGTTCCTCCTTGATGGTTAACATATGCCACCGCCGTGGCGTTGTCCAACTGGATCCTGACCGGATGCCCCTGTAGCCTCCTGGACCATGTGGAGAGGCACCCTCTGATCGCCCGAAGCTCGAGCACATTGATCGGCAGTTGGGATTCTTCCCGCGACCAGAGACCGTGGGCGGACTGTATTCCCAAAACTCCCACCCAACCGGTCAGGCTGGCATCCGTCGTGATCACCATCCAATGGAGAGGAAGGAACGATCTCCCGGACCGATGGACCGAAGGGCCGGAGACCTCAGCCACCAGAGAAGGGAATCCCTGACTAACTGGCTCACCCGAATTTGACAATCCAGGTATAATGGAGAGTTGTTCCATTTTGACAAAATCTTCTTCTGCAGGACAGGAGTGTAAAAATACGGCTTTGAAAGTGGCTGGACCCTTCAGTATGTCAAAATATCCTTCTGCATCCTTCTCTGTGAATTCCGGTATGGTCTTTGTAGGCCAATCAGAAATCATTTGCTTAACCATTAAACCATGTTGTGGTTTTAGGTTACTAATAGGGTTGAGCGAACCCGAACTGTAAAGTTCGGGTCCGTACCAGACTTTTGGGTGTCCGGGACCCGGACCCGAACTATTGGCTGTAAGTTCGGGTCCGGTGTTCGGCGATGTATTGGTGAATTTTTATCAGCTGCAGGGCAGCCAATCGACGCTAGTTTCACTAGTGTGCCCTTAGAAGCCATCACAGCCATGCCTACTAATGGCATGGCTGTGATTGGGCAGTGCAGCATGTGACCCAGCCTCTATATATAGTCCAGACACACAGCACACAGCGTCATTCTGCTATAGACAGGTTCCTGTGCTGCTAAGAGAGAGGATTTTAGGAGTTAGTGTGATTAAGTCAGTCAGTCAGTCCACATTCCTTTAATTTTCTTCTAATTAGTTAGATCAGTGAGCGATCTAGATAGCTAGAGTAGAGTAGGGAGTTTCTTTATTAAGCAAAAGAAAGAGGCAGAGAGAATTATTGAAGAGATTCCTAAATCAATTGTACCCTGGCTGGGTGCAGTGCACAGTCTTTTAACAGTGCCATGAGGCCAGTGCCAGAAAAAATATAAAAGTTTTACCTGCAAGCTCAGTGCACCATTAGGACCAACACTGCATATAGTAAGAGATACACCATAGTCTGTGTGTATTCTGATATTGGAAAAACATTGCAAAAAAATTTAATTTTTGCAGTGTTTTTTTTTTCCCCAATAGCATTTTCTGCGTTTTCATAAACGCTGTAGACACTATCCCTGTATTCTGATATTGGAAAAACATTGCAAAAAAATTTAATTTTGCAGTGTTTTTTTTTTTCCCCAATAGCATTTTCTGCGTTTTCATACACGCTTTAGATACTGTCCGTGTATTCTGATATTGGAAAAACATTGCAAAAAAATTTAATTTTGCTGTGTTTTTTTTTTCCCAATAGCATTTTCTGCGTGTTCATACATACACGCTGTAGACACTATCCGTGTATTCTGATATTGGAAAAACATTGCAAAAAAAATTAAATTTTGCAGTGTTTTTCTTTTCCCCAATAGCATTTTCTGCGTTTTCATAAACGCTTTAGACACTATCCGTGTATTCTGATATTGGAAAAACATTGCAAAAAAATTTAATTTTGTAGTGGTTTTTTTTTCCCCAATAGCATTTTCTGCGTTTTCATACACGCTTTAGATACTGTCCGTGTATTCTGATATTGGAAAAACATTGCAAAAAAATTTAATTTTGCTGTGTTTTTTTTTTTCCCCAATAGTATTTTCTGCGTGTTCATACATACACACTGTAGACACTATCCGTGTATTCTGATATTGGAAAAACATTGCAAAAAAATTTAATTTTGCAGTGTTTTTTTTTTTTTTCTTCCCCAATAGCATTTTCTGCGTTTTCATAAACGCTTTAGACACTATCCGTGTATTCTGATATTGGAAAAACATTGCAAAAAAATGTAATTTTGCAGTGTTTTTTTTTTCCCCAATAGCATTTTCTGCGTTTTCATACACGCTTTACATACTGTCCGTGTATTCTGATATTGGAAAAACATTGCAAAAAAATTTAATTTTGCTGTGTTTTTTTTTTTTCCAATAGCATTTTCTGCGTGTTTATACATACACGCTGTAGACACTATCCGTGTATTCTGATATTGGAAAAACATTGCAAAAAAATTTAATTTTGCAGTGTTTTTTTTTTTTTCCCCAATAGCATTTTCTGCGTTTTCATACACGCTGTAGACACTATCCGTGTATTCTGATATTGGAAAAACATTGCAAAAAAAAATTAATTTTGCAGTGTTTTTTTTCCCGCAATAGCATTTTCTGCGTTTTCATACACGCTTTAGATACTGTCCGTGTATTCTGATATTGGAAAAACATTGCAAAAAAATTTAATTTTGCAGTGTTTTTTTTTTTTTCCCCAATAGCATTTTCTGCGTTTTCATACAGGCTTTAGATACTATCCGTGTATTCTGATATTGGAAAAACATTGCAAAAAAATTTAATTTTGCTGTGTTTTTTTTTTCCAATAGCATTTTCTGCGTTTTCATACACGCTTTAGATACTGTCCGTGTATTCTGATATTGGAAAAACATTGCAAAAAATTTTAATTTTGCTGTGTTTTTTTTCCCCAATAGCATTTTCTGTGTGTTCATACATACACGCTGTAGACACTATCCGTGTATTCTGATATTGGAAAAACATTGCAAAAAAATTTAATTTTGCAGTGTTTTTTTTTTCCCCAATAGCATTTTCTGCTTTTTCATACACGCTTTAGATACTGTCCGTGTATTCTGATATTGGAAAAACATTGCAAAAAAAATACATTTTGCTGTGTTTTTTTTTCCCAAAAGCATTTTCTGCGTGTTCATACATACACGCTGTAGACACTATCCGTGTATTCTGATATTGGAAAAACATTGCAAAAAAAATTAATTTTGCAGTGTTTTTTTTCCCGCAATAGCATTTTCTGCGTTTTCATACACGCTTTAGATACTGTCCGTGTATTCTGATATTGGAAAAACATTGCAAAAAAATTTAATTTTGCAGTGTTTTTTTTTTTCCCCAATAGCATTTTCTGCGTTTTCATACACGCTTTAGATACTGTCCGTGTATTCTGATATTGGAAAAACATTGCAAAAAAATTTAATTTTGCTGTTTTTTTTTTCCCAATAGCATTTTCTGCGTTTTCATACACGCTTTAGATACTGTCCGTGTATTCTGATATTGGAAAAACATTGCAAAAAATTTTAATTTTGCTGTGTTTTTTTTTCCCCAATAGCATTTTCTGTGTGTTCATACATACACGCTGTAGACACTATCCGTGTATTCTGATATTGGAAAAACATTGCAAAAAATTTTTATTTTGCAGTGTTTTTTTTTTTTTCCCCAATAGCATTTTCTGCGTTTTCATAAACGCTGTAGACACTATCCGTGTATTCTGATATTGGAAAAACATTGCAAAAAAATTTAATTTTGCAGTGTTTTTTTTTCCCCAATAGCATTTTCTGCGTTTTCATACACGCTTTAGATACTGTCCGTGTATTCTGATATTGGAAAAACATTGCAAAAAAATTTAATTTTGCTGTGTTTTTTTTTCCCAATAGCATTTTCTGCGTGTTCATACATACACGCTGTAGACACTATCCGTGTATTCTGATATTGGAAAAACATTGCAAAAAAATTAATAGTATTTTCTGCGTGTTCATACATACACGCTGTAGACACTATCCGTGTATTCTGATATTGGAAAAACATTGCAAAAAAAAATAATTTTGCAGTGTTTTTTTTCCCCCAATAGCATTTTCTGCGTTTTCATACACGCTTTAGATACTGTCCGTGTATTCTGATATTGGAAAAACATTGCAAAAAAATTTAATTTTGCTGTGTTTTTTTTTTTCCCAATAGCATTTTCTGCGTTTTCATAAACGCTTTAGACACTATCCGTGTATTCTGATATTGGAAAAACATTGCAAAAAAATTTAATTTTGCAGTGTTTTTTTTTTCCCCCAATAGCATTTTCTGCGTTTTCATACACGCTTTAGATACTGTCCGTGTATTCTGATATTGGAAAAACATTGCAAAAAAATGTAATTTTGCTGTGTTTTTTTTTCCCAATAGCATTTTCTGCGTGTTCATACATACACGCTGTAGACACTATCCGTGTATTCTGATATTGGAAAAAACATTGCAAAAAAATTAAATTTTGCAGTGTTTTTTTTTTTCCCCAATAGCATTTTTTGCGTTTTCATAAACGCTTTAGACACTATCCGTGTATTCTGATATTGGAAAAACATTGCAAAAAAATTTAATTTTGCAGTGTTTTTTTTTCCCCCAATAGCATTTTCTGCGTTTTCATACACGCTTTAGATACTGTCCGTGTATTCTGATATTGGAAAAACATTGCAAAAAAAATTAATTTTGCTGTGTTTTTTTTTTCCCAATAGCATTTTCTGCGTTTTCATAAACGCTTTGGACACTGTACGTGTATTCTGCTATTGACAAAAACACCCATTTAGGGCGAGATCATAAATTTTGAAAATATGAGGAGATCATCAAAAAGGGGACGTGGCCCGGGTCGTGGTGCTGCTGGTGGCGCTCCTGTTGCAGGGAGAGGACGTGGTCGATCTGTGCCAGCTACACGCACTAGTGAAACACCTTTTTTTTTTATTGAAAAGCCAGTGGCGTGTGAAACACACCCAAAAACTCCACCCGGTGCCAAAAAAAAGTGCACACACATAAAGAGTGACACAAAACGTGCAACGGGTGTAACACTTGTCCTCCACATGGAAGGACCTTAACCCTGATCCCCCGGGGTGTTAGGCTCCAGACGGGGACTGAGGTACTTCACTTGGGACCATCTGGCCGAAACCAGGCGGTCCCCCTTTCTCTGGAGGGTCTGCCGAAACAGACCCACCCAAGTACTAGGTGGGGCTCCCCCGAAGGGAGACCCCATGAGAGAAGGTGGACTAAGCCAAAAGGCCATGACCACCTCCATCCCAAGACGTTCAGGGCAGGCCCGAGGACCTACAACCTACTAATCACACAGTGACAAAACGTGATACACATCAAACAAAAAAATACATAAAAGTGACGAACACGGGGATAAATAAAAATAGAGTGGGGAGAAGGAAGATGGGAGAGTGAGTGGAAAGTGACCATTGTGCAATACAATGGCCGGCCCTCCGGCCAGGAATAATAAATTTCCCCTGGTCCTAGCCAAAAGGCTCGGCCCTAGAGGCAGGTGTGAAAAACGTGTGTAGTGGTGAAGTGACCATGGTGCCATAAATCAAAGTGGTTTCCCACAGTGAGAATACGACACCCCTAAACTGCCACTTCAGGGGCACATTCACCACTGGCTTTTCAAAGTGCAACCCTGACCCACAGCCAAGACCACAACAGCCCCCACCCCAGGCAGGAAGGAAAGGAGATCTGGAAGCTTAGTGAGAGCCCGGCCAAATAGGCTCCACCATTGCCCCATCACTCCCTCCTAATTACATTCCTGGTGTACTGACCGCTGCTCCCTACCCTAAGGAGAAGCAGGTGTTCCAACCCGAAAAACTGACCAGAGCTAGAGCTGCCACAATCCAGGCCAGAAGGCCAGGCACTCGACCCTTCAGCGCCAACCCAGTGGTTCTCCATCCCCATCAGAAGGCTTCCCTTTCGGCTACGAACCGCTCCAGGTCACCTTTACGCCAGCAGGCTTTTGCATAGCAACCGCCACCCCTGCTCCACCTCGCCGTAGAACAGGGACGGAAGCAATCGCCACCTCCTGGCAACTGATAAGAACAGATACTACACTTGATCTTAGCCAAAAGGCCGAGAAGCACTAGTGAAACACCTTCCTCAGGTGCGAGTAGGCGACAGAGCCTGCAGTGGTATTTTGGCGCGCCTAATGAGGCTGTACGAATGTTGAGGCCAGGACAAGTACAGGCGATAGTAGATTGGGTTGCTGACAGTACCTCCGGTTCCTTCACATTGTCTCCCACCCAGTCTCCTGATGAAAGTTAATAATTTTTTCCAGAAAGTGTGTATTCTGGGGTATTCCCACCATATGTGTGGCATCGTGCCGTTGAGTTTCTGAGGTTCTTAATGACTTTCTGTACCTCTTCTGCTGAGAAGGGGGCCTCCAGCATTTTATTTTTATTTTTTTATGTTATTTTAAGTTATTTCCCTATCCACATTTGTTTGCAGATCACTTGCCATGCTCTTAACAACATTTTGTTGCCATTTTGCAGCCCTCTAGCCCTTTCCATGACTTTTTTACAGCCATTTTAGTGTTCAAAAGTCCAGGTCCCATTGACTTCAATGGGGTTCAGAGTTCGGGTCAAGTTCGGGTCAAGTTCGGTCCCGAACCCGGACTTTTTTCCGAAGTTCGGCCGAACCCGCCGAACTCGAACATCCAGGTGTCCGCTCAACTCTAGTTACTAATGAAAGTCTCCATCATCAAACTATGCATATCCGGTAGTATTGATAATCCAGCTTCCTGTGTCCACACAGCCATAAATCTCTTCCAAAATTCTAAAACACTTTCTCCAGACTTTAGTTTACAAGCTATGGCAGTAGGAAGGGAAGTTCTGTTTTTTTTAAAGGCATTATTTAATTCCGCTTCTAATTGATCCCACGTGGTGGTTTTTCCCCTTTCAGTATTTAATCATTTATATGCATCAACCCTTAGGCCCCTTTCACACTGGGGCGTTTTTCAGGCGGTACAGCGCTAAAAATAGCGCCTGTATACCGCCTGAAAAAATCCGGCCCCATTCACTCCACTGGAGCGGTGCGCTAGCAGGACGGCAAAAAAAGTCCTGCTAGCAGCATCTTTGGAGCGGTATAGGAGCGGTGTATTCACCGCTCCTATACCGCTCCTTCCCATTGACTTGAATGGGAAACCGCGGTAAAAGCGCGGCAATACCGCCGCAAAGCGCCGCTACGGCGGCGCTCTGCGGGGGTCTTTAACCCTTTTTCGGCCGCTCGCGGGGGTAAAACCGCACCGCAAGCGGCCGAATACCGCGGTTAAAACGACGGTAAAGCAGCGCTAAATATTGCGCTGCTTTACCGTCACCGCGGCTCCCCGCCCCAGTGTGAAAGGGGCCTTACTGTTTTTGGATCTTCAATTTCATTTATGGATGCTACTTTAGTCCAATCAAATGCAGCTGTGTGTCCAATGACACCATCCACAATCAATCGCATATCTTCCTGTGTATAATTTCTCCCTTTCAAGCATTTTTCAAATAGGACAAGGTTGCAGAGGCAGACTGAGTTGGTTTTGGACAATGTTTAACAATGCGGTTGATATTTTCAATATCAATCACCTTTTATAACATGTAATTTCCTATAGTCATAAAAGGATGGTATTAAGTTTTATCTCATCATCATCTAGTCTCCTCTGTCTATTTGGTCGATTTCTTAGTTCTATTCGGCTACCCTGTGGGCATGCAAGTGGGGTATTCATGATAGCAGATCCTACAATTATTAATCCTTAGAGAAATAGACATGTGCAATTCGTTTCGTTTTTTTTCGTTTTTCTTTTTTTTTCGTTATTTTCGTTCGTTCGTTTTCGTACGAATGAACGAATCGTTCGAATCGTACGAATCCGATTAACGAATCATTCGAATCGAACGAATCCGAAAAACAACGAAAATCTGAAAAAAACAAATTAGAAACAACGAATGTACTAATGAAGAAAGTCCGAAAAACGAAAACGAACGAAAAAATTCGTACATTCGTAACTTTTTTTTTTGTTGAATTGGTAATTTTCCGTGTCCCTTACAATGGTGCTGCTAAACGTGCTTCGAATGGATTGAACAAAAAAATTCGTACATTCGTAACTTTTTTTTTCGATTCGTAACTTTTTTTTTCAATTCGTAACTTTTTTTTTTCGATTCGTAACTTTTTTTTTTTTTTCGATTTGTAATTTCCGTATCTCTATTGAACAAAAAAATTCGTACATTCGTAACTTTTTTTTCGATTCGTAACTTTTTTTTTTCGATTCGTAACTTTTTTTTTTTCGATTCGTAACTTTTTTTTTTCGATTCGTAAATTATTAAAATGTAATAATAGCATACACATTACATAAAATTATGAATTATGCTCCGATTACTAATCTACGAATGTTACGAATGTACTAATAAATACAAATGCGTCCGAAAATTAAACTAACGAAAAAACGAATCAACGAAAAAATAACTCTTAAGCCCCATACACACGGTCGGACTTTTTCATGGATTCTGTCCGATCGGACAATGTTGTTGAAAAATCAGACCGTGTGTATGCACCATCGGACAGTGTACGTCGGATTGTCCGACGGACAAAGTCTTATCTCCTGCTGGAAAGATTTGCCGACAACACGGTCCGATCACACCAAATCCGATCGTGTGTACGGTTGTCCGACGGACAAAGTGCTACGCATGCTCAGATCACATTACAAGACCAAAGCTATTGGCTACTAGCCTCTACGTAGTCCCGTCGTAGGCAACAAACGTCACCACGTTCAGAATGATCGGATTTTCCGACAACTTTGTCCGACCGTGTGTACGCAAAACCAACATCGGACAAAGTATGACGGACATGATCCGACGGACCTGGTCCTCGGATAGTCCGAGCGTGTGTATGGGGCTTAAGGCTGCTTTCACACTGGGGCGGTGCGGGGCGGCGACGGTAAAGCAGCGCTATATTTAGCGCTGCTTTACCATCGTTTTACCCGCGGTATGCGGCCGCTAGCGGGGTGGTTTTAACCCCCGCTAGCGGCCGAAAAAGGGTTAAAAATTTCAATGGGATGGAGCGGTATAGGAGCGGTGAACACACCGCTCCTTCACCGCTCCAAAGATGCAGCTAGCAGGACTTTTTTTTACCGTCCTGCTAGCGCACCGCTCCAGTGTGAAAGCCCTCAGGGCTTTCACACTGGAGACACAGCAGCAGCTGTTTCGGGTCGGTTTGTAGGCGCTATTTTTAGCGCAATAGCGCCTGCAAACCGCCCCAGTGTGAAAGCAGCCTTACGAATGTACGAATCGTTACCAATACGAACACCGACGACTTACGAATGTACGAATCGTTACAAATCCGAACACCGACGACTTACGAATGTACAAATCGTTACGAATCAACGGAAACGAAAAAAACGAAACGAAAAAAAACGTTTTTTTTTCGGAAACTAAAAAAACTAAAGAAAATAAACGATTTTTTTTGTTGTGCACATGTCTATAGAGAAACATATCTCTTACGGAGAGTTCCTCCTGAACAGAACCTTGTTCGGATCCAGGTGGAGAAGTTGTTGATGAAGAAACGGGGGAATCAGAACCTCCCGAATAGGAATGAGCTTCGAGTTTGAGTCAAACTCATGTTCGACTCGAACATTGCCTGTTCGCCTGTTCACCGAACAGCGAACAATTTGTGGTATTCGTGGCAAATTCGAAAAGCCGCGAGCACCCTGTCAAAGTCTATGGGAGAAATCTAAAGTGCTAATTTTAAAGGCTTATATGCAAGTTATTGTCCTAAAAAGTGTTTGGGGACCTGGGTCCTGCCCCATGGGACATGTATCAATGCAAAAAAAAGGTTTTAGAAACGGCCGTTTTTTCAGGAGCAGTGATTTTAATAATGCTTAAAGTGAAACAATAAAAGTGTAATATTCCTTTAAATTTCGTACCTGGGGGGTGTGTATAGTATGCATGTAAAGGGGCGCATGTTTCCCGTGCTTAGAACTGTCCCTGCACCAAGTGTCATTTTTGCAGGAAAAAAAGCTATTTAAAATCACTCGCGGCTATAATGAATTGTCGGCTCCCATAAAACAGAGAACAGTCATTGAAAATCATTGATAAAAAAAAGCGTGGGGTTACCCCCAAATTCAATTACCAGGCCTTCAGGTCTGCTATGGATATTAAGGGGAACCCCGGGTCAAATAAAAAAAAATGACGTGGGGTTCCCCCTAAATATCCATACCAGACCCTTCAGGTCTGGCATGGATTTTAAGGGGAACTCCACGCCAAATTAAAAAAAAAAAATGGTGTGGGGGCCCCCCTCAAAATCCATACCAGACTCTTATCCGAGCATGCAACCTGGCAGGCCGCAGGGAAAGAGGGGGGACGAGAGAGCGCCCCCCCCCTCCTGAACCGTACCAGGCCACATGCCCTCAACATTGGGAGAATGCTTTGGGGGTCTGTGACCCCTCAAAGCACCATGTCCCCATGTTGATGAGGAGAAGGGTCTCTTCCCCACAACCCTGGCCGGTGGTTGTGGGGGTCTGCGGGCGGGGAGCTTATCAGAATCTGGAAGCCCCCTTTAACAAGAGGACCCCCAGATCCCGCCCCCCCTGTTTACAAAAGTACCCCTACCATTTCACAAAGAAAGTGTAAAAAAGTGTTAAAAAACACACACACACGCCGTTGAAAAAAGTCCTTTATTAAAAATATTTTTTTTTTTAAAAAGATTCCAGCGGTGATAATCCACTATTGCTATCCAGCGATTGGTGGTCTCTTCTCCGGGGTCCAGCGATGGATGATCTCTTCCGACGTCCAGCGCAGCGCATCCTGTCTCCATGGAGACACTGAGGGAATCCGTCTTAGCAGAGGAGGACCGGGCCACTCACCTGACCCCGCCCCCCTCTGACACAATGCAAGGGGAAAGCTGGGATTCCCCAGTGATGTATGGGTGACCCCGCCCCCCTCTGATATAACGGAAACCTGTGTTACATCAGAGGGGGCGGGGTCACCCGTACGTCACTGGGGAAACCCAGGCTTCCCCAGTGATGTAAGGGTGACCCCGCCCCCTCTGACGCAAGAGAAAAGCTGGGCTTCCCCAGTAATGTACGGGTGACCCCGACCCCCTCTGATGTAACACATGTTTCCGTTACATCAGAGGGGGGCGGGGTCACCCTTACATCACTGGGGAAGCCTGGGTTTCCCCTTGCGTTGCGTCAGAGGGGGGGCGGGACGGGATTCCCGCAGTGTCTCCATGGAGACAGGATGCGCTGCGCTGGACGTCGTCGGAAGAGATCATTCATCGCTGGACCCCAGAGAAGAGATCATCCATCGCTGGACTCCGGAGAAGAGACCATCCATCACTGGATAGCAAGAGTGGATTACCACCGCTGGAATCTTTTTTTTTTTTTTTTAATAAAGGACTTTTCTCAACGGTGTGTGTGTATTTTTTAACAATTTTTTACACTTTCTTTGTGAAATGGTAGGGGTACCCCCTTACCATTTCAAACAGGAGGGGGCCGGGATCTGGGGGTTCCCTTGTTAAAGGGGGCTTCCAGATTCTGATAAGCCCCCCGCCCGCAGACCCCCCAAAACCACCGGCCAGGGTTGTGGGGAAGAGACCCTTCTCCTCATCAACATGGGGACATGGTGCTTTGAGGGGTCACAGACCCCCAAAGCATCCTCCCAATGTTAAGGGCATGTGGTCTGGTACGGTTCAGGGGGGGCGCTCTCTCGTCCCCCCCTTTTTTCCTGCGGCCTGCCAGGTTGCGTGCTCGGATAAGGGTCTGGTATGGATTTTGAGGGGGACCCCCACGCCATTTTTTTTTTACCTTTGGCGTGGAGTTCCCCTTAAAATCCATGCCAGACCTGAAGGGTCTGGTATGGATATATAGGGGGAACCCCCATGTCTATTTTTTTTTAATTTGACCCGGGGTTCCCCTTAATATCCATACCAGACCTGAAGGGCCTGGTAATTGAATTTGGGGGAACCCCACGCTTTTTTTTTATCAATGATTTTCAATGACTGTTCTCTGTATTACGGGAGTCTGCAATTCATTATAGCAGGGGGGTGTTCGGCTCATCCCTACTCCCGAAGCCCCACCATGAGGTGAGCCTCCAGGAGTTCCCAAAACAGGACTTTGTGATACGGGATCTGGTTGGGTGACCACAGCTCTCTGAGCTCCACCTACAGGTACTACAGTAAGGTATACTCAGTCTCGACGATCCCTCTGATCGTTCCAAGTGGACACCATCTCAGGGTCTTCAAAGAAGTGGGTTCGGCCATTGCACTCCACGCAAAGCTTTGCAGGGTACATCATAGCATATTTGAGGTGTTGTGTTGCTATGGGCATTTGTATAGTGACTTTATTGCAATAATATAGAGTTTTAGATTTAGTAACAGCATATGTCTACAAAGTTCTCTTCCACCTCCATTGATATGTAAATAAACCAGATAGAAGATGAGCAGAGGAGGTTGGTGTTTACAGGAAGTGGGTGGGGGAGGCATGGAGAGGGTTTGAAAGAGACATGTGTTTTGGGAGAGAGGGAAAGTTGGTGTTTGGAGGACAAAAGAGAAAACACATGGCTTCCAGGAACTGGAGAACGTTGGAGACGCTTTTGTGAGTTGGACTTTGAACAAGGAACTATGAAGGACATCTTAACCCCTAAGTTGAGTAATTGTTTAGTTTACCTAATGTGTACATATTATACATGCTTATATGTGAAGCTATAAGTTGTGATGTATTGTATTGTTCATCCTACAGTTTGTATGTGCAGATGTTTCCCTGTTTAGTAAAGCATTAATACACTTTTAGAACTCTAAGCTTCCTTGGTTTTACCACAAGAACTTGTTAGATAAACGCAAGCATAACATTTGGGGGCTCGCCCGAGATAAACATTTGGGGGCTCGGCCGTTATTTGTGCTAGAATTTCAACTGAAGCAGACCTGTTTTATATTGTGTGTTTTGTTGCTTGTGCTGGGGGAAAAATGCTGCGTACACTGTTTAGGAGGAATAAGGCTGCAAAGATTTCTGGTGTCCAGGAGGACTTGAAGGCGTGCACCCTTCCTATCTGGGCCAGAAATAGTCAGTGGATGCCTGTTGCAAAGGAGCTAGCTAGATATGCGTCTCCTTTGAACAGAGCTTGGGGGGATGGAGTCTGTGATCTTTCCTCAGATTTTTGTCTCAAAAATTTTGGGTTCAGTAAGGGAGAGATGCGGGCAGTTGCTGTGTTTGGTTTGCACTTCCTGCATGCTCTACATATTGAATCTGAAAAGAGGGAAAAGGCGGAATTAGAAAGAGATTTACTGAAGGAGCAGTTTGCAGTGGCATCCAAGTGTTTGGAAGAAACTGCAAGCAAGGAAAAAGATTTAGAAAGGAGGGTAATCAAAGTTAAACCTGCAGTGGCTTTGAAGTGTGTTCAAACCCCTGTAGGCCGAGCTGAAGATTTGAATGAGCGGTGTGCAGCCCTCATGACCAAGTCTAATGATGCCCTAACAAAGGACAAAGGCCCAAAGCCTGTAAGCAGAAGTAGGACATGTGCCACTGTTACTTCTCATAACCGGGAAGCAGAGGATTTGATCAGCTCAAATGACCGAGTTGAGTCAGATACAAGGAAGGCAAGGCCTATGATCTCCAGGAGACACATGTGGATTGATTTACTTAAGGTGGGGGTCCCTAGAGAGGAAATAGATGGGATTCCTACACCAGCATTGTTTAAGAAGTGGAAGCAAATGGTTGGGAATGGTAGATTCAGTCACATTAAGTGTTTCTGTTGCCATAAAATGGGGCATTTTGCAAAAATGTGCCATGCTGTGAAGGCTGAACAACAGCAAGCTTGTGTGCTTCCCAGGACAGCACGGAGAGACATGCAAGTTTATTCGTTACGTTGGAAGTCAATGCCTTTCCGTGAAAGTATTTCAAGGCAACAGTGGGCACCCTACAATAGTTTTGCAGTTAGAAATGGGCAGATAGAGAAATGTGAGCAGTGAGCTATGTTTTTGGCGCAGTTGGAAGGAACATATAATCTGCTTTGTCTCTTACTCTTTTCAGGTATTGAGCATCGAGAGGTGGAGCAGGCAGAGCAGATGACCATACTGGATGGGAGGAGACAGACCAGAAGAGAGCCTGAGAAAAGGTGGCTGAATTGGAGTGGACTTCCATCTGAGCATTTTCCTTATGACCAAGAAGAAAAGAGACTTTTTCATCTGGGACTTTCTTTACAAACTGCCAAAAGACATTGTTAACCCTGCTCAAAAGTCAGCCTTCCAGGGACAAACCAATCGTCTGACCGCCCACAAGATGGGGGTCGAAAGGGAATTTGTTCCTCCCATTTATACGGGGGGTTTATTTTGCCCTTTCCTGGACAAAAGGCTTGAAGAAGTTTCCTATATTATCCTATAAAGTCAAGAGGTGGTATGTGTTGCTATGGGCATTTGTATAGTGACTTTATTGCAATAATATAGAGTTTTAGATTTAGTAACAGCATATGTCTACAAAGTTCTCTTCCACCTCCATTGATATGTAAATAAACCAGATAGAAGATGAGCAGAGGAGGTTGGTGTTTACAGGAAGTGGGTGGGGGAGGCATGGAGAGGGTTTGAAAGAGACATGTGTTTTGGGAGAGAGGGAAAGTTGGTGTTTGGAGGACAAAAGAGAAAACACATGGCTTCCAGGAACTGGAGAACGTTGGAGACGCTTTTGTGAGTTGGACTTTGAACAAGGAACTATGAAGGACATCTTAACCCCTAAGTTGAGTAATTGTTTAGTTTACCTAATGTGTACATATTATACATGCTTATATGTGAAGCTATAAGTTGTGATGTATTGTATTGTTCATCCTACAGTTTGTATGTGCAGATTTTTGCCTGTTTAGTAAAGCATTAATACACTTCAGAAGTCTAGGTTTCCTTGGTTTTACCACAAGAACTTAATAGATAAACGCAAGCGAAACAGGTGTAGGACGCGGAGATGTCGCTTGACATCCTGGAACCTAGATCGCTGCCGCTGTACCTCATTGGAGAAGTCTGGGAAGCAGTATTGCCAACCTACCAGACTGAAATTTACTGACACGACACCCAAAATTTACTGGCACAGCCAAGTTTTTACTGGCATATCCAAAAGTTACAAAATTACCGTTTTAAGTGCAAATCTAGTTTTTGAGCTACAAACAAGTACAATATGCAAATAGCAAAGTGATCTAAGGTAGATATTAAGGCAAAAACATATTTCTTATTTTATTTTCGATATAGTAAATAAGTAGCTCAGGGACAGGAATCGAGAGGGCAAGAAATTAGAATGGGAAGGCACACACATGAAATTGACTCTCACAGTGACACAGCAGTGTGCAGCAGCACAGATGGTGATGGCACCTCACCAACATGACACGTCCCCTCCTGAGTCACAGTGACCCTCTCTCTCCATGCCAGGTGGTCCCTTCAGTCCACTTCTAGCTTGTCTTCTTCCCATTCCACAGACCTGCACATGAGGCTCCGGCTGCTCCGTTCCCTTGCACCATGACATCACGTGACACACTGATGGCACAGTCCGAACAAACTGTAGCAGGCACTCGGATGGTCTTGGCCAAGCATCACAGCCATATTTTTTACTGGCAAACTTTTTCTTTCACTGGCATTTACTGGCAGGAGAAAAGTGCCCATTTTTTACTGGCTGCCAGTAAAAATACTGGCGGTTGGCAACACTGCTGGGAAGACGGTCACATGTGTATTGGTGTGGAGGATATTTCCCTTCTCCCTGGTCAGATGTAGGATCTTGTCGCAGTCCCTGAAATGAAGGAATTTCGCTATCAGAGTACGCAGTGGAGTTCCTTGGGGAGGAGCATGGGCAGGGATTCAATGGGCTCTCTCCACTGCAAACATTACCGAGAATACATCTCTGCCAAAGGTGGTTATCAGGAGGTTTTCAAGATAGCTTGCCAGGTCGTTGCCCTAGGCAGTCTCAGGAAGCGGAGATTGCATCTCCGAAGGCGATTCTCCATGTTGTCCTGTTTTGCGCTAATCTGTTGTATCTGGTGGAGCAGCTCATCAGTCGTGTGTTGCAGGGGGTGCAAGATGTCTTCTGCTCTGCTGATACGGGTCTCCGCCACACTGTCCCGTAGGGTAGAGAGGTCCTGCCGAATGAAGGACACATCAATTTTGACCTCCTCTATTTTGGTAGTGAGCGTGCTCTGACACAGGGCAATAGCATCAAGCACTTTGTTGGTGGCCGTCATGGAGTGCTCCGTATCCGAGGATGCGCTGGCGCCATCCCTGGTCTGTTGGTCTTCTTCAAGCCGGCGGTATTTGGCGAGCTTGTCGGCAGCCTCGGAAGTCTTTTTTGGCGGAGACATATTCCAGAGGTGATCGGGAGGGTCCCCGAGTGTACCAAGATGGCCGCTGCTTACTAGGCCGGATCCTCCAAGACTCCCTCCTGTCACGGTTTATAGGTGTCACACTGGGGGCTGTAGGAAGCGATGAACCAGCTGTGGGGTCCGGTGGCTGCATCAGGAGGAATCTAGGCTCAGGGAGTTCAGGGAGGTCTGGAGTATCTGCCTAGGCCACCTCAGGGTGGAGCAAAATGGCCACTGCTTCGGGAGCTGGGTCGAGGCTGCAGGCTATTTCTCAGGCAGCTGCAGGGCACAGAAGGGTTGTACTAGCAGCCACAGGTGGTCCGGTGGCTGTACCAGGGGGAGATCGGGCTCGGGGCAGTCAGGGAGGCCAGAGGAGCTTGCAGGGGCCGTCTCCAGGTGGAGCAAGATGGCCGCCGCTTTGGGAGTTAGGCCGGAGCTGCGGACTTTACTAAAGGCAACTGCGGGATAGGCAAGCCCGCAACGGCGGCCACAGGCGGCACCCCAGCACATCAAGAGGTTCCAAAGTCCGTGGGGAAGGTAAGGCAGGACTGCTGTGGTGTGGAGGGCAGTCAAAATCAAGCAGGATTAGTGCAGGATGTCAGTGTAGGAGTATGTGCAGGCATAGCTCTCACTGCATGTGTCCTACTCAATTACTCTCCAGGCCATGCCCCCAGAGAAACAGTTTTTAACATTCACATGAGGTGCAGTAAACTTGTGCGACCATGTGCTTCACAAGATGGCTGATGGCACTGAGGTTGAGTGCAGATCAGGCGCACACATATACACAGCAGGCTGTGGGAATTCTATACATCTTTTGACTATTCTGACTCTGATTGTTGTGAAACGATTTATCCCTTATTAGACCTCTATGCCTGGCCTGTATAAGATATAATCACTGAGGACAATCCTCATCAGATAGTTTGAACTCACCAAATACTGATTCCATCCACAAAGGTGCTTTTATTCTGAACATCAGGTTACAGCAGATGACAGGATACAAACAGATGAATAGGTTGTAGTATTTATGCGGTCAAAAGATGATATTGTCTGTAGCTTACAATGCAGAATACATGTGCCCTGCTACATGTGGATTGTAGCTGCATCCATGACACAGGAAGTACAATAACAGGAAGAAGGGTGGAGCATTACATGTAAAGAAAGTGTGTCATAACATCAGGGAAAATGAACATAAGAAAAAAAGTGCATTACCACAAAAGGTCACTAGATGGCAGCATGTGAACTAAATATAACCCAGGTCTCCTTTCCCAGTAAAGAGAAACGCGTCGGGTGGAGCCAAGAACCAGACATACGGAACAGTCTGCATGAGCAGCTGAACATATAGAAATTTATCGATACATCGCTTTCTTTTACCTTTTTTAAGAAAAAACTTTTTTGTATGCTGCAGTGTTGCTGTGTTTTTTACATACTCCTTTGGTTGTTGGCCATGTGTGGGCTTTTTAATAAAGAAACTTTGATGTGTTAAAACCTATTGCACTATATAATTTTTTTTTTTTGCCCTATATGGTGGACGGAGGAAGTTTTTGGCATACTCACAGCCAGTGAAGCAGGCCGGTAGTGTGGACGGAAAACAGCTGAGCACGAAGCAGGAGAGTGATCACCCTTGATTGGAGAGCAGATCGTCCTTGCTGTGGAAGAGAGTGGGATATCGCTCGGTGTGGAGGTTCATTCTGATATATGCCCATTTGATCCTTGGATCTGGTAAGCGGCCATTTGGTCATTTTTCATATATCGCTTGCGGTATTACATGTGGAGGCTGTATTAGAAGAAATTAAGCAAAAAAGAAAAACCGCTCAGTTAAAGTTGGCTTATTTCCCACCACTTGGGAAGGAAGTTTTTTGCTTTGATCCTGCAGAATATATGGACTTATAACCATAGCCACCACTGACTCATATAATTGTGTTTTCATACACTGTGGACGTTTGTTTAATTTATTCACATAACACTGTTTGTTTATTTATTTATGGATTCAGTCATTGGGTGATTTAATATGTTTTCCCCTCAGGGGATGAATTACACTATTTGTCACTTATATTATTTATTAATTTGTTGGTAACATTTGATGGTCTATTTATTTATATCATTCAACCAAACCTCACCTAGGTTGTGCAATTGAAGCTCTTTTTCACTTACACTTAACCCTATATTCAGGTTTTTTTAGTTGCCGCACCTGGCAATGTTTTATCACCTTTGAGTGTTTTTTTAGGTGACGTTTATATATTCCATATAATATATATATATATATATTTTTTTTTTTTTTCCCACAAACCTTTGTACGTTGTTGCACATTGTGTTTATTTGAGGTCATTTGTACCTCGTTAATCAATCATCAGTGGTTAGCGCAGATTTTTCCCTTTTAAACAACTAAATATAACCGTCCATAGAAAATGGTTAGGAAAACAATCTATATCAATTCTATGCTCCGTTGGGGCAGCACACTGCATGTCCCAACCACTCTCCCCAGCCCCAGGAGCTGTAGGCGGGCCTAACTCTCCTAGCTCTGCAACAGTCAATCACAAACCTCCTCTCCCTGCCTTATTGCTAGGAGCCCTCCATTACATCAGCACCCCCCCCCCCGTACATCAGAGCCCCCCTAAACATGAGAACCCCACATCACATCAGAGTCTCACCATCACATCTGAGTCCCCCATCACATCAGAGTCCACCCATGACCACAGAGTTTCTGCATCACATAAAATTCCCCCATCACAGAGTTCCCTAATCACACTGCCCCCCGAACCGGCTGGTCCGAGGCGCAGTAACTGAGGGAGGATTCAAGGCGTCCGAGTGCGCTCTCAACTTGGAGGGGCATCGCAGCTCGTTTAAGCGACCGGGGGAGGACTCTTGGGAGGAGGGCCAACAAGCTGGCATCCCAAGAAGTGCCTGGTTGCTGGGTTTTCAAGGACACTAAAGAATCCACAGTTTTGCAGTACTGCCAAGGAGACAGAAACCGTTTCAGGTACTGAGAAAAAGTTCCTATTTCATTCTCGGTTTAGACTTTATTCAATGTCAGAGACTTTGCAAGTTTCCAGATCAAAGTGCTGACTGCCATAATCTCTGGCTAGAGATTTGTTCAGCTTTGAAGCGCCCAGCTGCGAGTGGCTACTCTCTGGGTTTGTGTTAGAGGCTTTTCAGTTATCAGCAGTTCAAGGTGTCTGAGTTTCTTCATCCTTGCCCTCTGTTCCCATACGAGACTGTGTTTGTTGGATGTTACCCCTGCAAATAAAAACCTTTTCAAAGGACTTTTATGGTGTCAGCGTCCGAAGTTCTTGGGTACTAAGCCAGGGAACCCCTAGACATGGAAGAACAAGCCAATCGGAGGTAACCGGTAAGCCCAAAAGTCAAGGCCGCCCCATCAAGGGTTATGGCCGCTACACTTAACTCTGGGAGGGCGTACAGTGACGTTCTCCCAGAATTCCGCGGCGCGCACTCAAGAACATTCGTGACCGCCGTGTCACGGTAAATTACGTGTTTACCATGTGATGCGTCCGTTTACCACGCGATCGCTCCGTCAAATGAGTGATCACATGTAAACAAACCGGTTCCTCTCTCCTCTCTCTGTACCGATCGGAGTACTGAGAGTACAGTGTGAGAGGGGGAGGGATCGGTGGCAGCAGCGCTGTAGGCGGGATCTGTAGTGCCCACAGCGCTGCTCTGCAGTCACCATCCATTCATGCTCAGCCATCCCTCCATACCCTGCAATACCCTGCATAACTCAGCAATACTCTGCAATACCCTGCAATACCCAGCGATACTCTGCAATACCCAGCAATGCCCAGCAATTCTCTGCAATACTCTGCAATACTCTGCAATACCCAGCAATACTCTGCAATACCCAGCAATATGCTGCAATACCCTGTAATACTCTGCAATACCCTGCAATACTATGCAATACCCAGCAATACACTGCAATACCTAGCAATACCCAGCAAAACCCAGCAATACTCTGCCATACCCTGCAACACTCTGCAATACCCTGCCATAACCTGCGATACTCTGCAATACCCTGCCATAACCTGCGATATTCTGCGATACCCTGCCATACCATGCAATACCCTGCAATACCCTGCGATACCCTGCGATACACTGCAATACCCTGCAATACCCTGCGATACCATGCAATACCCTGTGATACCATGCAATACCATGCAATACCCTGCGATACTCTGCGATACCCCCTGCGATACCATGCAATACCCTGCGATACCATGCAATACCCTGCAATACCCTGCAATACCCTGCAATACCCTGCCATACTCGGCCATACTCAGTGATACCCAGCCATACTCAGCGATACCCAGCCGTACCCAGCCATACTTGCCGATATCCAGCCGTACACAGCCATGCTCAGCCATATTCGGCTGTACTCGGCCTCTGTATGTGGCCAGGCTGTGGAAGTCTCACACATGTGGTATCAGCGTAGTCAGGAGGAGGAGGAGAATCTTTTTTGGGGTGTCATTTTTGGTATGTACATGTTATGTGTTAGAAATATTGTATAAATTAACAACTTTGTGTTAAAAAAAAAAAAAAAAGCATTTTAACCACTTCCCCCCTGCCGGCCGTCATATAACGTCCTTGACTTTGTGCGGGGATATCTGAATGATGCCTGCAGCTACAGGCATCATTCAGATATCAGTTTTTTCAGACGGCGATTCCCTACACCATAAGAATGATCATAACAGCTGTTCCGCTGCTTGATCGTTCTTACGGGAGGTGAGAGGGGATATCCACCCCTCCCGCCACCCTCCGGTGCTTCTACTGACTCACCGCTACGATCGAAGCCAGGATCGTTTTTTTAAATTATATTTATTTCAGGCTTTCCAGCCTAGAGGCGAGATGTGAGGTCTTATTGACCCCATATCTCACTGTAAAGAGGACCTGTCATGCCATATTCCTATTACAAGGGATGTTTTTACATTCCTTGTAATAGGAATAAAAGTGATCAAAAAAATAATTTTTGGGAAAAAAGTGTCAAACTAAAATAAATAAAGTAAAATGAACAATAACATTTTTTGATTTTTTTTTTTTTTAAAGCGCCCCTGTCCCCGTGTGCTGGCATGCAGAAGCGAACGCATACATAAGTCCTGCCTACATAAGAAAACGGTGTTCAAACAACACATGTGAGGTATCGCTGCGAAAGGTTAGAGCGAGAACAATAATTTTGGCCCTAGACCTCCTCTGTAACTCAAAACATGTAACCAGTAAAAAATGTTAAAGCGTCGCCTATGGGGATTTTTAAGTAGGGAAATTTGGCGCCATTCCACGAGTGTGTGCAATTTTGAAGGGTGACATGTTAGGTATCTATTTACTCGGCGTAACTTCATCTTTCACATTATGTAAAAACATTGGGCTAACCTTACTGTTTTGTTTTTTTGTAAAGCACAAAATTGCTGCGCAAGTACCGTGCGAGATAAAAAATTGCAATGACCGCCATTGTATTCTCTAGGGTCTTTGCTAAAAAAAAAACATATATATATAATGTTTTGGGGTTCTATGTAATTTTCTAGTGAATAAATGATGATTTTTACATGTAGGAGAGAAATGTCAGAATTGGCCTGGGTGCTCCAGAACGCCTGATGGCGCTCCCTGCATGTTGGGCCTCTGTATGTGGCCAAGCTGTGTAAAAGTCTCACACATGTGAGTAATAGCAGAATGGGTTTTGGGGTGTAATTTGTGGTAGGCATATGCTGTGTGTGAGAAATAACCCGCTAATATGAAAATTTTGTGAAAAAAAAAAAAAGAGAAAAAAAAATCTTGATTTTGCAAAGAATTGTGGGAAAAAGTGACAACTTCAAAAAACTCACCATGCCTCTTTCTTTTGATCTTTATATCTTTATTTTATTTTTCACAATTACATAATATACACATACATCTTGATCACCTTAATTAGTAAAAAACGCTAGTCTAGTAATAAGTGTCTTTACTCTCTCACTACCCTTACTACTCCACCGTTCTCTCCCCCGCTACTCCATACAACCACCTCCTTGCTCTCACTCTGGTTCAATGTTCCCATGTATTACTCTTTCTTCTACTTCACCAATGTATCTATACTTTGCGTTATCTTAGATATTCATATTGCTCTCTCTCTCATTCCAAAGTCTCTATATCAGATGGAATTTAACCAGGTTCCCTTGTCTAATGTATGTCGTTCTTTCCTTACAAATCACTCTCTCCATATTTTGTTCCCACTCATTAAAGGATGGTGGAGCGACGGACTGCCACCTCTGGGCGATAAGTTTCCTGGCCTGAAAGAGGCATCGCAAAATCGCTAATTGAACCTCTCCAGGCCTACCCTCTCCCCCAAACCCCCCCCCCCCCCCCCCCAGAACACACAAGATAGGATCCAATTCCAAGTGGGTTTTGAATACCTGGGCAATCCTGTCCACCACCTCTTTCCAATAGCGGTATAGTTTAGGACATCTCCAAAACATGTGGATAAGATCTGCACCCGATCTCCCACATCTAGGGCATGTATCATCTTGTCTACGTCCGAACCTAAACATTTTTACTGGGGTATAATAAGCTCTGTATAATAAAAAAAGGTGTGACATCTTCTGAGGTGGGGATAGAGAAAACCATGGGGCAAGCTTAAGGATCCTTTCCCATTGTGTGACAGATAGACTTCCTACATCTCTTTCCCAATTTGCTTTATGTGGTCTACTTTGGAGCCCTTCCCGGATCCCTTTATGTATGTGTAAGTACAGTTTGGATATCAGCCCCTTTCGTATCTCAGCCTTGACTACACACTGTAGTGTCGGCATATTGGTCCATTCTAATGACATCCCTTTAAACTGTACAAGGAGGGCATGCCTTACCTGCAAGTACCTAAAAAAAGACTTCTTGGGAAGCGCAAATTGTTCTTTTAGGTCCTGGAAAGTTCTCATATTTCCCTTGTGGTAAAATTGGGCAATATACTTTAAGCCTAATCTCTCCCATTCTCTAACAGTCCCCATTTTTTGTACTTCGCACAGATTGTTATTTTCCCACAGAGGGGAGTATTCTGTAAATCCTCTATAGCCTAGTATTTTTTTTGCCGATCTCCAGACTCTTGCCATTAGGTCCTGCGTGGGAGACCCCTTCTCAAAAGTCCCTGCCTCTAGCACTTCAGTGAGGGAGTTATGTGCCAGTTTATAAAGAAGGGTCTTCCACTCTCGCCCTTCTTTCATAGCCTCGCATCCACCCAAGTGTTGGAGCTGGGCCGCCACAAAGTAACTAAAAGGATGTGGGAGCAACTCCTCCCACTTTATTTGGGAGTTCCAAAGTACTAAGGCCAATACGAGATATATCCCCTTTCCAAATTAACTCTCTGAATTTGGTATCCATCCTATTAAACCATTTTTTATAGATCCATATTGGAGAATTATGGAGTACATATAACAATTGTGGCATAAGTACCATTTTAATTAAGTTACAGCGGCCTGCTGCTGAAAGGGGGAGTTTTTTCCAAATTTGGATTTTACTTTTAAATTTATTCAGAAGTGGTACTAGGTTATCAGTAATAAATTGTTTAGGGTCTCTCGAGATATTAATACCCAAATACTTTATATGATGAACTACTTGGAGCTGCGCTGCCTCCTGAGGCAGGGGTCTGTCCAAAGGGTCAATAGGTAATAAGTTTGATTTTTCCAAATTTATCCTCAGTCCTGATAGAAGTCCAAAGTTTTTAATTCTGCACATAGTCTCACGTAGCGAGTCCTTTGTATCATTGAGTAATAAAAGGAGATCATCTGCATATAGTATCACTTTTTCTTCTAAATCACCTTGTTTGAAACCTTTTATTTCATGAGATGATCTGAGAGAGAGAGCCAAGGGTTCGATTGCGAGGGCGAAAAGGAGGGGGGACAGTGGGCACCCCTGCCTCGTCCCCCTCAGCAATCGAAACCTGGTAGAGTATTCATTGTTAACCTTTACTCTTGCCCCAGGGGAACCATATAATAATCTCACCCAGTTAATAAAGATCGGTCCAATCTGGAATTATGTTAAAGTGCTCCACAAGTACTTCCACTCTAAGGTATCAAAGGCCTTGGCAGCATCTAAAGAAAGAACGGCCCTACTGCCCCTTTCTTCGGTGGGGATTTGAAGGTTCAGAAAAAGCTGTGCTGGTAGACCTTCCCGGGATGAATCCCGATTGGTCAGAATGAACCAGGTTCTGGATGACTTTGTTTAGTCTAGCTGCCAAGACCTTTGCTAAGACCTTCATATCTGAATTCAGTAATGCTATCGGTCTATATGAAGAGGGGGAAAGTGAGTTCTTATTATCCTTAGGGATCACTATTATGGTCGACTCCATCATTGAAAGGGGGAGCTCTCCCTTCGCTGCCGAGGAGTTAAATACATTCAGCAGTTCGGGGAGGAGCACCTCCCCGTAGCGGCGATATATTTCTATGGAGAGGCCATCCGGACCTGGGGACTTCTGGCCTGCCATTTCTCGGACGGTCCGCTGTATCTCCTCCAGGGTGACAGGGCTGTCGAGGGCAGCCCTGTCCTCCTCAGAGAGACAGGGGACCGCAACCCCCTGAAAAAATGTATCCATTTCCTCGGTCATGTCCTCCTGCTTAGAGTGGTATAAATTCTCATAGTATAATCGAAAAGTATCCGCAATCTCTGGCGTGTATGTAGATGTCCTACCCACACCAGTATAGATCGCTGACACCATTGATGATGGTGAGTTAGTTCTAATTAGATGGGCAAGCATCCTGCTTATTCCTTCACCCTCTCCAAAAGCTGCTTGTTTCTGAAAGATATACTTTTGCTCTGCCTTCCCCAGTAGTATTAAGCGGTAATCCTGTTGTGATTCTGTCCAAGCCCTGAAATTTACAGATGTAGGATTATTTATATATTTTATTTCTGCAGATGATACTTTTGTCGCTGCCGTTTCTTCCCCTTCCCTTGACTGTTTTTTTATTTTTGAAATCTGCTGAATTAGTACTCCCCGAAGCAAGGCCTTGACTGTGTCCCAAATTACCCCCTGGGGGGCCGATCCTTTATTCAAGTCTACGCATTCCCTCAAGGCAGTTAAAACCTCCTGGGGCTCTCCCATAAGCTCGAACCAGGAGGGATTAATTCTCCATTCCCGATAAGTGCTTCTTACCCCCACCTCCAATGAAGCTATACTTGGAGAGTGGTCGGAGAGACCTTTTGGCATGTACCTAATGTTATCTACCATGGTGATCGATTCATCATTACCAAGCATTATATCGATCCTCGACACGGTGGAGTGTGTGCTAGAAAAGCAAGAGTAGCCCCTAATCCCAGGGTTCCTCAATCGCCAAATGTCTTTCAAGCCCAGTTCCTCCAAAAAACACGGCAAACGGCTATCCACAAACCCACCACGCTGGACCCCCTGGGGAAGCCTGTCTATTGTCGGGTCGAGGACCATGTTGAAGTCTCCAGTAACCAATAACGGGAGACCTGGCCTATCCAACGCAAACTCCACCAAATCGAGTAAAACCTCGATATCGAAAGGCGGGGGGATATACACATTAGCCAGCAGAACAACTTTATTTTCTATCTTGCAGTGTAAGAAAATGTACTGTCCCTGATCATCAATCTTACTTTGAATACAGTTAAATGTAAGCCCTGAACTAATAAAAATGCTAACTCCTCTAGAAAAGGATGAGTGGACCGAATGAAACTGTGTAGCGAACTCTCCCCACCCTAACCTGGGTATGGAAACATTAGTGAGATGGGTCTCCTGGAGGCAAAGGACGGAAGCCCCATAGGATCTAATCATAGACAGTGCTGCAGCTTTTTTTCCCATAACACCCAATCCCCTAATATTCCACGAACAAATAGTGACCTTCTTCCTACTAACCTGTGTTTCATTAATCATTAGTGACTGTGAGTTTCTATAAATTCTACGAGAGCATTATCTATTAATCCCTTGCTCATTTTCAAATTTTTTATTCTAATTAATACTTGTGAAGTCTTATGGCCCGTACACACGCTCGGATTTTCCGATGACCAGTTCCGTCGGATCATTTCCGTCGGAAATGTCCGATGCTGGTGTTGCATACGGACAACGTTGTCGGAATTTCCGGTCTTCAAGAACGTTGTGACGTAAGCCGTCTTCCACGAGACTAGAAAAGGGAAGTTAAGCACCACGTCCCTCACCCGTTGGGCTCCTTCTGCTGATTCCGTGTTTATCACGAGTTAGTTTGAAGTTTGGGGACTTACGATTCGCGCTTCTCAGTTTTGTGACTCAGATCATTACTGCTCTTCAGTTTGTGCTTGTCGTGCGTATCTGTTTATTAGTGCGTGTAGTCAGTTCGCATTTGTTGATCATTGCGGCCTATATCTTGATATAGGACGCTTTGATTTTCACTGCTTATTGTCTGCTCGTTTCTGGTATTCATTTCGTTCTTTCAGGCCTTGCTGTTTATCGGTGCTTTCTGTTTGTCCGTTCTGACCAGCCGACCGTTTGTGAGCGATGTTTCCCGTACGTACTCGTCGCCGAGTTCGTGCTGTACGCGGAATTGGTGTTGGGCTTTTAGCTTTGAGCCAAGACCCGTCCATGAACAGAGCGAGGAGGAGTATGTGGACCAAGAATTGGTTGCTTCAGCGTGATCAATTCTCGCACATGCCTTTGCTTCGTGAGATCCGGGAGAATAATCCTGATGATTTCAGGAACTTTCTCCGGATGACGGACCCCGTTTTTCACCGTCTTTTGGCTTTGCTGACCCCTTTTATCAGCCGGCAGGATACCTGCATGAGACAAGCCATCACTCCGGAGCAGAGGCTTGTTGCCACGTTGAGGTACTTGGCGACAGGGAGAAGCCTTCAGGATCTGAAGTTCTCCACAGGTATCTCTCCCCAGGCTCTGGGAATCATTATTCCAGAGACCTGTTCTGCTATCATCCAGGTCCTGCAGGAGGACTATATTAAGGTAACATTTCTTCTTTACTATTCCCTTCTATGTATGCTCTGTTTGCTAATGACTTGTATTTTTTGACCTCCTTCCCTAATTACCATGATTGCAATATGCTCTAATATGCTGTGCCCCTTTTCTCCTTAATGCAATTTTCCCTTCACTTGCCTCCCCAGCATGCTCTTCTGGCCCAATAGACACCTATGACCTAGTCCCTTAAGCACTGTATTTTGTCTGCTGCATAGTATTGTTTTTCCCCCAAACACCCCCTAAAATATGCACAAATGTTTGCTGTGTGTTTTTACTTCATGCAGAGCCCCTTTTTTTTTTTTTTTTTTTGGGGGGGTGCCAAACTCATTAGGAACCCCCTCCCCCAACTGCTCTGTCAGATGCTACCAATCCTCTATCTGCTGGCTTTGCCAAGCTCAATACACACTATATACCTACCTCTTTATAGTGGTCATCTTTAGGGATGAATTCAGCAAAGCATGTAGTGCAAGGGGCTGGCTCCATACTTTTCATTTGCTCTTTTTTTTGGTTATTTCCCTCCTATTAGCTTGTTAGGTAATTGCAGAATGTCAAAATGTGCTTCCCTTTTTTTTTGGGTGGGGGGGGGGGGGGGTTGGGATTCGGAATGTTCTTTTATCTTTCCTGTGGGCTGCCAATAGTGTTAAGTAAGGAGGGTCTGGCCAAACTAGCACACATTATTGAGCCATTTGGCAATCAATAAAGTGCAGAGGGTTACCTGTCCAAACCCCCCCCCCCCCAAACCCCTAGTTTTTGTCAATGGCCCATCAGAAGTGGGGGGATTGATGGGGGGTGAGTAATCTGCTAGGGGGACCTTCTACTTTTGGGTGGAAATACTTTCAAGGTTACAATTTAAAAGTCTGATCTTGTTCCAAGATGTTAATGTCTAATCTGCTTGCAATGTTTATGTGCAAAGTGACAAATTTTTTTTTCTTGTTTCACTCCACAGTTCCCTTCCACGCCACAGGAATGGCAGACTGTGGCCTCCCACTTTGCCAGCCGTTGGGACTTTCCTAACTGCGGAGGTGCAATTGATGGGAAACACATCCCACCCCCCAACTCGGGGTCCTACTATTATAATTACAAAGGGGTTTAATAGTGTAGTGATGTTGGCAGTGGTTTCGGCGACATACGAGTTTTTGTATGTGGACGTGGGGATTAACGGCCGGATCTCGGATGGTGGTGCCATTGCACACACAGAGTTCTACTGGCGTCTCCAGAGTGGCAGTCTGTGCTTGCCACCTCCAGAGGAGAATGCTGAAGGACTCCCCTTCGTCTTTGTCGCGGATGAAGCGTTTGCGCTGACTCCCCATCTGATGAGGCCCTTCCCGATGAGGACCCTCACCCCAGACCAGAGGGTCTTCAATTACAGGCTGTCGAGAGCCCGCAGAGTGGTGGAGAACACCTTCGGGATCCTGGCCAGCCGCTTCCTCCTGTTTTTGACGGCTATTAACTTGGCGGAATACAAACTGAACCACATAGTTCTGGCCTGCTGCATATTGCACAACTTTCTGAAAAGACATAACAGCAACTATGTGGTGCCCATTGGCCCAGATGTGGACGGGCCTTCCAATGCCGACCTCACAGCCCTTCAAGCGGCACGTCCAGGCTTGCCCCCTCTAAATGCCCGCGAGGTCCACGAGCAATATATGGACTACTTTGTGGGTAGGGGGGCCATTGCTCTGCCTGACGATGTGTGAGAGGCATTTTTTAATAAATATATTTTTTAACCAGACCTATGATTTCTTGTCATTTTCTGCTTGTGTTTTTTGTAGGTGTATTATAGCTTATTTGTGTTTTAAATTTTTGCCCTTTAGCTTCAACAGTGGGAATGCACTTTCTGGGCAAAAGGAGGTAACAGTCTCTTCTTCCCAAAAAGAATCTTCTCATGTTGTGTGTGTGATACCTAATCTTTTGTCTAGAGAAGGTTTGTAGTGCATAACTGACACCCAAAATACTCCTTTTCATCACCATGACAGAAATGTGTGTATTCCCAAAAATGGTGTGCTACGTGTTTTAGTACAAAGCACTGTGGGTGTCATTTACATAAGCCAAATCCACTATGCACTACAAGTGCACTGCAAAAGTGCCCTGGAAAATACACTTGCAGTGCAAACTGGAATAGCCTTTAGTAAATAACACACATTGCCCCCCAAATCCTTAACTTTTGCCATAAATAATGCTTTTGTGTTTTTAAAGAAGGAAGCCACACATGTTTTCAATTAAAAAAGTTTACTTACAACACATTCACAAGTGCCTTTCAAAACTTCTTGGCAAAACTGACAATATCTTGGTTCTTTCGAACATTGTTTACTAACATTCCGCATTTGTTAAAACCAGGCATGGAGCAAAACAGAACAGACTGAACATAGGAACTTGCAAAGTTCAACTTTCTAAAGTGAAGACAAGATCAGACATGACTATATGTTCAAAGTGTGTTTGATCTTGCCTTCATCACATGGGGTGTCACCCCTGGAAACTGGAAATTTAGAACATGCACACAATTTGGGTCTCAAAATGAACATTAGATGGTAAAACACATGCCTAGAATGTTCAAAAGTGCAATTTCCCATCATGGGGATCAATGGACATGTTTTGGGGGTGCAACCCCTTCACCACACCCACTTTAGTAGTTAGTAAAGTGGTTGCACCCCCAAAACGTTGTCATTCATCCACCATGATGGGAGCTAGCACATGTTGACACAATGTGTGCATCTTCAAAATTTGCCACAGTTCTTAAGTTTCAAATGTTGGCACAAACAGCCACAAATGTGTGATAATTACTTTGTGCGTTTTCAGATTTTACCTAAAACATCAATGATGTTCTTCAATTTTTGTTGAACATCATTGATTTTTTTCTTGATCTCATCTAGATCTCGATTGATCGTACGTGTGCACTTTCAGTGGTAAAGTGCGATTCTTCTTCCACAACATCCACATCACCTAAAAACACACAAAAAAAAAAATGTCTCTTGGAAATGAGGCAGGCATACATTGATTAGCTTACCAGTAGCTGTGTTCTCCCACACTCACCTGTTGTGGTGACAAGTTCTCCAAGTTCGATGATCTCTCCTTCCTCCTCCTCCTCCTCCTCTGCTTCTGGTATTTCCCCTTCTTTGGGAGGTGTGGGTTTACTGGTGTCCTCAGACGTCCCGAGTCTTCGCTCCCCTATGAGAATGTACAAAAGGAAGATTTACCACAACAATCTATTGAGGGCAGAAATAGGAAATGTCAAACATTGCTTCGAAGTGAGGGACAATATTTTTTGGTGGCCAGTTTCAACATGAATGTAGTCACTTTGTAAAGGTGCTAAACTTACTAACTTTTTGGTTGAAGTTTGTCTGATGGAGACACCCCTCTAGTATCCACTGGAGCACATGTGTGGAACAGCATAATAAAAAGGGGGTTTGGGTGTCCCAGCACTAGTGCTCTAGAGTCCAGATGGGTAAACAACTACTGAGTGACCTCTCCTTTACATTGAATAAATTTGCTTTACATTCTTGATGACATCTCTATTGAGAACAAACTTCCTTTCACTAAAAACTTCACCAAACCTTGTATTATAAGTGGCCGAACGATCGAGGTTGAGTACGATCGAATGGACACACACGAACATGACAGTGGCAGAAAGATCGAGGTTGAGTACGATCGAATGCACAGACGAACATGAAAGTGGCCATTTTCAAATGTACAACATTGAAAAAATCCAAACACATGGAGCAGTATGCAAGCAAGAAATCAAACACAAAACACAAAACACAACTACTTACTTTTTTGAAGAACTCGCTTGATCTTTCTGTACTGATCGGGCTCCCTCAGTTTCAGGTCTGACCAGCGTTTCCTCAGTTGCTCCTTGGATCGTTGTACCCCAAAATTATTGTACAGCCTCCTCACAACTTTAGACATGATCTTGGCCTTTCTGACATTTGGGTTGAGGTAAGGCCCATACTTCCCATCATAGTCGCTCCTCTTCAATATGTCCACCATCTCCAACATTTCTCCAAAAGACATATTGGAGGCCTTAAATTTCAGCCTCCGGGATCGGGACGTTTCTGCCTCCGGCCTTTCCTCGTCCTCCTCCTCGTTGCTGTAATATTTAGGGCGCACCTGCTGTGTCCCCGCCATGTGCTCTCCCCACTGCGCCGTAAAGAGAAGGGGTGGGGAATAGATGAGAAAGATCGTCAGGGGCGGGCGGAGTTTCACGCATGCGCACTGTATATAAAACATCACACGCCTGTGTTGTAGCGACGATCTGTGAGACGAGGGGAGAGAAAGCTCACGCACGAGCCTGACATTATTTATAGTGTTTTGTGTGGTGTTGTGTCTTGCAGAGAATATGGAGGGGTTCAACGATGTGAGTTTTCTCCCCCTCTTCATTGATAAGTATAGGGAAATGACCCTATTATGGCAGGCAAAATACCCCGATTACAGCAACAAACCAAAGAGGTACGCAGCCATGAAGAAACTTGTGGAATTTGTAAAGCCAAGGATGCCCACGGCAACCGTTCAGAAGTTAAGAATAAAAATTGGCAGCCTGAGGAGTACGTATTTCAGGGAGCGCAATAAGGTCCTGAAGTCCCAAGCATCTGGAGCTGCAGCAGATCAGGTCCATGTCCCCAAGCTCTGGTACTATGACAGGCTCCATTTTCTCAAAGACCAGGCTGATATCAGGGAGTCACTCTCGACTCTTCCTTGCACGCGTCCTTCCACGCAGGCCACCCCTGATGAGGCTTCCGAGGAGCAACCTGGGGCTTCCAGTCTGGAAGAGGTGGAGGAGCCCAGCTTGAGCCAGGTATAGTAGTTTTGTACCCATTTTTGTGAAAAAGGAATGATGTTCACTTAATTCAGGATCCCCAATTGCTTAGTTCCTAACGTGTTTGACATATCAACGGACAGTAGTGTTGGAGACATTTGGGGCAAGAATATAAACTGCTGGCCTGAGAATTGTATGGTTTTCTATTTGTAAACATTTTGCAACAGTCAATAGCTGAAAATTGTGTGTGTTTGATGAACAAATAACTCAAACTATGTCCCTTTTTCATACACAGGAAGACCTCATCCAGGAGGTGGCTATGGAATTTGGCAGTCAGGAGGAGGCAGGGGTTAGTGGCAGCCAAGAGGTGGGTAGTGGCAGCCAAGAGGGGGGTAGGCCTAGGAGCCTGACTGTCTCCCAAGTCCCTCCCCTCCGCCTTCCCTACAAAAGGGCGAGAAGGGGGGGTGAGGTGGGAGAGTCAGCGCTCCGGCTGATCAGAGAGGCTTCAGCCTCCCTACATGCCACACCCACCTACGAGGAGGCCTTTGGCTCCTTGGTTGCCACTAAAATGAAGGATATGGAGGCGGGGCAACGCAGCATGTGTGAGGATGTCATCCTCAAGGTCCTAAATAAGGGGATTGCTGGGGGGATGACCACACTCACACATGTTTGCGATAGTGACCATGCTCCGCCTCCTCCTCCTTCTGCCACCCCACCAGCACCACAGCGTGGAAGGAAGCGTGCAAGGAAGACCTGAGAGTGACGACCTGGATTCAGTCTGGTCTGAGAGAAGATGGAGCCTCTCGTAGTACCAGAGCCTGGGGACCTAGATGGCATCTGCTGCAGTTCCGGATGTTTTGGACTTCAGGACCAGATAGCACTCCCTTATTATTAAGATACGTACTCCTCAGGCCACCAATTTTTGAAGCTTAAAAAATGATGTTTGCCGTGGGTGTCCAAGGCTTTGCTAATTCCCCAAGTTTCTCCATCGCTGCGTTCCTCTTTGGTTTGTTGCTGAGACCTAAATAAAGGTATTTTTGGGTTCAAAAAATCATTGCCTATGTGTTTTACTTTTCTACGATGACAGTTTATTTGTGAGTAGGCAGGTACATTTCACAAATCATAAAGTATAATTAACAAGGTGCACCAACAACAAACAACCTCCTAGTAAATTTAGGCAGCAAATACAAATGATAATAATGTTGTTTTGCTAAGTTGAGACACACAACCCCCCTCAAAAATCAAAACAAATTATCCAGAAAATATGTATTCCAAACAAAAAAGAAAAAATGATCCAAATCATCCAAAAAATATAACAAACATTCTTTTATGATCTGACGAAAAATAAACATCTAGCCAATAAATCCTGAAAAAGAATAAATAAATAAGTTGGTGAGAAGTGAGTGTGAATAGGAGCAGCTAAAACACGTCATTCTTCTTGCATTGTAAAGAAAAAGAGAATGCGCTGCATTAAAGACATTTTAACATTGCAGCGTGACGAATGTGCTGTGTCGATTAGGAACTACGGTAGTTTTACCTGACCGATCGCTTCCGTCACAGAATTTCTTCTGAGCATGCGTAGCACTTTGTCCGTCGGACTACGCTACACACGATCGGAATTGGTGTGATCGGACTTTGTTGTCGAAAAATTTGAGAGCAGGAGATAAAACTTTGTCCGTCGGACAATCCGATGGAAAATGTCCGATGGTGCCTACACATTTTCCGACAACATTGTCCGATAGGACAGAATCCATCGGAAAATCCGACCGTGTGTATGGGGCTTTACTAATCAAACTTATTATGTGAATGTGGTTAATTACCTGAAAATAGTTTTCCCACTCATCCATGCACCATACGACCTTATTATACCTCACCCCCCCACCCATACATTCCCATCCATCGAATCTAACACTCTTCTTACATCCATCTTTCATTACCTCCCTAGGTTTGGCCGGGGGCCTTCTACTGTGACCTAACCATACACACCTTTTGTGAAAACATCTTAGTGTCCATACCAATAAGTCTTCCCCATCCCTAACCCTCCCATTCACCACCACAGCAGACCGTTCTTCCCCCTCCCCCCAGACAAATAAAACATTCACCACAAAAAACAACCAAAACATCATCTCATAGAGACCATCCTGTTGCACCCCCATGACAGGGGGTACCCTGCCTTATGCTCCCTATCCCCCATACATTGCATCCCCATCCCTCCCCCCCCACCTCCCTCCACCCGAGGGGGTGGGGGAGAAGGAGGCGACAAAACAGCTCCAGGGCAAACAAAAAAAAAAAGTAAGAGAAAAAAAAAAACAATAACTCATGATCCCTGTCTGTCGCCGCCTGCTCCCCCCCCCTTTACAACGCATCAAGTGTCATTACACCCCAATCCCCTGAAAACGTAGTCAGCACACTAAATAAGTCCCGGTCTTCCTCTAAAGTGAAAATTTAATCAGCACGCTATGTTAGTCCCAGGCAGCATCTAAAGTCACTCCTTATATTTTGTTAACCACTCCTCCACCCCTTCAGGGGTGTCAACAAAGAATATAGTCCCCCAGGCGCCGCTACTCTCAGTTTTGCTGGATATAGCAGAGCGTATGTTAAGTTGACTTGACGCAAGTTAAGTTTTACTTCCCCAAATTTGGCTCTCTTTTTTTGAAGCTCTGGCGAATAATCAGGATAAATAGACACCCTTGTACCATTATAGAGTATGTTGCCCATTTCCCTTGCTTTCCGAATTATCGTCACTTTGTCCTTAAAAAATAATAATTTTGCCAAGAGAGGTCTTGAAGGGGCCCCGGGGTGGGAGAGTCTGAAAGGGACCCGATGGGCTCTTTCTACTGCAAGAAATGATGAGAAGGAGTCCTGACCGAAAATCTCGGTAAGCCACTTTTCTAGGAAAGCGGCAGGGTCTGTACCCTCAGACTGTTCTGGGAGACCTATTATACGTAGATTTTTCCTTCTCAACCTGTTCTCCATCTCATCCATTTTATTTATTCGTTTACTCAGGAGATCTTTAATATCACTCATTTCACGTTTCAATGGTGCCAGGTCATCCTCCACTAGACTCATTCTATCCTCCAGGGTTGTGGTCCTTTCCTGGACCTTTTGTAACTCGTTCCTGATCAAAGACATTTCATCACGTATTGTTTTTAGTTGAACATTCATCTCGTTCAGGGAAGATCTACAAGAGTTGATAGCCTCCAACACCTCCTTCAGAGTTGGCTCAGACCCCACTACGTTATCAGGCCCCTTCCCTGGTAACGAAACTCCCTCCACTTCCTGAACCTGAAGCCACCCCCCAGGGTCGCCCCCCTCCAAATGTGTTGGCGGTCCATTTTGTTTTGAGGTTTGGGTCTGCCTGTGGCTTTTCCTTCCCCCTGTAGCCCCAGTCATCCGGTTGGGCTGGGCCTGTTGGTTCTGTGGTGGAATTTTTGGTGGGGTCTGGGCTAACACCTGACCTGGAATATGGGCAAATTTCTCGAGTTTGGCAGCGGCTTGACTTGCCTGACTAGCCGCTTGGCTAGCCTTTGTAGTGCGTTGTGAAGGCATACTGCTAGTTGGGGCGGGTTTATATATTATGTCCTAAGTCAAAGTCCACATGCAAATAGCTATTTCCATATAGAATAGAGCAAAAAATAGAAGCACAATTCAATAGAGAGGGAGAGGGAAACACAGATACCAGGTTCTTCCCTGTCAGGAACCTTCACCTTTGTTTTTCCTTATTATTTTATAGTATATTAACACAAAAAACACCCGTGATGGGGTTTTCTCCAGACATCAAAAGCACCTTCCGAAGAAATACACCATGCTGTATCCTCTGACCATGTATACCAACTTCTAAGGGTTCTAATGACCTTAGGCCCATACCCAGATTTCATGTACTGTGTAGCTGTCTGACTGGGAGGCCTGGTTTCCACCCCTACCATGTACAGCCCGTTGCCCATTACGATTCTAATTGCTTTTGGCGGACTCTGCGTCGAGAGACCCCTTGCCAGTGGCAGCCAATCCATTAGGGGCACCCAGGCGCCACACCCTCTCTCCTCGCCACCCCCTATATGCAGTGGATAGATTCATGCATAGCATGAATCTATCCACGGCCGCCCCCTATTCATGTGTCCGGCCCCTTTCAGGGCACCAGGCACATGAGTTACAGCGGCCAGTTTTTTTTTTGAAGCACCTGATTAGAGCCTCTAGTAGGCTTCAAAATAGGATGGGCTTGGGTCACAGAGGCTGCATCCGGAGCCCACCCAGGTGTGTTGCAACAGCAAAATAATTTGCAACAGCGAATTAATATTTTCTGTTGCAACACTGATCCTGCTCCTGGCCAATTGGGTAGCAGGTATGAAACCCGTATCCCAATTAACCAAAATGTCAGGCGATCCTATTGGATGCCTACTGCTGGGAGGAGCAGAGAGGAGATGCACCATGGAAGCTGCTCCAGGAGAGGACACCAGAGCAGCTTTCCCCAAGTCCACCACGCTGGAAGATGGCCGCATCATCATCGCCCGTATCCAGGGTAAGGACAGCGGGTGGTGGTGGTGGGGTGTTATTGCCGTGCCACAGGGGTAGAGGGGTAGATGTTAGTTGTGCCAGTTCCGCTCCACCGGCCCAAACACCTATACCTCTTGATCCTTTGGTGTGCTTGTTAGACGCAATTGATGCTGAAATACAAAAGGTATCTATTCTATGGTGACTAGATTATTGTACCTGGCTAGAAAGCTGATCGCCCGATTTTAGTTGGCTGCCACTGTGCCTATTAAAGTGCAATGTAATGCATATGTTAATTCCCTTTTACCCACAGAAGAATTAGCTTATCGTCATCGAAAAGCGGTAAACAAATTCAATCTCATTTGGCAGAATTGGCTTGACAACCCAAGTTTTGCCCCACCAAAACTAGTGATGGATAGGTTATTACAATTTTAAACCCACCAAGATTTACAATGGTTTAGGCCTGGTTTTGGGAATTTCGAAGTTTTACATCCAATGGTAGACAAAAGAAGCTGTCCTGAGCAATAAACTCAGGCTGTTTTTGCTTTGTTTTGTGTTATACCTTTTTAAAGTTTTTATTATTTATTTTATTTTACAAAAAAATGTTTTTTTTTGTATATGCTACGTATATGTTGTGATGTTTGTACCTCATTATCTACCTTATGTACAATGCTCGTATTATTGGTTGTCATGTATATCCTTTATTCCTGCACTGTATAGTCACTTTTTATTTATTTTTTCCCTTGCCAATAAAAAAAAGGTTGGATTCGAAACACTCAAAGCATACAGTTACCTATACCAAACACTCAAAGCACTTTAGGTTGTATTGATTAGGGCCTATAGAGGACTTTAGGTTATAGGAAGCTATAGGTTACCTTCCTAATCAATAGACCTACCTACAATGACAAAATTATAATTCCGCCATTATACAGAAAGAGAGAGAAAAACAAAAGGTTATTTTGCTAAGCAGAATTTACCTGATACACCGGACAGAGAATCAAGATCCCGATCAGAGACCAGCAAAAATGTTCAAAAAACTTGAAGTATGGTTGTCTTACCATAGGCTGGCCTTTTGTTGGTCTGGTTCTGGATCCCTTTTCCCTCTCGAGGTCCGCTGGTTTAAGAAGTTCTGTTGGCTCCTAAACAATGGCTTGCCGAAACTGTTGTGGAAATAAAAAGGTTTGCCTATCAGCAAATAATTCTGCTGCGCTTATCAGCACAATTACAGCTCTTTCATCTTTAGACTGAAAGAATAGAGCCCCAGGCCTAGTTCCTGTGAAAGCAGGGGTTGTTATCCAAGAATGAGAGTAAAGAGTATTCAGTTCAATGTGCAAAGAGTATTCAGTATCACATATGTATACCAGGGGATAAACCCCTCTGAGGTAGATCTCAATGAATTCCCTAGGGGGATCTGGAAGACGTACACACGGTCGGAATTTCGGATGGAAACAGTCCGATGGGAGCTATTCATCGGATTTTCCAACCGTGTGTATGCCCAATGGTCTTTTTCTGTCGGAATTTCCGACGGACTTTGAATTGAGAACCTGTTCTCAATTTTTCAGACGGAAAACCTTACTATCGGATTTTCCGATCGTGTGTATGCAATTCCGACACGCAAAATTCCGAAGCATGCTCGGAAACAATTTGACGCATGCTCGGAAGCATTAAACTTCCCTTTTATAGTGCTGTCAAATGTGTTTTATGCCGCTGTGTTATTGACCGTCGGAATTTGGTGTGATCGTGTGTAGGCAACACAGCTTGAGCGGAATTCCGTCGGAATTCCGACGGAAAAACCGTCAGAGTTTTTTCCGACGAGAATTCCGATCGTGTGTACACGGCATAAGAAAGTAAATTGCAGAGCTGAAGAGAACTGTAGCCACTCAAGACTCTCTGGAGCAAAAAGTTAAGCAACAGATCCATTATTTTACTTATGGCTCAGAAAGGAACAGCTTTAAAGAGGTAAAACTGTAACTTTGAAAATTAGATTGTTTGTAATCTTACACGTTAAGGAGGGAATGCTTCCAAAGTCTCCCCGGGAGATTCTTTTAGCTGCAACAAAGTTCAGGTCAGCAACAGCAAACAAGTTCCTTACACACAAAATTCACCAAAACCCACTCACCACTTCAGTCAGCAGACCATCCCCAGTTGCTGGGCAATGGGACACAGCCCTTCAGCCCTGCACAGCAATTGCTTGCTGCTGACTAGGGATGGGCCCGGTGCTCGATGCGAACCCATGTTCGCATCGAGCACCGGGTGTTCGCTCGCTCGGCGAGCCCAGAACTATTTTGGCCGCTCGCATCACATTCGTGTGATGCGAGCGGCCCCGCAATGCATTGCGGCCGGCGTGGCCGGCGCAGTGCATTGCTGGCTGATGATTGGCCAAGCATGCACTGTGACCCCGCATGCTTGGCCAATCACAGCGCCGGAAACTCGGAGAGCCATAATTGGCTACAGGCAGGACGCCTGTAGCCAATTACAGCTCAGGGGCTTTAGTACACGCCCCCTCATTTAAAAGGCCGCCACGCCGTCGGCGCCGGTCACTAGAGTTCCGGCTTTAGGAGAGAGCAGGCTGATTCTGTGTCACTCTTTGCTAGATTCATTTAGAAAGATTTGCTCTACTTTGCTAAACCATTGCTACCTGTCATTGATCGTCCATTGCTGCTGCTGGTTAGTGTGTTTTTAGCTGCTGCTGGGGGTTAGTCTGGTGCATGTCTTACTGTTAGTACAGTATTTCAGTAGTACCAACCGCAGTGCTGTTAGTACAGCACTGCACCCCAAAAGCACCCATAGGACTTGTAGTGTGTTAGTGGCAGGCACTGGCAGCAAACAGAGCTCCTATATTTTCTTCCCAGAAGCACCCATAGGACTTGTAGTGTGTTAGTGGCAGGCACTGGCAGCAAACAGAGCTCCTATATTTTCTTCCCAGAAGCACCCATAGGACTTGTAGTGTGTTAGTGGCAGGCACTGGCAGCAAACAGAGCTCCTATATTTTGTTCCCAGAAGCACCTATAGGACTTGTAGTGTGTTAGTGGCAGGCACTGGCAGCAAACAGAGCTCCTATATTTTCTTCCCAGAAGCACCCATAGGACTTGTAGTGTGTTAGTGGCAGGCACTGGCAGCAAACAGAGCTCCTATATTTTCTTCCCAGAAGCACCTATAGGACTTGTAGTGTGTTAGTCCCATCACACAGAGCTCCTATATTTTGTTCCCAGAAGCACCTATAGGACTTGTAGTGTGTTAGTCCCATCACACAGAGCTATATTTTCTTCCCAGAAGCACCTATAGGACTTGTAGTGTGTTTAGTCCCATCACACAGAGCTATATTTTCTTCCCAGAAGCACCTATAGGACTTGTAGTGTGTTAGTCCCATCACACAGAGCTCCTATATTTTGTTCCCAGAAGCACCTATAGGACTTGTAGTGTGTTAGTCCCATCACACAGAGCTATATTTTCTTCCCAGAAGCACGTATAGGACTTGTAGTGTGTTAGTCCCATCACACAGAGCTATATTTTTCTTCCCAGAAGCACCTATAGGACTTGTAGTGTGTTAGTCCTATCACACAGAGCTATATTTTCTTCCCAGAAGCACCTATAGGACTTGTAGTGTGTTAGTCCCATCACACAGAGCTCCTATATTTTGTTCCCAGAAGCACCTATAGGACTTGTAGTGTGTTAGTCCCATCACACAGAGCTATATTTTCTTCCCAGAAGCACCTATAGGACTTGTAGTGTGTTAGTCCCATCACACAGAGCTCCTATATTTTGTTCCCAGAAGCACCTATAGGACTTGTAGTGTGTTAGTCCCATCACACAGAGCTATATTTTCTTCCCAGAAGCACCTATAGGACTTGTAGTGTGTTAGTCCCATCACACAGAGCTCCTATATTTTGTTCCCAGAAGCACCTATAGGACTTGTAGTGTGTTAGTCCCATCACACACAGAGCTATATTTTCTTCCAGAAGCACCTATAGGACTTGTAGTGTGTTAGTGGCAGGCACTGGCAGCAAACAGAGCTCCTATATTTTTTCCCAGAAGCACCCATAGGACTTGTAGTGTGTTAGTGGCAGGCACTGGCAGCAAACAGAGCTCCTATATTTTTCTTCCCAGAAGCACCTATAGGACTTGTAGTGTGTTAGTCCCATCACACAGAGCTCCTATATTTTGTTCCCAGAAGCACCTATAGGACTTTCTAGTGTGTTAGTCCCATCACACAGAGCTATATTTTCTTCCCAGAAGCACCTATAGGACTTGTAGTGTGTTAGTCCCATCACACAGAGCTATATTTTCTTCCCAGAAGCACCTATAGGACTTGTAGTGTGTTAGTCCCATCACACAGAGCTCCTATATTTTGTTCCCAGAAGCACCTATAGGACTTGTAGTGTGTTAGTCCCATCACACAGAGCTATATTTTCTTCCCAGAAGCACGTATAGGACTTGTAGTGTGTTAGTCCCATCACACAGAGCTATATTTTCTTCCCAGAAGCACCTATAGGACTTGTAGTGTGTTAGTCCTATCACACAGAGCTATATTTTCTTCCCAGAAGCACCTATAGGACTTGTAGTGTGTTAGTCCCATCACACAGAGCTCCTATATTTTGTTCCCAGAAGCACCTATAGGACTTGTAGTGTGTTAGTCCCATCACACAGAGCTATATTTTCTTCCCAGAAGCACCTATAGGACTTGTAGTGTGTTAGTCCCATCACACAGAGCTCCTATATTTTGTTCCCAGAAGCACCTATAGGACTTGTAGTGTGTTAGTCCCCATCACACAGAGCTATATTTTCTTCCCAGAAGCACCTATAGGACTTGTAGTGTGTTAGTCCCATCACACAGAGTTTGTTCCCAGAAGCACCTCTTGTAGTGTGTTAGTAGTTATTGAATGTGGAGTAGTTTTAGTGTTAGGTAGGTGTTTGATTAGGTTAGAAGTGTTAGAGTTAGTTTATTAGTTTTTTAGTAGGAGTTTAGTCTATATTTTGTTCCTTTTTTGTAGTAGTTAGTTTTATTGTTAGGTTATTAGTTTAGTTATGTATAGTAGTAGTTTGTTTAGAGTAGGTTTGTGTGTTGTTTGTTGTATAGTGTAGTGTTGTTAGAGTGTTTTTAGAGTTAGTTGTAGTTGATTTTAGTAGTGAGTTAGTAGGTTAGTTGTGTTGGTTTGAGTGTAGTTAGGTTAGGTATAGTGTTTTTTTAGTTGTTAGTAGTGGTTGTATTGTAGGTTAGTAGTTAGTTAGTTTCAGAGTTCGTGTTTGTAGCACCTATTAATTTTTTGTTTTAGTTAGATTTAGTTTTTTTGTGTTTAGTTTAGTGCTAGGAGTTGTAGTTGTAGTCTTGTAGTGTGTTAGTCCCATCACACAGCTCTTCTATATTTTGTTCCCAGAAGCACCTATAGGACTTGTAGTGTGTTAGTCCCATCACACACAGAGCTATATTTTCTTCCAGAAGCACCTATAGGACTTGTAGTGTGTTAGTCCATCACACAGAGCTATATTTTCTTCCCAGAAGCACCTATAGGACTTGTAGTGTGTTAGTCCCATCACACAGAGCTATATTTTCTTCCCAGAAGCACCTATAGGAGTTGTAGTGTGTTAGTCCCATCACACAGAGCTCCTATATTTTCTTCCCAGAAGCACCTATAGGACTTGTAGTGTGTTAGTCCCATCACACAGAGCTATATTTTCATCCCAGAAGCACCTATAGGACTTGTAGTGTGTTAGTCCCATCACACAGAGCTCCTATATTTTGTTCCCAGAATCACCTATAGTACTTGTAGTGTGTTAGTCCCATCACACAGAGCTATATTTTCTTCCCAGAAGCACCTATAGGACTTGTAGTGTGTTAGTCCCATCACACAGAGCTCCTATATTTTGTTCCCAGAAGCACCTATAGGACTTGTAGTGTGTTAGTCCCATCACACAGAGCTATATTTTTCTTCCCAGAAGCACCTATAGGACTTGTAGTGTGTTAGTCCCATCACACAGAGCTCCTATAGTTTGTTCCCAGAAGCACCTATAGGACTTGTAGTGTGTTAGTCCCATCACACAGAGCTATATTTTCTTCCCAGAAGCACCTATAGGACTTGTAGTGTGTTAGTCCCATCACACAGAGCTATATTTTCTTCCCAGAAGCACCTATAGGACTTGTAGTGTGTTAGTCCCATCACACAGAGCTATATTTTCTTCCCAGAAGCACCTATAGGACTTGTAGTGTGTTAGTCCCATCACACAGAGCTATATTTTCTTCCCAGAAGCACCTATAGGACTTGTAGTGTGTTAGTCCCATCACACAGAGCTCCTATATTTTGTTCCCAGAAGCACCTTTAGGACTTGTAGTGTGTTAGTCCCATCACACAGAGCTATATTTTTCTTCCCAGAAGCACCTATAGGACTTGTAGTGTGTTAGTCCCATCACACAGAGCTCCTATATTTTGTTCCCAGAAGCACCTATAGGACTTGTAGTGTGTTAGTCCCATCACACAGAGCTATATTTTCTTCCCAGAAGCACCTATAGGACTTGTAGTGTGTTAGTCCCATCACACAGAGCTCCTATATTTTGTTCCCAGAAGCACCTATAGGACTTGTAGTGTGTTAGTCCCATCACACAGAGCTATATTTTCTTCCCAGAAGCACCTATAGGACTTGTAGTGTGTTAGTCCCATCACACAGAGCTCCTATATTTTGTTCCCAGAAGCACCTATAGGACTTGTAGTGTGTTAGTCACATCACACAGAGCTATATTTTCTTCCCAGAAGCACCTATAGGACTTGTAGTGTGTTAGTCCCATCACACAGAGCTCCTATATTTTGTTCCCAGAAGCACCTATAGGACTTGTAGTGTGTTAGTCCCATCACACAGAGCTATATTTTCATCCCAGAAGCACCTATAGGACTTGTAGTGTGTTAGTCCCATCACACAGAGCTCCTATATTTTGTTCCCAGAAGCACCTATAGGACTTGTAGTGTGTTAGTCCCATCACACAGAGCTATATTTTCTTCCCAGAAGCACCTATAGGACTTGTAGTGTGTTAGTCCCATCACACAGAGCTCCTATATTTTGTTCCCAGAAGCACCTATAGGACTTGTAGTGTGTTAGTCCCATCACACAGAGCTATATTTTCTTCCCAGAAGCACCTATAGGACTTGTAGTGTGTTAGTCCCATCACACAGAGCTCCTATAGTTTGTTCCCAGAAGCACCTATAGGACTTGTAGTGTGTTAGTCCCATCACACAGAGCTATATATTCTTCCCAGAAGCACCTATAGGACTTGTAGTGTGTTAGTCCCATCACACAGAGCTATATTTTTCTTCCCAGAAGCACCTATAGGACTTGTAGTGTGTTAGTCCCATCACACAGAGCTATATTTTCTTCCCAGAAGCACCTATAGGACTTGTAGTGTGTTAGTCCCATCACACAGAGCTATATTTTCTTCCCAGAAGCACCTATAGGACTTGTAGTGTGTTAGTCCCATCACACAGAGCTCCTATATTTTGTTCCCAGAAGCACCTTTAGGACTTGTAGTGTGTTAGTCCCATCACACAGAGCTATATTTTCTTCCCAGAAGCACCTATAGGACTTGTAGTGTGTTAGTCCCATCACACAGAGCTCCTATATTTTGTTCCCAGAAGCACCTATAGGACTTGTAGTGTGTTAGTCCCATCACACAGAGCTATATTTTCTTCCCAGAAGCACCTATAGGACTTGTAGTGTGTTAGTCCCATCACACAGAGCTCCTATATTTTGTTCCCAGAAGCACCTATAGGACTTGTAGTGTGTTAGTCCCATCACACAGAGCTATATTTTCTTCCCAGAAGCACCTATAGGACTTGTAGTGTGTTAGTCCCATCACACAGAGCTCCTATATTTTGTTCCCAGAAGCACCTATAGGACTTGTAGTGTGTTAGTCACATCACACAGAGCTATATTTTCTTCCCAGAAGCACCTATAGGACTTGTAGTGTGTTAGTCCCATCACACAGAGCTCCTATATTTTGTTCCCAGAAGCACCTATAGGACTTGTAGTGTGTTAGTCCCATCACACAGAGCTATATTTTCATCCCAGAAGCACCTATAGGACTTGTAGTGTGTTAGTCCCATCACACAGAGCTCCTATATTTTGTTCCCAGAAGCACCTATAGGACTTGTAGTGTGTTAGTCCCATCACACAGAGCTATATTTTCTTCCCAGAAGCACCTATAGGACTTGTAGTGTGTTAGTCCCATCACACAGAGCTCCTATATTTTGTTCCCAGAAGCACCTATAGGACTTGTAGTGTGTTAGTCCCATCACACAGAGCTATATTTTCTTCCCAGAAGCACCTATAGGACTTGTAGTGTGTTAGTCCCATCACACAGAGCTCCTATAGTTTGTTCCCAGAAGCACCTATAGGACTTGTAGTGTGTTAGTCCCATCACACAGAGCTATATTTTCTTCCCAGAAGCACCTATAGGACTTGTAGTGTGTTAGTCCCATCACACAGAGCTATATTTTCTTCCCAGAAGCACCTATAGGACTTGTAGTGTGTTAGTCCCATCACACAGAGCTATATTTTCTTCCCAGAAGCACCTATAGGACTTGTAGTGTGTTAGTCCCATCACACAGAGCTATATTTTCTTCCCAGAAGCACTTATAGGACTTGTAGTGTGTTAGTCCCATCACACAGAGCTCCTATATTTTGTTCCCAGAAGCACCTATAGGACTTGTAGTGTGTTAGTCCCATCACACAGAGCTATATTTTCTTCCCAGAAGCACCTATAGGACTTGTAGTGTGTTAGTCCCATCACACAGAGCTCCTATATTTTGTTCCCAGAAGCACCTATAGGACTTGTAGTGTGTTAGTCCCATCACACAGAGCTATATTTTCTTCCCAGAAGCACCTATAGGACTTGTAGTGTGTTAGTCCCTATCAGGAGAGTACTTACCGAGGCCAAAGTGCCGAGAGTGGTTCACCCTTGCAACTGAGCGCAGTCCGCCCCCTGGAGGTGAGACAGGGGGTGAATGGCACAAAGAGGCACAGGCTACCCAACCAGAGGATGAAGACTGAAGTAGGAGCCAGGTGCTGGGATCAGGAATACGTAGAGAAGCCTCCAGAATACAGGTGCAGGTACAGATCTGTAGACAGGTAAATCCGGGTCACTAGCAGAGGTTCAGGGCAGGAGACAGTAGACAAATCCGGGTCACAAGCAAGGTTCAAGAGGGCCAGAGGCAGCAAACGGGTAGTCCAGTAAACAGTCCAGGGGTCAAAGGGCAGGAGAAGGCAGCAAGGTCAAAAGGCAGATCCGAGGTCAAACAGGCAGTCAATCAATCAGGATACCGGAAACAGGAACAGAGCTTAAGCAGGAAGCTGAAGACAAGCCAGCGCTGGACTGATCTGAACCACTTCCTTAAATAGGACCTGTAAGTGGTCATGTGACGCTGTCACGCCCTGGAACGCTCAAGCGTGCGCTAGTGCGCATGCGCGTGCGTCGGAGCGCCGAGCCGCGAGTGCGCATGCGCCGGAGCGCCGTCCCGTTGCGCGTGCGCACAGGCACCCGGCGCACCGTGTTAAACTGCCTGTTCTCCTGACAGTGCCCTCCCCCGAGGGGCGGCCTCCGGACGCCCAAACTAGCCATCAGCTCTGGATGTTCGGTGTGGAAGGCCCGAATTAAACGTGGAGCATGCAGGTTTCCTGAGGGCTCCCATGAGTTTTCTTCCGTGGGATAACCCTCCCACTTGACCAAGTACTGGAGTTGCCTCCCCCTCTTCCTGCAACTCAAGATCTTCTCCACCACGAATTCCGTCTCGCCATCCACCAGAACTGGTGGAGGTGGGGGTTCAATCCTGCCCGGGAAAGGACTGGGAGTAACAGGTTTCAGGAGGGAAGCGTGGAAGACAGGGTGTATCCTGTACGAATCCGGCAGAGAAAGTTCAAAAGCCACAGGATTGATTTTCCGTTTTATTTTGAAAGGGCCGATAAATTTAGGTCCTAATTTCCGTGTGGGGACAGCTAACTTGAGGTTCACTGAGGATAACCATACTTCGTCTCCTATTTCAAAATCCGGGTTCTCCTTCCTTCCCCGATTAAAGTATCTTTCATACCCCTCCTGGGCTTTTTGCATGGCTTCTTGTATTTTTTGAAAGTTCTGTTGAAGGGACCGTACTCGGCCCTGGACAGCCGGAACGGCAATTTCAGGAAGGAACCCTGGTAGGAAGGAAGGATGGAATCCGTAGTTGGCCCAAAAGGGCGTTTGATTGGTGGCGGTATGGACCGCGTTGTTATAAGCAAATTCTGCAAATGGTAGAAGACTGGACCATTCGTCCTGGGAATCTGAGCAAAAGCAACGAAGATACTGCTCCAATGACTGATTTGTCCTCTCTGTTTGACCGTTACTTTGAGGATGATAGGCCGAAGAGAGGCATATTTTAATCTCCAGGGTCTTGCATAACTCTCGCCAGAACTTAGAAGTGAACTGAGGACCCCTATCCGAGGTAATAGTCGCAGGTAAGCCGTGGAGTCGGACAATCTCCTTGAGGAAGATATCGGCTGTAGCAGAAGCAGACGGGGTGCCGGTAATTGGAAGAAAATGTGCCATTTTTGATAGTCGGTCTACTACGACCATTATGGTGGTGAATCCCTCTGAGGCAGGTAGTTCCACGATAAAGTCCATTGCTATCTCCGCCCATGGACGCTCAGGGATGGACAAGGGTCTCAGCAGGCCCCAGGCTTTAGAGTTGGTCCCCTTGTTCCGTTGACAAACTACACAAGACGACACATAATCCCGACAGTCTTGTCTCCACCCAGGCCACCAAAAGGAACGAGAAACTAGCTCCGTTGTTTTACGAACCCCAAAATGTCCTGCAAGTTTAAGATCATGCAGAGTCTTGAGTGTCAAGGGTCTTACTTCAGTAGGAACAAATATCTTTCCCTGGAACCAGTGTAATCCGTCATGAATCTCCATTGGAGGAGTTCCTTGATTTGAAGGTTGCCCAGATGCTGCCTTAATAGCGGGAATCAGATCGGGTTGCAAAATGAGAGAAAGAAAATTCTGTGGTGGAAGAATAGTACTAGGTTCAGTTTCTTGGGGTGTTTCATGGAACATCCTGGAGAGAGCGTCTGCCTTCCCATTTTTCGAGCCGGGTCTGTACGAGATATGGAAATTAAACCTAGCAAAGAAGAGAGCCCATCGGGCCTGCCTAGGCTTTAGGCGTTTGGCTGTCCTGAGGTATTCCAAATTTCGGTGGTCGGTCCAAATCATAATTGGATGAGAAGCCCCTTCCAGGAGGTACCTCCACTCTTCCAAGGCAAACTTGATGGCCAGTAATTCCCTATCTCCCACATCGTAGTTCCTCTCTGGAGGACTTAACTTCCGGGATGCGAAAGCCACAGGATGTAGAAGAGCCTTGGGACCTAGTCTTTGGGACAGGATAGCTCCCGTCGCGGTCTCTGATGCATCCACCTCCAGCACAAAGGGTAAGGCTGGATTTGCATGCATCAGGATGGGAGCTGACGAAAACAACTTTTTTAATGTGTTGAAGGCCCCTTGAGCCTCCGGGGACCAATGGAATTGGGTGCCTTGATGAGTCAATTTGGTGATGGGTGCCACTATGGAAGAAAAGCCAACAATGAATCTTCGGTAGAAATTTGCGAAACCGATGAATCGCTGTACCCCTTTCTTGTTTACCGGAGCGGGCCATTCCAGTATGGCTCTAACCTTTTGTGGGTCCATGGAGACCCCACTTGTAGAAATGATGAACCCCAGGAACTGCACTGTAGTTTTCTCGAATTCGCACTTCTCCGCTTTGAGGTACAAACTGTGACTTCGAAGAATGGAAAGAACTTGTTTCACGTGCACTCGGTGAAGTTCCGGGGTGTCTGAGAAGATAAGGATGTCGTCCAAATATACGACAAGAAAGTCATCGAGATGTTTGCGGAAAATATCATTGACCAGGTGCTGGAAGGTTGCTGGTGCGTTACAGAGCCCAAAGGGCATTACCAAGTATTCGTAGTGCCCGAATCTGGATCTAAAGGCAGTTTTCCATTCGTCTCCTGCCCTAATTCGGATAAGATTATAGGCCCCACGAAGATCCAACTTGGAGAAGATTCGGGCAGATCTGAAGCGCTGGAAAAGTTCTGGGATTAGTGGCAGGGGATACCGGTTTTTAATTGTGATTTTATTTAATTCCCTGTAATCGATGCAAGGCCTCAGGGAGCCATCCCTCTTTCCTACGAAAAAGATGCCAGCTCCAGCTGGCGATGAGGAAGGGCGAATGAACCCCTTTTCCAGATTCTCATCAATGTAGGCCTTGAGGACCTTTAATTCCACTTCGGACAGAGGAAAGATACGACCAAAAGGGATCGCTGATCCAGGAAGTAGGTCGATGGGACAATCATATGCCCGATGGGGCGGCAGACAGTTCGCTTGTTGTTTGTCGAACACATCTCGGAACTCTAGGTAAACTGGGGGTACATGAAGAAGGCTCTCGGGAACCGAAGAAATGGTGGAGCAGGAAACGGAGGCCTGAATGAAGCAATGCTGAGTGCAGTGAGGAGATGAGAAGGAGACTTCTTTCCTTCCCCAGTTAATCTGTGGTTCGTGGATTTGAAGCCATGGAAGTCCCAGGATGATGGGGAACATAGGAGATGGAATGATGTCAAACTGAATGAGTTCCTGATGGCCAGAGTCAGTGGTGACCCGGATGGGTTGGGTTTCATGGGTGATAAGTCCTGAACGGGGAAGAGAACCATCAGCCAAGTGTACCTGCAAGTTTTGTTTCTTCAGGACCAGAGGTAAGTGTAATTTGGAAGCTAATGTGGCGTCAAGGAAGCAGCTGCAGGCACCGGAATCAATGATTGCTGATAGTCGGATCTCCTCTCCCGACAGCTGTAAGGAGACAAAGAGGGCGACATAAGTCTGGGAGAACCCAGAAGACTGATAGTTCATAAGACATTGACGGTAGGACTTACTCGGTCTTATAGGACAGGTACTGAGGAAATGTCCCGAAGCCCCACAATACAGGCAGAGATTCGCCCGTCGCCTACGGAGCCGTTCTTCAGCCGTGAGGGGGGCCCGGACCAGCCCCAACTGCATAGGCTCAGTCTCCTGGTTGGCCACGGCTGAAGCCGCAGTGGCGGGTGGAGGCAAGGTAGGTTTGGTGAAAGTCCAGTTGGAGCGGGGGGACTGGAAGCGTTCGGAACGCCTCTCCCGCATGCGCCGGTCCAATTTGGTGGCAGCTTGAATCAGGTCCTCCAGCGTGTCGGGAGTCTCGGATCTTGCCAGTTCATCCTTTAAAACTTCGGATAACCCCTGGCGGTACTGGAATTTGAGAGCCGGTTCGTTCCAACCAGTGTCAGCTGACCACTTCCGAAACTCTACGGTGTAGTCCTCCACCGGTCTGCGACCCTGAAGTAGGTTATGTAAGGTAGCTTCAGCTGTGGCCCCACGTTGCGGATCATCATAAAGTTGTGCCATACTTTCAAAAAAAGTCTCTACCGCATTCAATGCGGGGTTCCTCTGCTCCATCAAACTATGGGCCCATGCCTGGGGTTCCTCGGCCAGGAGTGAAATGATGAAGCCCACCTTTACAACTTCTGACGAAAAAGTCCTAGGTTGAAGAGCCAAGTAGAGAGAGCAAGCATTCTTGAAGGCCCGGAACTTCTTACGGTCACCCGTGAAGCGTTCAGGGGTAGGGACCCTGGGTTCAGGTGAGGCCATGATTACCGTAGGATTAGTTGATCCAGGAGGAGCGGAGATTCCACTGGAAGCTGAGGGGGCTGCCAAGGTAGGTGCAGCTAACCCAGAAAGATGCTGCAGGCGACTGTCCACTTGAGTGTACCCTTCTTGCAATTTTTGTACGGCTTCAGTTAAAGCTGAGACTTGTTGGCACAAAGCCTCAAGGGGTGAACGCACTCTGTCGGCCTCAGACATGGCTGGCTTGTACTATCAGGAGAGTACTTACCGAGGCCGAAGTGCCGAGAGTGGTTCACCCTTGCAACTGAGCGCAGTCCGCCCCCTGGAGGTGAGACAGGGGGTGAATGGCACAAAGAGGCACAGGCTACCCAACCAGAGGATGAAGACTGAAGTAGGAGCCAGGTGCTGGGATCAGGAATACGTAGAGAAGCCTCCAGAATACAGGTGCAGGTACAGATCTGTAGACAGGTAAATCCGGGTCACTAGCAGAGGTTCAGGGCAGGAGACAGTAGACAAATCCGGGTCACAAGCAAGGTTCAAGAGGGCCAGAGGCAGCAAACGGGTAGTCCAGTAAACAGTCCAGGGGTCAAAGGGCAGGAGAAGGCAGCAAGGTCAAAAGGCAGATCCGAGGTCAAACAGGCAGTCAATCAATCAGGATACCGGAAACAGGAACAGAGCTTAAGCAGGAAGCTGAAGACAAGCCAGCGCTGGACTGATCTGAACCACTTCCTTAAATAGGACCTGTAAGTGGTCATGTGACGCTGTCACGCCCTGGAACGCTCAAGCGTGCGCTAGTGCGCATGCGCGTGCGTCGGAGCGCCGAGCCGCGAGTGCGCATGCGCCGGAGCGCCGTCCCGTTGCGCGTGCGCACAGGCACCCGGCGCACCGTGTTAAACTGCCTGTTCTCCTGACAGTCCCATCACACAGAGCTCCTATATTTTGTTCCCAGAAGCACCTATAGGACTTGTAGTGTGTTAGTCCCATCACACAGAGCTATATTTTCTTCCCAGAAGCACCTATAGGACTTGTAGTGTGTTAGTCCCATCACACAGAGCTCCTATATTTTGTTCCCAGAAGCACCTATAGGACTTGTAGTGTGTTAGTCCCATCACACAGAGCTATATTTTCTTCCCAGAAGCACCTATAGGACTTGTAGTGTGTTAGTCCCATCACACAGAGCTCCTATATTTTGTTCCCAGAAGCACCTATAGGACTTGTAGTGTGTTAGTCCCATCACACAGAGCTATATTTTCTTCCCAGAAGCACCTATAGGTCTTGTAGTGTGTTAGTCCCATCACACAGAGCTCCTATATTTTGTTCCCAGAAGCACCTATAGGACTTGTAGTGTGTTAGTCCCATCACACAGAGCTCCTATATTTTGTTCCCAGAAGCACCCATAGGACTTGTAGTGTGTTAGTCCCATCACACAGAGCTATATTTTCTTCCCAGAAGCACCTATAGGACTTGTAGTGTGTTAGTCACATCACACAGAGCTCCAAAATTTTCTTCCCAGAAGCACCCATAGGACTTGTAGTGTGTTAGTCCCATCACACAGAGCTCCTATATTTTGTTCCCAGAAGCACCTATAGGACTTGTAGTGTGTTAGTCCCATCAAACAGAGCTATATTTTCTTCCCAGAAGCACCTATAGGACTTGTAGTGTGTTAGTCCCATCACACAGAGCTCCTATATTTTCTTCTCAGCAGCACCCACAGGACTTCTAGTGTGTTAGTGGCATCACACAGAGCTCCTATATTTTCTTTGCAGAAGCACCCATAGGACTTCTAGTGTGTTAGTGGCATCACACAGAGCTCCTATATTTTCTTCTAAGCAGCACCCACAGGACTTCTAGTGTGTTAGTGGCATCACACAGAGCTCCTATATTTTCTTTGCAGAAGCACCCATAGGACTTCTAGTGTGTTAGTGGCATCACACAGAGCTCCTATATTTTCTTCTAAGCAGCTCCCACAGGACTTCTAGTGTGTTAGTGGCATCACACAGAGCTCCTATATTTTCTTTGCAGAAGCACCCATAGGACTTCTAGTGTGTTAGTGGCATCACACAGAGCTCCTATATTTTCTTTGCAGAAGCACCCATAGGACTTCTAGTGTGTTAGTGGCATCACACAGAGCTCCTATATTTTCTTCTCAGCAGCACCCACAGGACTTCTAGTGTGTTAGTGGCATCACACAGAGCTCCTATATTTTCTTTGCAGAAGCACCCATAGGACTTCTAGTGTGTTAGTGGCATCACACAGAGCTCCTATATTTTCTTCTAAGCAGCACCCACAGGACTTCTAGTGTGTTAGTGGCATCACACAGAGCTCCTATATTTTCTTTGCAGAAGCACCCATAGGACTTCTAGTGTGTTAGTGGCATCACACAGAGCTCCTATATTTTCTTCTCAGCAGCACCCACAGGACTTCTAGTGTGTTAGTTGCATCACACAGAGCTCCTATATTTTCTTTTCAGAAGCACCTATAGGACTTCTAGTGTGTTAGTGGCATCACACAGAGCTCCTATATTTTCTTCTCAGCAGCACCCACAGGACTTCTAGTGTGTTAGTGGCATCACACAGAGCTCCTATATTTTCTTTGCAGAAGCACCTATAGGACTTCTAGTGTGTTAGTGGCATCACACAGAGCTCCTATATTTTCTTCTCAGCAGCACCCACAGGACTTCTAGTGTGTTAGTGGCATCACACAGAGCTCCTATATTTTCTTTGCAGAAGCACCTATAGGACTTCTAGTGTGTTAGTGGCATCACACAGAGCTCCTATATTTTCTTCTCAGCAGCACCCACAGGACTTCTAGTGTGTTAGTGGCATCACACAGAGCTCCTATATTTTCTTCTCAGCAGCACCCACAGGACTTCTAGTGTGTTAGTGGCATCACACAGAGCTCCTATATTTTCTTTGCAGAAGCACCCATAGGACTTCTAGTGTGTTAGTGGCATCACACAGAGCTCCTATATTTTCTTCTCAGCAGTACCCACAGGACTACCGACTACAATGGCTGGAAGACCGCCAAGGGGAGGCAGAGCGTGCAGAGCCAAGAACACAGGGCAGGCAGGCTCTGTTTCTAGTGGACATGGCCGTGGCCGTGGACGTGGTCGTGCATCGTCATCAGCACGTGGCCATGGGACACGCGCGTCTTTGTTTTCGGCAGCTGGACATGTGGAGCTGCATCATGCTGAAGGCTTGGTAGAATGGATGACCAAGCCCTCCTCATCCTCCTCATCCTCTCTCACCCAGGCTCAGGGTACTGGCAGAGCAGCTGCCAACGCGTACTCAATGGCATCATCAGCCACCCCTTCCCTAGACCCACCATGTCCTCCTGAGGAGTCCCCCGAACTCTTTGAGCACAGTGTTGGGTACATGCTCCAGGAGGATGCCCAACGATTCGAAGGCTCGGATGATGATACCCAGCTTGAGGAAGTCAGTAGTGTGCGCGCAGAGAGAGGGGATGCTGAAGGACAGCAATCTGGCAGTACTGTTCCACCAGCTGCAGCTTACTGCCAGGTTTGCTCTAGTGGTGAAGAGGGAGGGGATGATGAGGTCACTGACGCCACGTGGGTGCCTGGAGGGAGAGAGGATGAGGAGGAGGAGGAGGAGGAGGAGGAGGATGATGCGGCGTCACATGTCCAACGAGGCAGGATGCCCCCTGGAGGTCAGCTAGAGGCCAGCACAGCAACTGTACAACACCGCAGAGCTCCGCCTGTGCAGGGCGCTGCCTCTGCACGTTATCAGAAAAGTTCTTTGTGTGGGCCTTTTTTGAGACGAGTGCATCAGATCGCACCACTGCTATTTGCAATATTTGTCTCAAGCGTATCTCGCGTGGCCAAAACATCAGCCGCTTGGGCACCACAAGCATGAGCAGACATATGTCAACCTGCCATGTAGCTCGTTGGCAGGCACACATAAAAGACCCACACCAAAGAACTAAGCGGACCTCTCCTTGCTCCTCATCAGCTGGGATCTCCATCCCCACTACATCTTCAGTCCTCTCTGAAAGCTGCTGTGAGAGGACTGAAGGTGTAGAATTAGGTGTGTCACAACCAAGTACTTGCAGTACACCGACGTCCGATAGTAGCAGGCAAATTTCCCTGCCCCAGCTGCTGGACCGTCGAAAGAAGTACACTCCCAGCCATCCACATGCCCAGCGGTTGAATGCTAGCTTGGCTAAATTGCTAGCACTTCAACTGCTGCCTTTTCAGTTGGTAGACTCGGCCCCCTTCCGTGAGTTTGTTCAATGTGCGGTTCCTCAGTGGCAGGTTCCCAAAACGCCACTTTTTCTCACGGAAGGCGATTCTGTCTCTCTACCGGCATGTGGAAGGCAATGTCCATGCCTCGCTGGACAGGGCGGTCAGCGGTAAGGTGCATATTACCGCTGACTCATGGTCCAGCAGGCATGGACAGGGACGTTACCTTTCTTTCACGGCCCATTGGGTCACTCTATTGGCAGCTGGGAGGGATGCAGGACAAGGTGCAGTAGTGTTGGAGGTTGTTCCGCCACCACGCCTCCAAAACGCTACTACTGCTACTGGTTGTGACACACCTCTCTCCTCCACCCCCTCCTCTTCCTCCAGTGCTCTGTCCTCGGAACCAGTGGTGCTCCGTAGGCGTACAAGGGGCTACGCAAGTGCGCAGGCAAAAAGATGCCATGCCGTGTTTGCGCTGGTGTGTTTGGGGGACAGGAACCACACTGGGCCAGAGGTTCTGGCAGCTCTGCAGGGGCAGGCCGAGAGGTGGTTGACGCCACGTCAGCTTAAGCCAGGAATGGTCGTTTCTGACAATGGCACCAACCTCCTCTCCGCCCTGCGACAGGGGCAGCTCACCCATGTGCCCTGTATGGCTCACGTCCTCAACCTGGTGGTGCAGCAGTTCTTGGGCAGGTTCCCAGGCTTACAGGATGTCCTGAGGCAGGCCAGGAAAGTCTGTGTGCATTTCCACCGATCTTATAATGCCAGTGCTCGGCTGACTGAGCTGCAAAAGGAGCTGAACCTGCCCAAGAACCGCCTAATATGTGACATGCCCACCAGGTGGAACTCAACGTTGGCCATGCTGCAGCGACTGCACACGCAGCAGAGGGCCATCAATGAGTACCTTTGCGACTACGGCACCAGGACAGGGTCAGGGGAGCTTGGTTTTTTTTCCCCACGTCAGTGGAGCATGATCAGGGATGCATGCACTGTCCTCTCACCATTTGAGGAGGCCACGAGGATGGTGAGCAGTGACAGTGCATGCATCAGTGACACTGTACCTCTTGTCCACCTGTTGGAGCATACGCTGCGTGGGATAATGGACAGGGCACTTGAGGCAGAACAGAGGCAGGAAGAGGAGGACTTCCTTGCCTCTCAAGGCCCCCTTTATCCGGACAGTGTTCCTTCTGTCCCACCCATCACACAGGAAGAGGATGAGGATGAGGAGGAGGAGGAGGAGGAGGAGGAGGATTGTGTGAGCATGGAGGTGGAGCCTGGCACTCAGCATCAGCAGCAGTCTTTTAGGGATGATGTACAGTCCCAACAAACCAGTGGACTTGTACGTGGCTGGGAGGAGGTGGCTGGCGATCATGTCATCCTCAGTGACCCAGAAGACTCCGGACCGAATGCCTCAGCTAACCTACGCTGCATGGCCTCCCTGATCCTGCAAAGCCTGCGGAAGGATCCTCGTGTTCTTCGGATCAAGGAGAGGGACCATTACTGGCTGGTCACTCTCCTTGATCCACGGTACAAGGGTAAGGTTGCGGACCTTATCTTGCCATCGCAGAGGGAGCAGAGGATGAGACATCTCAGGGAGGCCTTGCAGAAAGGTCTGTGCAACGCGTTCCCAGAAACTGGGAGGTTACAAACTCCTGGTCCTGGGCGACGAGTTGCTGAGGCTTCGGTCAGTAGCAGAAGGAGCGGTGGGGAAGGTGGACGTCTGACCGATGCGTTCAGACAATTTTTTAGTCCGCAGCCCCAAGGTATGATCGGTTCCAGCAACCATCGCCAGCGTCTGATATACATGGTGCAGGAATACCTTGGGGCAAGGTCAGACTTGGACACCTTTCCCACCGAAAATCCTCTGGCTTACTGGGTCCTGAGGATGGATCACTGGCCAGAGCTTGCACAGTATGCAATTGAGCTACTGGCCTGTCCTGCCTCCAGCGTTCTTTCCGAACGCACATTCAGTGCTGCTGGAGGATTTGTCACCGATCATAGGGTGCGCCTGTCCACCGACTCGGTTGATCGACTGACCTTCATCAAAATCTTGGATCACCACCAGCTACCAGGCACCTGAAGCGGATATAACGGAATAATTTATAATGTCACATCCCTTCAAGACTGCCTATGCTGATGCTGAGTGACTGTCCTGTTATGTTCACTGACTATCCTCTTCCTCCTCCTCAATGATCCATGCCACCACACCAGTGCCTAAGGCACAATTTTTCAGCCCCTGTATAACAGGGGCGTGTAATTACAATTTTTTAAAAAAATGCTTCGCAACACGTGTGACTGCTGTGCTCCAAGTACAGTATCTGTGAGGGGTTGCAGTGTTGTGGCACCAGCACCAGTGCCTACGGCACAATTTTTCAGCCCCTGTTTAACAGGGGCGTGTAATTACAATTTTTTAAAAAAATGCTTCGCAACACGTGTGACTGCTGTGCTCCAAGTACAGTATCTGTGATGGGTTGCAGTGTTGTGGCACCAGCACCAGTGCCTAAGGCACAATTTTTCAGCCCCTGTTTAACAGGGGCGTGTAATTACAATTTTTTATAAAAATGCTTCGCAACACGTGTGACTGCTGTGCTCCAAGTACAGTATCTGTGAGTGGTTGCAGTGTTGTGGCACCAGCACCAGTGCCTAAGGCACAATTTTTTCAGCCCCTGTTTAACAGGGGCGTGTAATTAAATTTTTTTTAAAAAATGCTTCGCAACACGTGTGACTGCTGTGCTCCAAGTACAGTATCTGTGAGGGGTTGCAGTGTTGTGGCACCAGCACCAGTGCCTAAGGCACAATTTTTCAGCCCCTGTTTAACAGGGGCGTGTAATTACAATTTTTAGGCAATGCTTTGCAACAGGTCTCATTGCTGTGCTAAGAGTACAGTATCTGTGAGGGGTTGCAGTGTTGTGGCACCAGCACCAATGTCTAAGGCACAATTTTTCAGCCCCTGTTTAACAGGGGAGTGTAATTACAAATCTTGATCTAATAGTTCACAGCAGGGCCCATTCCTGCGCCCACCAAGAGTAACTATGAGGGCCTACAGTCTTGTGGCAACACCGTCCACCACCACCGCCAAAGGCCCAATTTTTCTGCCCTGTTCATCAGGTGCTTGCAAATACAAATCTTGATCTAATAACTCACAGCAGGGCCCATTCCTGCGCCCACCAAGAGTAACTGTGAGAGCTTACAGTCTTGTGGCAACACCTTATTTGGCCTAAATTCCCTGCCTCAGCTGCCTTTGAAATCACCTACTCATCTGTCCCTACCCTACCTAGATATTTGCTGTGCAGACTGAACATCTTATTTTTCAAAACCTACAGTGTCGGGTCCTGCTGCTCTGTTTGTACAGATGCCTCAACCTCCCTTCCTTTCCTATAGAAAGTTCAAAGTTTAACAGGACAACTGGAAGATGGATATTTCATTGGAATGAAAGAAGTTTGTGGCACGCTTGTGTGGAAACATCAGCGCCAAACAAGATGCACCACAGAGATGTCACTAGAACGAGCACAGGGGAGTATGTTGCTCTCAAGGACTGCTTGAGATGGGCATCTGGGCTCACTAGGGATCTGGGATCCATTATAATTAAGGTTGAGCGAACCCGAACTGTAAAGTTCGGGTTCGTACCGGACTTTTGTTTTTTTGGGTCCCGAACCCGAACAATTTACTGTATGTAGTCGACAATTCATTATAGCCGTTCGGGTCCCCATTGACTTCAATTGGGGTTCGGGTTCGGGGTCAAGTTCGGGTCAAGTTCGGTCCCGAACCCGAACTTTTTTGCAAAGTTCGGCCGAACCCCTCGAACCCGAACATCCAGGTGTCCGCTCAACTCTAATTATAATGCATGTGTTTCTACTATGGAAACTCTGGAAATTTATAGTTAGGACTGCAGATAATACTGGGGTGCCGTGAAGTGACTCTGTAGCTTACACATGTATTTGCAAATGTGTGCAAACTTAATACCTGTTTTTAACGCATACCATTAGACAGGATAATTTGGTTGGTTGCAGGCTGGCTGGTAAGTTGAGCTAGGAATTTTATTTGGTTTTGTTTGATATGCGATGGGGGCAGTGTTAATTTCTTTGGAATCTGGGTTCACTAGAACACTCACGTTTAAATGTGAACCAGTGTTTTACCCATACAGGGCAAAGAAAGAAGCTAATTTTAATGGTTTACACAGAGATAACTCTCTTTACTACCAGCAAGCAAACTGAGGGTATGCATGTGCATGTGGCAGCATGGGCGTCTGCAGAACTTTTTTCAGGGGGGGGGGGGATAATTTTAAGGTCACCCATGCTCTGACCCTTTTGGACAATGTCATTATCACATTATCACGGTCACTGTAGACTGTAGACATAGCACAGGTGATGGTCAGAGACTGCAGACATGGCACAAGAGACTGTGAGAGACGGCATACATGGCCCAATAGACTGTCAGTGACTGCATACATGGCTCAAGAGACTGTAAAAGACTGCGGGCATGGCACAAGAGATTACCAGAGACTGCATACATGGCCCAAGAGACTGTCATAAACTTTATACATGGCTCAAGAGACTGCGGACATGGCACAAGAGACTGTCAGAAACTGCATACATGTGGGGGGGGGGTGACAGAGAGAGACAGGGGGTGTGACAGAGAGAGACAGGGGTGTGACAGAGAGAGACGGGGGTGACAGAGAGAGACTGGGGGGGTGTCAGAGAGAGACAGGGGGGTGACAGAGAGAGACAGGGGTGGTGACAGAAAGAGACAGAGGGGGTCACAGAGAGAGACAGAGGGGTGAGAGAGAGAGAGGGGGTGACAGAGAGGGGTGATGGGGGTCATCACTCCTGATCCGTTTCCTGATTACAGGGGCACTTGCCCCCCCTTACCCCTACCTGCGGACGCCCATGGGTGGCAGGGCTGCCTATGCAGTTGGCTTATTATTACTATTTTCTTTCTTTCGTATATGCCTGTATGCTGTACCCATGTTTACAATAGCACATCTAATACATAAGTACAGTATCGTACAGCCAGTCACGTCAATGACAGGTTGTACACTGCACCAGGGCAGCTTGAGCAGAGTATATATGATGGCAGTTAAAGGGTTTAGCTGGTCCATATGCAAGAGCCCTTACCAGTGATGGTGAACCTTGGCACCCCAGATATTTTTGGAACTACATTTCCCATGATGCTCATGCACTCTGCAGTGTAGGTGAGCATCATGGGAAATGTATTTCCAAAAACATCTGGGGGGCCAAGGTTCGCCATCACTGCTAGACTTTGGGTGATCTCCGATGTCTAATTCCACAGCCCATAGTAACACTAAGAATAAGTAAAACTAGATAAGGAGCAAATACTAACTTTTATAGTTAAGCCTATAAAATCGCTATCGTTTAAAGCTGGCCCTACATTGATTCGTTTTTTTTTTTTTTTTTATCAGCCGGCGGGCTGATTGAAAAAAACTGAACAGATTGCCCTATCCACCTATTTGATGTGAATGGGGAAATACTCCTGACTGCACTATTGTATTCTGACAGTGACTCCTCCGCTGTCAGAATACACTAATTAGCACTGCAGGCGATTGGCTGAATGTCAATCAATCTATGACCCGCTAACTCCAGCTCAAATTTCACTTTAAATAGTTTGTTTGGTCTAAGCTGGTCCAAATAAGTATTTCCTTCACTAATGCATGTGTAGGGAAGTGTTCTTTTTTTACACTGTCTATGAGGTTGTTTACATTCATGCCTGGTCTATAGCATAGTGTTCTTGATACAAGCAGATTCTTCCTGTTAAGAGGTTGTCCCTGCTTAAGGGTCAGGAAATCCCTCAAGGCTATATATATGTAGTACTGACCCCCGAAGGAGCTGCTGATTTTTATTGGGCTCACGGTTACCTTACCTTTTCACTGTGTCCGTCATAGGGGTCCCGTTAAAGAGTTGGTTAAAGAATATTGGCTCCGACACCTAGTCCTTTTTTCAAAGATTTATTAAAAGAACATCAATTTGCAATAGAGGGATGGAGGGTTAAGGGAGATTCAGGTACCTTGTAATTGCGGGTTAGAGGTGTTTTCTTGATCCAGCAGACAAACAGCTTCAGAACTGGATTCAGCACTCACCGAAAAGGCCTCTCTCACTGACCTAGCAGCTGATGAGATGCTCGGTCAAAGTCTCTGCCACAGACTTGTCAACTTAACAGAATCGTTGTGCAATCCTCTGCCACAGGAATGCATAACCAGCAACTTGTAGAATTAAAGAACTGTCACACAGTACCAGTTTCTTTCAGCCAGTCCGGCGGTACTGTGTGGTAGATGACCCGGGATGATCCTTCAACTGAGTCTCCAAGCTCTTCTAGAGATACCAGCCTTGTTGCTCGGTCCTCTCCTGAAAAGTCCTCCCCTGGATCCTCCAGTCACTTGGCTTCTCCCCGCAGGCAAGACAGCACAGGACCACCCCTGGATCAGTAGGCCCCAGGACTTCTGGGCCTACCCTTCAGTTGCGAAGCCTCAGGCCAGCCGGCCCTAAGACATAGAAAAAAAAGCAGCACACACCCTAGGCCAGGAGGGCCATGAGGTCAGGATAATGAACCCTAAAAATATGGCGCCTGTACCTTAAGTACCCTTACCCAGAATGCACAGTGGGTAGATCACTCCCACCGGGCTGTTTCTGAGTAAAGGGATACCCAATGCATTCAACCTGTTGCATTTCCAACACTTACCGGTGGTGACAGCGACACCCACGGCCAAGTGGAAACTAGCACAACCCAGCTGAACTGGTACAGAAACCAGAACTTTGACATAATTAGTCTGAGCCAGACTGTAGCCCTATACGCTTACTGCTCCCACAGGCCGCTACTCAGTCAAGCAGCCATGTCAAGCAGTAATACATCCTCACTCAAAACCAGATCACAAGTTTACGGTTCCAGTAAGTCAGTGACAGCCAGTGTTGCAGCCACCATTGCCCGTGGGAAAGCCGAAGTGGCAAAGACGCGAGCTACCTTTGCCGAACAAGAAATGCAGTTGAAGTTAGAAAAGGCCTCGCTAGAAGTTAAGCAAGCGCAAGAGAGGGCCTCACTAGAAGCCTCTATAAAGCTTGAACAAACATGTCTAGATGTCGCACTGGAGAAGCTCTCTACAGAAAAGGAAGCTGCAACTGCCATAGCTGAAGCAGAAGCCCTGGAAGCAGCCGTGAGCCTCAGTGGTGAACGCATAAATGTGCTTGGCTCCGAACAAGGAGAGCCGAATCCCTCGCAACGCACTTCAGAGTACTTGCACCAACACTTCAAATCAACCTACGATACCTCTCCTCTACAGGGAATATACGGTGTCCTAGGAGAAACAAACCAGACACTGCAGGTAACAGAGCAGGAGAGCAACCAAACTCCTCAGAGCTGCAAGCAGCAGAACTCTTGCCAGTACATTACAGATCAAGCCTACGTCTCTGCACGCCACGACCCTCAACCTCAAAACCAGCATCAGAATAACCCTTCTACTACACAACGATATGAGACAAGAGGGCCTAAAGCAGAAACTTCTGACAGGTATGTTTGCACAACACACTCCCACTACAGTAGTGAATGGCTGGGAAAGACTCTGCCGAACATGCCAGTAGAATCAGGAACATTAACATAAAACAACCAGAGACTAGTCTTAAAAAGATTTGGAGCAGATTAGAAGAGTGCTATGGCTCGACAGAGACTATAGAGCATGCACTTTTTAAAAGGATTGAGGACTTTCCCAGAATACCTAGCAAGGGTTATCACAAACTACGAGAATTAGCCGACTTGCTAGAGGAACTACTTCTTGCTAAAGAGGAGGGAGACCTGCCGGGTCTCGCCTCCCTGGATGCAGCCAGAGGGATTAAACCTTTAATTTTGAAGCTTCCTTACGACCTATAACAAAGGTGGGTCACATATGATTCATAACATAAGAAATGGTTTCAGGTACCATTTCCACCATTCAACGTTTTTGTAGACTTTGTTTCAGAGCAAGCTAAGTTCTTGAATGATCCCAACTTTGACTTTATACTGTCATCAGCCATGCCCCCTAGCTGCAAAAAGCACAGGATGCCAGTGACAGTGAACAAGTCTCATGTTTCTCCTACAGATTTTTCCTATAGGTCTTCCAACATCGTTCACCCAGAGGACAAAGTCAGAGATCCTAGCAAGCAGTGCCCTCTACACAGGAAGCCGCACCCTCTAACAAAATGCAGGACCTTCAGGGAAAAGTCTCCAGAAGATCGCAAAGCCTTCCTAAGAGAGAACCGCATATGCTTCAGCTGTTGTTCATCCACATCACACTTTTCCAAGGACTGCAAGGTTAGTGTATCATGCACAGAGTGTGACAACACAGACCACAAGTCAGCACTACATCCAGGCCCTGCTCCTTGGACCGCCCAGCGAGCTAGCGATACCAACGAGCATGGCGAGGAGCAAGAGAACACTGGTTCGAACATCACAGTGTACTGAGGTATGCAAAGATCCTGCAGGCGGTAGGTCTTGTTCAAAGATCTGTCTTATTAGAGCTTATCCAATGGGTCACAGAAACAAAGCTGTCAAGATGTATGCACACTTAGATGACTAAAGCAACCACTCTATGGCTAAATCCACATTCTTTGACACCTTCTGTGTCAGGGGTCCAAGCTCCCCTTACTCCCTAAAGACTTGTGCGGGTACTGTTGAGACGGCGGGGAGAAGAGCCACCGCCTTCTGTGTAGAGTCCATAGACGTCAGACTCGCCTACCTTTACCCACCATACTCGAGTGCAACCAGATTCCAGACAACCTGTCAGAAATCCCTACACCAGATGCAGCAATTTACCAACCTCTAAAACGTATGGCCCATCTCCTACCAGAATATGACAAGCAAGCTCAGTTAATGCTGCTCCTGGGAAGAGACATTTTCCAGGTTCATAAAGTAAGGGAACAGATTAATGGTCTCCGCAATCCTCCCTTTGCCCAAAGACTTGACCTGGGGTGGGTCATCGTAGGGGACGTCTGCCTAAAGACTGTGCACAGACCCACCACAGTCAGTAGCATGTTCACTAGTGTACTTGACAAAGGATTTCCTTCCTCCTTGCAACCATGTCACAACAGCTTCATCACAAAAGAGCTTCCAGGTAGTACTCACATACCTTGTTCCTCTGTAGACCCAGACACAGATGACCATGCTTGTGACAGTGTCACCATTGAGGGTAAAGCACTTCTCAGAGACCTGACTCAAGAGACAGTGAATCTCTTCCCCCCGAGAAAAGAGATCAGTGGACAGAGTAGAAAAATTCCCTGACAGCCTTGTCTAACTTAAAGGTCTCTCGACCATATGCTCCTGTACCATCTACAGAAGTACAAGACCAAAGACTTTGTGTTTTCTGTAATGCTTCTGTCAAAGCAGTCGCTGCAGTAGCCAGTGTTGGTCATCTTACTTTAAAAAAGTAACTAGTTAAGTTACAAATTACTTCTCCCAAAAAGTAATTGCGTTAGTAACTCAGTTACTACATTGGAAAAGTAATTAGTTACGCAGAAAAGTAACTAACTTTTTTTTAATATTCTATACGTGTAACTAAGGGGCGTGTCTAGTATTACTGTAAGCAAGGGACCCATTTATTATTATTGTTATATATCGTGTAACCCAAGGGGCTGCTCTATTATTACTCTAACCAAGGGGCAGATCTGTTATAGCGTGTAAGCAAAGGGGGGTCTATTATTATTATATCGTGTAAGGGGCGGATGGCTACAGAAGAGGGAGAATGTTAAATTAATGGGCAGAGCTCGATATATAACAATAATAATAATAATAATAAATGCGCCCCTTGGTTACATTAATACTAGACCCGCCCCTTAGTTACACGATAGACGCCCCTTGCAGAGTAGCACGAGCATCGGGAGCGTGCGGCATCGCCTCGTACAATTACATGTTAACTGCTCCTGCGCGTTGTAGAGTTCACTCAGGGCTGTTTAGGTTCGGAAATTTTTGTAAGCTCCGTAGTCCTTTGTACTGCGTAAGCGCTGCACCTGCGCAGTACAGGGGGTCCTTATCCAGTGGGGGAACTTTTTCGGCAGGACACCGGAATTACACTACTGCCATCTAGTGGCAGTAGATGTAATTGAGGTAACTCTGCCCAAGTAATGGAAACTGCGTTACCATGAGGGGAAAATTAATCAGTTAGATTACTCGTTACCCTCTAAAGTAACTGCGTTAAGTAACTCCGTTTATTTCAACTCAGTTACTTACATCACTGGCAGTAGCTTACCTCAAGATCAAGGACATGAAAGGACAGTGCCATATAGGTTTTGTCATGGGAAAAGCAAAACTTGCTCCACCCCCAGAACACACAATACCTAGGCTAGAACTTTGTGCCGCAGTGTTAGCTGTTGAGTTAGCCGACACGATCACTAGAGAGATGAACCTAGAAATCAAAGACACTGAGTTTTCACTGACAGTAAAGTAGTCCTGGGGTACATCTACAACGAAACCAGACGCTTCTATGTCTACGTCAGTAATAGAGTGTTGAGGATTAGGAGATCCACACACCCCAAACAGTGGCACTTCGTTTCAACTAAACACAATCCCGCAGACCTTGCGAACAGAGCTGTCCCAGCCAACTGTCTTAAGGACACAACATGGTTTACTGGCTCTGCATTCCTGTACAATTCAGAACAAAACACTTCTGAATCGGAGACCTTTAGCTTGGTAGATGCAGTCAAGGATGCAGAAGTTCATCCACAAGTGTCTGCAATAGTCACGGTGGCTTCACAAAACCGACTCAAATCTCATCGGTTTTCCACATGGAAATCACTCATTAGAGCCATTACTTCCTTATTCCACATAGACCGTTCCTTTGGGAAAAGGACTAACTGCAAAGGCTGGCACCGCTGTAAAAATACCTACTCAGTGACTGACCTAGAGCAATCAAAACATCTAATCATTTACACTGTGCAACAAGAGACCTATGCTAAATAGATTGACTGTATTAACAACAAAAAGCCAATCCCTAAAGACAGCGTCCTAAGGAAACTCGATCCATTCCTCGACAGCAGTAACCTGTTGAGAATAGGAGGACACCAGCGCCGGACTGGCCTACCGGGATACCGGGAAATTTCCCGGTAGGCCGTCTGCTCTCAGTGCTCTGGGGCCGCTTTTATCTCTGGGCTTGGCTGACAGAACAGCAAAAAAAAAAATGCAGCGGCGCCGCGGCCGCTGCACTTTGTAATGCTGCCTGTGTGTGCGACGCGCGTGCCTGTATCTCCTCTTCTGATCCGGCACCGCCCCCCACTGATATGCCTGTCTGCCTCAGTAAGGGGAGGAGCATGAGAAGATTTCTAGATGCATTCGGCCCGTGCGGCGCCGCGCACGGAGGCACCGCCCATTTCTCCTTTCATTCGGCCCGCCCACTAGTCTGCAGTCTGCACAAGGAGAAGAGGACGGCCGCTCAAGGATCAGAAGAATTAAGGTGCCTCTCTCCCCCTCTCCCTCTCTCTCCCCCTCTCCCTCTCTCTCCCCCCTCCCCCTCTCCCTCTCTCTCCCCCCTCTCCCTCTCTCTCTCTCCCCCCTCTCCTCTCTCTCTCCCCCTCTCCTTCTCTCTCTCCCCCCTCTCCCTCTCTCTCTCTCCCCCCCTCTCCCTCTCTCTCTCCCCCTCTCCCTCTCTCTCTCCCCCTCTCCCTCCCCCCTCTCCCTCTCTCCCTCCCTCTCCCTCTCTCTCCCTCCCTCCCTCTTGTAAAAAAAAAAAAAGAGTGCATTTTTTTGCAGAGCGTTGCAGTTTCTTGGGGGGGCACAAACTGAAAATAAATAAATAAAACATCAATTGCATCACTGTGCCCCTCAAATGCATACCACTGTGCGCATCAAACGCATACCACTGTGCCCTCAAACGCATGCCACTGTGCCCGCATGCCACTGTGCCCTCATGCCACTGTGCCCTCAAACGCATACCACTGTGCCCTCAAACGCATGCCACTGTGCCCGCATGCCACTGTGCCCTCAAACGCATGCCACTGTGCCCGCATGCCACTGTGCCCTCAAATGCATGCCACTGTGCCCTCAAATGCATGCCACTGTGCCCTCAAACGCATGCCACTGTGCCCTCAAACGCATGCCACTGTGCCCGCATGCCACTGTGCCCGCATGCCACTGTGCCCTCAAACGCATGCCACTGTGCCCGCATGCCACTGTGCCCATCAAACGCATGCCACTGTGCCCTCAAACGCATGCCACTGTGCCCATCAAATGCATGCCACTGAGCCCTCAAACGCATGCCACTGAGAGCCACTCAAACGCATGCCACTGTGCCCATAAATTGCTGCCCCTGTGCCTACCAAACGCAGCCACTGTGCCTACCAAACGCAGCCACTGTGCCCACCAAACACAGCCATTGTGCCCGTCAAACGCAGCCACTGTGCCCATAAATTGCCACCACTGTGCCCATCAAAACGCAGCCACTGTAACATCAAACGCAGCCACTTTGCCCTCCAAATTGCCACCACTGTGTTCATTAAACGCAGCCACTCTGCTCTCAAACGCAGCCACTGTGCTCTAAAACGCAGCCACTGTGCCCTCAAACGCATGCCACTGTGCCCTCAAATGCATGCCACTGTGCCCATAAATTGCCACCACTGTGCCCATCAAACATAGCCACTGTGCCCATAAATTGCCACCACTGTGCCCATCAAATGCAGCCACTGTGCCCATGAAACGCAGCCACTGTGCCCATAAATTGCCACCACTGTGCCCATGAAACGCAGCCACTGTAACATCAAATGTAGCCACTGTACCTATAAATTGCCACCACTGTGCCCATCAAACACAGCCACTGTGCCATCAAACGCAGCCACCGTACCCATAAATTGCCACCCCTGTGCCCATAAATTGCCACCACTGTGCCATCAAACGCTGCCACTGTGCCATCAAACGCAGCCACTGTGCCATCAAACGCAGCCACTGTGCCATCAAACGTAGCCACTGTACCCATAAATTGCCACCACTGTGCCCATTAAACGCAGCCACTGTGCCCATCAAACGCAGCCACTGTGCCCATCAAACGCAGCCGCTGTGCCCATCAAACGCAGCCACTGTGCCCATAAATTGCCACCACTGTGCCCATCAAACGCAGCCACTGTACCCATAAATTGCCACCACTGTGCCCATCAAACACAGCCACTGTGCCATCAAACGCAGCCACCGTACCCATAAATTGCCACCACTGTGCCCATAAATTGCCACCACTGTGCCATCAAACGCTGCCACTGTGCCATCAAACGCAGCCACTGTGCCATCAAACGCAGCCACTGTACCCATAAATTGCCACCACTGTGCCCATTAAACGCAGCCACTGTGCCCATCAAACGCAGCCACTGTGCCCATCAAACGCAGCCGCTGTGCCCATCAAACGCAGCCACTGTGCCCATAAATTGCCACCACTGTGCCCATCAAACGCAGCCACTGTACCCATAAATTGCCACCACTGTGCCCATTAAACGCTGCCACTGTGTCCATCAAATGCAGCCACTGTACCCATAAATTGCCACCACTGTGCCCATTAAACGCTGCCACTGTGTCCATCAATCACAGCCACTATGCCATCCATCGCAGCCACTGTAAATATAAATTGCCACCACTGTGCCCATCAAACACAGCCACTGTACCATCAAACGCAGCCACTGTACCCATAAATTGCCACCACTGTGCCCATTAAACGCAGCCACTGTGCCCATCAAACGCAGCCACTTTGCCCATCAAACGCAGCCACTGTACCCATAAATTGCCACCACTGTGCCCATTAAACGCAGCCACTGTGCCCATCAAACGCAGCCACTGTGCCCATCAAACGCTGCCACTGTACCAATAAATTGCCACCACTGTGCCCATCAAATGCAGCCACTGTGCCCGTTAAATGCAGCCACTGTGCCCATCAAACACAGCCACTGTGCCCATCAAACGTAGCCGCTGTACCATCAACCGCAGCCGCTGTACCCATAAATTGCCACCACTGTGCCCATTAAACGCAGCCACTGTGCCATCAAGCGCAGCCACTGCCATCAAACGCAGCCACTGTAACCATCAATTGCCGCCTGTTTGCCCCATCAAATGCTCCCAGTGTCCCCCCCCCCCGGTCACTTACCTGTCTCGGGTCAGCGCATTCCTCCACGCTCCCTCCAAGTCCTTAATGTCTTCTCCCTTCCTCTTCTGCTATGATTGGATGCCCGATAGGCATCCAATCACAGCACCTGATTGGCTGAGAGGCAGGTCAGTGTTAGGGAAGCGATTTGATTCCCTAACACAGCACTGTGTAAGCAGCGAACGCACAGCAGTGCGCCCGCTGTTTACCAATTTGGAAGCCTATTAGAGCCGACGGCTATATATATAATGCCCTATGTGCTTTTATATGCGTCTTATCTATATATAATGCACTCTTCAAATGTGCTTTAAAATGTATGGTTTTCCCTTTTATGAACAAGAAAATAATGACGTTATGCTGTTGGGCTGGTATAATAATGCTATGGGGCTGGTATGACATTTTTTCCAGGGCTGGTTTTTATTCCCAGTCCGGCCCTGGAGGACACCTTAAAGAAGCTACTTTGGAGTATGACGAGAAGCATCCTCTCATTCTCCCAGCTCACTGCCCTGCTTGTACAACACTATCACAGTCAAGTTAAACACCAAGGCCGGCTATTCACTGAAGGAGCTTTGAGCCCGGGTTCACACCAGTGCGGTGCGAATTGAAGCTCCGGTTTCACTGCGCATATAAAAATCAGTTGTTCATCGGTCCGTCTGCGTTTTAGCTGTGAATCAGCTGCAAATTCAGTAGTAACCCCTGAATTGTCTAATTATAGCTGCGAATTTTGAGCTAGCCAATCGCTTATCTTTTTGTGAGGCTGCTAATAAAAAGATAGATTTTTGTGGACACTTACTGGTTGTCCAGGAGTCTGTAGTGTGTGTTTTGTTTTTGTTTGCAAAATGTGTGCTGCTCTGTCTATGATAATGCCAACAGTTGTTGCTGCAACAGCAGCAATCTTGCTGAAGTAGAGAAGAGGAGAAGGAGGAGGAGAAGAAGAAGATACTGGGTTCATCTTGTATGAAGACTTCCCTGTGCATGATGATCATTTTTTTAAATTTCACACACATGTCAATAACTAGGTGAGTAATTTGTCTGCCAAACAATACTTTTTTTAGGCATTGTTCCATAGTAGGTGATTTTTCAAAAAGACACATCCATCCAAAGTCCATCAATTCTAACCTATGTGTGATTATGTCATTCTTATATTTTTGTAAATAAACGTTGTCCCCCACCCAAAAAATACATACAGAACAATATTTGAGCATGCAGCCTAAAAGGGCATGAAAAGAGAGTCAACGAGCACCCCCCTCCTAGACCAAACCAGGCCATATGCCCTTAACATGTGTAGTGTGTTTTTTTACCCCCCCCAAACACCTTGTCCCCAAGTTGATGGTGACAAGGTACTTTTTGGGTGGGGGGGGGGGGGGGTTCCCACGCCGCTTTGTTGTGCAGTTTGGGATCAGACAATTGTTATTGTTAAATTCAAAGGCCAGTGGCAAAATCTATGTTGAAATGATGACACAACTGCAAATGACGTTGTTTTTTTTTTTGATGCCACTTCTTTAACATAAATTTTCATTTTAACGAAAGATGCAGGCCTTCTTCGCAGAAATAATATTTTTTTTAATCTTTATTTAGAATTTTTCAACAGTTACATTTCACAATAAAAATCACATTCCTGCTTTTTCACCCTATATCCCCACCCCTGCCTGGCAGCCAACTCTAGAAAAGGTCTCATGTCACTCCCGTTTTGTTGTTTTATTTCTCCCCTGGAAGGAATTCAGACATTATCTTATGATCTCTTCTACATATCTCCATGACTTTCTAAAGTCATTCCAGCACTCCCACCTTCCCTCCCCCTCTCCTTCTCTTTCCCCTTCCTCCTCATAAACTTCTGAGCTTTCCAGTTTTTGTTGCACGTTCACTCGGGCTATCCATTCCCTTATCTTCGGGCTCTCAGTATCCTGCCATTTTTTCGGGATAACATTTTTAGCTTCATTTAAGAGAATAGGAATTAGTGATGCCTTATACTGTCTCAAGGGGGTGTCAGAAAAAACCGTCCATGGGTCCTCAGGGATGGCTTTTTTAGTAATAATCTTAATTAAGTCGAGAATCTGTTGCCAATATTTTTTGATTATGGGGCATTCCCACCATATATGGGCCATCGTACCTGGTACTCTACAGCCACGCCAGCACTTGGGGGACTTTCATTTTTGATACCTACTGACTTTAACCGGAGTCAAATACCATCCAGAGAGGCATTTATAATTTATTTCTGTCGTCTTAATATCGTCTTAATATCATGCGCACCAATGCAGTAAATTAAATATTTTTTCAAATCTTATACTATTACAGGAAACTCCCAGTTCCTCTTCCCATCTCTTGACGTATGGAGGGAAACCCACTACTTCTTCGCAAATTAGTATTTTATATATCCGTGAGATATTATTTCTAGTTGAGAGTAGCATACATATTCTCTCCATCACCGTATAATCATCACCATAGCGGATTGGCTGTGACAAGCCCTCAACAAAATGTTTCAGCTGGATGTACCTCCATGCCTCAATCGACATTAATTCTTTGCCTAACCTCAACTCTTGAAAAGTGCCTATTTTGCCTTGTTTAATAATATCTCTCAGTTGTGCATTCCCTTTTTTAATCCAATTACCCCACACTTCACTCCTTCCCGGTTCAAAAAAAATATTATCTTTTAAATATATTAAGGGGGAGTTATACTCCCATTTATTTTTCCTAAACATCCTATCCCAAATACTTAATGTAACCCGTGTAATTTCATGTGCTACCCCCCCCCCCCAGTACCCTAAATTTTGGTGGATTCCAAATTACGTGTCCCAACTGTCTGTTACTGATTTCAAAATCTGGTAAAGCTCCCCCTGTTTTTTCTCCCTGGTCAGTATCGAGGCAGCAATACGTGGCTTCTTATTGGACCATATAAACTTTGATATAATGCCCTTAAAATAATATTTTAAAGAAGGCTTGGGGGATCGCCAGTGGTAACATCTGAAACTTATAATTGACTTTTGGGGACACTATCATTTTCACAGCATTAATTCTTCCTATCCATGAAAGTGGACGTGATGACAATTTTTGTGTTTCCTTTTTAATCTCTTCTAATAGGGGGAGATAGTTTATTATATAAATCTTCCTTAAAGTGTCTGCTAGTCTCACCCCCAAATATTTAATGTCCTCCCTCCATGGGCAATGAAACTCTTTTGCTAGTCGGTCCGCTTCACCCTGGTTAATATTAATATTTAAAATCTCCGATTTAGTAAGATTAATTTTGAGATTTGAAATATTTCCATATATTTTTTACACCCCTAAGAGGTTAGGTATAGTGATCCGGGGGTTGGCTATAAAAAAAAGTACATCATCGGCAAAGGCTGCCAGCTTGTGCTCCTCTCCCCCCACCCTTATCCCCCTTATATCAACTTTGTTTCGTATGGTGGAGAGCAGGGGTTCCAGGGACAGAACAAACAAAAGAGGGGACAAGGGACAGCCCTGGCGTGTTCCATTTTTCATCACGAAAGGGAGGGAAGACAAACCATTAACCTTAACCATTGCCTGAGGCTGATCATACAGAACTTTTATCCAATGACCATTCTGGGTCCCACCCCAATTACCTCCAGTGTTTCAATCATGTGTCCCCAGTCTACCCTGTCAAAGGCCTTCTCGGCATCCATTGACAGGAATAGACTGGGGACCCTATCTATTTTAATGGCCTGAAGCAATAGCAAGGCCCTTACCCCATTATCCCTACCTTCTCTTCCCGGGATGAATCCGACCTGGTCTGGGTGTACCAGATTAGTCATCTTCTCTTTCAGTCTATTAGCCAGTACCTTCGCATACAATTTAGTGTTGACGTTCAATAGGGCTATAGGGCGATAACTGGAACACAAAGTTTTATCCTTGCCCTCCTTCAGGATCAATGTAATAGATGCCATCAAAGCATCCTTTCCCATCGAACAGTCTACACCCAACTGGTTCCAATACTGGCATAGTCTGGGGACCAAAAGATCTTTATATCTTTTATAATAAGTCAGCGTGAAGCCATCGGGTCCAGGACTTTTACCCGATGGTGAGCCCTTCAGTGCTTCATAGATTTCTTCCTCAGTTATGGGTCTATCCATATTAGTGCTATCGTTTACTGTCAATGAAGGTAGGAAACAATTTTTAACAAAATCCTGTCGCTTGTCCCCTATTTCCTGCAATTGCTATCCCTTTTGTTTCACATCATAGAGCGCTTCATAATAAATCTTAAACTCATTTGCTATGTCTTTAGTAGTATTTACCATTGTTCCTGATTTATTTTGTATTTTCTCGATGTAATTTATTTCTATTTTCTTTTTGAGCATTCTAGCTAGGTGTTTGCTGGTTTTGTTACCCCATTGATGTCTCTCCTTTGCTAGTTTATGGAACCACTTCCTCGAATCTTGGTCAATGACCGTTTTTAATTCTTCTCTTTTATTAATCAAACTGTGAAAAATTTCCTGATTTTGAGAATCTCCCCGCTTATGATCCTGTTCAAGTCTATACACCTCCTCTGTAGGTTGGACATATACTCTTGTTTTTCTCTTTTTTTTCCCGCTCCGATGGAGATGAGGATCCCCCTGATAAAGGCTTTATGGGCCTCCCATAATGAGGTAATAGACGTCTCCCCTGTATCATTAATTTTGAAAAAAGATTCAATTTCCTTTCTCACAATGTCCTCTGTATCGGCATCTGAAATGAGATAATCATTCAAGCGCCACGTATATGGTTGCCTTTGAACTCCAGGGATCCTCATCCTCATCGACACCGGGGCATGATCTGAGAGGGTCGTTATTTCTATCCGTGATGCCACTACATGTTCTAACAGTCTATGCTCAATCAGAAAGTAATCTAAACGTGAGTGCTTTCCATGTACCGGGGAGAAAAAGGTGTAGTCCTTAGATTTGGGGTGTTGCACCCTCCAGACATCAATCAAGTGGCTTTGATGAAGTTTTAATTTAATTTTTTTTAGTTGGCCATAGCTCTGCCATAATAACCTCCCCTGCCCAGAAGTCTGCCAGGCGACTTAATACCTGGGCTAGGAACCTAGTCGGATTCTTATTTGGGCAATACAGATTTACAAAAGTGAATATATATTCTCCCATTCTACCCTTCAGAAAAATAAAGCGTCCCTCAAAATCGACCAGTCTCTCCAACAGTGTAAATTTAATATTTTTCGCAAACCCGATTGCAACCCCCTTAGCTCCTCTTGCAGGGGTGTCGCTACAGTACCACACCGGAAAATCATGGGAATATATCCTTGTGTTACTCTCATGATTTAAATGGGTCTCCTGTAAGAATGCAATTTCTACTTGGTACCTCTGAAGCTCTGTCAAAATCTTGTATCTCTTCACCTGGGAGTTTTTTTTACCTTTTACATTGTATGTAAGAAATTTCAATTCTCTAACTTCAATACTTCAAGCGGGGGATTGAACCTAAGCTAGACCAATTCATTTCACAAACATTTACTCGTTTCTGCAAGGCAGGAGTGGCACCTTTCCCTCCCCTGAACCTCCTCCCACCCCCCCCTCCTCCCCCCCATTCCCGGTCGTTTTCCGACCCCGTGTGTGCAGTAGGGCATCCCGTCGGGATCCCCCCTGTTAACTTCTGTTTTTAGGGTGGAACTTCGCACCTGACGGCCATGAACTGGGTCTCTCCCCTCCCCCCACTATATAGGGGAAGGGAGAGCCAGCTCAGGCTCAGGATTGTCCAAAGCTCTGAGCCTTCCATAATCCCCCCGCCACAACCCCCCCCCCCCCCCGCCCCCCACCTATCAGTTGATAATCCATTAGAAAAAAAAAAAAACACCACACCGCCCCTCCCCCCCGACCAGGAAGTCCAAGATACATCTCCTCCAATATTTTCACAATACATCTGGTTGCCCAGGAATATTAGGAGTAGAGATCCCCAGGTCCTGACAAAAGTCCTGGAGGTCCTCAAGGAACTTCAGGCGTACTGTTCTCCCGGATTTAATGACAATCAATGCTGCTGGGAAACCCCAGCTGTATTTTATGTTCGATGAACGAAGTATTTCCAGTAGTGGTTTCATCTGTCGCCTCCATGCTAAAGTCCCTGCGGAAAGGTCAGAAAACACCTGGAGATCCACTGCCTCATATTTCAGAGGGGGACTACCTCTGAGTTTACTCCAAATTTTAGATTTCTCCTCATAGGAGTGGAACTTAATAATGACATCTCTAGGTATCTCCTCTCTTAACCCGATGGGTTTTCTGATACGGTGTACCCGGTCAATTTTTAAGTCTGACCCCTCAGATCTTTCCAGTAGTGGGTTTAAGATGCTTTTCATTTTCAGTATAAGATCTTCCCCTTGTTGTTCAGGGAGGGATGTAACGCTAAGGTTTTGACGTCTACTCTGATCTTCCAGGTTTTCCATTTTATATACCATGTCCCTCTGGATGTTTTGCATTTTTTTCATTTGCTTTTTAAGATCCAATAATTCTTTGGCCTGGATAGTTGCTGCCTTCTCCACTGTCTCCACTCTCTTCAACAAATATCCCATATCAGTTCTGACATTAGTGATTTCAGCCTTGATTGCACTTTCAAGTTTGGAAAACATTTCCATCATTTCAGTTTTAGTTGGAATTTGTGTGATATTTCTTTGCTCCAATATAGTACTAGAGTCACGGGTCACTTTCCAGTCTAAGCATTTCCGCCTGTTCAGCTCTTTGTTTCTCCAGCTCTCTCTTCTTCTCTTTCGCCCCCTGCTGTTTCTTTTCCATTTCTGGACTTTTTAGACTAATGTCTTTAAGGTATTTCAGGATTGTACTCGTATTGAGACTATCTTTGGGGGTCTTGGGTTCCGTTCCTCTCTGAGGTCTCCCTTTCATCTTTAGCTGATAGAAAAAGTTTCCTGTTTCTCACCCTACAGGGGTGATAGCCCGAAAAGGAGCTAGGGGAGACAAGCTTAAGATTTTACTTTCATGGGAAACGTCACAATATATTTCTCATAAACACGTCCCCTCCACAGATTGACCTTAATATTGAGATAAAGTACATAAAGTACATTCCCCTTTTGCGGGTGGGGGGGGGGGGGGGGGTTGGGACCGTCCACTCTACGCTTCAAGACGCTTTCACTCCATCATCCTCAGATCCTCCTCAGATGCTCAAGCCTTCGCTTTTTACAAAAGTCCCGATTCCCAGTAAACTCTCCCCCACAAGTGTGCAGGGAAACAGTTGAGAACAAAAATAATTATTATTTGTTTCTTGCCGGGCTCACTATGCACTGCTTTAGCAAACCAAATAATTATATATTTCCATGCTTTCCTGCTTTCTGGGGGTACGCTCCACTACCCTTGGCCCTTTAGGGCCCTCTCGCTGTCATATACCGGGGATCAGATAGTCCCTCCCCCTTCTGAGAAAGAAAGGGGGTATCAAAAATAGTAGATAATAAAAAGGAAGAAAAAGGAGAAAGCACAAAGAAAAAGAACTCAGTCCAAAGATGCTTCTTATGTCAAATTGTAAATTGTTCCCAATATAAGAAAGGAAAGGCTGCTTTTAGTGGGCATTGACACTTTTTCATGTATCTTGGGTAGGTTCTAATCCTGGCCAGTTATCTGGGATTCTTCAGACCAAACCAGAGGGGTTAAATAATCTTCAACCTTCTTCTAGTAACAATATATAATTATTTCCCTGTAACGGACCACCAGGAACACAGTTCATATGCTTTATGATTGTAAATTATTTCAAGTTCATACCTGAGAGGGGGATACCCAGCTGGGTCCCCCCTTAATCACCTGTATTCAGTCCGTTGCACTCACTAGTCCCTTGAAGAGAGGAGGCTTGCTGGATCTTCCTGGTCGGTTTAGTAGGGCTTGTTAATTGCGTCTCTGTTCGTTCCAGGTAAGTGGGGGTGAGTGGGGGCAGGGGCGGTGCGGAGCTTTACAGACCCATGGTTAGTGGGGAGCGGCGGGTCAATAGCGGGGGTCAAATCACGAAGCAGCGGGGAATCCGAGCATCATGCAGTCTTATTGGAAGCGGCTGGAGACTGCCACTCTTCCCGCCGCCTCCGCTGTTCCATACACGGGCCCCGATCCTCCGTGAAGCCCGATTGAAGGGGTCTATTTGTGGCCCAGAGTGGAGGCTCAATGAGGGACCTCTCGGTCGGTGCTTTGTGGGCACTGTGCGGGCTCACACCTCACACCTCCGCACAGGTCCCGCTAGATCTCCCGGCCCGTCCCGAGTCCATGCGTCCTGTACAGCCGCCGTCGTCAGGCTCCTCCCCCAACACAAGCGTCTCATGTCCGCATCACGTGAGAGACTCCAGAGTCCAGTTCCTGTGAGAAATAATATCCTTAACCACTTACCTTACTATTTATAAGACAGTAGGCCCAAATGTGTTTCAGACATGTATGTACTAAATTATTATTTTTTTAATTCGTTTTGACGAATTGCTTGGATTAATCTCCCCTCGCTTGGAGCGTCAGAACACGTGCTACAGAACAAGTATCCAGCCTACTGAAAGATTACTGATCACATTAAGGTACTTTTCATCACTGATGTCCTTTGTCATGTGATTTTATGAGCATGTAATCGAATGTCTTTATAACTATTCAAACATGTGTATTTCAAAATATATAACGCGACAAAAGTTGGCGTAATAAGGATTTATTCAAGTATCCCAAAATATTATAAAAATAAAACATTTGCTCATGTATTGAACATAAATTAACATAGAAAAATTAACAAAAATAAACTTGTCTCTCAAGTAGGCCTCTTCAACCTATTTAACCAAAACTGTGTCCTCTTGGTCCTCAACCTTGGACAGACCTCATAGTTCACAGATTATGATATGTTTTTTGGAAAGGGGTCTCATTGGAGTAGTGACTGGGGAAGCTGAGTCATCACTGGCAGTGCTGCGAGCAGGCCTAGCCTCCCCATGTTGACTTGGCACATACATACCTGGATTTTGTAGGGGGGGGGGGCTGATTGAAGGAATTGGGGATGGGATGGGATAGGGAAGGTTACTGTGTGGCACTTTATATCTGGAGATTGCCTTTTCATAACTCGAAGGATAGGATGGGAGATTGTAGGGGTAAAGTTGGTGTTGCTGTTCAGGGTAGTGCACGTATCTTGGGTAGTTAAGGGGAGGTCTTTGTGGTGGCACATATGGCACTTTAAATGAAGCTTCCTCCCCTGGCTGTGAGAAGGAGTGCAGCACTTGTTCCATAGTGTTTCGTATTTCAAAGTACCACTCTGGGGGTACATTTTTAATTAGAGGGACAAAACTGAGCGCCAGGATAGTATCCGGACGTAAAAAAGCATCCATCTTTTCAGACATGTTTTTTAACATTTCTAATAAGCGCTCACTTAGGTCAGGTTGGGATAGAGGTGTTCGCCTCTGTGGCACTTTGCCTGGCAGAACAATGTCTGCAGGAGCAGAGGAGGGCCCAGGGATAGCCTCTGCCACTGCACATTGTTCATCTGGATTAGTTTCCCAGAGATTTGAAGAGTTTTGGATTAGTGATAAATCCTCTGTGCCTTCTTGAAATTCAATCGGTGCTTGGGCCTCTGGTTGTGGCTCTGGTTAATCATCAGTTACATCTTGTTCCTCCCAACTAGCTTCTGTCCTGTTTTAAAATAAAAAAAAGTGTGTAACTTAACTAGGCATAATCAATGTTAAGAGGTTGGGAGATACATAGATGATATAGATGAAAACTTACTCCCTCATCTCCACAATGAGTTGCAGAAAATCTAAGTCCCTGGCAAACATATAGGGTACCCTAGGCACTGCCCCCGAGTCACTCCTTGATTCTTTGAGGGGACGGATATATTTTCTGTAAGCATCACGCATGCTAGGCCATCTTGTCTGTAAGTAGTGCACTGAAAAATAGAAAACACTAAATTAACAATTATTTCTGTTTGCTTTTAGGTACCTAGCAACAGGAAATTCTTTTGGAAGTTTGCACTATGAATTCAAGGTTGGAAAATCAACTATAAGTGGCATCGTTAATGAAACCTGCCTAGACATATGGGAAGAAATTAAGGATTTGCTTATGAAGAAGCCAAAAAAACAAGAATGGTTGAAGGTAGTGGAGCTATTCTGGGAGCGTTGCAACTTCCCCAACTGTCTGGGAGCCATTGCACATCCGCATCCTCAAGCCTCCAGCTAGTGGGAGCCAATATTTTAATTATAAGAAATATATTTAGTTGGTATTAATGACAGTGGCAGACGCAAATTATAAATTTATTTGTATTGATGTTGGTTCTCATGGCAGCAGCTCGGATTCTAGTGTATTTTCACATTCCTCATTTGGCCGAATTCTGCGTGAGAATACACTAGACTTGCCCAATCATTCTCCCCTGCCCGGAAAAACAGAGCCTCCCCTCCCACATGTATTTGTAGGAGATGAAGCGTTTGCACTTTCGGAGCACATTCTCAGGCCTTTTTCAAGTCGCTCTCTGACAACAGAAAAAAGAGTGTTCAATGATAGGCTCACTAGGGCACAACGAGTAGTAGAATGTTCATTTGGTATACTATGCAATAGGTGGAGATTCATGCATACTTCTATAAACCTCAGTATTTACCATGCTATCAGTGCTGTTAAAGCAGCCTGTGCACTGCACAACTATGTGCGTTAACGAGATGGATATCTATTTGAGGATTCCCTGAGCCATAACATGGAGGTGGCACAGTGGAATGTTACTAGGGGGACCACTACTGGTACACATATTCGTGGTGAATTCCAAAAATCCTTTATGTCACCAGCTGGAGAGGTGCCTTGGCAGATGAATTCTATATAATCATAAAAAGTGTGTATTTGTTTGCATTATATTGTCAGGGCCTTTACAAAGTGAAAAGTGTGCTGTAACAAATGTATTTTGGGTCATTTTGGTTTTGCAAAATAAAAATAATGTTGATCACATTTGTGTTGTATATTATATTGCTAACCTTAACGAATTTAAGATTATTAATTAATTTAGGGACTCCTCCGTCGCTGTCTGACGCTGTTATGTGCACAATGTTTAGAGCATGTGGCCTGGTATGGATTTGTGGGTGAACACACGCTGTTGTTTTTTACAATATTAGAAATGAAAAAAATGGACAACATAAAGAAACAACAGGACAGCATCTACAGGTAGTGAAAGGGAATTAAAAATAAAAAAACTTACATTTGTCAGCCTGAACTTGGGAAGAGCACATGCTCCACTCTGGGGAGATAATTTATGTTCACACCACAACACAGCTGCGAATCAGATGCGTGCCCATAGAAGATAATGGCCTTGTAATTCGCACCGCAATGCCCAAAAAATGCACAAGTTTTTTGTGCAATGCGCAGTGCGAATGCAACACACATATGTGAACAAGATACATTCATTTGAATGTATTTTAAAATGTCCTGCGAATTGGATGCGGTATAAGCCGCATCTAATTCGCATAGGTGTGAATGGGGGCTGAGGGTTTCTGGACTGTGGATAATAGGAGCAAAAAGATGTGTGAGCAAGTGTATCTTTAATTGCGTTACCTGCCACAAACTCCGTGGACTCATACAAACCCAAAAGATGGCTGACCTTCCACCTGACAGACTTAACTCAGATCCTCCCTTTACAAGTGTGGGCCTTGACGTATTCGTTCCTTGGTCTGTTACCACTCGCCAAACCAGGGGAGGCCACGTCAGCAGCAAACGCTAGGCAGTTATTTGAGCTTGTATGACTGTTCGAGCTGTTCACATAGAGTTGATTGAATCACTTCCAGCTTTATCAACGCTCTCAAGTGCTTCATTACCATTAGAGGTCCCATTAAGCACATCCGCTCTGATAGGGGCACCAACTTGGTTGGAGCGACCAAGGAACTTCAGATCCTTTCCAATCTAGACAACAACAGCGTGAAAAGGTATCTCAATCAACAGGGATGTACCCGGACATTTAACCCTCCTCATTCTTCCCTTATGGGTGGTGTGTGGGAAAGAATGATAGGCGTAGCCCGCAAGATCTTGGATTCTATTTTCCTTCAAATGGGAAATGTCAAACTCACGCATGAATGTCTGTCCACCTTCATGGCTGAGGTCTCAGCCCTCATAAATGCTAGACCTCTGATCCCAGTTACGAATGATCCAGAGGACCCCATGTTACTGAAACCTGCAACTCTACGCACTCAAAAAACCAACACAGTCAGTGCTCCAAATGGAGAGTTTACTGATAAAGACCTTTTCAGACATCAATGGAGACAGGTGCAATGCCTAGCCAACACTTTCTGGGACAGATGGAGGAGATATTACATCCAAACCCTACAACTTAGAAATAAGTGGCAAGTTAACAAACCAGACCCCAAGCAAAGATGGACATGTCAGGAAAGTCAAAGTTAAGATTTCCAAACAGGGTGAAGTAAAGTAATTTCTCAGACCCATATCGGACTTGATTTTACTTGTGTCCAATGACGCTGTTAGTAGCGTGGGTTAACACCAGACGGGGAGTGTTATGTCTCCAGGGTACCTTTCTCTCTCCTGAGGTCAGAAAAGAGAATTCACCTTGTCATTTAATTTATATATCGTGTTGCTGCATTATTAAACTATAAATTATGTTTGTTCCAGGTTAGCTGTTACGCTTGCGCCATCTACTGGCCAAACATTAATATCGTTTGTGATAAACCTATTTAGCTACTTAAAGCGGTTCGGCACACATTTCATTTAGTAAATCTCTTTGCCTTCCAAATCAGGCAAAGAGTACTAAATGAAATGTGTTTTTTTTTTTTTTACTTACCTTGTAATCGATGACTTCCTGTCTTCTGTCTCTTCGGGGGTGGGCGGGGTCTGTGCGGGGATCCTCGTCACGCCGCACTGTCTCCTGGGATCTGGTGTCATTGATCCCAGGAGTCAGTGCGGGCATCTTCCGAAATCTCGCGAGATTTCGGCCACATCTTCCGAAATCTCGCGAGATTTCGGCCACATCTTCCGAAATCTCGCGAGATTTCAGAGAACGTGAGCTGCACTTTGCCGTTACTGCGCACGCGCGAGCTCGGCGCAGTAACGACGGTGCATGCTGGGCCATCTAAAGTGCCTGTGGGGTTTCACATGCCCACAGGCAAGATGGCCCCCAGCAGACAAGAAGAAGATAAACAATTTTATCGGAGGAAAACCGGCGGCGATCGAGATGGAAGATGGAACAGGTAAGTCCACCAATTGAGCTATATGGCCTTGGCATATAGCCCAAAAAAAAAAAAAACGAGTGCAGAACCGCTTTAAAGGATGTGACATAAAAATCATCACATCCTCTTTAGTCAGGAAGTGAAAAAACCCTTAGGGATCAGCATTTTCAAGATTATGGCAGCTGCCTAGATGCTATCTCTCCCCATCCATGGCATCGGAGGTAATCAATCTTCCCCTTCTTCCTCCACAGGCTATCAGGGAAAGGAGTTAGTCGTTTCAGTTATTATTTTATATGATGTTTACTATTGTATGGTAATGTTATATTATTCTTGTTGTTTTCAGTTTTACTGCATATCACGTGTTCATTCACACTTGTATTAAAATCTGCAACGTGCCAATAAAGACACAGACAAGAAACAGCAGTCTATTATTGTGTGCGCAGAAAAAGGTTATCTGCCTGGAAAGCTACCCATAGACTCCGGGAGTACGGGGGGCGAGGCCAGGACATAAGTGATTAAAACCTTTTGTCTATATAAGAATCAACCCATGCAGTTGCAGCTATTACGGATAGAATTAATAATGAATGATAACTGTGCGAAAAGGATAACAATCAAATTTATTTATACAGAAAAGAAACGTTAGAATAATCAGAGATTACCAAATATAGCATAGGGATGTTACAAATGCAGTGTTGCCAGTCTACAAGGATAGTTAATGCAAACTGGAGATATGGATACAATTGACATACACATGTTATCAAGGTATTAAGGCAAATCCTAGGATAGAAAAAGTTAGGGAGAAAAAAAGAGAAATGAGATAATACAAATACATTATATAGAGACCTTTTATATGACCATCCTTCATCTAGACCATGAGCCGAAGAGAGAGAGCCAGGGGTGTGTATTCTGATATATACACACTTGTAAACCCCCCCTCCTCAACCCCCTTCCATATGCTAAAACTGCTACATTGAGCCAATGGGGTGGGGGGCTCTCTTAACCACTTTACGACCGGTGCACACAGATGTACGTTGGCAGAATGGCACAGACAGGCAAATGGGCGTACCTGTACGTCCCTTTGAATTTGCCGCCGTGCCATCGTGTGACCCGTCAAGAGTTCCGTGAGTCAGGTCACGGGTCCCGCGGACTCGATCGCTGCAGAGATACCCACGATTGTTTCATGGAGAGGAAGAACGGGGAGATGCTGATGTAAACAAGCATCTCCCCATTCTGCCTAGTGACAGTGTCACTGAACTCTACTCCCTGTGATCGGGAGCAGCAATCAGTGTCATACACAGCCCCTCCCCCCACAGTTAGAAACACTCCCCTGGACACACTTAACCCCTAAAGCGCCACCTGGTGGTTAACCCCTTCACTGCCAGTGTAATTTTTACAGTAATCACTGCAATTTAATCACACTGATTTATGATATTGCTTTTTTTTTTCAAAATTGACGCTCTTTTTTTTGTTTATAGAGCAAAAAATAAAAACTGCAGAGGTGATCAAATAGCACCAAAGAAAGCTCTATTTGTGGGAAAAAAAGGACGTCAATTTTGTTTGGGAGACACGTCGCATGACCGCGCAATTGTCAGTTAAAGCGACGCAGTGCCGAATCGCAAAAAGTGCTCTGGTCTTTTGCCAGCGAAATGGTCCGGGGGGCTTAAGTGGTTAAGCTAGGACACCAGCTACCATTTTATGACCAAGTTCCACCTCCAACCTCCTTCAAAGTGACATTATTATGCTACCAAATGGTCAGAGAAGAGGCTTTTGTCAGATAGCTACTCAAGATAAAATTCCACAGCTGGGTATGGTGTCTCTGTTGATTCTAAACATGTTCTGAAACTATAGAGTCATTGAAAGATCACTGTAAGTCACATTAATAATAAAGTCTATAATTTTCAGGGCTTACATTTCCACATCAGTTCCCCCTGAAGTTTTTTTGAACTTATGCCCACCCTCAATGATTTTGTACCCACGCACAACAGCCCAGAAGCCCCGACCCTTTCCCACCACCACTGAGGCCTCCTCTTCCTTTCTTGAACACGCCGGAACCCATCAAGGTAGACTTGAGACAGCAAGACAATCCTGGTGCCTTTGAGACTCCACATCCGGACCATGAGTGCCTGTGCTGCAATGTTTACACGCTCCTCTGCCTTGGAAGAGTGGAACTCCAACATCAATGGCGGGATCCTGGCATATCTAGTCCTGTAACTTGGGAATACGGCGTAATGGTTGCACCGAATGGATTGGACCGCGCAACAGTACTTTTTAGCATGGTGAAGGAAAGTTCAGGAGAGTCTTATTCGTTGCACATTTGTCTTAAGAAATGACTTGGTTGTCGTTGCTCCTTCAGGTGGTGGTCGGGCGGGCCTCCGGACAGTCGTGCATGAATACAAAAAAAGAAGGAGAATGTCAGTGTACAGTTATTGGAGGAATGCTAGACAGGAGCAGGGTAAATGCTTATAAGGGGTGTAATGTGGATGAGTAAAGTGGGATCCCCACAGGGTACAGAGTCTGAGAAACAGTCAGCCAGTATCATCCATGGCCCTTGATGACTAGGGATAGTCAACACTGCCTGCTATTGCCAGGTCCCTGGGTTCACCACACCTGCTCTTGGGGCTCAGGTTAAAGCAGTAGGCAGACTAGGGGAGGTAGAATTACATTAAGACATAAGACCTGGATGTCCAGGAATACTCTGTGAAATATGGTAATTGTATGTTTCAGGAAACCATTCTATAGGACCCACTGGACTCTTGAGTCAGGCAGAAATAGTAAAGCCTTACAATTCACAACTCATCTCTAATAATCAAACAAAAGTTCCAGAAGATTAATACATTTACATTTACTTTTAAAGATATAGAAGAACATTATCAGCTAATGGACTGGTACCATCACTTAAAGTAAATAAAGATAAGAATATGAAACAAAGAAAGTAGGAAAGAGAAAGAAGATAAAAAATAAAATAAGCAAAAAAATTAAAAAAAACATACAGGTTTAATGCTGCTTCAACCCAGACCGTTTATCACACACATTTCACTTTATGTCAAAGAGCATTAAACCTGCATTCCTAAAAACAAACAAACAATATATAACTATCCTGAAAATAATTATAAAGTGCCTTGAAAAATAATACATTGCAGCTGTTGCAGCATTAACTTAGCAAAAAATAATAAAGAGGAACAAAAAAATTAAAATAGATAACTCCTCTCCCATATTAGTGATCAACAGGTAAACAGGATCACTGTCACTAAAAATTTACAAGTTGGGTACCAAAAAATATTAAAAAGGAGAGAATAACCCTTTCATGACTACGCCTATTTCTGACATTTGGTGTTTACAAGTTAAAATTTTTTGCTAGAAACTTACTTAGAACCCCCAAACAATATATATATATATATATATATATATATATATATATATATATATATATATATTTTTAGCAGAGAATCTAGAGAATAAAATGGCGATTGTTGCAATATTTTATGTCACACGGTATTTGTGCAGCAGTGTTTTAAGCGCAACTTTTTTGGGAAAAAGATACTTTCGTGAATAAAATAAAAAAAAACAGTAAAGTTAGCCAAATTTTTTTGTGTGAAAGATGAAAGATGATGTTACGCCGAGTAAATAGATACCAAACATGTCATGCGTTATAATTGCACGCACTCGTGGAATGGCAACAAACTACGGTACCTAAAAATCTCCATAGGCGACGCTTTAAAAATGTTTTACGGTTACCAGTTACGGAGGAGGTCTAGTGCTAGAATTATTGCTCTCACTCTGACGATCGCGGCGATATCTCACATGTGTGATTTGAACACCGTTTACATATGCGGGCGCGACTTCCGTATGCGTTTTCTTTGCTGCGTGAGCTCGCGGGGAAGGGGGCGCTTTAAATTTAAATTTTTTTTACTTATTTATTTTATTTAATTTTAGATAATTAAATTGTGTGTTTTTTTTTTTTTTATTTGATCACTTTTTTTGCTGTCATAAGGAATGTAAACATCCCTTGTCACAGTAATAGGTGATGACAGGTACTCTTTATGGAGGGATCGGGGGCTAAAAGACCCAAATCCCTCCTTTACACTTCATCACTTCATCACTGATCACTGAAAACGGTGTATCTGAATACCGTATATTTTTTTAAATCTGGCGCCATTGGCAGCCGAGTAAACAGGAAGTGATGTTGTGACGTCGCTTCCTGTTTACATCCAGGAGCCGGAAGCGGCAGATGTTCGGTCGGGGCTCCCGATGGAACGGGAGGCCCGGTAAGAGTGGCGTAAGGCGGCGGGAGGGGGGACGTCCCCTCCCGCTCCTCCGGTATAACAGCCGAGCGGCTTTTAGCCGCATCGGTTGTTATACCTGGATAGCCAATCGCCCGCTCTAAACAACGGTACCGGGATGATGCCTGCTGCTGCGGGCATCATCCCGGTATAACCCCCAAAAGCCGAGTACGCAGATGTGCGTATGCTCGGCGGGAAGGGGATAAAACAACGGATGTCAAAAACTTTTAGAATTTAGTCAAACCCGACTGCACTTTATTGCTCAAAATATTTTTAGAGGCTTTTTCCCAAAAACAACAAAAAGAAAAATATAGTTCTTTAAAAAAAAACTCCTCCCCCATACTAGTAATTAACAGTATTTTTGCAGGTCAGGTACACAAATATTAACAAAGAGAGAGAGAGAAAAAAAATTATTAAAACTTTTAGAATTTAGGTAAACCTGACTGCACTTTATTATTACAAATTGTTACAGGTTTCCCCTTTAAAACAACAAAAAATAAAAATATAGTTCTAGGGTCCTCTTTTAAATGCGCACAATACTCTACATTGGTCTCTTAATAGTTACCCACATCGGGACAGCAACAGGGTGGAGTTTACTAAAGCTGTGGCTCTAATGCCCCGTACACACGGTTGGACATTCCGACCACAAAATCCGTCTGATTTTTTCCGACGGATTTTGTCCGAAACTTGTCTTGCACACGGTTGCACAAAGTTGTCAGAAAATCCGATCGTTTAGAACGTACGACGGGACTACTCAGATCGGATTTTGTTGTCAGAAAATTTTAGATCCTGCTCTCAAACTTTATCTGTCGGAAATTCCAACGGAAAAAGTCCGATAGAGCCCACACACGATCGGATTTTCCGACAACATAATCCGATCGCACTTTTTCCGTTGTGATGTTCGACCGTGTGTACGGGGCATAAGACTGTACCTGAATATGAAAAAATTCCCATTCAGAAACCTTAGTTTGAGATATTTGGATTAACCTCTTTCGATCTTGAGATCACCTAAATCGTCCACTTCACTCCTCCTAAGACATCCTGATTTCCAACTCCCTTGTTACCTCCTCCCATGCTCAACCTCAGGACTGCTCCAGAACCTCTGGAACTCCCCCACCCCAATATGTCCAACCAAGTCCTACCCTTTTCACTCCTAGGTGATCCTTAAAAACTCTTTTATTCCGGGAAGCCTACCCCACCTCCACCTAAAATGTTACCTCAGCCAGCTCCATATCAGATAATTCCCAGCAGCTATTATTTTTGTACCACCCTCCTCCCTTTAGATCATAAACCCCTTGATCAGGGCCCTTCTATTCGCGCCCTGCACAAACTGTTAGCATCTAAATCCTGTTGCCCAAACTACCCAACATTTAACTCCTTCCCGAATCCCAACGGAAGTTTCAGTAGGTGTAAGGGGATGTCAGGTTTGCTATAAAACCTTTCTTCAGGGGTGATCGGGGTACAACCCGGTGTTCCTGCTATACCCATGCAAGGGCAAAAGGAGATGTACAATAGACTCCCCGAGGTAGTGTAGCCTGCTGAGTACAACTTAATCTGATGCTGAAAACCGTGCATCATTAAACATGTGGTACCAGCACCAGTACCCTGGTCTCAGGTCTCAAGTATTTTTAACTTTGTTAAAGTGGTTGTAAACCCTTACCGACCACTTTGACCTACAGGTAAGCCTAGATTAAGACTTACCTGTAGGTCCAAGAAATATCTCCTAAACCTACACGGTTTAGGAGATATTTGCAAAAAGACAGGGACCGCTGTCTACGGCCATGATCGGCCTGGTAGCATTGATAGCCTATAGTCAGGTTATGGACCAAGAGATAGGCTAAATAGGCCTGATTTGCCTTGCAGGTGGCGTGTTCCAGACTTCTTCACCATCGGTGTGTTCATCTGTGCAAGCGTCCCCAGGAAGCCACTGCTCCACATATGTGTCAGGGTTTGTCCTCTCAAGCTGGATTGTGTTACGCCTTGCAAGTCCGCCTTTCAGGGGCCCATGCAACTGAACTGTGCCACAGTGCCTAATTGGAGGTATTAATGTTAAAGGCCTTTAGTTATATATCCGGATAAATAGATACATATATACACTGTTCTTCTCAGACATAGGTACATTCTTCCTGTTATTGCTTTGGTTGTATCTAATGCCATCACTTTATCATATACTGTATAAAGTTACACTAATCACCTGCTGGTATGTCTGCATATCTTTACTCTTAGAAATCTATGCTGGGTGTATTAGTACTGCTCTTGTCAGTTATTTTGGGTGAGTTACTGGTTATTGTCCTAGAAAGAGTTAATCCATATATATGCTGGAGCCCTGTTGTAGGTGGAGGCGCTGCCAATTATATATTCATAGTTCCCTCTTCCTTTAGCGAAGGCTCTGGCTCATTTGGTTACCTGCAGTCTGTGTGGAGAGGGCAACTTCATATGACCTCCCCTATAACAGGGCTACACATGCAACTGCTTTGAGTACTTTATAAACTGTATGTGGCATTAGTTACATACAGTATAAAGAGCTGTGTTCCAGCAGTGGTGCAGGGATTTTCTGCTCCTTTCCTGGAACAAAATCAAGTTGGGCTGAGTGCTGCTCAGACATTCACATGTTTTAGTGAAGGAAATACTTGTTTGGACAAACTTGGTCCAAATGAAGGATTAAGCCTCCATTGACACCGGTGCGATTTGTCATGCGATTTGACAGTTCCAAATTGCATGACAAATCGCATTTCATTGCCGGCAATAGAACTATTCATATCGCCGCAACTCATGTCGCAGTTTTAATGAAAAAGGTTCCTGCACTACTTTTGCCAATTTCATTGCGACTTGCAATATGTAGCTGATGCTACAAACAGCTTATATATAGTAGTGCTAACAGCGGACACATGTATTAGTGAAGTAAATAGTTATTTTAACCAGCTTGTTCCAAAACTATTTTTTTTTTTATAGAAAACAGGTTATTCGTTTTCAGTGTGAGTTAAAGACAAAAAACACAACAGCCAGGTAGTCCAGCACACACTGGTGCAGACTATTTAGAACCAATGCCCAGAACATGGCACCTTGTACTCTTTTATGTGTACCGAATAAATTATTTACCCAGGATTTGGAGTGCCGGCTTCTTCTATTGGAATTTGCTCATTACTAGAGTTAAGCGGACACCTGGATGTTCGGGTTCAGCGGGTTCGGCCTAACTTCGAAAAAAAGTCCGGGTTCAGGACCGAACTTGACCCCGAACTCCGAACCCCATTGAAGTCAATGGGGACCCGAACTTTTGAAGACTAAAATGGCTGTAAAAAAGTCATGGAAAGGGCTAGAGGGCTGCAAATGGCAACAAAATGTTGTTAAGAGCATGGCAAGTGCTCTGCAAACAAATGTGGATAGGGAAATAACTTAACCACTTCAATACCAGACACTTAGACACCTTCCCGCCCAAGCCAATTTTCAGCTTTCAGCGATGTCGCAATTTGAATGACAATTGCGCGGTCATGCTACACTGTACCCAAACAAATTTTTTATCATTTTGTTCCAACAAATAGAGCTTTCTTTTGGTGGTATTTGATCACCTCTGCGATTTTTATTTTTTGCGCAACAAACAAAAAAAGACCGAAAATTTTGCAAAAAAACAAGTTTTTCTTTGTCACTGTTAATTTTTTTTGTAAATAAGTGCGTTTTCTTCTTCAATGACGGGCACTGATAAGGCGGCACTAATGGACACTGATAAGGCGGCACTGATGGGCACCGATGAGGTGGCACCAATTAGGGGGCACCGATGAGGTGGCACTGATGATGGGCACTGATAGGCGGCACTGATGGGCACTGATAGGTGGCACTGATGGGCATTGATAGGTGGCACTGGTATGCGGCACTGATGGGCACTCAGGTGGCACTGATGGGCACTCATAGGCGGCACTGACGGGTACTTATGGGTGGCACTGATGCACACATATAGGTGGCACTGATAGGTGGCATGGATGGGCACTGATAGGTGGCATGCATGGGCACTGATAGGTGGCATGGATGGGCACTGATAGGTGGGCATGGGTGGGCACGGATGGGAACTGATAGGTGGCACTGATGGACGCTGATGAGTGGCACTGATAACACTTATGGGTGGCATTGCTGGGAATCCTTTTTTTTACTATTTTTTTTATTAAATATGATGTGCCAATCAGTGCCCATCTGTGGGCACTGATTGGCATATTTTTGATTTTTTTTTTAACATGTGGATGGCCATGGGGGATGTACCTGGCCATCCACATGCTGGGGGCTTCCCTGGTGGTCTAGTGTGGGCATCTGAGGGGGGGCTGCGCTGATAAACAATCAGCGCAGACCCCCCCTGTCAGGAGAGCCGCCGATCGGCTCCCCTCTACTCGCGTCTGTCAGACGCGAGTGAGGAAAAGCCGATCAACGGCTCTTCCTGTGTACATCGTGATCAGCCGTGATTGGACACGGCTGATCACGTGGTAAAGAGCCTCCGCCGGAGGCTCTTTATCGAGATCAGTGTAGCGGTGTGTCAGACTGACACACCGCTCCACCGATCGCCGCGATGCGCGCCCCCACGGGCGCGCGGCGGCTGTTATCCTGAAGGACGTCATATGACGCCCAGTCAGGATAACGAAGCCACTTCCCGGACGTCAATTTACTATTGACCGGGCGGGAAGTGGTTAAAATAACATAAAAAAAATAAAAAATATAAATAATATGCTGAAGGCCCCCTTCTCAGCAGAAGAGGTACAGGAAGTCATTAAGAACATCAGAAACTCAACGGCACGATGCCGCACATATGATGGGAATGTCCCAGAATACGTCCTTTATGGAAAGAATTATTCAATTTAATGTATAAGATAGTGGGAAAATAAAATACTTGGAAATAAAAAAAATAAAAAAATTATAATCTTGACCTAGGAGGACGAGGTCCATATGGAGTAGGAGGTTGAGGTGGCGGTGGATGTGGCGGTGTAGGTGGAAGCGGCGGTGGAGGAGGACGAGGTAGCCAACACTGGTTCAAAAATACAACAATGGCTGGGTAAGGCTGGTGGTGATGTGTCGAATTCTGTCCCCCGTCGCATAGTGTCTGCCCTGTACTGCGCTTGCTCAGTACGTAGGACAAGGGGATTTTAAAACTCTCAGAAGACGATGCGTGGTGAGTCCAGGTTTAAGCCACATCATCTGAGGTTGAAGCCTAGCCAAGCGAGCCCGTGAGGGGCCCTGTTACTATGTGCTACCGGGGCTTGAACCTGCACTCACAGCGCAGGCGCCGTTCATCTTAAGAGATTTTGTGAATCTCCTTGTCCTCCGTACTGCGCAAGCACTGCGCCTGCGCAGTAAGTGGCCGGACACTATCCGATGGCCAGACAGTTTTTGTCAGAACACCGGTATACGTGTCTATTCTGCACAAGGTACGGACAAGTCTTGTGGGATGCATGCCTGGTTTATTTTAATGAACGTGAGCTTGTCCACATTGGCTCTGGACAGGCGGCTGCGCTTGTCTGTGATAACGCCCCCTGCCGTGCTATATACACGTTCAGATTAGGGATGGGCCCGGTGTTCGATTCGAACCCATGTTCGAATCGAACATCGGCCGTTCGTCCGCTCATCGAGTCCAGAACTATGTGGACCGTTCGCATCAAATTCGTGTGATGCGAACGGTCCACAATGCACTGCGCCAGTCGCAGTGCATTGCTGGCTGATGATTGGCCAAGCATGCACTGTGACCCCGCATGCTTGGCCAATCATAGAGCCAGCGGCGAGGAGAGCAGGAGGATGCCTGTGGCCAATTATAGATCAGGGGGTTTAGTACATGCCCCACACTATATAAGACCGCCGCGCCGGTGGCCTCCTGTAGTGTGTTCCGGCGTTAGGAACAGTGTCAGTGACAGTGACATATAGTTATCTGCTTGTGATTAATTTCTGTGTGGGGATTAGTGTAGGGAAAGAGGAAAAATAGGCAGGGATAGTTTATTCTTCTCAGTGCTGTTCTCAATCTCTACCAATCCAGCCATCTGCAGGAGTTAGTGTGTGTGCGTGCTGTGTTAGTATAGCACAGTAGTAGCACACTAAACCACCTTACCCTGTATCTGCCCTTCTGGCCAGGTGTCATCTAAGGCAGCCAGCCATCTGCAGGAGTTAGTGTGTGTGTGTGTGCTCTGTGACTATAAGACAGCACACTAAACCACCTTACCCTGTATCTGCCCTTCTGGCCAGGTGTCATCTAAGGCAGCCAGCCAGCCAGCTAGCCATCTGCAGGAGATAGTGTGCGTGTGTGTGTGCTCTGTGACTATAAGACAGCACACTAAACCACCTTACCCTGTATCTGCCCTTCTGGCCTGTTGTCATCTAAGGCAGCCAGCCAGCCATCTGCAGGAGATAGTGTGCGTGTGTGTGTGCTCTGTGACTATAAGACCGCACACTAAACCACCTTACCCTGTATCTGCCCTTCTGGCCTGTTGTCATCTAAGGCAGCCAGCCAGCCATCTGCAGGAGATAGTGTGCGTGTGTGTTTGCTCTGTGACTATAAGACAGCACACTAAACCACCTTACCCTGTATCTGCCCTTCTGGCCTGTTGTCATCTAAGGCAGCCAGCCAGCCATCTGCAAGAGTTAGTGTGTGTGTGTGTGTGTGCTCTGTGACTATAAGACAGCACACTAAACCACCTTACCCTGTATCTGCCCTTCTGGCCTATTATCATCTAAGGCAGCCGGCCAGCCAGCCAGCCATCTGCAGGTGTTAGTGTGTGTGCTCTGTGACTATAAGACAGCACACTAAACCACCTTACCATGTATCTGCCCTTCTGGCCTGTTGTCATCTAAGGCAGCCAGCCAGCCATCTGCAGGAGTTAGTGTGTGTGTGCTCTGTGACTATAACACAGCACACTAAACCACCTTACCCTGTATCTGCCCTTCTTGCCTGTTGTCATCTAAGGCAGCCATCTGCTGGAGTTAGTGTGTGTGCTGTGTGACTCCAGCACAATATACACTACCCATTACAATGTCTGGAAGACCAACAAGGAGAGGCAGACAGTCACGAGCCAAGAAAACAGGGCAAGCAGGCTCTGTGTCTAGAGACGACAGTGCTGGTCGTGGACGTGGTGCATCGTCATCAGCACGTGACCATGGGACACGCTTGTCCTTATTTTCGGCAGCTGGACATGTTGAGCCGCGTCATACCGAAGGCTTGGTAGAGTGGATGACCAAGCCCTCCTCATCCTCCTCATCCTCCCTCATCCTCTCTCAACCAGGCTCAGGGTACTGGCAAAGCAGCTGCCAACGCGTACTCAAGGTCATCATCAGGCACCCCTTCCCTAGACCCACCATGTCCTCCTGAGGAATCCCCCGAACTGTTTGAGCACAGTGTTGGGTACATGCTCCAGGAGGATGCCCAGCATTTTGAAGGCTCGAATGATGATACCCAGCTAGAGGAAGGCAGTAGCGTGAGCGCAGAGAGAGGGGATGCTGAAGGACAGCAATCTGACAGTCATGTTCCACCAGCTGCAGCTTACTGCCAGGTTTGCTCCAGTGGTGAAGAGGGAGTGGATGATGAGGTCACTGACTCCATGTGGGTGCCTGAACGGAGAGAGGAGGAGGAGGAGGAGGCGGCACATCTCCAACGAGGCAGGATGCCCTCTGGAGGCCAGCTTGAGGCCAGCACACCAACTGAATCACACCGCAGAGCTCCGGCTGTGCAGGGCGCTGCCTCTGCTAGTTATTACAAAAGTTCTTTGGTGTGGACCTTTTTTGAGACGAGTGGAGTGCATCAGATCGCACCACTGCTATTTGCAACATATGTCTCAATCAACCGCTTGGGCACCACAAGCATGACCAGACATATGTTGACCTGCCATGCAGCTCGTTGGCAAGTGCACATTAAAGACCCACACCAAAGAACAAAGCGGACCTCTCCTTGCTCCTCATCAGCTGGGATCTCCAACCCCACTATACCTTCAGTCCTCTCTGAAAGCTGAACTGAGAGGAATGAAGGTGTAGAATTATGTGTTACAGCCAAGTACTTGCGGACACTCTGCTAGCAGTACACCGACGTCCGATTGTACCAGGCAAATTTCCCTGCCCCAGCTGCTGGACCGTTGAAAGAAGTTTACTCCCAGCCATCCACATGCCCAGCAGTTGAATGCTAGCTTGGCTAAATTGCTAGCACTTCAACTGCTGCCTTTTCAGTTGGTAGACTCGGCCCCCTTCCGTGAGTTTGTTCAATGTGCGGTTCCTCAGTGGCAGGTTCCCAAACGCTTTTTCTCACGGAAGGCGATTCCGGCTCTCTACCGGCATGTGGAAGGCAATGTCCATGCCTCGCTGGACAAGGCGGTTAGCGGTAAGGTGCATATTACCGCTGACTCATGGTCCAGCAGGCATGGACAGGGACGTTACCTGTCTTTCACGGCCCATTGGGTCACTCTTTTGGCAGCTGGGAAGGATGCAGGACAAGGTGCAGTAGTGTTGGAGGTGGTTTCGCCACCACGCCTCCAAAATGCTACTACTGGTTGTGACACACCTCTCTCCTCCACCCCCTCCTCTTCTTATTCCTCCATGGCCTCTTCGAGTGCTCTGTCCTCGGAACCAGCGGTGCTCCGTAGGCGTCCAAGGGGCTACGCAAGTACGCAGGCAAAAAGATTCCATGCCGTGCTTGCGCTGGTGTGTTTGGGGGACAGGAGCCACACTGGGGCAGAGGTTCTGTCAGCTCTGCAGGGGCAGGCCGAGAGGTGGTTGACGCCACGCCAGCTTAAGCCAGGAATGGTGGCTTGTGACAATGGCACCAACCTCCTCTCCGCCCTGCGACAGGGACAGCTGACCCATGTGCCCTGTATGGCTCACGTCCTTAACCTGGTGGTGCAGCGGTTCTTGGGCAGGTACCCAGGCTCACAGGATGTCCTGAGACAGTCCAGGAAAGTCTGTGTGCATTTTCGCCGATCATATAATGCCAGTGCTCAGCTGGCTGAGCTGCAAAAGGAGTTGAACCTGCCCAAGAACCGCCTTATATGTGACATGCCCACCAGGTGGAACTCAACGTTGGCCATGCTGCAGCGACTGCACACGCAGCAGAGGGCCATCAATGAGTACCTGTGCGACTACGGCACCAGGACAGGGTCAGGGGAGCTCGGATTTTTTTCCCCACGCCAGTGGAGCATAATCAGGGATGCATGTACTGTCCTGTCACCATTTGAGGAGGCCACGAGGATGGTGAGCAGTGACAGTGCATGCATCAGTGACACTGTACCTCTTGTCCACCTGTTGGAGCATACGCTGCGTGGAATAATGGACAGGGCACTTGAGGCAGAACAGAGGCAGGAAGAGGAGGACTTCCTTGCCTCTCAAGGCCCCCTTTATCCAGACAGTGTTCCTTCTCTCCCACCCATCACACAGGAAGAGGATGAGGAGGAGGAGGAGGAGGAGGAGGATTGTGTCAGCATGGAGGTGGAGCCTGGCACTCAGCATCAGCAGCAGCAGTTTTTTAGGGATGATTTACAGTCCCAAGAAACCAGTGGACTTGTACGTGGCTGGGAGGAGGTGGCTGCGGATCATGTCGTCCTCAGTGACCCAGAAGACTCCGGACTGAATGCCTCAGCTAACCTACGTTGCATGGCCTCCCTGATCCTGCAAAGCCTGCGGAAGGATCCTCGTATTCTTCGGATCAAGGAGAGGGACCATTACTGACTTGCCACTCTCCTTGATCCACGGTACAAGGGTAAGGTTGCGGACTTTATCTTGCCATCGCAGAGGGAGCAGAGGATGAGACATCTCCGGGAGGCCTTGCAGAAAGGTCTGTGCAACGCGTTCCCAGAGACTGGGAGGTTACAAACTCCTGGTCCTGGACGACGAGTTGCTGAGGCTTCGGTCAGTAGCAGAAGGAGCGGTGGGGAAGGTGGACATCTGACCGATGCGTTCAGACAATTTTTAGTCCGCAGCCCCAAGGTATGATCAGTTCCAGTAACCATCGCCAGCGTCTGATATACATGGTGCAGGAATACCTAGGGGCAAGGTCATACTTAGACACCTTTCCCACGAAAATCCTCTGGCTTACTGTGTCTTGAGGATGGATCACTGGCCAGAGCTTGCACAGTATGCAATTGAGCTACTGGCCTGTCCTGCACCCAGTGTTCTTTCGGAACGCACATTCAGTGCTGCTGGAGGCTTTGTCACCGATCACAGGGTGCGCCTGTCCACCGACTCGGTTGATCGACTGACCTTCATAAAGATGAATCAGTCTTGGATCACCACCAGCTACCAGGCACCTGGAGCTGATATAACAGAATAATTTATTTTGAAATGTCACATCCCTTCAAGACTGCCTATGCTGATGCTGAGTGACTGTCCTGTTATGTTGACTGACTATCCTCTTCCTCCTCAATGATCCTGATGATAGCTTGGAAGAACATTTTTGTTTCTGGGTGCCACCACCACCACCAAAGGCCCAATTTTTCTGCCCCTGTTCAACAGGTGCATGCAATTACAAATCTCGATCTAATAATTCACAGCAGGGCCCATTCCTGTGCCCACCAAGAGTAACTGTGAGGGCTTACAGTGTTGTGGCAACACCAACATCTAATGGGGCAAATTTCTGCAGAGTATATACGGCAGGCCCTACTTTCAAACATCCAACTTAGAAACGACTCCTACTTGCAAACAGAAGGAGAAAACAGGAAGTGAGAGGAAATCTACCCCTAGGAAGGGAAATTCTATCCTGTTAGATTTAATTTGGGAAAAAGGTATCTCCTCTCTACTGATGCTTTATCACCAATCCTTGTTTCAATAAAAAACCCACTTTTCCAAAAACATTTGTCATTGGGACGGAAAGTGAGGTGAAATGTTCTGAACAGGTGCACAGACAGCAAAACAAATGTTACAGGGGTGATAACCCTTCCCTATGTTCTCCAAAAAGCTTAAAAATAGATTTTTTTGGATGGAGCTACACTTAAAAATTTACCTGTTCAAAATTACAAACAGATTCTACTTAAAAACAAACCTACAGTCCCTGTCTTGTTTGCACCGCCTGTATACTGCTATTCAGAGTATATAGGGTTGTAGGTATAGGGTTTTATTTTGCGTGCGGGGTTCCCCTTATATCCATACAAGACCCAAAGGGGCTGGTAATGGGCTGGGGTGGGGAATCAAAGATTTTCATCCATATTGCCAAGACAAGACATGACATTAAAGCCGCAAGCAGTTTTTAAATGGCTTCTTTTTTTACTTTACAAATGTAATTTTTTGCAGGGACAGTTCTAAACACGAGAAACACATGCCACTTCACAGGCATACTTTAGACACCCCCCCCAGGTACCATATTTAAAGGAATATTTCACTTTTTTTTTTCACTTCATGCATCATTAAAATGACTGCTCCTGAAAAAACTTCAGTTTTTAAAACTTCTTTTTGCATTTATACATGTCCCCTGGGGCAGGACCTGGGTCCCCAAACCTGTTTTATGACATTAGCATGCATATTGGCCGTTATAATTAGCACTTTAGATTTCGAACGTTCGCGTCCATTGTAACTAATAGGGTTCGAAAGTTCGCGCAAACTTTCGGTCCCTTCGCAGGTTCTGGTGCGAACCGAACCCGGGGGTGTTCGGCTCATCCCTAGTTCAGATAATACACTGGCTGCAGGGCAGGCGAGCACCTCCAAGGGGTAAAGGGCAAGCTCAGGCCATGTGCCCAATTTGGAGACCCAGAAGTTGAAGGGGGCAGACCCGTCATTCAGTACGTGTAGGCGTGTGCACACATACTGCTCCACCATGTTGGTGAAATGCTGCCTCCTGCTAAGACGTTCCATCTCAGCTGGTGGTGCTGGTTGTTGTGGCGGGCTGACAAAGCTTTTCCACATTTCGGCCATGCTAACCCTGCCTTCCGAGGTGCTGGCGGTGCCCCGGCTGCGTTGGCGACCTCTTCCTCCTCCTCTGCCTTCGCCTTGTGCTTCCACCGTACCCCCGCTGTCAAGTGGGAATGCCACCAGCAGCGCGTCTACCAGCGTGCGCTTGTACTCGCGCATCTTACGATCACGCTCCAGTGAGGTAATTAAGGATGGCACGTTGTCCTTGTAACAGGGATCCAGCAGGGTGGCCACCCAGTAATCAGCACCAGTTAAAATGTGGGAAACTGGGGGCGTGGCTTGCGCACACACGAGAATGGACGCTTGAGCTGTGAGCTCCGCATAGCAGACCGGAACACAGCGACTCACGGGCCCCACAGCACCCGCCATCGGACCCTACGGTACATCACTCTTCCTCCCCACACTCCGCCGCACCGATGTCCCGCAAACGGATCCAGGAAAAAGGACCGAAAAGGCTGGAATCCTTCTCCTTCCAGCCGCGCCGCTCACTACACAAGGCCCAAGATGGCGCCGCGGCGGATCAGCGCGACAGGCCCTGAGCTATACCGACCCTCCTGGGCCGCATCCACCAGAAATGAGAGATGGATTCTAATCCCCCTTCCCAGCTGCCTCCTCACCTGATCCCCTGGCCTCCCAAAGTCCAGCCAAATCAAGGATGTGGATGGATGTATCCGAGCAGGCCGCAGACACAGTGAGTACAGCCTTACACAATGATAACGCTATCTCCTCACTACAATCCTCTATTGCACAATTCCCAACCTCTGGCCAACCTGTACTTGATACTACCATGAAGGACATGCTCCTATCCCTGCAATCCTCCCTCATGACAAACCTATCAGCACTGATTAACAGATTCTCAATAGAAATGAAACACATCGATAATAGAATGCAATTCATAGAAAACAAAATGGAGGACTGTATTGAGACTGTAAATGATCTGGTAGATGCATACACAGAACAGAAAGAGGATAATACCTGGATCAAAGCGAAAATCGCAGACCTTGAGGATCGCTCCAGACGCAATAATGTAAAAATACGTGGCATACCTGAATCGATCCCTCCCAAAGAATTGCATAATTACGCTAACACCATGTTCTCTAGCATGCTTCCGGAACTGACTCCTATAGAACTCACTATTGACCGAATCCACAGGTTGCCCAAACCCCGCCATCTTGAGGCTGACATCCCTAGAGATGTGCTCCTACGGGTACATTTCTACCAGGCTAAAGAGCAAATTCTGAGGAAAGCAAGAGAAATGTCTCCACTCCCGCCACCATACGCAGACATTCAGCTATACGCCGATTTGTCGCAATACACACTCCAGATGAGGAGGCAGCTCAAAACGATCACTAAGGCGATGAACAACCACCAAATTACGTACAAGTGGCGTCACCCTGCCACAATCCTGGCTATGCACAATGGCATCCCTCACGCCATCTCCACTCTAGAAGGCGGCCTGAAGCTTCTCCACGCATGGGGAATCCTTCCTGACCCCCAACAGCTCCATCCTGAACCACAAAAGGGCCCGAACCCCTTCTCCTTTGGTCCGCATAAGGAAAAATCCAATCGTAACCACTATTGATATGTTGACCCATATTGCTACAAGTAATGCATTTTGAAGTCCGGTCTGCCCATGCGACCTGCCACCTGCTTACTGAACTTACCCCTGTTTTTGGTCAGCCGCTCTTTTTGAGCCTTAATTTGCTGACTGGTTTGACTATAGCACAACTGTGCTTTTTTTTTTCTACTTTTATTCTTATTTTTTATTTTGTGTTCTATATTTTTTGTGGTGCTTTACAGACTTACCTACTGGCACTATATTGAGCCCAGCGAATCGGAACTTGTTCCTTTTTTTTTTTTTCTTTTCACATCGGCAACCCCCAGTTCCTCTTGTTCTAGAAACCCAACCAGAGAGAAATAGGCCTTCATTCCATGAGCCTAGAAACAACAAACACACATAACCCACTCATATTTTGCTGACTTGTGTACTAATCAGTTTTTCTCCTCCAGCACGCCAATAACCCACAAATTTCCTCTGTTCACCTTACTTCACAAGTACTTTACTTGAGTGACCCACCGTGAGCAAGGTCGTCCGCCTAGACTGAACCAACGAGTCCCAAACCGGATACAGCGGTAACTGTGAGTACTATTTTTGCACCTCACCACTCTTAAGACACAACATGGGGATTACTATCCTATCCCTCAACGCTAATGGCCTGAACCACCCAGCGAAACGCTCATCCCTATGGAAATCTGCTCTAACCCACAATTGTGATGTAATCTGCGTTCAGGAAACTCACTTTGACATAAATTCCTCCCCCACCTGCAAGCACAGACAATTTCCACATGTGTTCCAATCATCTTACTCCAAGAAGCAACGTGGAGTAATGATCGCAATCAGAGACACTGTCCTCTTCAAACTACACCAATGTATCACAGATCCCAACGGTCGGTACATTTTTCTGCACTGTTCCATGAACAACATTGACTACATCATCACCTCTATTTATGCTCCAAACCAGGGCCAAATACCCTTCATCAGGAAAACATTGAGAGCAGCTCGGAAACTCCAGAAAGGACATCTTCTGCTCTGCGGGGACTTTAACTTGGTCCCTAACGTCTCATTGGACTCTACTGCAGTTCCCAAAAGACACTCTCCTTCCCTAGATAAATTTATTTCTACCAATAACTTGTTTGATGTGTGGAGGTGTTGTCATGCGAGCGAGCGGGACTTCACATTCCTTTCGTCGTGTCATAACACCTACTCACGAATTGATTTGTTTCTAGCTGACAGTTGGCTATTGCAAAGAGTAACAGACGCTTCTATCCACACCACCACCTGGTCAGACCACGCCCCCATTAGTGTCACCATCGATGACAACTCACCCCAACCTAACTCCTACATCTGGAGAGCTAACAACTATCTGCTTGACACCCCCTGCTATTTTACGCCCATCAAAAATCAGCTAGAAGAATATTTTTCCCTTAAACAAATGTCAGTGTCTGACCCGCTGGTGGTGTGGAACGCCCATAAGGCAGTTATAAGGGGGGTATTTTTACAAATGGGAGCCAGAGCAAAGAAACAGAAAACTCAACGACTGGACGAACTCACGACTGCCATATCAGCGACTGAACTTCTTAATAAGACCAACCCCTCTCCTTCCTTACAAACGAAAATATTTACACTTAGACATGAATTACGCTCACTTCTCCTCGCCAAATATGAGAAAGTATACAAGATCCTCAAAGCCACTTCCTACACTACAGGAAATAAAGCAGGGAAAGCTATGTCCCAAAGAATTAAAGGTCACAGGAACAAAACAAAAATCCCTCACCTATTCCATCCTCACACAAATGAAAAACTTCTCAAGCCCAATTCTATAGCAGACGCATTCAGCGCCTACTACGCTGATCTATATAATCTTATAAATGACTCCTCCACTCCCCAACCCTCACAAGCAAAGATCCAAGCATTTCTTGATAGTGTAAACCTCCCCTCGGTCACCCCTGATCAACTCTCTTCCCTAAATGATCCATTTACCACCACAGAAATTATAGCAGCAATAGACAAACTCCCCTGTCGGAAGTCCCCTGGCCCTGACGGCTTCACTGCAGAATACTTTAAAAAATTTAAACATATCCTTGCCCCCACACTATGCCAAACATTTAATGTATCAGCGAACTCCTCCTCGTTCCCTGCTGAAATGCTCACAGCAATGATAATTACCCTTCCCAAACCAGGTAAAGAACCCACAACCCCAAAAAACTTTCGCCCCATCTCATTGCTTAATCTTGACTTAAAGATCTACGCCAAACTCATTGCCACTAGACTAGAAAATATCCTCCCCACCCTCATATCTCATGACTAGGGTAGCCAGATGACTTACTGCCCTGACCCACACATGTACCCATTATACTTATGCTTCTACAATAAAGATAACAAAAACACTGACACCTGCTGGATGTAAATGGCCTGTTCGGCCTTTTATTTAAAATTAACTCAAACAATAAAACTTTATTAACTTCTAAACCATTGAAAAACTTTTAACCTTTTCTTACACTCCTCATCCAGCTAATAAAACTTATTATTTCCTGATCCCTGACGACCACTTGCAACTGAGCCTGTAATCCCGTTTGTTGGCAAGCTCCCCAGCCGCAGACTCGCCTCGGGGACTTGCCAACTGACCACAGACCCCCCAACAGATTAACCCGTGAGTCTGGCCAACTGTCAGACCACCCGGGCGGACTCCATACCTGTGATGGGTCCTACATTTAGAATAACTCCTCTTAACTGAGTCACTTTAACTGTCGTCAAGGAAAAACCAAAACGCCAACCCTGGCTTTTTTAACCCAACGTACCATCTCACCCTACCAATAGGGCGGGCGGGCGGGAACGTTTCTCCTTGCCTGCTGCCTCTGGACTGGTGACCTTTTCTTGATCCCCCACCACACCAATGACCTGTACTCCACCCACCACTGCTGAGCTCCAATAAGGTAAGCCCCCCTATGTAAATATACCAACCCCTTTTGCTGACCTCCCAGTAACCCCTTGCACCCTGTCATGTCTGCACTACGCTTACATTTCACTGCAGCTCCGTACATGTCTTGACTAGGGTAGCCAGATGACTTACTGCCCTGACCCACACATGTACCCATTATACTTATGCTTCTACAATAAAGATAACAAAAACACTGACACCTGCTGGATGTAAATGGCCTGTTCGGCCTTTTATTTAAAATTAACTCAAACAATAAAACTTTATTAACTTCTAAACCATTGAAAAACTTTTAACCTTTTCTTACACTCCTCATCCAGCTAATAAAACGTATTATTTCCTGATCCCTGACGACCACTTGCAACTGAGCCTGTAATCCCGTTTGTTGGCAAGCTCCCCAGCCGCAGACTCGCCTCGGGGACTTGCCAACTGACCACAGACCCCCCAACAGATTAACCCGTGAGTCTGGCCAACTGTCAGACCACCCGGGCGGACTCCATACCTGTGATGGGTCCTACATTTAGAATAACTCCTCTTAACTGAGTCACTTTAACTGTCGTCAAGGAAAAACCAAAACGCCACCGCGGGACAAGTGTGACACCTCACACTTGTGCCAGCCGCCACACCTGCATCGCTCTCCTGATGCCTTCTTCCAAGCCCAGAGACCACAAATCAATCCCAACAGGGTTGAGGTGAACTCCGTCTCCCCTAAGGTACCTCCACGTATCTACCTCTAAGTCCCGGTGTCTGACCACTATGCCTCCGTTTCTGGCTATAAACCTGCCAACCTCTTTATTGACCTTTATCCTGGTCTTGTTGATCTTCTCCCAGGAGCGGGCCCCGACATGCGGGCCACAATATCTGACCATACTATGATCATGTCGGGGAAAGAGGTGCTGAGCCTAATAAAGTCCCACTGTACGTCCTTGATTATCTGACGCATAGGTCGGACCACCAAGTCATTACCCCCCACATGCAGGACCAGAACGTCCGGAGGTCGATCCATTCCTGCAAACCTGTGGACCTCTGGTAACACCCTGTTCCACCTCATGCCCGGGACCCCGATCCACCGAATCCTGCCTTCCTCCCTGGACATCCTGAGCTGTCTGCCGTCCGGCCGTACATCTGCCCTTCTAGCGCCCCAGAACACAAACGAATGTCCCAGGATCCATATGAGACACGCAGGGGCTGAAAAACATAAGAAATAGAGATCTAACACCAATAACCGAATCACATAAAAACCTGTAGAACCCACACACTAACCCCTAATCCCCCCCATCCTTACACCAGGTGGGGGCGAATGTATACTTGGTAACGTGCTGACTCCCATCTGCCAATCTTGCGTATAACTTCCACCGGTAGACCCCACCTGGAAGCCTCCGTGGCCGCGCCAATCCTGAAAGAATGACTCGCATACTCACCTGAGGGTAGGCCCCCTGCCTCCAAGCATTTCCTAAGTACCGCTGTGAACTGATACCTGGATAAACACGAACCATCCTCATGAATCAAGAAGGCCCCTTCCCCTACTGGGCGCGCCCTCAAAAATTGGCCCACCGCTTCTACCGGGCATACCTGTGGCTCTGATCCTGAAAAAAGCTCGACCCGTGCCCCTTTTCCCAGCTGGTCCGTCTTCGACCTCCTAACCCATAAAACTACTGCTGACTGTGACAGCGTAACGTCCCCAAACCTCAAACCACCTGGAATGGATTTTGATGGCGACACCAGCTCCCCAATTCTCAATGCCCCGAAAAATGCTAACAGGAAGGCAGCTCGGAAAAGTTTTTGTTCAAAAACTGTAGAACACACCTTCTTAACCTGTTCCAATACAATGTTCAACACAGCAAACGAAATGGGGCGCCTGGAGTCCCTCTGCGCTAGGCCCCTCCTATAACCCCTCAATGCTTTTTTAACCAAAAAATTCTTGGTCGCGTCAGGCAGCCCTTTATACTGAAACCTAAATGCCAACGCTGATACCTTCTTACTAATCGCCGTGCCCGACACCCCCTTCACGTAGTTACCGCAAATGAAGCACAATACCCAATGTACCAATACCTCGGGGTCTTCCGACCCTCCTACCTCAACCAACCAAGCGGACCATTCACTCCACACCCTGTGATACGCCGTCCTAGTACTCTCGCTGAGCGACTGCATAATCAATCCATCGGCGATCCCAACGCAATCCTCCATAGATCCGGCGGGCACGGGTCCCCTGTCGCGTTTGCCTCCGGAGCCAGTCTGCGGAACTCCTCCCACTGGAAACGAGACAGAGCATCCGCTAACTTATTCTCGATCCCCGGGATGTGAACCGCATACATGTACACGTTCAATTTCAAACAACAAAGTACCAACTGCCGTAACAATCTAACTACCGGGGGGGATGAGGCTGAAATATTATTAATGGCCACCACCACCCCCATGTTGTCGCAATTGAACCGCACCTTCCTATTTGCCAGCTTGTCCCCCCATAACCACACCGCCAACAGTATGGGGAAGAGCTCCAGCAGTGCCAGGTTCTTCAAGAAACCCGCTGCTCTCCACTCCTCCGGCCAAGGCCCTGCACTCCAACTCCCTTGGCAATAAGCCCCGTAACCCGCAGAACCCGCCGCGTCAGTAAACAGTTCCAAGTCAGCGTTGCTGACTGGTCCCTCCAACATCATTGATCGCCCATTAAACTCCACCAGGAACGAGTACCATACTCTCAAATCTTCCCTCAACCCCTCTGACAACCTGATAAAATGGTTGGGCATCCTAACCCCCGCCGTTGCTGCCGCCAGTCTCCTACAAAACACACGCCCCATCGGGATAATCCTGCAAGCAAAATTTAATTTGCCCAGGAGAGATTGCACTTCCTTCAACCTCAATTTCCTTCTTCCGTGTGCCTCCTTGACTTCTTGCCGCAATGCCACCACCTTGGTCTCCGGCAGCCTACACTCCATCGCCACGGAATCAATCGTAATTCCTAAGAACACCAGCTCCGAAGTCGGGCCCCCCGTTTTGTCCGCCGCTAGAGGAATACCGAACCTATCCGCCAGATACTGAAGAGTCCCCAACAAGGTCCCGCATCCGCGGGATCCCGGGGGGCCTACGCAAAGGAAGTCGTCCAGATAATGGATGACCGAATTCACCCCCGCCGTCTCTCTAACTGCCCATTCAAAGAATGAACTAAAAGTTTCAAACAGGGCACATGAAATCGAACAGCCCATGGGCAAACAGCGATCGACGAAGTACGCTCCTTGCCAATAGCAACCCAGCAAATGCATACTCTGGGGGTGAACTGGCAACAACCTAAACGCTGCCTCTACGTCCGTCTTTGCCATCAAGGCCCCCTGTCCATACTTCCTCACCCATGATACCGCTGCGTCAAACGATGTATAGGTTACCGCACAAGCTTGCGGGTCGATACCATCGTTTACCGAGCCCCCTTTTGGGTACGACAAGTGGTGAATCATCCTAAATTGCCCCGGTTCCTTCTTGGGTACTACTCCTAAAGGAGAAACTACCAAATTGGACACCGGAGGGACAGCAAATGGACCGGCCATCCGGCCGAGCGCCACCTCCTTCCCCAATTTACCCGACACCACTTCCGTATGTTTTAAAGCCGACCTCAAATTATCCGAAATTGGCGGAACCTCACCCAATACGCTCGGAATCCTAAACCCCTCCCTAAAGCCCGCTTCCAGCAACCTGGCAGCCGCCCGGTCGGGGTATCTACTTAGGAAAGGCAGCATCCTTTCCAGCTTCACCGGCATCGTCCCTTTTTCCAGTGAAATCTCCTGAGCGATTTTTTCGGAAACATCTGGAGAAAGGGTGTGCCGCACTGCAACCGGAACATTCGTGTTTGTAACGACAGGAGTTCCCAAACTTACATGTTCCGTCATTAAACTGCCAACACACCCCTTTCTTTTTTGGGGCCGGCGATCCTGCTGAGGAAGCTCCGCCGGCCCCCCCTTGAAAAAACTGTCCCGCAGCCCGGGGAGAAGTCATCAACTTCATCCACAGGCTGATGTCCTTATGGTCCCATCTAATGGCCGGACGCACCGCTTTTCTCTGGCGAAACACCTCACTGTCCTCGCTAATTTTTGCCAACACTCTGGGAGGGAAACTGCCCCCACATTGTTCACCAACAATTGTAGCAACCATAAAGTCTTCGGCCAAATTCTTACAGAACACCTCAAATCACCAAGCTCGAGCGGTAGTCCAAATCCCAATTGAAGCCTTACAAAGGTTGATGTTCTCAACCTCCTACTCCAAATGGAAAGACAAAGGTATCACGTACATATCCGACCTCCTAGATGGAGATAAACCCAAGTCTTTCTCGACGTTACAGAAAGAGTACCAACTTCCCAACGCAGATGTATTTCTACACATACGCACTCAACACTGCCTCCAATCACTTTCCTCACAGGTGTGTAAAATACCCCAACCTGCTTGGATATACTTGAAATCCCCTACCACACACAAAAAGGGCATTACTATGTTCTATAACTTGCTCCAATCCAAAACTACGTTCTCTACCTCTCTCGCTCTCGTTAGATGGGAAAAAGATCTACAACAAACCTTCACCCTAGATCAATGGGAAAAAGCGGTCCAATCAGTATACAAAGCCACTAGCTGCTCCACTCTCTGGGAACTCGCATACAAACTGACATACCGTTGGTACCCAACCCCCGTCAGACTGTCAAAATTCATCACGACAGAGGATGGCTCCTGCTGGAGGCTTTGTGGCCACCCTGGTGACCTCCTCCACACATTTTGGGCATGCCCCAAGCTCTCCCTCTTTTGGCACTCAGTTTTTCACTTGCTCTCCGAAGTGACGGGCACAACAGTGGAAAAACAACCATCGCTGGCATTACTTTCCTAAACACAGATAAATTCCCCAACCCATCTAGATACATCATGACTCACATACTATTAGCGGCTCGCCTCTGCATAACTAGGAAATGGAAAACCTCAGACCCCCCCTGCCTCCGAGAGGTGATTAACACCACACACGAACACTTTACCCATGAGACTACTCTGACTCTACGACACCATAGCAAAGAGGGTATACTACGTAAATGGCAACAATGGACAGACTGGTTCCAATCCGACAAATTTACTAAAACACTACATCCATGACTTTGTTTATTACTTAAGTTGGGTGAGTTGTATTATACGGGGGCGGGGTTTGCCTCCGCCCGGACACAGTCTAGCACCCTGTGGGGTGTTCGGGCGGAGACACTCCCCTCTCCCTAATTGCACTATGTCTAGACATAACGGCTCATGCCTATTTTCTCTCCTCTCCTTGCTTATTCCTCTTGTTTTTTTTTTGGTTTGTTTTTCTTTCTTTCTTTAATATAGCAATGATTTGTTATAGCTGTAACTTATTGCCTCATGAATCTATATATGCAAAGACCTATAACGTTCATAGTACGACTACTGTTACAGGCTATATACCGGTACGTCATCTTACTTTGGCATCATTACTCTGTTATGTTGAAATATCTATTCGTGTACGATGTTACTGTTGTTCCTTTGTTCTGAAATACAATAAAAATCTATTTTGAAAAAGAAAAAAAAAAAAAATGTGGGAAACTCGGCAATCGTTGCGGAGACACTGCAGCATGTAATCGCTCATGTGTGCCAGGCTGCCCAGAGGCAACGAAAAGCTGTCCTCTGTGGGAGGTGTATCATCTGTGTCCTCTGTATCCCCCCAGCTACGCACCAGTGATGGACATGAGCTGGTCTGGGTGCCACCCTGCTGTGAACATGGTTCCTCCTCCTCCATCTCCTCCTCATCCTCCACCTCGTCATCCTCCAGAACTGTGCCCTTGCTACCGGACAATTGTGTACCTGGCGCTTGTTGGTGCAGGAACCCACCCTCGTAGCCACTTGTGAATGACTGCCCTGAAAGCTTTGGAAATGATCCCTCCCTTTTTTCAAGGAGGCATAGAACTGGGATAGTAACGCTGAGAACGGCGTCATCGGCACTGGCCATGTTGGTGGAGTACTCGAAACAGCGCAACAAGGCACACAGGTCTCGCAGGGAGGCCCAGTTATTGGTGGTGAAGTGGTGCTGTTCCGCAGACCGACTCACGCGTGCGTTCTGCAGCTGAAACTCCACTATCGTCTGCTGCTGCTCGCACAGTCTGGCCAGCATGTGCAAGGTGGAGTTCCACCTTGTGGGCACATCACATATGAGACGGTGAGCGGGAAGGCCGAAGTTACGCTGCAGCGCTGACAGGCGAGCAGCAGTAGGGTGAGAACACCGAAAGTGCACACAGACGGCCCGCACTTTATGCAGCAGCTCTGGCATATCGGGGTAATTTTTAAGGAACCTCTGGATCACCAAGTTCAGCACATGCGCCATGCAAGGGATGTGCGTCAAACCGGCTAGGCCCAGAGCTGCTACGAGATTTCGTCCATTATCGCACACCACCAGGCCGGGCTTGAGGCTCACTGCCACCAACCACTTATCGGTCTGTTGTTCCATGTCCCTCCACAACTCCTGTTTTTTTTTCCCCTAAACAGGAAAGTTTTAAAACTGCCTGCTGTCGTTTACCCCTGGCTGTGCTGAAGTTGGTGGTGAAGGTGTACGCTGACCGGATGAGGAGGCGGTAGAAGATGAGGAGGCGGAGTAGGAGGAGTTAGCAATAGGAGGCAAACTGAAGCGCCCTGCAATCCTCTGTGGTGGAAGGACATGCGCCAAACTGCTATCCGCCTCAGGCCCAGCCGCCACTACATTTACCCAGTGTGCTGTTAGGGAGATATAACGTCCCTGACCGTGCTTGCTGGTCCACGCATCCATAGTTAGGTGGACCTTGCCACAGATGGCGTTGCGCAGTGCACACCTGATTTTGTCTCCCACTTGGTTGTGCAGGGAAGGGATAGCTCGCCTGGAAAAGTAGTGGCGGCTGGGCACGACGGTACTGTGGGACAGCCAATGACATCAGCCTTTTAAAACTCTGCGTCTCCACCAGACGGAATGACAGCATTTCAAAGGTGAGGAATTTTGAAATGCTGGTATTCAGGGCCAGGGATCGCGGGTGGCTAGGAGGGTACTTCCTCTTCTGCTCCAGTGTTTGGGAGATAGAGAGCTGAACGCTTCCATGGGACATTGTGGAGATGGTTGGTGACCCAGGTGGTAGTGTTGCTGGCAGATCCTCTGTTTGCGGGTTGGGAGGTGCCACTGTCACTACAGAGGTGGATGAAGAGGCCGAGACTGCAGCAGAAGAGGAAGCAGGAGGAGCCAGAGACCTTTCTTGGTTTTTGAGGTGTCTACTCCACTGCATCTCGTGCTTTGCACTTAGATGCCTGGTCATGCAGGTTGTGCTCAGGTTGAGAACGTTTATGCCTCGCTTCAGGCTCTGATTGCACAGCGTGCAAACCACTCGTGTCTTGTCATCAGCACATTGTCTGAAGAACTGCCACGCTAGGGAACTCCTTGGACCTGGCTTTGGTGTGCTCGGTCCCTTGCTGCGTTGGGCAGTAGCAGACGTACTGTCTAGGGGATGGACGCTCCGCTTTTGCACCCTGCTCCCTGTTCTGCTGTGCTGGTGGCTCTGTGCGACCACCGCCTCTTCCTCCGAACCACACTGGTCACCTGCATGACGTTGATTCCATGTGGGGTCAAGGACCTCATCGTCCTCCACATCATCTTCAACCCAGTCTTCACCCCTGCCCTCCTTGTCGTTCTGCACAATGGCTAAAGCAGCAGCAGTTGGCACCTGTGTTTCGTCATCATCCGAGACGTGCTGCGATGGTCCTCCCATGTACTCATCATGAAACATAAGTGGTTGGGCATCGGTGCACACAATCTCTTCCACTTCTGGGGCAGGGCTAGGTGGGTGGCCCTGGGAAACCCTGCTAACAGAGTCATCAAAAAGCAGAAGAGACTGCTGCATGATTTGGGGCTCAGACTGATTGGCTGATTTGCAAGGGGGTGATGTGAAAGACTGATGGACATCGGCTGCAGGTGCCAACTCTGAACTTTCATCAGAAGACTGGGTGGGAGACAATGTGAAGGAACCGGAGGCACTGTCAGCAACCCAATCTACTATCGCCTGTACTTGTCCTGGCCTCAACATTCGTACAGCCTCATTAGGCCGAAATACCGCTGCATACTCTGTCGCCTACTCGCACCTGAGGAAGGTGTTTCACTTGTGCGTGTAGCTGGCACAGATCGACCACGTCCTCTCCCTGCAACAGGAACTCCACCAGCAGCACCACGACCGGGGCCACGTCCCTTTTTTGACGATCTCCTCATATTTTCTAAATTTATGATCTTGCCCTAAATGGGTGTTTTTGCAATAGCAGAATACACCCACAGTATGTAAAGCGTGTATCTCAAAAACTGCAGAAAATGCTATGGAAAAAAAAACATTTTCACTCCAATTTTTTTTTTGGGATAGCACGATAGAAGAAATATAGATCAATTGTATATGTCACACTCCTGCACACATGCAGAAAACACTGCAAAATTTTATTTTTTTGCAGTGTTTTTGCAATAGCAGAAAACACCCACAGTATGTACAGGGTGTATGTCACGCTCGGGGTATGGCGGGGAACAGGAGGTGGATCCCCTATGCCAGTGAGGCGATAGCACGGGTTGTATTGGAGGACCGGTTCTAATGTTGCTACTGGTTTTCACCAGAGCCCGCCGCAAGGCGGGATGGACTTGCAGCGGCGGTAGCAACCAGGTCGTATCTTCCAATAGCAACTCGACCACACTGACAGCTGAGACAGGAGAGGTACACAGGAATAGGGCAGAGGCGAGGTCAAACGTCGCAATAGGTCAAGGCAGGCGGCAATGGTTCGTAGTCAGGGGCAACAGCAGAGATCTGGGTACACAGGCAGGAGCAACACAACGCTTTCACTGGGCACTAAGGCAACTCAAGATCTCAAGGACAGGAAGGGGAAGGATGCAGGTGAACCATAATTGGGCCAGGCACCAATTAATTGTGCGCTGGCCCTTTAAGAGGCAACCGAGTCGCGCGCGCGCCTGGGGAGCGGGGACGAGCGCGCTGGAGGAGACAAGCGGCAGGGCAGGCGGGGACGGGTAAGCAGAGCGGGATGCGATCCACGGGCGGACCGGGGACGCCGCGTGGATCGCATCCCAGAGACAGAACAGCGCCTACGGCCAGGGGAGCTGGCCGGGGCGCTGCAGGACGGGGAACGCCGTGAGCGCTCCGGGATGGATGGGACACCCGGAGCGCTCAGGTCTCCCCCTCCTCCTGGAGCTCAAGAACCTGAGGATGAGACCCTTGTCAATGATGTTACCTTCAGGTTCCCAGGACCTCTCCCCAGGACCACAATTCTCCCAATCAACAAGATAGAACCGTTTACCTCGGATGGTTCTAGAGGCAAGGATCTCTTTAACGGAAAAGATGTCGGAGGAGCCGGAGACAGGAGCAGGAGCGGTGACCTTGGGGGAAAAGTGGTTAAGAATAAAGGGTTTGAGGAGGGAAACATGGAAAGATTTGGGAATGCGGAGGGAAGGGGGAAGATGTAGTTTGTAGGACACAGAATTGATCTGAGCCTTGACCTTGAATGGGCCGAGGTAGCGGGGACCCAACTTGTAACTGGGGATGCGGAACCTAATGTACCTGGAGGAGAGCCACACCCTATCACCCGGGGAGAAGACAGGAGGAGGTCTTCTTTTACAGTCAGCATGTTTCTTCATGCGAGAAGAGGCCAGGGCAAGTGACTTTTGGGTCTCCTTCCAGATGGACGACAGCTCTTGGGTGACTTTGTCTACCGCAGGGACTCCGGAAGAAGTGGGGATGGGCGGGGGGGAAGAGGATGGCGGCCGTATACTACAAAAAAGGGTGATTTGGAGGAGGACTCAGACTCCTTCAGGTTGTAAGAAAATTCGGCCCAGGGCAGGAGGTCAGCCCAGTCGTCTTGACGAGCAGAGACAAAGTCTCGCAGGTAGGCCCCCAGGATCTGGTTGACTCTTTTTACTTGTCCATTGGACTGTGGATGGTAGGCAGAGGAGAAGTCCAGTTTGACTTTCAGTTGACCGCAGAGGGCTCTCCAGAACTTGGACACGAACTGAACGCCTCTATCCGAGACGATGTGAAATGGAAGTCCATGAAGACGAAAAATCTGGAGGAAGAAATGTTTAGCGAGACTAGGTGCAGAAGGGGGACAAAATGTGCCATTTTAGAGAAACGATCAACGACCACCCATATGGCTGTATGGCCGTGGGAAGGAGGGAGGTCCGTGATAAAGTCCATAGCTATGTGGGACCAAGGTCGTTCAGGCACAGGCAGAGGGTGAAGAAGACCAGCAGGCTTTTGGTGAAGGGTCTTGTCTCGAGCACATATAGTACAGGCCTGTACGAAGTCCGTCACATCCTTTTTTAAGGAGGGCCACCAGTAATACCTGGAAATCAGTTGGGAGGTTTTCCTAACTCCAGGATGACCGGCCAGATGAGAGGAATGGCCCCATTTGAGGATCTGAAGACAAAGACGTGGAGGGACCAAGGTCTTCCCAGGAGGAACTTGCACCAAGGAGGCAGGAGCAGAAGAGATCAGACACTCAGGAGGTATAATGTGTTGTACAGGAGACTCGGACTCAGAAGTATCGGTGGAACGTGACAGGGCGTCAGCCCTGACATTCTTGTCCGCAGGACGGAAATGGATCTCAAAGTTGAAGCGGGCAAAAAACAACGACCACCTAGCTTGGCGTGGGTTTAATCGCTGGGCCGACTGGAGATAAGAGAGATTTTTGTGATCCGTGAAGATAGTGATGGGATGAACGGATCCCTCAAGGAGGTGTCTCCATTCCTCAAGTGCTAGCTTAATAGCCAGTAACTCACGGTCTCCGATGGAATAGTTCTTTTCGGGGGGAGAAAAGGTCTTAGAAAAAAACCCACAGGTGATGTTCTTGCCCTTGGAGTCTTTCTGAAGAAGCACGGCTCCAGCTCCCACAGAGGAGGCATCGACTTCCAGGAGAAACGGTTTGCGAGGATCAGGCCTGGACAAAACGGGTGCAGAGGCAAAGACAGATTTGAGGTGGTTAAAGGCCTCCTCAGCTGGAGGGGGCCAGGACCTAGGATTCGCATCCTTTTTGGTTAATGCCACAATAGGCGAATCCAAGGAAACGCTGGATGGCCCGTAGTCCGATAGGACGTGGCCAGTTCAGGACAGCAGAGAGTTTCTCCGGGTCCATTTGGAGACCTTGTCCAGATACCAAGTAACCCAGGAAGGGAAGACTGCAACGTTCGAAGAGACATTTCTCTAGTTTGGCGTAAAGATGGTTCTCCCGAAGCCGTTGGAGCACTTGACGAACCTGAAGACGGTGTTCCTCCGCCGCAAGGCGGGATGGACTTGCAGCGGCGGTAGCAACCAGGTCGTATCTTCCAATAGCAACTCGACCACACTGACAGCTGAGACAGGCGAGGTACACAGGGACAGGGATAGGGCAGAGGCGAGGTCAAACGTAGCAATACGTCAAGGCAGGCGGCAATGGTTCGTAGTCAGGGGCAACAGCAGAGATCTGGGTACACAGGCAGGAGCAACACAACGCTTTCACTGGACACTAAGGCAACTCAAGATCCGGCAAGGACAGGAAGGGGAAGTGGGTACATAAGGATGCAGGTGAACCATAATTGGGCCAGGCACCAATTAATTGTGCGCTGGCCCTTAGTAACATATGCAGTGCTCAGTAACATATGCAGTGCTGGTGCACTGAGCTTGCAGATAAAAGTTATATTTTGTCTGGCACTGGCCTCATGGCACTGTAAAAAGACTGTGCACTGCAACCCAGCCAGGGTAGCATTGATTTAGGAATCTGGATAATTCTCTCTCCCTCAAAAAAGACACTCTCTATCTATGTAGATCGCTCGCTGACTATTACTAATTAGAAGATATTTCAGGAATGTGGACTGACTCCTATCAGACTGACTCCTATCATGAAATTCTCTCTCAACAGCAGCCAGGAACCTGTCTAAAGCAGAGTGACGCGCTGTGCTGTGTGCCTGTACCTTATACAGAGGCTGGGTCACATGCTGCACTGGCTTCTAAGGGCACACTAGTAAAACTAACGTGGATTTGCTGCCCTGCAGCTTTTAAAAAGGTGCCAATACATCGCCGAACACCGCACCCGAACCCGAACATACAGTCAATTGTTCGGATTCGGGTCCGGGACCCGGACACCCAAAAGTCCGGTACGGACCCAAACTTTACAGTTCAGGGTTCGCTCAACCCTACTCATTACCTATTGTCGGGAGGACATTGTAGCCTGAGCACCCTTTTGTGGACTGCAATCGATACTGAGGACATTCCCCTGTTCAGAGCCCTGCACCATTTGTATGTTTACTGTTCTACTAGAGAGTCCATCTACCAGGCCCAGCAGACAGATTCTGGGAGAGGGGAAAAAAGGAATCATTACTACTGAACTGATGAGAGTAACCACCGTCTCCCTGTATTACTTGATGACTGAACATGTCCAAATAATATGAAAAAAGTTCTCTCACTGCGTGATCCCACCTCCAGCAAGCTGGGGAAAGAGATGGGTTGAGTCTATGAATTTGATGGGTGTATAGTAAGCTTGGAGTGCGATCTTGAATTGTATTAACTGATCTCTAAAAGAGACCAGCTGTTTAAAAGGCACAACCCACATGCCAGTCCAATCCTAATCATCTTGATCTGGGATGTCGCCAAGTAATTTTTTTGGAAGCAAGGACAAATCTGGAAGTGCCACCATGAGGAGGTGCATATAGAGCGTTGAGGAAGGTTTTGTGAGAGAATTAGTTCTTTCAGATCCGAACATTCTACCCGATGTCTAAAAATATAATATAATAGGATGGAATGTTATAATCAGAGCAAAAGGAAACAAAGGCCTTCAGTACCCTGTTATAAACAATGTGAGAAATTAGATTTAATCTGAAATTTAGCCCAAGCCTGAGGGTCAGGCAGGGTATAAAAATGTGATAAATTTGGATTGTTCCAAAGTGGGGTATGAGGGGAGACAGAGGTTAAAGCCTGAGTCTCTAGGCAAAGACCTGCATTCCCAGGTTTTAGGGCAGTCAACATTGAAGGAGTAAGGGGCCTTGGGGCCACAAAGTACCAGAGCTTGTAAGGCTTCCAGGGAGCCCAGGATGGCTGCCTCAAGTATCTAACATGAGTTAAAGAAATCCGGTTAGATCCATCTTGGTCCAAACTATTTAACCTCTTCATGTCGGCGGTACGCATATATATGGCCTCTCGGCGGGTGGGCCTTAATACCAAGCGACCACAAATATGCGTACCAGAATGTAAACACGCTCCCAGCATATCTCTACTTGTGATCAAGAGCTTTCCGACCATGTGACCGATGTGACAGCCAAACAGAAACCTCTTAAAGGGCCAAGAGACACCGGCGTTAAGGGGTAAGAGTAAAATGAAAGCAGGAGTTAGGCTTTAGGACTGAATATTCAGGTTCTCACAGATGTGACTGGTTTGCTTTAAGATATTTTATGTAATATTTAACAAGTATGAAAACCTATTTTAGATTATTTGAACCTGATCTGAAAGTGAGCAATTACTTTTGAAAATTGTAGTTGATGGTTTTTCTTTTCTCTATTTAAAATATTTTAGTACAAGGCTTTGAAAAGGCTACCGTTTAACTTATAACGCAAAACTTTTAACTCTCGTTTAAACAACTTCAAGGCACTATCTCTGTTCTAAATCCCTGTATAAAAGTTCAGAGTTCATATTATGTTCTGGGGAGCTTCAAGTCTTTTCAAAATTGAAATGAAAGGAAGCAATATTATCCTTTCTTTCTGTATATATTATAGGATGTTTCAAAAAGTATGACGGTTTTAATAAAAATGTGTGAAGAATTTAGAGCACCTGCTTTACCCCCTACTCCCCTTACACTTCTGAATACATCTATTGTGGGGCCATGATGTTGTGGGGCCATGTTTAAAATTACCATGTCACCACAGTATCACTTATATATTCAACATGTCTTCTAAAAGACAATTGTACATACTTGTCTATTTGATAGCTAATTTTTTTAAAAGCTATTACTTCATTGATCGTTGTCCTCTGCAAGTATGCGACCCATCAGATGGGTTAAATACGTGCTTACAAACGTGGTTCTTCCAATTGGCTCAATTGTCCTCTAGTGATGTACAAACCAACAGGTGGTGGGGGAGCAGAGATTACCACCCAGAGATTATTCACCCAAGTGTGAATACTTGCATTTGCGTAGAAAACAATATTTTATAACCACTTGCTGTCCACCGTACATATATACAGCCTGTCAACAAGTTATACCAAGTTCATGGCTGCAGGCATGATCTTATGTTTTTTTTTCTAGCTTCCAATTGTCTGTCTAGTAAAAGTGACCTGGGTGGCTCTACGGCTGCCTGATCAATTTTACAATTGTAAAAAGGGCCCCCTCCCTCGCACCACCACCTGTGGTGGTTTTAGGGCTTTTTTATTCCTCTGGGGAGCCAAGGACTGCAGTAAACAGCTGGAATGGCTTCACACAGTGGTCATGGGCCATCTCTGCTGCAACTAATGAAGACAGAGGCGATGATGATTTTGTCAGTTCTGGTTTCAGAGCTGTCATTCCCTGGCTGTAACTGTAATGATGTTTTGCTGCTCAGGAGGGCAGGGGAGACATTTAGGGTTTGATGGCCACCTGATTTATCCATAAAAAGTATCTGTCATGTGCCCAAAACTAGCACATGTGGGACTTGTTAACTCCCTTTTTAATTAAATAAATACAAATTGGTAAACCAGTTTTTAAAAGCATCTCACCTGTCACATTCTTCAAAACAGGGAATAGACACCTTCTGACCTTGAAAGGACTATGACAAATATATGGCAGATTTCCCATGGACGCCAGGAAATTGAGTGATTTCTTACAGAAACTCCCAAACTGCACTCTAATGACACCTTAACACCATTTGAATCTATATGCACATCCACTAGGGACTCTCAACATCTACTATCACAAATATACAGACACCTAGTTGTTAACAACTCCCAGACGATTCCCTACTTTGTATGGGAATGGGAACTAGAGCTAGGATTAGAATTCACTCCACACCAGTTGCAAAAAATTATTGAATTGTTCCATGTGTCCTCAATACGCTCTAATGCCCCATACACACGGTCGGAAAATCCGACCACAAAATCCATCGGATTTTTTCCGACACTGGTGTTGCATACACACGGTCGGACAAAGTTGTCGGAAAATCCGATCATTCTGAACATGGTGACGTTTGTTGCCTACGACGGGACTACGTAGAGGCTAGTAGCCAATAGCTTTGGTCTTGTAATGTGATCTGAGCATGCGTGGCACTTTGTCCGTCGGAATTCGCTACACACGATCGGAAAAAGTCCGATAGAACTTTGTTGTCGGAAAATTTGAGAGCAGGATCTCAAACTTTATCCGTCGGAAAATCCGACGGAAAAAGTCCGATGGAGCCTACACACGGTCGGAATTTCCGACAACATTGTCCGATAGGACATTTTCCGTCGGAAAATCCTACCGTGTGTATGGGGCATTAGACTCAAGAATCTTGAAACACAAACACTGTAGCTGCTGACTTTTAATAAGGACACTTACCCGTCCAGGGAGCCCACGATGTTGGCCCCCCGAGGCTGATCTGTCCATTGGCTTGGGTGCAGGCGCCCCCATTGTAACTAAGAGAAAGCGGCATTGGAGCCTGCAGGCTTCACCGCCGGTTTCCTACTGTGCATGCGCAAGTCCCGTGGCGCTTTCTGAATGGCCCGTCATCTTCTGGGATACACACAGGTCCCAGAAGACAGTGGAGTGAAGGAGGAAATGATGCTGTGGGCCGCAGCCAAGGTAGGAAGTACACTCAGTACTTCACATAAGGTAAGTAAAAATAAAAAAAATTAAAAATAATTATCCAAAAAGGAGTGGTGGAGGGGTGGTCATTCCTTTAAGAACAACTTGTAAAATAGGGTGGAAATTCCTTTCTCGCTAGTACAAAACACCTTCACTACCTGCTAAGATTTTCCCAAGTATAGATCGTAACTGTTGGAGAGGTTGTGCCCAGGAAGGCATTTTTATGCAAGTATTGGGGTATTGCCCCAAAATTAAAAAAATATGGAGGTAAATATCACCATGGATCCATAAAACATTCTTCTTAAACCTATCCAACTGACCCCCTACATTACTTATTCCATGACACCCCATCCTCTCTCAAATAATATAAATTTAGCATTACCCCACAGCTTTTAACCAGCCCCGGACCAATTTGCAGCCAAAGGACCAGGCCCCTTTTTGCGATTCAGCACTGCATCGCTTTAACTGACAATTGCGAAGTTGTGCGACGTGGCTCCCAAACAAAATTGGCGTCCTTTTTTTTCCCACAAATAGAGCTTTCTTTTGGTGGTATTTGATCGCCCCTCTGGTTTTAATTTTTTGCGCTATAAACAAAAATAGAGCGACAATTTTGAAAAAAATTCAATATTTTTTACTTTTTGCTATAATAAATATCCCCCAAAAATATATAAAAAAACATTTTTTTTCCTCAGTTTAGGCCTTCTACATATTTTTGGTATAAAAAAAAAAATCGCAATTAGCGATTATTGATTGGTTTGCGCAAAAGTTATAGCGTTTACAAAATAGGGGATAGTTTTATAGCATTTTTATTAATATTTTTTTTTTTACTAGTAATAGCGGCGATCAACGATTTTTATTGTGACTGCGACATTATGGCGGACACATCGGACATTTTTGACACATTTTTGGGACCATTGTCATTTATACAGCAATCAATGCTATTTAAATGCATTGATTCCTGTATAAATGACACCGGCAGTGAAAGAGTTAACCACTAGGGGGCGGGGAGGGGTTATGGTGTGTGACGTGTGTTTTTTTTTACATTAGGGGGCGGGGCTGATGTCTGACGTCATTGATCGGCTTTCCCAATGACAGGGAACAGCCGATCAATGACAGGCAGAGTAGGAAGCGCGGGGAGAGGTTTGTTTACACAGACCTCTCCCCGTTCTTCAGCTCTGTGACCCGATCGCGGGACACCAGCGGCCGTGGTCACAGAGCTCCCGACCGGGTCGCGAGCGCGCCCCCGCCGGTGCGCGTACGACCCACGGCTAGGCTCTTAAAGGGCCACGTACCTGTACGTGGTTTTGCCTAGCCGTGCCATTCTGCCGACTTATATCGGCGTGAGGCGGTCGGGAAGCGGTTAAATGTGGCTAAAAGCCTTATACCAAAATTTTGGAAACAAACCCATCGCCCCACAAGACTGGAGGCGGGAGGTAGACAAGGTAATGGGGGCAGAGAGATGGGTTTTCATTGGTCAGAATAATCAAGAGATATTCCAAAACATCTGGTCTGGCTGAATGTACTGCTATATAGAGAGGGGGCGGGGCCGGGCCGCAGCTCCGTGTCTGAATGGACACACAGAGCTGTGACTTGGCTTGGGTGCCCCCATAGCAAGCTGCTTTCTGTGGGGGCACTCGACAGGAGGGAGGGGTCAGGAGCACAGAAGAGGGACCAGAGAAGAGGAGGATTGGGGCTGCTCTGTGCAAATCCACTGTGCAGAGCAGGTAAGTTTAACATGTTTGCTTTTTTTCATAGAAAAAAAATGAGACTTTACAATCACTTTAACCACTTGCCGACCAGCTCACACCGATATATGTCAGCAAAGTTACACTTTCCCACGAATCGCCGTATGGGTACGTCTTTTCCTTTTAGACCCATAGCAGGCACGCGCATCCGCTGCATGGCGGGGGACCCGATGTGCGTGGCCGGCCACCAGCGATAGCGCGCACAAGAGCAGGAACAGGGATTTGTGTGTGTAAACACACAAATCCCTGTTGTGACAGGGAAGGAGATACAGATCGTCTGTTCCTACTAAGTAGGAACAACGATCTGGCTCCTCCTCTAGTCAGTCCCATCCCCTCACAGTTAGAAACACACCAAGGGAACACATTTAACCCCTTGATCGCCCCTAGTGTTAACCCCATCCCTGCCAGCGACATTTACACAGTAATCAGTGCATTTTTATAGCACTGATCACTGTATAAATGTCAATGGTCCCAAAAATGTGTCAAAAGTGTCCGATCTGTCCGCCGCAATGTCACAGTTCCGCTAAAAATCACAGATCACCGCCATCACTAGTAAAAAATAAAATCATAAAAATGCTGTAAATCTTTCCCATAGTTTGTAGACGCTTATTGCGATTTTTTTTTACCAAAAGTATGTAGACGAATATATATATTGGCCTAAACTGATGAAGAAATTCATTTATTAAAAACATTTTGGGGATATTTATTATGGCATAAAGTAAAAAATATTGTTTTTTTTCCAAAATTATCGCTCTTTTTTTTGCTTAAAGCGCAAAAAATAAAAAACGCGGAGGTGATCAAATACCACCAAAAGAAAGCTATATTTGTGGGAAAAAAAGGATGTCAATTTTGTTTGTGTACAGCGTCGCACGACCGCACAATTGTCAATTAAAGGAACGCAGTGCCGTATCACAAAATGGCCTGGTCATTAAGCAGGAAAATCTTCCGGCCCATAAAGAGGGAGTCCGGTGAAAATTATTTTTTTAAAAGTCAGCAGCTACAAATACTGCAGCTGCTGACTTTTAAAATAAGGACACTCACCTGTCACAGGGTCCAGCGATGTCGACACCCGAGACCGAACCGTCCCTCGGTCTTCGGATGCTGCCGCCGACATCTTGGGGATGGGAATCAGGAAATCAGGAAATGAAGCTTTGCGGCTTCACTTCCCGGTTCCCTACTGCGCATGCGCGAGTCGCGCAATGCGATAGGAATGCTCCGCGCTGTCTCTGGGACCCGTGTGTGTCCCAGCAGACAGTGCGGCTGGACAGGAAGAGGCATAGACTCCCGTGGGAGTCTATGCCCGGAAGTGGGTGAAAATACTTGTCTTAGACAGGTATCTGCACCCCCCTCCCCCCTGAAAGGTGCCAAATGTGACACCGGAGGGGGGGGGGGGAGGGTTCCGATGAGCGGAAGTTGCACTTCAGGGTGGAATCCCGCTTTAAAGTGGTTAAAAACCTCAATTTTTTTTTTTTTTTTTTTTTTATGGAATTTTTTCTGCACACAGAATATAGAGCTAAACCCTCCTATCGTTTTCAGCTAAGGAAGCTGCCATGTTGGCCTCTGTTTAATCTGCAACTGCTATGATGCTGCACATGTGATCAGTTATGACACCAGCCATTGGATGGTTTGACAATTTGATTGAGAACACAAACAATGTGACGGCTAGCATTTTCGGCATGCCGGGAATATTAACAGTTTTTTTAAACAATCAAATCAATGGGTTTACTTCTGCTATAACTAAATAACTAACTAATTAACTAAATAAATAGATTCAGTACATCTCTGCAACATTTGTCCAGGTTTTATCAATATTCTGCATGTACATAAAACATCTATTGCTCTGCCAAAATGCACATAGCTGTTGAAGGCTAACAGCATACAGCATTTTATGGACTGTAATTTACAAAAAAATTATGTCAACCCTGCCAAGTTGTCTTTTGCCAAAGTACTGTAATCCAAGATAAGAACTGGTAGGGCTGATAAGACTTCTTGAGATGACACAGAAAGTGTGCATAAGATGTAGGACAGCTTTGAGTTTCTGACGAGATCAACTGGTATTTTTTGCAATTATTGAACAAATATATAAATAGGAACGACTCATAGCAACCATCAACTATTGAGATAATAAATATAATGTACAAAAGGAATATAAAATGCAGTGGTTAGTGTAACAGACAGGGCATGAATCAGCAATCATACAGAATGCAAGGGGTTAGGATCATAAATTGTACAGTGTGCAGGTGTCAGGGATCTACAGAGAGCAAGGCTTAGAAGTATGTAATGAAAAGAATGCAGGAGAAGGTGATGGGGGGGGGGGGGTCCAGAGGTAGATATAGTCAGCAATGAACATATTCCAGAGGTAGTATTGGGGGCATTAGTGGTAGGTTGACTAAAGCATATGAACCTGAGGTAAATATAGTAACAAGTCCTATTTGCTATCTCGGAACACCCAATAAGAGGACAGTATGCGTCTAAACTAGGTGTGAAGTTGTTCACCAATGCCAGGAGCCTGGCGGACAAGATGGGTGAACTAGAAATACTGTTGAACAAGGAGAATTTAGATTTTGTCGGAATTTCAGAGACCTGGTTTACCAGCTCTCATGATTGTCTGGCAACCATTCAAGGGTATTCCCTTTATCGCAGGGATAGAGAGGGTAAATAAGGGGGAGGGGTATGCCTATATATCAAGCATAATGTACAAGTAAATGTGAGAGATGACATCAATAATGGAGCTAGGGAGGAGGTGGAGTCCTTATGGGTAGAGCTCCAAAGGGATGAAGCTAAAGGGAAAATAATACTGGAAGTATGCTATAGGCCCCCTAACCTGAGAGAGGAGGGGGAGACGGATATCCTATCACAATTTGGATTAGCAGCAAGGATGGGAAGTGTTATCATAATGGAGGAATTTAATTATCCAGACATAGACTGGGCGGAGGGAACCACACATTCGTCTAAAGCCCCATACACACGGTCGGATTTTTGCATGGATTCTGTCCGATCGGACAATGTTGTTGAAAAATCAGACCGTGTGTATGCACCATCGGACAGTGTACGTCGGATTGTCCGACGGACAAAGTCCTATCTCCTGCTGGATAGATTTTCCGACAACACGGTCCGATCACACCAAATCCGATCGTGTGTACGGTTGTCCGACGGACAAAGTGCTACGCATGCTCAGAAGAAATTCTGTGACGGAAGCGCTCGGTCAGGTAAAACTACCTTTCCTAATCGACACAGCACATTCGTCACGCTGCAATGTTAAAATTTCTTTAATGCAGCGCATTCTCTTTTTCTTTACAATGCAACAAGAATGACATGTTTTAGCTGCTCCTATTCACCCGCACTTTTCACAAACTTAGTTCTTTATTACTTTTCAGGATTTATACACTACATGTTTATTTTTACTCAGATCGTAAAAGAATCTTTGTTATATTTTTAGCATGATTTGTCTTTATTTCTTTTTTATTTTTTGGGAATACATATTTGAAGGAGATTTTTTTTTTTTTTGGAGGTGGGTTGTGTGTCTCAACTTAGCAAAACCACATTATTAACATTTGTATTTGTTGCTTAAATTTACTAGGAGTTTGTTGGTTGTTGGTGTCCCTTGTTAATTATACTTTATGATTAGTGAAATGTACCTGCCTACTCAAAGAAAAACTGTCATTGTAGAAAAGTAAAACACAATAGGCAATGATTATTTCAAATCCAAAAAACCTTTATTTAGGTCTCAGCTACAAACCAAAGAGGAACGCAGCCATGGTGAAACTTGGGGAATTTGTAAAGCCTTGGACCCCCACGGCAACCATCATTTTTCAAGCGTAGAAAATTGGGGGCCTGAGGAGTACGTATATTAAGGGGAGTGCAATCTGGTCCTGAAGTCCAAAACATCCGGAACTGCAGCAGATGCCATCTAGGTCTCCAGGCTCTGGTACTACGAGAGGCTCCATCTTCTCCCAGAACAGACTGAATCCAGGTCGTCACTCTCAGGTCTTCCTTGCACGCTTCCTTGCACGCTGTGGCTGTCGTGCTGGTGGGGTGGCAGAAGGAGGAGGAGGAGGAGCATGGTAACTATGGCAAACATGTGTGAGGGGAGTCATCTCCCTAGCCATCCCCTTATTTAGGACATGGAGGATGAGCCCCTCACACATGTTGCGTTGCCTCACCTCCATACCCATCATCTTCGTGACAACCACGGAGCCAAAGGTCTCCTCGTCGGTGGGTGTGGCATGTAGGGAGGCTGAAGCCTCTCTGATCATCCGTAGCACTGACTCTCCCGCATCACCCCCCCTTCTCGCCCTTCTGTATGGAAGGCGGAGGGGAGGGATTTGTGAGTCAGTCAGGCTCCGAGGCCTAGCCCCCTCTTGGCTGCCACTACCCACCTCTTGGCTGCCACTAACCCCTTCCTCCTCCTGACTGCCACCTTCCACAGCCACCTCCTGGCTGAGGTCTTCCTGTGTATGAAAAAAGAACATCGTTTCAGTTATTTGTTCATCAAACACACACAATTCTCATCTAGTGACTGGTGCAAAATGTTTACAAATAGAAAACCATACAATTCTCAGCCCTGCAGTTTAGATTCTGGCCCCAAATGTCTCCAACACTACTGTCTGTTGATATGTCAAACACGTTAGGAAGTAACCACTTGGGGATCCTGAATTAAGTGAACTTCATTCATTATTCACATAAATGGTAACAAAACTACTATACCTGGAACAAGCTGGGCTCCTCCACCTCTTCCAGACTGGAAGGCCCAGGTTGCTCCTCGGAAGCCTCATCAGGGGTGGGCTGCGCGCAAGGAAGCGTGGAAGGAGGAGTCGAGAGTGGCTCCGTGACATCAGCCTGGTCTTTGAGAAAATGTAGACTCTCATAGTACCAGAGCTTGGGGGCATAGACCTCATCTGCTGCAGTTGCAGTTTCTTCCGACTTCCGGACCTTCTTGCGCTCCCTGATATACGCACTCCTCAGGCTGCCAATTTTCTTTCTTATATCATCAACAGTTGCCGCGGGGAACCTTGGCTTGACAAATTCCACAAGTTCCTCCAGGGCTGCGTACCTCTTTGCTTTGATGCTGTAATGGGGGTGTTTAGCCTGCCATAAAATGGGAAATTCCCTGTATTTCTCAATGAAGAGGGGGAGAAAACTCACGTCGTTGAATCCCTTCATAATCTCTGCAAGACACAAGACCACACAAAACACTATAAATTATGTCAGGATAAACTCTCCAAATCTTCTCCATAAAGAAGCCTCAAGTTCGAATCAGTCTAGGCTAGTTATGTACCCACGTCAAATTGTACCTTCGTTTCTAGTGATCGTCTCGTGCGTGAGCTTTCTCTCCCCCTCGTCTCCCAGATCGTGGCTACGACACAGGCGTGTGACGTTTTATATCCAGTGCGCATGCGTCAAACTCCGCCCGCCCCTGACGATCTTTCTCGTCTATTCCCCACCCCTTCTCTTTACGGCGCAGTGGGGAGAGCACATGGCGGGGACACAGCAGGTGCGCCACAAATATCCCACCAATGAGGAGGAGGACGAGGAAAGTCCGGAGGCAGAAACGTCCCGATCCCGGAGCCTGAAATTCAAGGCCTCCAATATGTCATTTGGAGAAATGTTGGAGATGGTGGACATATTAAAGAGGAGCGACTATGATGGGAAGTATGGGCCTTACCTCAACCCCAATGTCCGCAAGGCCAAGATCATGTCTAAAGTTGTGAGAAGGCTGTACAATAATTTTGGGGTACAACGATCCAAGGAGCAACTGAGGAAACGCTGGTCAGACCTGAAACTGAGGGAGGCCGATCAGTACCGAAAGATCAAGCGAATTCTTCAAAAAAGTAAGTAGTTGTGTTTTGTGTTTGATTTCTTGCTTGCATACTGCTCCATGTGGTTTTATTTTTACAAAGTTGTACATTCCAAAATGGCCACTTTCATGTTCGTCTGTGCATTCGATCGTACTCAGCCTCGATCTTTCTGCCACTGTCATGGTCGTGTGTGTGTGTCCATTCGATCGTACGCAACCTCGATCGTTCGGTCACTTATAATACGAGGTTTGGGGAAGTTTTGATTGAAAGGAAGTTTCTTCTCACTAGAGATGTCATCAAGAACGTAAAGCAAATTTATTCAATGTAAAGGAGAGGTCACTCAGTAGCTGTTTACCCATCTGGACTCTAGAGCACTAGTGCTGGGACACCCAAACCCCCTTTTTATTATGCTTTTCCACACATGTGCTCCAGTGGATACTAGAGGGGGGTCTCCATCAGACAAACTTCTACCAAAAAGCTAGTAAGTTTAGCACCTTTACAAAGTGACTACATTCATGTTGTTCGCATTTGTAACTGGCCAAACAAAAATAGTGGTCCTCACTTTCAAGCAATGTTTGTCATTTCCTATTTCTGCCCTCAATAGATTGTGTTGCTAAATCTTCCTTTTGTACATTCTCATAGGGGAGCGAAAACTTGGGCTGTCTGATGAAACCCCAAAACCAACACCTCCCAAAAAAGGGGAAAGAGCAGAAGCAGAGGAGGAGGAAGGAGAGATCATCGAACTTGGAGAACTTGTCACCACAACAGGTGAGTGTGGGAGAACACAGCTACTGGTAAGCTAATCAATGTATGGCTGTGTCAGAGGTACTCACCCGGGCCGATATGCTGAGAGCTGCTCCCCTTGCGACTAAGCGCACGATGCCTCTGGAGTGGGTACAGAGGACACCGGGCTCAAAGATGCACGGGTTGCCAGCAGGAGTGTAGCAGGTGGTGTGCAGTAGCGTCGTAGACCAGGAGAGGCTGAAGCTGCACTGGGAGTAGACACCTGGCAGGGTTGTGATCAGGTAGAGGTTGCAGAGGTACCAACACGTATACTGAAGGAGGACCCTCGGGAGCATAGGAGAACTGCAAGTCCTGAACACTGAGCGGGAGATAGTCCAGCAAGCAGGCCGAGGGTCAAACACAGGCAACCAGGCAGTAGAAGTATCCAAAGGCAAGCCGGGGGTCAAACACAGGTAAGTAACTCAGAGAATGTCCAGGAGGCAAGCCGGGGGTCAAGCACAGGTAAGTAACTCACGGAAGGACCAGTAGACAGGCCGAGGGTCAAGCACAGGTAATCAAGCAGTAGAGGAATCCAGGAAGCAAGCCAGGGGTTCAAACACAGGTAAGTAGCGGTAGCGGTAGTCAGGAGGATTCCGGGTCGGCACTGGTAGTCAGGTAGATGCAGGGTACAGGATACAGGATACAGGATACTGGACTGGAGACAGGACTCAGAAGAGACAACAAACCAGCAATTTGGAAGCGGACAGGGAAGGCCTTTTATAGGCCAGGTAACTGGTCAGGTGGGATACCCGGACGAGTGCGCATGCGCACTCGTCTTCCGTCAGCGCCGCGCACAGTGGTGAGGCGTACTGGCTGGGTTGTGACAGATACCCGAGAGCCGCGGACCCGCGCATGCGCACCTGTTACCCGGCGTACCTGTAAACTTCGTTGCGCCGCTCTACCGCGCGTGCGCAGCCCTGGAACCCGGCGGAGAGACCTGGTATTTCCCTGACAGTGCCCCCCTCCTAAGGGCAGCCTCCGGATGCCCACTTCAGGATGTCTTTGGTGATATTCCCGGATTAAGCGGGGGGCATGAATGTTTTCGGATGGCTCCCAGGAGCAGTCTTCCGGGGGATACCCCTTCCATTTAACAAGATATTGGACCTGCCCTCTTCTTCTTCGGAGATCCAGAATTTTCTCAACCTCGAATTCTTCCTCTCCTTGGATGGTGATGGGAGGAGGAAGTGGCGTTTGCCTATCAGGGAAAGAATTAGCAATTATGGGTTTCAGCAAAGAGGCATGAAAAACTGGGTGAATCCTATAGGAACTGGGGAGATCTAGTTCAAAGGCCACTGGGTTGATCACCCTCTTGACCTCAAAGGGGCCGATGAACCTGGGACCCAATTTCCGAGAAGGACAAGGGAGTTTTAAATTAGCGGTTGATAACCAAACTTTCTCACCAATCTGGAAAGGCGGACATTCCTTCCTGCCCCGGTTGTATTGTACCTCATAACCCTTCTGTGCTTCCTTCATGGCCTGTTGGATCCGGGTGAAGTTGTCTTGGATACTTTTGACTAGGTCCTGTGCAGCTGGAGTAGGGACGTCTGGAATGGAATCTGGAAGAAAAGAAGGGTGATAACCGTAGTTTGCCCAGAAGGGCGTCTGATTAATGGCAGAATGCAAAGAATTATTGTAGGCAAACTCCGCGTAGGGTAGTAAGCCTGACCAGTCATCTTGGGAGTAAGAGCAAAAACACCTCAGGTATTGCTCGAGGGTTTGATTCGTGCGTTCAGTTTGACCGTTGGATTGGGGGTGATATGCTGAAGACATGGAAGTCCTGATTTCAAGGGATTTGCATAGGTCTCTCCAGAACCTAGAGGTGAACTGTACCCCTCGGTCCGAGGTGATGTTAGCTGGAACTCCGTGTAACCTTATAATTTCCCTGATGAAGATGTCAGTAGTAGCGGAAGCCGAGGGAGTACCTTTCATGGGTAGGAAGTGAGCCATCTTTGAGAGACGGTCAATGACAACCAGAATCGTGGTGAAGGAATCTGAAGGGGGTAAATCCACGATGAAGTCCATGGAAATCTCCTTCCATGGACGTTCCGGGACAGATAATGGACGTAACAGACCCCAGGATTTAGTGTTGGACCCCTTGTTCCTTTGACAAATGTTGCAAGAGAGAACGTATTCCTGACAGTCTTTTCTCCAGCCCGGCCACCAGTAAGATCGACCTACCAAGTCCACTGTTTTCTGTACTCCAAAATGGCCGGACATCTTGTGGTCATGAAGGGTCTGCAGAACTTGGAGTCTGACAGGAGGAGGGACAAAGATTCGGGCATGGGCCCAGAGTAAATCCTGCTTCCTTTCAAGAAAAGGTAATGTGGGAGAAGAGAACTGGTTGGAAGCCTGTTTGAGGGCTGTGGTTAAGTCAGGCTGAATGGCATGGAGAAAATTGTGGGCGGACAGGATAGTAGCAGGTTCTTTCGAGGATTCAGTGTCCAGAAACATACGGGATAAGGCATCCGCCTTGCCATTCTTGGAGCCAGGACGGTAAGTGATGTGGAAATTAAATCGGGAGAAGAACAAGGCCCAGCGGGCCTGTCTGGGTCTAAGGCGTTTTGCAGCCCTGAGGTACTCCAAATTGCGGTGGTCAGTGAAGATGAGGATGGGTTGGGAAGCTCCTTCAAGCAGGTACCTCCATTCCTCGAGAGCGAATTTAATCGCAAGTAATTCCCGGTCGCCTACATCATAATTCTTTTCAGGGGGACTTAGTTTTCGGGAGGAAAAGGCGACTGGGTGAAGGAGGGCCTTTGGGCCACTTCTCTGCGATAGGATTGCTCCTAAAGCAGAGTCTGAAGCGTCCACCTCTAGGACGTAAGGGAGTTCGGGGTCAGGGTGCTGTAAGATGGGTGCAGAGGAAAAGAGTTCCTTGAGCTTCTCAAAAGCGCTCTGCGCTTGGGGAGTCCACTGGAACTTAACTTGCTGGCGAGTCAGTTGGGTGATTGGGGACACAATGGCAGAAAATCCCTGAATGAACCGTCTATAAAAGTTGGCAAAGCCGATAAAACGTTGGACTGACCTCTTGTCCGTGGGAGCAGGCCAATCCTGGATGGCCTTCACTTTTTGGGGATCCATCAGTACTCCTCCAGTGGTTATGATGAAGCCCAGGAACTGGATGGTAGCAGTCTCGAACTCGCATTTCTCTCCTTTGACGTAGAGCCCGTGTTTGCGGAGGATGAGAAGAACTTTCCGGACATGTTGACGATGGGCTTCTAGGGAATCGGAGAAAATCAAGATATCATCAAGATATACAATGAGGAAGTTATCCAAATACTCACGAAAAATGTCATTGACAAGGTGCTGGAAGGTAGCTGGGGCATTACAAAGTCCAAACGGCATGACCAGGTACTCAAAATGGCCGAATCTGGACCTAAAAGCCGTCTTCCACTCATCCCCAGAGCGTATTCTAACTAAATTGTAGGCCCCACGAAGATCCAGCTTGGTAAACACTTTGGCAGTCCTGAGCCGTTGAAAAAGTTCGGGAATGAGCGGAAGTGGGTACCTGTTCTTGATAGTAATTTTATTGAGTTCCCTGTAATCTACACAGGGTCTGAGGGAACCGTCTTTTTTTTCAACAAAGAAGATCCCAGCCCCTGCTGGCGAAGAAGATGGTTGGATGAACCCTTTGGCAAGATTCTCGTCGATATATACCCGTAGGGCTTCAAGCTCAGTTTCAGACAAAGGGAAAATCCTTCCGAAGGGGATCTCAGCCCCTGGTAGGAGATCAATCGGACAATCGTATGAGCGATGAGGGGGAAGAACTTCGGCCTTTTTTTCATCGAAGATGTCCATAAAGTCTTGGTAGGGTGTTGGGACGTGTTGCAGGTCCTTGGCACTGGGTTGCAAAGCAAGATGGGTGAGAGGTACTGCGGGTTGATCCGGAAGGCAGTGCTGCAAGCAGTAAGAGGAGGAGAACTCCACTTCCTTGTTGACCCAGTCAATCCGAGGGTTGTGAGCCAGTAGCCAGGGGTACCCCAGGATGATGGGGAACATGGGAGAATGGATAATGTCAAAACGTAAGAGTTCCTGATGACCTGATTTGGTGCAGGTCAGGATGGGAGCGGTTTCCTGGGTAACCGGTCCCGAGCAGGGTGGAGAGCCATCAGCTAGCTGGATCTGAAGAGGTTGTTTCTTGGTAGCTAAAGGGAGGTTCAGGTGTCGTGCCAGGGTCAGGTCCATGAAGCAACTGCAGGCTCCAGAGTCAAGGATGGCTCCCAACTGGAAAGACTCTCCCGCTACCTGTAGGGAGAGTGGAACAGACAGATGAAAATGCGGCACTTTAACAGAGTGTGAACTTGAGAGGGACCCAGAAGGACACTTACTGGGCCTTATGGGGCATTTCTGTAGGTAGTGCCCCGTGCCCCCACAGTAGAGGCAGAGGTTGGCTTGACGACGACGGAGCCTTTCTTCAGCAGATAGGGGGGACCGTGCCAGGCCCAGCTGCATGGGTTCCCCATGAGGAGGGGAGCGAGAGTTCCAAGAAGGAGAAGGTGCTGGAGGGACCCGGGGCATCGTCCAGGTGGGACGAGGGCTCTGCAGTCTCTCTGCTCGCCGTTCTCGTAGTCGACGGTCAAGTTTAATGACAAGTTGGCAGAGATCTGTGAAGGTACTTGGGATCTCTCCTCGGGCCAGTTCATCCTTTAATACCTCGGATAGCCCTAAACGGAATTGATATTTTAGGGCTGATTCGTTCCAGTCAGTATCAGCTGCCCATTTGCGGAAATCTACTACATAGTCCTCTACAGGTCTTCTCCCCTGGGATAGGGTATGCAGGGTGGTTTCTGCTGTACCTGTGCGTTGGGAGTCCTCGTAGAGTGCTGCCATAGCGGAAAAGAAAGTCTCTACAGAGTTCAATTGTGGGCTTTTCTGTTCCATCAAATGGTGCGCCCAGGATTGAGGGTCATCAGAAAGGAGAGAGATGATGAACCCTACTTTAGTGGATTCCAACTGGAAGGTCCTGGGTTGTAGGGCTAGGTGAAGCAAACAGGAGTTTTTAAAAGAGCGAAATTTCCTTCGGTCCCCGGAAAAACGTTCTGGTGTGGGGACCCTGGGATCAGGATGGGACACATCATAGGCAGGGAGAGCACCTCCAGGTGTTGATAGAAGAGTGGAGGTGCTGGCTACCGGGGGTGACTGGTCCGCTTGGTTTGGGGATAAGGTCAGATGCTGAAGACGCCCCTCGATCTGAAAGTATCCATCCTGGAGGCGTTGTACAGCCTGGGTAAGGGTTGTCACCTGCTGGCATAAGGCCTCAAGGGGTGAACCAGCTCTGTCGGCCTCGGACATTGGCTGGTTTGTACTGTCAGAGGTACTCACCCGGGCCGATATGCTGAGAGCTGCTCCCCTTGCGACTAAGCGCACGATGCCTCTGGAGTGGGTACAGAGGACACCGGGCTCAAAGATGCACGGGTTGCCAGCAGGAGTGTAGCAGGTGGTGTGCAGTAGCGTCGTAGACCAGGAGAGGCTGAAGCTGCACTGGGAGTAGACACCTGGCAGGGTTGTGATCAGGTAGAGGTTGCAGAGGTACCAACACGTATACTGAAGGAGGACCCTCGGGAGCATAGGAGAACTGCAAGTCCTGAACACTGAGCGGGAGATAGTCCAGCAAGCAGGCCGAGGGTCAAACACAGGCAACCAGGCAGTAGAAGTATCCAAAGGCAAGCCGGGGGTCAAACACAGGTAAGTAACTCAGAGAATGTCCAGGAGGCAAGCCGGGGGTCAAGCACAGGTAAGTAACTCACGGAAGGACCAGTAGACAGGCCGAGGGTCAAGCACAGGTAATCAAGCAGTAGAGGAATCCAGGAAGCAAGCCAGGGGTTCAAACACAGGTAAGTAGCGGTAGCGGTAGTCAGGAGGATTCCGGGTCGGCACTGGTAGTCAGGTAGATGCAGGGTACAGGATACAGGATACAGGATACTGGACTGGAGACAGGACTCAGAAGAGACAACAAACCAGCAATTTGGAAGCGGACAGGGAAGGCCTTTTATAGGCCAGGTAACTGGTCAGGTGGGATACCCGGACGAGTGCGCATGCGCACTCGTCTTCCGTCAGCGCCGCGCACAGTGGTGAGGCGTACTGGCTGGGTTGTGACAGATACCCGAGAGCCGCGGACCGGCGCATGCGCACCTGTTACCCGGCGTACCTGTAAACTTCGTTGCGCCGCTCTACCGCGCGTGCGCAGCCCTGGAACCCGGCGGAGAGACCTGGTATTTCCCTGACAGGCTGCCTCATTTCCAACACCCGATTTTTGTTTGTTTGTGGTTTTTAGGTGACGTGGATGTTGTGGAAGAAAAATCGCACTTTACCACAGAGAGTGCCTACGTACTCATCGGGGAGATAATGGTCTGCAATAGAGATCTAGATTACCTAAAGCAAAACATCAATGATGTTCAACAAAAATTGAAGAACATCATTGATGTTTTAGGTAAAATATGAAAACGCACCAAGTAATTAACACACATTTGTGGCTGCTTCTGAACACATTTGCAACTTAAGAACTGTGTGAAATTTGGAACATGCACACATTGTGTCCACATGTGCTAGCTCCCATCATGGTGGATGAATGACAACGTTTTTTTGGGGGTGCAACCACTTTCCGAACTACGAAAGTGGTTGTGGTGAAGGGTTTGCACCCCCAAAAAACGTCCATTCATCCCCATGATGGAAAATGGCACTTTTGAAGCTTCTAGGCATGTGTTTTACCATCTAATGACCATTTTCAGACCCAAATTGTGTGCATGTTCTAAATTTCCACTTTCCAGGGGTGACCCCCCATGTGATGAAGGCAAGATCAAACACACTTTGAACATATAGTCATGTCTGATCTTGTCTTCACTTTAGAAAGTTGAACTTTCCTAGTTCCTAGGTTCTGTTTTGCTACATGCCTGGTTTTACCAATTGCGGAATGTTTGTAAACAATGTTGTAAATAACCAAGATGTTGTCAGTTTGGGCAAGAAGATTGTAAACGCACTTGTGAATGTTTTCCAAGTAAACTTTTTTACTTTTCTAAATGTGTGGCTTCCTTATTTAAAAAACACAATGCATTATGTATGTCAAATGTAAAGGATATGGGGGGCAATGGGTGTTATTTACTAAAGGCAAGTCCAGTTTGCACTGCAAGTTTCTTTTCCAGGGCACTTTTTCACTGCACTTGTAGAGCATAGTGGATTTGACTTATGTAAATGACACCCACAGTGCTTTGTACGAAAACACGGAGCACAGCATTTTTGAGAATACACACATGTCTGACCTGGTGATGAAAAGGAGTATTTTGGGTGTCAGTTATGCAGTACAAACCTTCTCTAGACCAAAGATTAGGTATCAAACACACAACATGAGAATAATCTTTTTGGGAAGAAGAGACTGTTACCTCCTTTTGCCCAGAAAGTGCATTCCCACTGTCGAAGGCAAAGGGAAAAAATTTCAAGGTAAAATAAGCTAAAAAGAATACGGAAATGACAAGAAATCATAGGTTGGTTGAAAAATAAGATTTATTAAAAAATGCCTCTCACACATCATCAGGCAGAGCAATGGCCCCCCTACCCACAAAGTAGTCCATATATTGCTCGCGGACCGCGCGGGCATTTAGAGGGGGCACTTGAAGGGCTGTGAGGTCAGCATTTGGAGGGCCCTCCACATCTGGGCCAACGGGCACCACATAGTTCCTGTTATGTCTTTTGAGGAAGTTGTGCAATATGCAACAGGCAAGAACTATGTGGTTGAGTTTGTATTCCGCCAAGTTAATAGCCGTCAAGAACAGGCGGAAGCGGCTGGCCAGGATGCCAAAAGTGTTCTCAACAACTCTTCGGGCTCTGGACAGCCTGTAGTTGAAGACCCTCTGGTCTGGGGTGAGGGTCCTCATCAGGAACGGCCTCATCAGATGGGGAGTCAACGCAAACGCTTCATCTGCGACAAAGACGAAGGGGAGTCCTTCTGCATTCTCCTCTGGAGGTGGCAAGCACAGACTGCCACTTTGGAGACGCCAGTAGAACTCCGTGTGCGCAATGGCACCACCATCCGAGATCCGGCCGTTCATCCCCACGTCCACATACATAAATTCATATGTCGCCGACACCACCGCCAACATCACTACACTATTAAACCCTTTATAATTATAATAGTAGGACCCCGAGTTGGGCGGTGGGACGATGCGGACGTGTTTCCCATCAATTGCCCCTCCTCAGTTAGGAAAGTCCCAACGGCTGGCAAAGTGGGAGGCCACAGTCTGCCATTCCTGTGGCGTGGAAGGGAACTGTGGAGTGAAACCAGAAAAAAAAAAATAGTCACTTTGCACATAAACATTGCAAGCAGATTAGACAATCAACATCTTGGAACAAGAGCATTGTTTAAAATTGGAGGCTGGAAAGTATTTGCACAGAAAAGTAGAGGCTCCCCTTCACAGATTACTCACCCCCCATCAATCCCCCCACTTCTGATGGGCCATTGGCAATAACTAGGGTTTTGGGGGGGGGGGGGTTGGACAGGTAACCCTCTGCACTTCATTGATTGCCAAATGGCTCAATAATGTGTACTAGTTTGGCCAGACCCTCCTTACTTAACACTATTGGCAGCCCACAGGAAAGATAAAATAACATTTCAACCCCCCCCCCCCCCCCCCCCCCCCAAAAAACCCCCCCCCCCAAAAAAAAAAGGAAAGCACATTGTGACATTCTGAAATTACCAAGCAAGCTAATAGGAGGGAAAGAACACAAAAAAATAGGAAATGGAAAGTATGGAGGCAGCCCCTTGCACTACATGCTTTGCAGAATTCATCCCTAAAGATGCCCACTATAAAGAGGTAGGTATATAGTGTGTATTGACCTTGGAAAGCCAGCAGATAGAGGATTGGTACCATCTGACAGAGCAGTTGGGGGAGGGGGTTCCTAATGAGTTTGCCCCCCCCCCCCACAAAAGGGGCTCTACATGAAGTAAACCACACAGCAAACATTTGTGCATATTTTAGGGGGTGTTTGGGGGCAAACAATACTATGCAGCAGACAAAAGACGTTTGGGCTGTATCCAGTCCTTCTATTTATTATATGCAGGTGTGCATGGACATCAATGAGCTCCTCCATCTTTTCCTCCATGCCTCTGGGATGAGTGGATTCCACTGATAGGACCCCGGGCTAATTGAGTGGGGAGATACTCTTTGTATCATCAATTTCCATTGACTTCATCCTTCCATTGGAAGACACAATATTTAAGGTGGTGAGTACTAGGCACAGCATGACTGACTATTGTGGTCAGGGTTGGGACGGGTTTGTCACCGAGGTTCAACGGGTGCGTTCCGGGGAGGATATCACAGAGGCCGAGGTCGACTCATATTTCTTGGGGCTACAACGGCTGGTAGAGAGGAAAACCAGACTCTTCTGGCATAAGGAATTCTTTGTTAAGTATGTAACAAATAATATCGTCCCATGGGGACTACGTATTCAAATATTCCTTAACATGAAAAAAGTAGGAATCAGTGTAAAAAAAGCATGGGAGGCTAATCTACAGACCTGCTCATTACAAATGATGCAAATATTAGGGGACCAATATAAATTGGATATTACGGACATGGATGGAGAAATTACTAAATGGCAAGAGGACCACAACAATTTGGTGGTCTATAGGAGTTTTCAAGACAAAGATAAAAAACTAAAGGAACATCTTACCAAGTACGCAATAGGAATAATGAAAATAAAAGAGAACAAATTTGGCAGAGACAAGAGAGCATATGATCAGGAACAAGCATATAAATGGAACCAACAACCAAATTATATGAGTCGAAGGGCGACATACCAACAGCCTCTCCCGACCAATAATATGGATACAGCTGAATCTGACTCCTCCTCAATGTCATCTGCATCATATGCACCGATAGTAACTCGGTTCAGTGACCCCAGTGGTGCCGTTAGAAAACGCAAACAAACGAGTGACACAGGCTCACTAGGCCGTCCGAAAATTGTACAACCTCACAAGAAGGAGAAAATCATTAAACCCCAGCGCACACATAATCACACAGTACCCACAACTCCAGTTGCTAGCCATATGCTGAATCATTCACTATTGACTTTAGCCACACCAGTGGCCAACCTTGATTTAACATCGACACTTGCGGTACCTTTGTCACAACAGAATTTGGAACAGCCTCTACCAACAACAACTTCAGTTGCTGACTCACGTTTAGCACCAATTTTCAATCCTAGTCTAGCTGAGTCTAGACGGGTCTCCACTGCCAGCCTAATTCCCCAAAAAATTAATCACCAGCCTTTAAAATGATAGATCCCGGTTCAATGAACCGGGACACATTTGATATCATTAATCTCTAATCCCATACACTGACCGAAACTGAGTCGAGTGTCTTGCAACTAGGACTTACCTTCTGTCCAGATGACAATGCCGACCAATTTGAGCTCATCAAGGACTTACAATTATTTGCAAGAAGACTCATGTATAAAGTAATATATGATAAAGATTCCACCGGAAACATTGATCAAGGTGGACTCAATTCCAATTTACCTGATATCTCATTTGAAGATCTACGCGCCCTACAGGACCTCATGGACCTATGGGACGAGAGAAATCCTGAAGAGACTGGATGGGTCTTTAAACCTATGGACAAAGGACCGGTTCTTTCTAAATCAATTGCATCTACTCCCTTAGCCCGACCACCATGGACTCTTCCGTCCATCCCAATACGAGAACAACCGAAATCCTATAAACCTAAATCACGTTCGTTTCCCGTGCTACAGGGTAATTCCAACATATGGGCCTTTGTGATTCAAGTTTCAAAAGAAATTGAAAAGACCAATTGGTCAACAGGACCACAACCCAATTTGCCTCTGGAGTGGAAGAAAGCTCTCCACAAGTTACAATCAAATAAGAATATTGTTATAAAACCCTCGGATAAGGGTGGAAACCTTGTCGTAATGGACACCACTTTCTACGAGAAGATGTGCCTGGATATCATTTGTAATGACAAATGGTATAAGGGCATCCCTAAGTCCCATATTAATTATTACATGCGTCTGTATCAAATCATTGTAGCGAAAGCCTATAATACAGGTATTATTGATCAGAATACATACAAATACCTAGATATTACGGACTTCAGGATTCCGACATTTTATGCACTTCCGAAGGTGCACAAAAATCTCACCAATCCCCCCGGTCGACCAATTATATCAGGGTGTGGCTCCCTTACTGAAAAGGCAAGTCAACTAATAGATGAATATTTATATGCACATGTAAAGGGTCTTTTCTCCTATGTAAAGGACACCATAGAACTATTAAAGACTGTAGATGGCTTAGAAGTTCCTCCTAATTGTTGGCTGGTAGCCATAGACATAGAAGCACTATACAATTCTATACCACACAACAAAGGTGTTGCTGTCATTCAGGATTTCCTGAATGAGCGAGATTTAGACTCCAGAAAATACAATGGTTTTATCATAGAGCTCTTGGAGTTCGTACTGACACATAATGTCTTCATATTTGGGGGCTCCCACTACCTCCAGGTGCAGGGTGTCGCTATGGGGGCCAAATGTGCACCCTCGTATGCGAACCTGTACCTGGGGGGGTGGGAGCGTGACCTTTTTTCAAATGAGGCCTCGTCTATGTATGTGTGCCAAATTATATCTTGGCACAGATACATAGACGACGTTTTCATGATCTGGGCGGGATCATTGATCAATCTTGAACTATTTTTGGAGAGTTTACAGATTAACACATACAATCTTAAATTTACTCACACCATGAACCAATCAAGAATAACCTTTTTGGACGTAGAAATCTATGTAAATGATCAGGGAACGTTAAGCTCCACCCTATACAGGAAACCCTCAGCTGGCAACAGTTTGTTGCACGCAAAGAGTTCACACCCTAAACAACTTATCAAAAGTATTCCATACAGTCAATTCTTGAGACTAAAAAGAAACTGTAGTGACGTTAAAGACTTTCAAAGGGAGGCTGACCAGCTGCGAGATCGACTTATGGTAAGGGGGTATAGTAAAACTAGTCTAAGGAAGGCATTTAATAGGGTGAGAGCTCAAGACCGAACAACACTGCTCTATAAACCCAGAAGAAATGAAACGTCAACTACAACCAGAATAATCACCAAGTACAACAGACAGCACGGCAAAATACGAAGTATCTACAATAAATTCTGGTATCTGCTTACTGCAGACGAAAAGGTTTCCAAATTTTTAAAACCATATCCAGAAATAACATTTAAACGTTCACAATCCATTAAAGACAAATAGGTAACGAGTCATTACAAAAAATCTTCTGGAGAAAAACGTAACATCCCAGGCACTTACCCATGTGGTAAGTGGAATTTCTGTCCATATATTCTAGAAGGCAAGGATATAACACTTCCCAACAACGACATTTGGACTCCCAAACACAGGACCAATTGTCAATCAATTGGTTCTGTTTATCTAATGAAATGTCTATGTGGAGCCTTTTATATAGGCAAGACGAAAAGACCTTTATTTTGTCGCATCAGGGATCATGTCTCCCTTATACAAAAGCGGAAAATGGAAACACCGATTAGCCGGCATGTCGGACTTTATCATAATTTTATTTTTGAAATACTCGTTGGACTATATTGTTTTCCAATATTTGTTTGTATATGTATTGTACCATCATCCCAAATTGGTATAAAAGAAAAATATATTTGGAGATACGGGACTATCAAGGGTACACAATCACAAAAGTATTCATATATGATAAAAAGAGTATTTTATTAACACACAAAAAGTAAAGGGGAATATATTTGAATGACTTCGTATACAACAGTACAAAATATCAAAGTTCAGGGGTGATGCATACAATCCCTAATGGAACTAAACATATTAATATACTAAGGACACGTAAGTCAAGGTACTTGTCCATTTGTTCTCGACATGTTTCGCCAGAGTGGCTTCCTCAGGAGACAAGGATAAAGTACAGGTGAAGAGTAAAAAAGATTTATGAGGATATTTTCTTGTTTCTAAGATATGCATATAAAGAAAAAATAATAATAAGTAAGTTTATTATATAAAAGACAAAGTTATGTATTTACTGTAATGCTGTATGGGCATATGAATGTAAATGCTACGCGCAGGGAAAGATTCTCCCGAGTGTATGCCCGACCTCTTACCTCCAAATTAAGAAGGTCTGCATACTCCCAAGGACATCAGACATAGAGGGTTGTGGCAGATCCGCGGCAAAGCGTCCTACTCAGGATTTCCACAGGGGGCTTGTACCCAGAAGGCCCGAGCCAAGATCAGTGGCTAGGGAGCCGTAGGGGGAGAATGGGATCCTGTTAGTCTAGAATTAGGTTATCATAGGGCCTGTAGAGTACAAAATAGTACTTATTGACTATATACATAAAATAAGATATGAAATAAATGGCCAAAGTATCAGAGGTAGCTTGATCAGGTCCAATATTATATCAAACTAAACCTACCTCATTGGCATCTTATTGAAGAAAAATCTTATAGGAGGCTCGGGTCTACCTTCAGAGAAGGAAGGGAGAGACACTATCTTGTAAATGTCAAAAAATGGCAAACAAATTTCTGTAGATAAAGAAAGAAAAGAAAATTCCAATAAAAATACCAAGTTGTATATGTATTATCTCTGCTATGTACCCCAATGATTTCTGGTCCCCCTACCTTATGGTGGAGTGCATAAGTCACCGGGGCATGATGTTGCAGAGGTTTTCCCACTGATACCGATAACTCCCAATAGGGGATAAGGTGTACCCACTGGGTCCTATGAAATTTATGTAAGTATAAATTAAAGTAAATTTTATAAACAATTATATGGAGGGAATTCCTCCATGAACAAGGGTTAGAGCCAATGTAGTTACCTATAGTAGAATTTCTCCACGTTTCCCGAGCCTCCAGTCCTCACCACAGCCTGACCTACAGTCAGGCTGGGCTTAAATAGTCTCCCCCCGTGGCGCCTGTTGTGTGGCGTGTGATGTCACGCCACGCCGGCGTCACGCGGACGTTTGGCGGGAACCGATGCGGCGCCGGCCAGGCACCCCGGAACCGGAAGTATAATGAATTTGTTTTGGAACTACTTAGTTTCATTCTGATGCACAACATTTTCGTTTTCAAACGCTCCCACTACCTCCAGGTGCAGGGTGTCGCTATGGGGGCAAAGTGCGCGCCCTCCTATGCGAACCTGTACCTGGGGGGGTGGGAGCGTGACTTGTTCTCAGACGAGAGCAAAATCGAGTCTATTGGCAAGATAATATCATGGAGTCGTTATATTGATGACGTCCTCATGATATGGTCAGGATCAAGGGATGATTTGGTGATCTTTTTGGATGAATTACAGTTCAATGAATATAATCTCAAATTCACCTTTAACTATGATCAACAAAGGATAACTTTCCTTGATGTTGAGTTGTTTGTGGATGAGAAGGGAACTTTGTGCTCCACTCTCTACAGAAAAGCCTCAGCAGGCAACAGTATGCTACATGCGAGTAGCTCCCACCCTGAAAAACTGATTAGGAGCATCCCTTATAGTCAGTTTTTACGGATTAAACTTAATTGTACGCACCTCGCTGATTTTCAGCGGGAGGCAAATCTCTTACGCGATCGTCTCTTATTGAGAGGATACAGCAAAACATGCCTTCGGAGGGCCTATAACCAGGTAGTGGGTATTAACAGACAGCTTCTGTTATACAAACCTAGACGAGTGAAAACGCAGGAAAGCACACGAATCATTACTAAGTACAATAGGCAACATAAAAAGGTACGCAACATATATAAAAAGTCTTGGTATCTCTTATCCACTGATCAAAAAATTTCCAAACACATTAAACCATATCCAGAAATCACATACAAGAGATCACGCTCCTTGCGAGATGCTCTTGTAAGTAGCCATCATACAAATGAACAGGCATCTACCAAACAAACCCCAGGGACATACCGCTGTGGTAAATGTAACTTTTGTCGCTTTATTATAGAGGGCAAGAGTATAGATTTGCCGGACGGCAAAACCTGGGCCCCAAAATATCGAACAAACTGTCAATCTGTGGGATCAGTATACCTGATGAAGTGCTCATGTGGAGCATTTTATGTGGGGAAAACGAAACGCCCATTTTTTTGCCGTATAAGAGATCATGTATCCCTTATTTCCAAACACAAAATTGAAACTCCCATTAGCCGCCATGTAGGCCTATACCACAAATTCAATCTTGACCATGTGGGCTTTTATAGCCTGGAACACTTGCCCCAACAAGAACGGGGGGGTGATTTAGACAGGAAATTACTGCAAATTGAAACAAGATGGATCTATCTCTTAAAAGCGACCCGGTATCCGGGCCTTAATGAGGGGATCAGTTTTAAACCTTTCCTCTAATTGAAAGGATTTGCCTGGTCAGGTATTTGCTATCCCCTACCTCTGCTCTCTCCTCCTGTCATACTGGGGTTGCAACTCAGGATCCGATGATGCAAAGGCACCCCTGCCAGCACTATTGTACTGGCCCCCTTAGGGTGCTGTGTTCGGTTTCGCCCACCTCTGACCCAGAGTATGCCCATTTTTTCCTTTTTTGACTTCCCCCTCTGCGTAGGGGTGAAGTAACGTATGGTTGTTTATTATTATTATTTGTTTATTTATGCTTGAGTAGGAAATGATGTGGCCCGATTTAGGGGCACACTGATGCTTTACTGTACCTGATGTATAAAAATTAATAACTTGCTGTACTGGATAACTGTATTTGCCATGTCGCTTTAACAATGATTTTCTGTATCTTTTTCTTTTGCCTTTTCCTTTTTCTTTTTATCTTTGTTTTGACAGATCTGCGGCAATTGCGGTGCCCCAGGCTAAAATTACATCCATATTTCCCCCGGGGGGGGACCCATTGGGCCGGAGCTTTGGGCTTAGGGGAGCCATATGGACCAGTCTGGATGCATGGTGGGGCTATGCGCGCGCCCCCTTACCAGGTGGCGGTTCTAGGTTCCCTAGGGGACCGTCCTGCGGCGCCGACCTGACCCATTTGCATGCTAAGTTTCCATTCTGCCCCTATGGACTCCTCTCTGACAAGTATTGTCAGCAGAGGATGTCCATAGGAGGCCTGCTTAAGCTGTGCGCCGAGGGTGACATCTACTTCCGGTTCCGTTTCCGGCGGGGAGTGACGTCTACTTCCGGTTCCGGGGTGCCTGGCCGGCGCCGCATCGGTTCCCGCCAAACGTCCGCGTGACGCCGGCGTGGCGTGACGTCACACGCCACGCAACAGGCGCCACGGGGGGAGACTATTTAAGCCCAGCCTGACTGTAGGTCAGGCTGTGGTGAGGACTGGAGGCTCGGGAAACGTGGAGAAATTCTACTATAGGTAACTACATTGGCTCTAACCCTTGTTCATGGAGGAATTCCCTCCATATAATTGTTTATAAAATTTACTTTAATTTATACTTACATAAATTTCATAGGACCCAGTGGGTACACCTTATCCCCTATTGGGAGTTATCGGTATCAGTGGGAAAACCTCTGCAACATCATGCCCCGGTGACTTATGCACTCCACCATAAGGTAGGGGGACCAGAAATCATCGGGGTACATAGCAGAGATAATACATATACAACTTGGTATTTTTATTGGAATTTTCTTTTCTTTCTTTATCTACAGAAATTTGTTTGCCATTTTTTGACATTTACAAGATAGTGTCTCTCCCTTCCTTCTCTGAAGGTAGACCCGAGCCTCCTATAAGATTTTTCTTCAATAAGATGCCAATGAGGTAGGTTTAGTTTGATATAATATTCGACCTGATCAAGCTACCTCTGATACTTTGGCCATTTATTTCATATCTTATTTTATGTATATAGTCAATAAGTACTATTTTGTACTCTACAGGCCCTATGATAACCTAATTCTAGACTAACAGGATCCCATTCTCCCCCTACGGCTCCCTAGCCACTGATCTTGGCTCGGGCCTTCTGGGTACAAGCCCCCTGTGGAAATCCTGAGTAGGACGCTTTGCCGCGGATCTGCCACAACCCTCTATGTCTGATGTCCTTGGGAGTAGGCAGACCTTCTTAATTTGGAGGTAAGAGGTCGGGCATACACTCGGGAGAATCTTTCCCTGCGCGTAGCATTTACATTCATATGCCCATACAGCATTACTGTAAATACATAACTTTGTCTTTTATATAATAAACTTACTTATTATTATTTTTTCTTTATATGCATATCTTAGAAACAAGAAAATATCCTCATAAATCTTTTTTACTCTTCACCTGTACTTTATCCTTGTCTCCTGAGGAAGCCACTCTGGCGAAACATGTCGAGAACAAATGGACAAGTACCTTGACTTACGTGTCCTTAGTATATTAATATGTTTAGTTCCATTAGGGATTGTATGCATCACCCCTGAACTTTGATATTTTGTACTGTTGTATACGAAGTCATTCAAATATATTCCCCTTTACTTTTTGTGTGTTAATAAAATACTCTTTTTATCATATATGAATACTTTTTTGAGTGTGTACCCTTGATAGTCCCGTATCTCCAAATATATTTTTCTTTTATCATAATTTTAATTTAAAATTCATAGGATTCTACAGCCTGGAACACCTACCACAGCACGAACGTGGGGGTGATATAGACAACAAATTGTTGCAATTGGAAAGCCGCTGGATATACTTATTAAAAGCGACCCGGCATCCGGGACTTAACGATGGAATTAGCTATAAACCCTTTCTCTGAACTTCTGGGTCTGACCTCTGCCTCTCTGGTGTCACCATAGGAATTTACGTGGCACCTGCCTTTGTGATACATCCCATACCCCAGACCCCAATTGGTTTATTCACGCTTGCTGCCCCATTACATCATCTCACACCTTATAGTATTCTCATTTAACCCTTTCAGATACACCCTTGTGGGCTTCGGCTCTTCTCTGTTTTTCTCCCTTCCCCCCCCCCCCTCCCGGTGCCCTATCAGACCCAGTTATCCCATTTGGTTTTGGTATGATGGAGGGCCCAATCCATGCACACCTATACACGTATATACGTGTATCCAATATTTTTCATCATTATTATTGTTTGAATTTTTCTTGTATTATTGTCTGTAACATTTGTATATTTATTTACAAATAAATTATAGTTGCTTTGATTTGAAGATATTTTGGTACCTGACTGTAGACATTAGGGGATATATTTATATACGGATGTATGTCCAATAACCTAATTCCCTCCCCCCTTTTTTCCCTCTTTTTTTTTTTTTTTTTTTCTTTTTTCCATTATTTATTTTTTATTTTATTTTTTATATTTATATTTATATTCATTTTTATTGTAATTAATTAATCTCTCCTGCAGGATGATTTATGTAGGGTACTCGTATGGACACCCAAGGATGTCCAGAGGAGCCCCAGAACTGTTCTTCTTTTTGTATGAAGACCCTTCTGGGTCACTTCAACTGGCCGTCCGTGCTGAAGCTCCCTATAGCCACATGTTACCGCCAGATGCAAAACCGATCCATCCTTGAACCGTGTGAGCTTGCATAGACTGCGGCGGTTTGGGTGTCTGCACAGCGTGTCATCCACCCGCCGCACTTCCGGTACGTCACTTCCGGCGGCGCCAAAATGACGGCGTGACGTCAGATGCCTGTATCATTTTGGCGCCAAGGGGGGGAGTATATCAGTTGCACACACATCGTTTGGTGTGCAGGAGCTCGGGGATATCCTGTACACACAAGCAAGGTAAACAATGGCGCTTCTCTCCCTAAACTTGTAATGTGGACATCTTAATACTATTTCAATACCATTTTGGATACATTATTGAGTCCCTTATTACCTTCTTTTTTTTTTTTTCTTTTTAAGGTGGGCACCTAGCGGGTTTTCCCGCTCTTTGTCTTTCCCTTGGTGCCACTTGATTTACAATCAAACCAGGCTCCACAGATATTGGTCTGGTCTCTATACCTAGACCTTGTAATGCTCGACCTTTTCTCCTCTCTATTTTGATGAATAGAGGTAAGCCAAGTTCCATATTCTACTTTAAGACTATTTTTTATGATAGAGGCTCTCTTGAACAGTATTAGCATATATTAACCCTACGAATTTATCAAAAATTAATATTATTACGAATCTTCCCCCCCTATCAACAGATGTGGGACAGGTGTATACAAACTTTCCCGAGCTCCTAGTCAGCCTTGTAATTTCACCCTTAAGGACAATATAATGCGGTAAGCAGATACATTGTGGGATATAAACCCCTTCCTAGCTATTATATAGATTTTTCCCTTCTTTTAACCGTTTGGTAGAATATTTCACCTAAAAAAAATATATATATTTCTTTTTTATATTCCATCTTTTAGGTATATGTCCTTTAAGCAATTCTTATCTTCATATCATACCAAGCTCGATATTCTCCTCCCTACGAGTACCCACCATTCCTGTAGGATAATAATTGTCTGTGCGGCTCATGCCGGGCTAGTACCTCATAACACCCCTTGAGAGTATCTATCATTGGATCCGATATAAGAGGTAGGATCCCTTTGTAGTGTTTCTCTCCTTGTGGGATCCCCTTTTGTTTGGGATGGTTTGGGGACAGCCAGTGGGCTAGCTTTGGGTGGGGTGGGTTGTTTGTGTTTTTTTTTTTTTTTTTTCTAGGGGTGGGCAAGACTATTTGATCAATATGTACATGTCAGGTCCTAATGTCTTCATTTGAATAATTGTAAATTGCCTCTTCATCTGTATGTAATCAATATTCATTATCTTTATTTTTTCTTATATCCTTTTTTCAATGATATACACCTAAGGTTCCAACTTTAGAAGAAACCACCCTTTGAATTTTAATTTTGTGATCGTGTCAATTTTCCTGATGAAGCCTCTTCAGGCGAAACATGTAGAAATCTATTGAAAACATGACCACACATCAATGAACTTTGCAGTGTCTATGTTTGCTACAAGGATAGGTGTATATACCCTGTATCATAGATACATGCATATTTGTTAATTTTTTATCTTTTCGTATTTGTGAAATAAAAATCATGTTTCTAAATGTTAACCTGTCTATTGGAGTATTTAATTTAATTAATACTTTTATAGTGTACCTATAAAATCCCATATCTCAAATCCTCTTTAAACACAGACAAAAGACATTGCTTAAGTGACTAGGCCATAGGTGTCTATTGGGGCAGAAGAGCATGCTGGTGAGGTAAGTGAAGGGAAAAATGCATGAAGGAGAAAAGGGGCACAGCATATTAGAACATATTGCAATCATGGTAATTAGGGAAGGAGGTCAAAAATACAAGACATTAGCAAACAGAGCATACATAGAAGGGAATAGTAAAGTAGAAATGTTACCTTAATATAGACCTCCTGCAGGACCTCGATGATGGCAGAACAGGTCTCTGGAATAATGATTCCCAGGGCCTGGGGAGAGATACCTGAAGAGAACTTCAAATCCTGAAGACTTCTCCCTGTCGCCAAGTTCCTCAACGTGGCAACAAGCCTCTGCTCCGGAGTAATGGCTTGTCTCATGTAGGTATCCTGCCGGCTGATAAAGGGGGTCAGCAAAGCCAAAAGACGGTGAAAATCGGGGTCCGTCATCCGGAGAAAGTTCCTGAAATCATCAGGATTATTCTCCCGGATCTCACGAAGCAAAGGCATGTGCGAGAATTGGTCACGCTGAAGCAACCAATTCTTGGTCCACATACTCCTCGTCACTCTGTTCATGGACGGGTCTTGGGTCAAAGCTAAAAGCCCGACACCAATTCCGCGTACAGCATGAACTCGGCGACGAGTACGCACGGGAAACATCGCTCACAAGGTCACAAAAGGTCGGCTGGTCAGAACGGACAAACAGAAAGCACCGATAAACAGCAAGGCCTGAAAGAACGAAATGAATACCAGAAACGAGCAGACAATAAGCAGTGCAAATCAAAGCGTCCTATATCAAGATATAGGCCGCAATGACCAACAAATGCGAACTGACTACACGCACTAATAAACAGATACGCACGACAAGCACAAACTGAAGAGCAGTAACGATCTGAGTCAGAAAACTGAGAAGCGCAAATCTTAAGTCACCAAACTTCGACTAACTCGTGATAAACACGGGATCAGCAGAAGGAGCCCAACGGGTGCCTGACGTGGTGCTGAACTTCCCTTTTCTAATCTCGTGGAAGACGACTTACGTCACGACGTTTTTGCAGACCGGATATTCCGAAAACGTAGTCCGACCGTGTGTACGCAACACCAACATCGGACAAAGTACGACGGACAGGATCCGACCGACCTGGTCCGTGGATAATCCGACCGTGTGTATGGGGCTTAAGGCTCGCCAGTTCCTAAATGTCTTGCAGGACAATTTCATGGGTCAGATGGTAGACGCACCAATTAGAAACAAGGCGTTACTAGATCTACTAATTACCAATAATACAGACCTGATCACGGAGGTGGAAATACGGGGCAATTTAGGAAACAGCGATCACAGGTCAATTGGCTTCAGTATAAATCACACAAATAGGAAACACAAGGGGAACACAAAGTCACTGAATTTCAAAAGAGCCAACTTCCCTAAACTACGAACCTTGCTAGAAGATATAAATTGGGATAAAGTCTTTGGAACAAAGAACACAGAGAAAAGATGGGTTTGCTTCAAGAGCACATTAAAAAAGGGCATCCCATTGGGAAATAAATTTAAAAAGTGAACAAAAGTCCTGGATGGCTTAACTCTAATGTAAAAATGCATATAAAAGCAAAGGAGAAAGCCTTCAAAAAATACAAGGCTGAGGCATCATCATTCAGACTTTACAAAGAATGCAACAAGATATGTAAGGGTGCAATTAGGGCGGCTAAGATAGAACACAAAAGACACATAGCGGAGGAGAGCAAAAAAAATCAAAAAAAAATCTTTAAGTATATAAACAGTAAAAAAAGGGAGGACAGAACATATTGGCCCAATAAAGAATGTGGAAGGACATCTGGTTACAAAGGATGGAGAGATGGCGAAGGTATTGAATTTATTCTTCTCCTCAGTCTTCACGAGGGAATCGGGGGGCTTCAGTAACCAAAACTGCAGTGTTTGTCCTCATGACAGATCACAGGTAGCACCCTCATGGCTAACAGGGGACAGAATTAGAAATAGAATTAGGAAACTTAACATTAATAAATCACCGGGACCAGATGGCTTGCACCCGAGGGTACTTAGGGAACTCAGTCAAGTAATTGCCAGGCCATTGTACCTAATTTGATTGGAGAAAAGCCAATGTAGAACCAATATTTAAAAAAGGGCCAAAATACATCCCTGATAATTACAGACAAGTTAGCTTAACATCAATAGTATGTAAGCTCTTGGAGGGGATGATAAGGGACTATATACATGATTTTAGTAATGGAAACTGTATCATTAGCAGTAATCAGCATGGATTCATAAAGAATCGTTCTTGCCAAACCAATCTATTAGCCTTCTATGAGGAGGTGAGCTGCCATCTAGATAAAGGAAGGCCCGTAGATGTGGTGTACCTGGATTTTGCAAAAGCATTTGACACAGTTCCCCATAAACGTTTACTGTACAAAGTAAGGTCTTTGGCATGGACCATAGGGTGAGTACATGGATTGAAAACTGGCTACAAGGGTTAGTTCAGAGGGTGGTGATAAATGTGGAATACTCAGAATGGTCAGGGGTGGGAAGTGGGGCCCCCCATTGTTCTGTGCTGGGACCAATCCTGTTTAATTAGTTCATAAATGACCTGGAGGATGGGGTAAACAGCTCAATCTCTGTATTTGCTGACGACACTAAGCTAAGCAGGGCAATAACTTCTCAGCAGGATGTTGAAACCTTGCAAGAAGATCTGAACAAATTAATGGGGTGGGCAACTACATGGCAAGGACCGTTGGCATGGACCATAGGGTGAGTACATGGATTGAAAACTGGCTGCAAGGGTTAGTTCAGAGGGTGGTGATAAAATTGGGAATACTCGGAATGGTCAGGGGTGGGAAGTGGGGTCCCCAATTGTTCTGTGCTGGGACCAATCCTGTTTAATTAGTTCATAAATGACCTGGAGGATGGGGTAAACAGCTCAATCTCTGTATTTGCTGACGACACTAAACTAAGCAGGGCAATAACTTCTCAGCAGGATGTTGAAACCTTGCAAGAAGATCTGAACAAATTAATGGGGTGGGCAACTACATGGCAAATGAGGTTTTAATGTAGAAAAATTTAAAATAAGGCATTTGGGTGGCAAAACTATGAATGCAATCTACTCAATAGGGGGGTGAAACTCTGGGGTAGTCTAGGATGGAAAAGGACCTGCGGTTCCTAGTAGATGATAGGCTCAGCAATAGCATGCAATGCCAAGCTGCTGCTAAAAAAGCAAACAGAATATTGGCATGCATTAAAAAGTGGATTAACTCCAGGGATAAAGTGATAATTCTCCCACTCTACAAGACTCTGGTACGGCCTCACCTAGAGTATGCTGTCCAGTTCTGGGCACCAGTCCTCAGGAAGGATGTACTGGAAATGGAGCGAGTACAAAGAAGGGCAACAAAGCTAATAAAGAGTCCGGAGAATATTAGTTATGAAGAAAGGTTGCGAGCACTCAACTTATTCTCTCTGGAGAAGAAACGCTTGAGAGGAGATATGATTTTAATTTACAATTACCATATGGGTGACCCCAAAATAGGGATAAAACTTTTTTGCTGAAGGGAGTATAATAAGACACGTGGCCACTCACTAAAATTAAATTACCGTAAGGGTGGCAAGGATGTGGAATTCCCTTCCACAGGCGGTGGTTTCAGCGCGGGACCATCGATAGTTTCAAAAAACCATTAGATAAGCACCTGAACGACCGCAACATACAGGGATATACAATGTAATACTGACCTATAATCACACACATTGGTTGGACTTGATGGACTTGTGTCTTTTTTCAACCTCACCTACTATTTTTATATGTAACTATGTAACATACAGAGTGCAGGGATCAGGAATATGTGCAGCCCAGGCCCAGCGTACAGAGATCCAGAGTAAGTACTGCACAGAGTACAGGGGTCAAGGGAATGTGATATATAGTGTTCAGGGGTAAGGTGTGTGTAAGGTACAGCTCAGTGTACAGAGTGCAGGGGTCAGGAAGTATATAAATACAACCCAGCGTACGTAGTACTGTACAGCAGTCAGGGGTATGTACTTTTCAAAATGACATGATAAAATAGGTGTAGCGCCCACCACCTTTAGGTGGGTGCTAATTAGGTTCAGTTAGGTAAGTGTTAGGTAAATTTGCCAGTGCCTTACATTTCTTTAGGCCTGGTTGTTTGATTTGGTTTGGGAGGAGTGATAGAATAACAGGGGGTGTGGCCACCTACACTCTGCCCTGAAAGATCTCCCTTACCTTCCCTTGGAAATGTTCTGGAAGGAAGGCAAACTGGGGACTGGGGTGCAGGCAGCTTGTATGGAGATCCCTGGACCAATCATTAACTTGTATTGGCAGGGGCAGGACTCGCATATAAGCTGGGCTCACATTCCTGGAGAAGATGGGAGGAGCTGAATCCAGAGGCTGGCTGAAGCTTTTCCCTTGGATACAGCCCAGCCCCGATTTAGTGACTGGCTGTGTCCAATGACAGCCAGTCACTAAATGTAAACAAAAGTGTGTCTCCTCTTCACACACCGATCCAGTGTGAGGAGGAGATCAGCTCACAGTGAGTTACACATTACTGTACCCCAGTATATGTATTACTGTGCCCAGATTGCCCCCCTAAATAAAGAGTACCTGTCACCAGGAGTACCTGTCACCTCACCAGAGTACCTGCCACCAGAGTACCTACCATCAGAGAACCCCCCACCTCACCACCTGCCACCAGAGTACTTGCCACCAGAGTACCACCAGAGTACCTGCCACAGACTACCCGCCACCTCACCACCTGCCACCAGAGTACCAGCCACCAGAGTACCCACCACCTGCCACCAGAGTACCCGACACCAGAGTACCCACCACCTGCCACCAGAGTACCTGCCACCAGAGTACCCGCCAACTCACCAGAATACTCGCCACCTCACCACCTGCCACCAGAGTACCCGCCACCTGAGTACCTGCCACCTCACCAGAATACCCGCCACCTCACCACCTGCCACCAGAGTACCTACAGCCACTATGTCCAGAAAGGTGTACACCCCAGAAGAGGCATACCATATAATCAGTCTGAGCAATGAGAGCAACGAGGAGCTCTCACCGCTCAGTTCTGTTTCCGATTCTGGTTCGGAATATGAGCCCCTTTAAGGCAGGACATCAGGATACGAATTGGAGGAGGAAGCAGTCCGTCCTAAAAGAAGATGGTCTGAACACCAGGCAGCTACCAGCAGGGCAAACGCCGGTAGACCCCAGGAGGAGAGGCCCAGTACAATTGCTTCTAGACCCCAGGAGGAGAGGCCCAGTACAAGCGCTGCTAGACCCCAGGAGGAAAGGCCCAGTGTACGCCAAAGAATTGGGGCCCAAACGCAGCTTCCAGAAGGCTTAGCAAACCCATTGTGGCTGCCTTCTACCACAGGGTCAGCCACGACCCCCCCCCCCTTTTACAGCACAGCCAAATAGATTTTTTAAATTTATTTTTCCCCGACGAATTGCTTCAAGGCATCGTGGACCAAACCAACCTTTTTGCACAACAATTTATTGCAACCAACCCCAGCTCCAGCTATGCCCGCCCTTTTGAATGGCGACCCCTAACAGTGGTGGAGCTTAAATAGTTTTTAGGCCTAACGCTCAACATGGGGCTTACAAAAAAAAGGAAATGCATAAATATTGGTCGACCAAACCCATCCATCATATGCCAGTTTTTTCATCAGCCATGTCCAGGTCCCGATACGAACTTATAATGCACTTCCTGCATTTCACTGACAACTCACAGTGCCCCCCCCCCCCCAAAATCACCCAAACTTTGATAAACTATATAAAATTCGCCCCCTATATTCTATTTTGCCTGTTGTCTATGGCACCACTATATTTAATTATCCTCTTATGGAGTCAATTATTCATTTAACCGGTTGAATTGTCCCATAGTTATACCTTACTGTATATTGCGCACATTTTTGTCTAAAATGTTTTAATTTTTTAGAGAGGAATAATGGCAGGATTAAAAAATGATTATCTATCTATAATTATTTTCCTGTTCCATGCAGATCGTATTAGGTCTATATGATTGCTTTGATTGTCGTTTCTATGCGGAGTCTATTTGCCACCAGATGGCGTTTGGTACCGGCACTTTCGCCTTAGGATTAATGCATGTTGTGCTTAGTCACGCAACGTTAATGTATACAAATGAAATATATATTTTTACCTGCTACCTGAAAGCATTAATAATATTAAAATTAGTACTGCATTATTATCAATAATTCTCTCTCCCGATTGTACTGAATCTGCACGGTTGCCTCGGCAACCGGCAGCGTACTTAAGTCACCGATGATCACCCGGCTCTTATTATCCTTTGAAAAAGTCACGTGGGCGTGATGCAACGCCTCAGGAGTGTAGAGCCTGGTGACGCTGTGTGTGCAATCGCGGCCGGGATCGCACACTGTGTTTTATCTTCCTTACCGCTTGTATGTTCTACCTAACTGTAAGTGTTCTACCTTTTTTTACAAATAAATCTTTTTAATAACTGCACTATGGAGTGCCTCCTGTCTTTTACTCGTATGTCCGCTGGTTACCTGGAGTGGAGCTTGTAAGGACGTGGCGTAGGAGTAGAGGAGTTGAAAGGAGGAGGTGGAGACCTGTGGCTTGCTCAGCATAAGGTTGTTTTACTCCTTACCTAAAGGTAAGAGGCTGGGGGAAACAGCTTGGATACACTAAACGCTGCATGGATGGGAGCACCTTTAAAACCGCTATGAGGATTGTACAACTGCATTGAAAATACTCACCGCACAAAAGAATCTTATTCACATAGAGACTTTATACAGATTGCACTGTGTATGGGAGTTAGCTGTTGGTACAAGCAATTTGGATCGCACAGGACTTTTTCTTAAGCACGATTACCCTGGACTGTCACATTATTTATTTATATTGCTTGTTTTCACAATTTTGGCTTATTTGCACAGGCTCAGTTGTAGTCATTTTTGCACTTTTATATTTGCACGGAACCGCTGCTTATTTATTTGTTGCACTTATTTACTATTGCACGGATCATTATTTATTTATATATTGCTATTTTTTGCACGTATTTATTATTGCACACTTACGGAAAATTTGTTTGCATCAATTTATTTATTTATTTATTTTTCTGGAACCGGACACACTTGATTGATATTATTTATATAGCACTGTTTTATTATCTGTTGCTATACGTTTATTATTTTAGACATCAATTTTTAGACACTTAATTTGGAGCCATCCTAGTTGGAGCTTCCCCTTGGAGTGGCATCCTTCAGTACCTGCAAGCGCCACATTTTTTACTTATTTATCATTCTTATTGGTGTGGGAACACTTTTAAAGGTGGCTGCGGCAATTTTGGTATTCAGTAATTAATTAATTATTTATCTCTTTTAATACTTTTAATTATTATATAATATTTTTGAATATTTTTCCCTTGTTGGTTTGCGCATTTGGTCACCCCCTTGTAAACATATTGAAGACATTGTCACTTTCCATATCTACCAACAAGTATCCCCCCCAGAAAGCATTCGCTCAGATTCTGGCAGGAGACTACATGAGCGTCATTTTCCGGACCATATTCCACCATCAGGATCCGGAAGACGACGCCAAAAAAAATGTCGGATGTGTGCACGAAAAGAGGAATTAGGAAAGGCACCAGCTTCTATTGTCCCGACTGTCCCTCCCAACCTGGCCTTTGCATTGGAGAATGCTTCAGGCGATATCACACACCGGAAAACCATTAGCCCATATTTCTAATACTGCCATTTCCCCATTTTCAATTTCTGTCATGAATATTTCCCTGCCTCAACCAACCATATCATTGTCTTCCATGTGAACTGACCCTGGCCTGTTTCTCGACTATGCCTCTGCCTACCGTCTGCATTGTTTATCCGCCATGTTGCTGCCTTTCACATAAACTGACCCTGGACTGTATCGACTATGCCTCTGCCTACCGTCTATTTCTGCCTTTTATCTGCACAGACCTCGGCCTGTTGACCGTGTTTTTGCCTGCCCCTTGGACTGATCTTTTACCCTGCTACACAGGGGTCTCACATATGTGAGGGGCTCCAGAATAGTGTTCGGAGTTCAGAAAACCAGTTTTTGGTTTTCTGTGTTCCCAGAACAGGGTCTGGTTGTCCGGAGGCTTCAAAGCGATTTGGGTGGGAGAAGCCTCTACCCCTGTCCCCATTCTTTCCTGACCGATGCCCTAAGCTTGATGGTCCTGCCTGCTCCCTGGACAAATACTCTGGCTGTGCTGACCATACCTCTGCCTGCTGCATGTACTGACTATGGACAGTATTCCTGCCTGCTGCATGGACGATCCTTTGATCCTTTTGGTGCTGCTGACCACATCCCTGCCTGCTATCTGGACCAATGCATTGGCTGTGCTGACATCTCTACCTGCACTGACTATTCCTGCCTGCTGCCTGTTTTGCTGTCGCTCTCCACGTCCCTGCCTGAACTGATGCTCTCCTCTCTGGACCACTGCACTACTAAAACCGCAGGTAATCTTTTCTTTACCCTTTGCTCAGCAGAATGTATTTTGGTTTGTAATTGGTATGTACAGTACATGCTATGTGTTAGAAATATGAAGGGCCTTCAACAATGTGATAGGTTGGCAGGAATTTATGTGTGTATTTTATGCTCCTAGAACACCTGACAGTGCTACTTGGATATTGGGCCTCTGTATGTGGCCAGGCTGTGTAAAAGTCTCACACATGTGGTATCGCCATACTCAGGAGGAGTAGCAGAATGTATTTTGGGGTGTCAGTTTTGGTATGTACATGCTATGTGTTGGAAATATCTTATAAATTGACAACTTTGTATAAAAAAAATGCGTTTTAATTTTTTTTTCCACAGTTTCCAAAAACTTCTGGAAAAAAAATGAACCGTTCAAAAGACTCATTATGCCTCATAGATTATACATAGGTGTGTTAGCTTTCCAAAATGGGGTCATTTTGTGGGTGTTTCCATTGTCCTGGTGCTTCAGGGTCTTCAAAACTGTAATATGTGGTTGAGAAATGAGATGTGTAATTTATGCTTGTAGAACACCTGACGGTGCTACTTCAATATTGGGCCTCTATATGTAGCCAGGCTGTGTAAAAGTCTCACACATGTGGTATCGCCATACTTGGGAGGAGTAGCAGAATGTATTTTGGGGTGTCATTTTTTGCTATGTACATGCTATGTGTTGGAAATATCTTATAAATGGACAACTTTATGTAAAAAAAAAAAAAAAAAAAGCGTTTTCATTTTTTTCCACAGTTTCCAAAAACTTCTGGAAAAAAATTAACCATTCAAAAGACTCATTATGCCTCATAGATTATACGTTGGGGTGTTAGCTTTCCAAAATATTATGACAATTTTGTGCAAAAATTTTTCCCAAGAATTGTGGGAAAAAATTACAACTTCAAAAAACTCACCATGCCTCTTACTAAATACCTTGGAATGTCTGCTTTCCAAAAAGGGGTATTTTGGGGGGTATTTGTACTTTACTGGCTTGTTAGGGTCTCAAGAAATTAGATAGGCCTTCAGTGCATCAGGTGTGATCAGATGTGATCATTTTTCAATGATTTGCACCATAGCTTTTAGACGCTATAACTTTCACAGAGACCAAATAATATACACTTATTTGGGTTATTTTTACTAAAGATATGTAGCAGTATACACTTTGGCCCAAATTTATGAAGAAAATTTTTTTATTTGCAAAATTTTACAATAGAAACTAAAAAAAAGTGTTTTTTTTTTTTTTCAAAAATGTCTCTCTTTTTTTGCTTATATTGCAAAAAATAAAAAACCCAGCAGTAATTAAATACCACCAAAAGAAAGCTCTGTTTGTGAGAAAAAAAATTATAAAAATGTGGTTTGGGGTAGAGTGTAGCATGACTGAGTAATTGTCATTCAAAGTGTGAGAGCACTGAAAGCTAAAAATTGGTCTGGTAAGGAAGGGTGTATAAAAGCCCTGTATTGAAGTGGTTAATGAGGCCAAAATGTGCATTCCCCTACACTGGGGCTCAACACAGGTCCCTTCATTCCCAGAATGGTTCAGGCGAATCAACAAGATAGCGGAAATTTAGGAACTTAGTTCTATGGCACATGATACCCCCTATAAATTCAGCAAGGTGTGGGCGAGCTGGCTTCACTTCCAAATAACTGTCAATTTCTCCAAAATAATTAATTCCACATAAGGCCATATGATATCACATATTCACTCACAAAAATACTTACTTTACTTTTATGCCATTGAGAATGTACTTTATTCCTTCCTTCATATTTCATTCTCCTTATGGGTCGGTTCACACTTGTACGATTTACTACTGATTGCGAAGCGTCAAAAACACTTTGAATTCGCACGTTATCCCTAAAGTCATTGGTTTCAATGACGGTCGTTCACATACATGCATTGCGATTCTTCAACGAATGAGATGTGATGAAAAAAAGGGTCGTGTCCTGTTTTACTGCGTTGCGTTGCGAATCTAGTCTCCATAGACATGTAAATGTAGAGATGTAGACATGTAGAGTGTAAATCGTTCTGGATTTGCAATGATGGTTCACATATGTGCGATTTTTTTAACCTCCAGCTCCTCCTACGAGTACTGCCCCCTCACTTCCTGTTTCCTGTACCCTCTGACATCCTGTTTCCTGTCTCATGTCCAAGTGCAAAGAGATAAGATGGCCCCCAAGCGTTGTAGCACCATGACAATGAGGAACTAATTTATCTGGTTCGTGACAGGCCATACATATGGTACAGCCGGATACCCGAATTTAAAAACAATGCATTGAAGTGCAGAGGCTGGGAAGAGATTTGTAAAACCGTGTATGCTGACTGGGAAGCCTTTACACCGCAAGTTCGCAAACAAAAAGGTAAGTACTTATTTCTTCATCCCACTTGCCACCAATACCACTAGCAATGTACAGACATGCATCCCACTGACCACCAATGTAATGGCATGCATACTACTGACCACCAATGTAATGGCATGCATCCCACTGACCACCAATGTAAGGGCATGCATCCCACTGACCGCCAATGTTAGGGCATGCATCACACTGACCACCAATGTAAGGGCATGCATCCCACTGACCACCAATGTTAGGGCATGCATCCCACTGACCGCCAATGTTAGGGCATGCATCCCACTGACCACCAATGTAGGGCATGCATACCACTGACCACCAATGTAAGGGCATGCATCCCACTGACCACCAATGTAAGGGCATGCATCCCACTGACCACCAATGTAAGGGCATGCATCCCACTGACCGCCAATGTAAGGGCATGCATCCCACTGACCGCCAATGTAAGGGCATGCATCCCACTGACCACCAATGTAAGGGAATGCATCCAGCTGACCATGCATCCCACTGACTACAACTCCCACTGACCTGCATTGAAGGGGAATTATTCCCATTGAACACTAATTCATTAATTTTTTTATTATGGATTACAGAACACCTCATACGTACTGTACTAGGTGGCGAAGCCTTAAGGATACACTGCAAAGACACCAGAGAATGGAGCGGGAAGCGGATATGGTGCTGCCCCAAAGCGTCCCTATGCGTTTACCAGATACCTTGAATTTCTAAAGCCTGTGCTTGAATTAAGGAAGTAAGTTTTCCAACAAGAGTCTCTCTCTTTCTCTCGCTCTCTCTCGCTCTCTCTTGCTCTCTCTCGCTCTCTCTCTTTCTCGCGCTCTCTCTCTCTCAATGTAATATGTCAATGTTTCAATTTCAGCACAGAAGCAAGTTGGGAAGAGGAGCATGCTGCTATAGTTGACCTAGATGAGGGAGTTTCATTTGCTACAAGCAGAGAAGATTCTTCATCTATTGAGGTGGGAGTTGACTCAATAGAGGTACATGACTCACCTACTATGCAGCAAGATAATGAAGATGGTAACATTTCTACACCTTCCAACAAAAAGAAAAATCAGTCAACTACCTCACGCAGGAAGAGAAGCAGCAGGGAAGCTGAACAGATGAAAAACCCTGACGAAACAAACAAATTACTTATAGTGTCAGGGATCACAGAACAATTAGATGTTCTGTGATGCCCTCATACCATGTTTGTTTAAAGTTTGGTACCTCTGCTCAAAGAAGTTTCGCCAGAACATTACTTTAGCATGAGAATAGCAGTGCAACATTGCATACATTCCTTCAGTATGACACACCATCCTCCAATGCACGAGAGCACTAGTACAAATCCCATTTATTCTGAGTCAAACCAAGCACCTAAGCCATATGCCTCTCATTATGATGAACACTCAAACATGATTTTTATTTATTTATTTATTTGTGGTTGAACTGGATGGACTCTTTTTTCAACCTAACTAACTATGTAATATGTAACTATGATTGAGTCCCCAAGACCAAGAATCCCATATCCAATTCCTTCCCAAAATCCTCACCATTTCCCACAACAAAGCAGACTACTCCAGCTCTACAATCAAATGTCACCCATGGCAAATCAATATCCACCTGTGTTGGGACCAAGTGATCAGCACAAAACAATCAATCTTGGTCCTTATGCATATCGAAATCAGTCACTTGAAGTTCATTCTATGCCTCCAACAAATTCACAATATGGCCTCCCGAGTGAACCACCGGATAGAGTCATATCCCCGCCTGTGCCTTTGAGGCAAGCAACACCTGAGCAACAAAGTGTTAAAACCTTTCATAATTTATAGATTACTATATGTTAAACGGCACTGCCACTTTCATGATGTTAATCCATGTTGGATTTGTTTACATTAATGCTTTATATTGTATTTTTGAAGAATTTTATTCGAACATGTTTTGATAACTTGATGGGTCACCATGGGAAAAAGTTTACCAAAATATTAGGGTGAGAAGTGAGATGCATGTAAAGGCATGTATCCCACTGCTGACCAAAATGTAAAGTTTTGTGGTGCTATTTTGCAATATGGCAGATCATAATCAGTGGGAGGGTCAGAGTCAGTGGGAGGGTCAGAGTCAGTGGGAGGGTCAGAGTCAGTGGGAGGGTCAGAGTCAGGTGAGGGGGAGCAAGCATGAAGGGGCAGAGAATTGGAAAGGAAAAAGAGTAGTCATTTCACAGTTTTTTTACAATGTTTGAAGTTTCATGAAAATGTTTCAAAATGTATGTCATTTCATGCAGATTTAAATTTTCAAATAAATAAAAGAAATTTTTTGGAAGACAACTATGGTGTGATATGTCTGCATTGCTTTTATTGCTTACTATGGATTACATCTCATGTACCATGACTGTTACAGCCTACCTCCTGGAACCTATATACAAAAGTGTAAGTATATTGAAAATCGATGTGTATTTGTATATTGATGCACTGATTGCACACGTGTCAGGGTTATGGTTGATTTTACGGTTAGGGTTTCGGAAATTAATTGGTTAGGATTATAATTATCTGTAGTGAGGATATGGTATGGGAAGATCTATATGTACACAACACACCCATTAAAATATTGACACTCACGTGAACAGAAAATTATATTCTTTATTTTTACCTATGAAAACTATATATGAAGCAAAGTACAGTAATTTAAACAATTGCATCCAGCTGCCACGATAGCTGACCATTTGCTGTCATGAAGTAATCAGTGAAGTCATGACGAACATTTTACCCACTGTAGGTGCCACGTGTTCCAATCCATGATGGGTCTTCGAGGTCATGCATTAAGGAGTCCTCAAATAGGTAGCCATCTCTAGCACAAACAAAATTGTGCAATGCACATGCAGCTTGCACAGCACCAATGACATGCTCCATACTGAGGCTGATTGGTGAGTGAAGAAAACACCATTTATTGGCAAGTGTGCCGAAAGCACACTCCACTACGCGTCTTGCCCTTGACAGACGGTAATTAAATACCCTCTTTGCAGTGCAAAGTCCCCTTTTGACATATGGCCGTAGCAGTCGATCTGAAATAGGGAATGCCTCATCCCCAACAAAGACATAAGGCAAAGGTGAACTTGTTCCAGGAAGTGGCAGGTTATCGGGAAGGTCCAAGGAGTTTTCTCTAAGCATCTTTCCAAAAGATGAATGTGAGAAGATGCTTGAGTCCGAGCTGCTTCCATAGGATCCTATATCGATATATGTAAAGGAATAATTGGCATCAGCCACTGCCATTAGGACAAAAGAAATATATTTTTTATAATTAAAGAACTTTTTTTTTTTTTACTTTATATTTTTATTAATCATTTTCAATTTTACAACATTAACATCATACATAACATAACACATTCTTACGTCTGTACTTTGTCCAAGTATCAGTAGGGAAGGTAGTTAAACCGCTCATCTTCCAATATTCTGGAAGACGAGTAGGGGAAGTACAGATACTTTTATAAACAAGAGAGAAAAAACCAAAAAAAACTAAAACAAAAGAAGGAGGAACAAACGCAGTGCGGTATAAAAGGAAGTATGATAACACGAGCACATTGTTACTCCAACATGTATTTCCTCTCCCTCTTCCCAAGTAGCTCTATCTATTTACTATTTCCCCCATATTTATTCATTCACACAGCTTGACCATTCACATCACACATCTACCTTCACGCATGTCTCTTTATCTAATTCAAAATTGTTCCTCTATTTATTTTGTGTCTATTTTCTTTTTTTCACACCAAGTTTTCCACAACCTTTCAAATTTATTAATACTCCCCTGTCTTATATAGAGTGTTTTTTCCTTCAATATCATACCATTCACAGCTTGCTCCCATTCTCTACTGCATGGAGGGGTGGGCGACTGCCATCTCTGGGCTATAAGTTTGCACGCCTGAAACAGGCATCTCAGAATTGCAATATTAGTGTCGTTAGGTCTTCCCTTCCCAGCCATCCATCCTAGTACACAAATCTTGGGTTCTGTCTCGAAAGAGACATCAAAGACCTGAAAGATTGTTTCCACTACCTCCGACCAGTAGCGATGCAGCTTGGGGCATCTCCAAAACATGTGTATCATGTCTCCCTCCATTCCTCCACACCTTGGGCAGGAAGAGTCTATTCTGCTTCCAAAGCTAAAAAGTTTTTTCGGGGTAAAATAGGCTCGGTATAGAAGGAACAAGTGCGACATCTTTTGAGGTGGAGAAAGAGAGACCCATGGAGCTAGTTCAAGAATCCTGTCCCATTGAATATTTGTGATGTTAACCCCGTCTCTTACCCATTTATCTCTAGAGACAGAGGTATACTGGCCGCCCCTGGCATCTTTATGTAGGATCAAGTACGTCCCTGAGGTCAACCCCTTTGTTGATTCTGTTTGCACTATTCTCACTAGTGTCGATATATTACCCCATTCTACTGGTGAGTCCTTAAATTGTAGTGTAAGTGCATGCCTTAATTGGAGGTATCGAAAGAAAGATTTCCTTGGTATTAAAAACTCCGCTCTAAGCTCTTGAAATGTTTTTAGTTGCCCATTGGAAAAAAGCTGATGTAGATATTTTATGTCTCTTCGTTCCCACTCCCTGATTGGTCCTATTTTTTGTACCTCGCTCAAATTATTATTCTTCCACAGTGGTGAGTATTCCGTATAGCCTCTACATCCCAGTATTCCCTTAACCGCTACCCATACCTTGTTCATTAGGTCCAGGGTGGGAATTCCCCGTATCACCGTGCCTGCTTCCATGATTTCAACAGTTTGTCTGTTTAGGAATGTCTGGAGCAGGTTTCCCCCCACCCCAGTGCCCCTCATATATTGTATTTGGGATGCTAAAAAGTATCTAAACAGGTGTGGGATTGCCGCTCCCCCTTCATTGGTCGGAAGTTGAAGGATTTTTAGACTGATACGCGCCACGCTACCCTTCCATATCAGTTCTCTAAATATAGTGTCAAATCTATTGAACAAAGTGGAGGAAATTACAGCGCTAAACTCAAATGGAACACACAGTGCAAGTGTAGCTGCTGCGCTAGAATAGGACAAATATTCAATAAGCAATATAAAGAAAAAAGTGCAGCGCTAAAAAAGTGAATGGTGGTGATACCCTTCAACTAACAAACAATTCCTCAGTGGTAATTGAGGAGATAGTGATATAAACCTAACGTGAACGAACAGAAAATATATACTTGAAAAAATATATATTCCTCAGTGATAATTAAGGAAATGGTGTGAACCTAAAACAAAAAGACAAACAATACAAATAATATTTGTAGTGCACACAGTAAAGTCCCAAAGGAACTCCTCAGTGATAACTGAGGAACAAATTCCTATATACATTCAAAGTGAAAAAATTATATCAAAATGGTGATAATATCCTGAATGAACGGAAAATGTCCCAAAGTGATAAAATATGGATAACGATAAGTCAGAGTAATCCTGGACCGAATCTTCTGGTATACACACTCTTATATGAGGAAGAATAGATGTACGCTTACCAGAACTGGTGGACTCCCTGTCAGCAACAGGGAGTCAAACAGGCATAAAGAGGCTCTAGGTAGCCTGCGACCTCGATGTTCCAAAGCGGACGGATGGGCTATGTAGAACCACTCGCGGCTTCGCCAACAGGATACGGTGGATCAGGATGAAGACAGCTATCATGAAGTCTGGATCCTCATGGATGGAATGGAGATTCTTGGACGACCACTTGGTAGATGAAAAAATGGAGTGAGCAGATGATGGGCACTCACTGGGGATGGAGCGAGGGCTCTCTTGGAATGCTCTCCAAGTAGATGTTCAATCATGTGGAGAAAAGTGAGAAAAAACCGGAGGGGACTCCAATAGTGTGGATCAATATAGAAGGTTTTTATTTAAAAAAACCAAATGCAAAACAAATAATGATATAAAAAAGTGATCACATTTAAAAAAAGAGCAGTGTGGGTATGGGTATGACCAGGTCATACCCATACCCACACTGCTCTTTTTTTAAATGTGATCACTTTTTTATATCATTATTTGTTTTGCATTTGTTTTTTTTAAATAAAATGGATATTGGATGGATATTGGATATTTTAAATGGATATTGATCCACACTATTGGAGTCCCCTCCGTTTTTTTCTCACTTTTCTCCACATGATTGAACATCTACTTGGAGAGCATTCCAAGAGAGCCGTCGCTCCATCCCCAGTGAGTGCCCATCATCTGCTCACTCCATTTTTTCATCTACCAAGTGGTCGTCCAAGAATCTCCATTCTATCCATGAGGATCCAGACTTCATGATAGCTGTCTTCATCCTGATCCACCGTATCCTGTTGGCGAAGCCGCGAGTGGTTCTACATAGCCCATCCGTCCGCTTTGGAACATCGAGGTCGCAGGCTACCTAGAGCCTCTTTATGCCTGTTTGACTCCCTGTTGCTGACAGGGAGTCCACCAGTTCTGGTAAGCGTACATCTATTCTTCCTCATATAAGAGTGTGTATACCAGAAGATTCGGTCCAGGATTACTCTGACTTGTCGTTATCCATATTTTATCACTTTGGGACATTTTCCGTTCATTCAGGATATTATCACCATTTTGATATAATTTTTTCACTTTGAATGTATATAGGAATTTGTTCCTCAGTTATCACTGAGGAGTTCCTTTGGGACTTTACTGTGTGCACTACAAATATTATTTGTATTGTTTGTCTTTTTGTTTTAGGTTCACACCATATCCTTAATTATCACTGAGGAATATATATTTTTTCAAGTATATATTTTCTGTTCGTTCACGTTAGGTTTATATCACTATCAAATCTATTGAACCATTTTTTATAAACCCATACCGGGGAATTAGCTAAAATATACAAGGCTTGTGGGAGAAAAATCATTTTAATAAGATTACACCGGCCCATCGAAGAAAGCGGGAACCTCTTCCAGATCCTCGTTTTCTCTTTGAACCTGGTCAACAATGGGGACAAGTTATTTACTATATAAGCTTTGGGATCTCTCGTAATAATTACCCCCAGGTATTTCATCTGGGTTACTACTTGTAGTCTACTGGCTTCTTGAGGTAGTGGACTGTGTAGGGGGTCCACTGGCAATAAAGTGGATTTTCCCCAATTGATATTTAAGCCCGAAAATTCACCAAATTCACTGATTTTACACATGGTTTGTTTCAGGGAATTCTGCACGTCACCAAGGAGTACAAGTAGATCGTCTGCGAATAGGACTACCCTTTCCTCTTCCAGGCCTCTTATAAACCCCCTAATCTCTATACAAGAACAGAGAGATATAGCCAGGGGTTCAATTGCAAGAGCAAACAAGAGGGGGGACAAAGGACATCCCTGCCTCGTCCCCCTTAGCAACTGAAACCCTGCGGAATGTTCATTAAAGAACTTTGATCCACTCCGAATTGGGCTGATGATTCGGATGTGCTTGCCGTCAACTGCACCCACACAGTTTGGGAAATTGCACCGCTCCCAAAAAACTTTGGCAATTTTAGCCCAGTCTTCCTTAGTCAGCTTCTTCATGACCAAATCCTTCAAGACTTGCCAGATAGCTGCACAGGTCTCATGCACAACCATGCTGACGGTCGATTTGCCCAGCTTAAATTCATATTGCAAGCTAGCAAAAGAATTGCTAGTAGCCAGGTACCTGAAAGGAAGGAGAAGGATAATTAATTGTGTGCCTACTTTTTTTCCATTTTTGATCAAAGTTGCAGGCTATCTGGCTTTAAATTAAATATGTTACCTTATGGTGACAAGTAATCGCTCAGCTGGCTCCACACTATTTCGGAAAGTAGTGTTCTGATGCTTTAGCCTGGTGTAAATCAGTTGAAGCAATTTGTTGAAACTGAAGATTACATAGATACAGAAAAGAGTTAAATTACATAGAAAAGGGATGAGTTATTGGGTAAGGAAGTGGGGTGAAAGGGGTGAAGATTAGGATAAGGGGGAGAAGTTGGTAGAGGGAGGGAGGTTGGATACAGACCAGAGGGATGTCTTGGGTTATGGGTGATGAGGAATAGAGGGGGTGGTATGGAGGGGGTGAGGGTAAGAGGCATTGATGGCTGAGGTACTGTGGGGGGAGGGGGGTGGAGGGATGAAGGATAATGGGGGTGGGAGGGATGTTTAGATTCCAGCTGTGGTTAAGGTTATGGAAGGGGGGGGGGGTTAGGGTAAGGCAAGTATGGAGGAAAGGGGAGAAAGTATAACTTAATTGCTCACCTGTTAACTGACATACGAGTGTAGTTGAAAAACGTATCATTGTGTTGACGTAGATCATTGTATATCATCTTGAATTGTCCTCTCTCCTCCCTATTAGCTATTACAGGGTGTACCCAGTATCTTCTGGTTGACAGCATCATCATCCTCCTCCTCCTTAGCTTCGCTTTCTTCTTTTTTATAATCACTGCAGCAGCAGCAGTAACTACTGCTGCCATAATCAAAGCCAATGAATGGTACATTCTTCACTATCCCAAGCTTCTTTCTACACACTCTCCAACACACTCCACAAAAACCCAGGAAGAGAACAGGAAGTTATACATAGGTTTCATATTTTATTTTTGACCTTAGCATACACTGGGTTCCATTGGCCAGACCTAAATTCGCAGTCACCTACCAAAATGACAACTAATTACAGTAAAATCGCAGTAATATCGCAACAAAAACGCAACAAATTTGCATAGAAGATTCGCAACGCAATCGTGTCATAATCGCGATAAAATTCGCAACGCACAAGTGTGAACCGGCCCTATTAGACGGATATGGTGATACTCAACCCGGAGGATATTCCAGAAGGTCCATCCTTACTGCTACTTCCTCTCTCCTCTTTCCTCCTTACCCATTTTTATCACCTTTCCAACTTTAGTGTGACATAGAACAGCTTAAAGCGGGATTCCACCCTAAAGTGGAACTCCCGCTTTTCGGAACCCTCCCCCCCTCCGGTGTCACATTTGGCCCCTTTCAGGGGGGAAGGGGGGTGCAGATACCTGTCTAAGACAGGTATCTGCACCCACTTCCGGCATAAACTCCCGTGGGAGTTTACGCAAGTTCCTGTCCCGGCGCGCTGTCTGCTGGGACACACACGTGTCCCGGCAGACAGCGCTGAAGATTCTAATTGTGCCGCGCGACTCGCGCATGCGCAGTAGGGAATCGGGAAGTGAAGCCACTTCCTGATTCCCTCACCGAGAATGGCGCCGGCTACAGCAGAGAGCCGAGCGAGCGATAGGCCTCTGCTGCCGACACCGCTGGAACCAGGGACAGGTAAGTGTCCATTTTTTAAAAGTCAGCAGCTGCAGTATTTGTAGCTGCTGGCTTTTAAATTTTTTTTTTTCAGTACAGTCCCGCTTTAACTTTACTTTAACCCTGCATTCATTTCCCAGACCATTATTTAAACTGGAGGAACACATTGGCCTTAGAGTAAAACCTTCACTGTGATGCATGTTTAAATATTGCACATTCCTCCTTCTACAAAATACTACAAAATACTACAAAATAACCTTATTCCCTTTTTTATGGAGTGAGCCATAACCAGCCCTGATTTTCACACGCCATACACATACTCTCTCAACTAACCTGTTAGCACATGTAATTAGTTATCCTTATTATTGTGAGTAAAGTTACATGCTGTTGTGTAGTGGCATAAAGATTATATATGTGTATTGTCTACAAAATCACTTTCTGTTAGTCACAATTAGCATACTTTCATGTTAAATATTCAAATGTTAAAGAGTATCTTACATTCTGTAAATCAGAACAGTCATTTTCTTCTCTTATGTGTGTCAACTTTTTAATTTATACCTTAGTAAACCTGATTTTTTTTTCCAATAAAACAGTTTCATTCATTAAAAAAAAAGAAGAAAAACAAGTATGGAACACATCAAAGACATGTCAAAAATATATTATGATAGTCTCAATGACACTATTACCATCAAAAAAATCTTTAATATCTTTAAAGTTCCAATATATACTTACGCCTATCATAGAGGAAATTACGCCTCTTGGGTGCTCAGAAGCACATTAATTGCAAAAAACGACATGCCTATAAATTCCAGATACGATCCATTTAGTTCATTTAATTCTATCATATATATCTGCATTACCTAAAGAGACAACAAAAAACACCTTGGCTCTAAAGCAGGACGTACAAATAATTCCAATAATAAGTACCTGTAGATGGCCACTAGGAGGCCTCTCGTGTACTATCACCAATATTCTTGGGAACAGCTCCTTAAAGCCAATACATTTGCTGGAAATCTCACAGATATCCCTCAAAGATAAACCCAATATGGATACCAGACAAGCAGGTTTCCACTAAAGAAAGAAAACAAAACATAATGGTACCAATCAATAGAATACAAAAAGTTGTCTTCAAACCAACAACCAAATAACCGTCAGATCCATCAACAAAATGCGAATTAGTTACCTCTAACGTCCATCCGTACAGTAGATACACCGCTCACTGACTGTCTGAGCCTCCACTGTTTAAATGTGCACCATGGCACCAAAAAAGGCCGCCAAAGCAGCCCGCTAATGTGATTACTAACAGCTGGAGAAGGTGAGTCTCAGCCCACTAACATTACCATGGAGACCAAGCGCAATGCACTATAAGTGTCTCCATGGAAAATAGACGCCATGCGCATCGGCGCATTATAAAAGTCGCCTGTGCGGACGCCTGTTACACACAAGAGCCCTGCACATCCGCATATAAATATCTAGTATAAACTGCGCTGTGGCACAGGTGCTCGAACTAAGACCCTGCGCATGCGCTACTGAGACCTGACTTATTCACAGTGTTTCTGCAGCGCTCACGCATGCGCAGATGGAATTACCACCCCGCAATACTCCCAGTGGATAGCTAGCCTAAATGATAATAGCAAACGTTAATACATAACGAAGCCAGACACTAAGGACATATCCAAAACTCGAAACTAAATAGTAGATTCTACTGAAGACTAGCTGATATAAGCCATGTTAGCAGTGGCGGTGCGTGCATAGAGGGCGCAGGAGCGCCGCCCCCCCTCTCCTGCACCGCTCTATCACCAATAGATAGATTCATGCATTGCATGAATCTATCTATTGTCACCGCTGCCGCCCCCTATTCAGGTGTCCGGCCCCTGATCGGGCGCCGGGCATCTGAATTACAGTGGGGGGGGTGTTGCTGGAAGCGCCCCTATTAGAGCTGTAAGCTCTAATAGGGGACCCTATTAGAGCGGTGTGCTCTAATAGGCTTCCCTAAGTGTAAACAGCGGGCGCACGGCCGTGCGTTCGCTGATTACACAGTACTGTGTTAGGGAAGCGAATACATCGCTTCCCTAACACAGACCCGCCTCTCAGCCAATCAGGTTGCCAGGTCTGTTACCTGTCACCTGATTGGCTGAAGTCACAGGCGCTGTGATTGGACGCTAGGCGTCCAATCACCTAGCGTCCAATCACAGCAGAAGAAGACAGGAGGAGCGCGGGAGAAGACACCCGACGGAGACACCCGACGGAGACACCGCTCGTCGCCTGACGCCGTCACCAGCTGCACACCGGGACAAGGTAAGTGCAGAGGGCAGGCAGGGGGCACAGTGGCAGCACTTAAGGGGCACAGTGGCAGAACTTGGGGCACAATGGAAGCACTTAAGGGGCACAATGGCAGCACTTAAGGGGCACAATGGCAGCACTCAAGGGGCACAATGGCAGCACTTAAGGGGCACAGTGGCAGAACTTAAGGGGCACAGTGGCAGAACTTAAGGGGCACAATGGCAGCACTTAAGGGGCACAATGGCAGCACTTAAGGGGCACAATGGCAGCACTTAAGGGGCACAATGGCAGAACTTGGGGCACAATGGCAGCACTTAAGGGGCACAGTGGCAGCACTTAAGAGGCACAATGGCAGCACTTAAGGGGCACAATGGCAGCACTTAAGGGGCACAATGGCAGAACTTGGGGCACAATGGCAGAACTTGGGGCACAGTGGCAGCACTTAAGGGGCACAGTGGCAGAACTTGGGGCACAGTGGCAGAACTTGGGGCACAGTGGCAGCGTTTGATGGGCACAGTGGCAGCGTTTGATGGGCACAGTGGCAGCGTTTGATGGGCACAGTGGCAGCACTTGGGGCACAGTGGCAGCGTTTGATGGGCACAGTGGCAGCGTTTAATGGGCACAGTGGCAGCGCTTGATGGCACAGTGAGGCTGTTTGTTTGCGCCCCCCCAAAAATTTTGAGCACCAGCCGCCACTGCATGTTAGTAACTAACCAAGACCAGTCCAATACACCATCAATAAGGGTATGGAAGTGTCCCCTCGACGCCACCACCACACAGAGCCCCCAAGGGCGGATCGGCACTGCTTGGGGGCCCCTGGGGCCGCTGCCGCCGCTGTGAGGGCAGCGGCGCCTGAAAAATCGCAGCCTCTGACCTCCTGTCCCCCCCTTCGCAGCCTCGGACCTCCTGCCCCCCCTCGCAGCCTCGGACCTCCTGTCCCCCCCTCGCAGCCTCAGACCTCCTGTACCCCCCTCGCAGCCTTGGACCTCCTGTCCCCTCCTCGCAGCCTCGGACCTCCTTTCCCCCCCTCGCAGCCTCTGACCTCCTGCCCCCCCTGCAGCCTCTGACCTCCTGCCCCCCCTCGCAGCCTCTGACCTCCTGTCCCCCCCCCCTCGCAGCCTCGGACCTCCTGTCCCCCCCTCGCAGCCTCGGACCTCCTGTCCCCCCCCCTCGCAGCCTCTGACCTCCTGCCCCCCTCCTCGCAGCCTCTGACCTCCTGCCCCCCCTGCAGCCTCTGACCTCCTGTCCCCCCCCTTGCAGCCTCTGACCTCCTGTCCCCCCCTTGCAGCCTCTGACCTCCTGCCCCCCTTGCAGCCTCTGACCTCCTGTCCCCCCTTGCAGCCTCTGACCTCCTGTCCCCCCCCTTCGCAGCCTCGGACCTCCTGTCCCCCCCCTCGCAGCCTCGGACCTCCTGTCCCCCCCCGCAGCCTCTGACCTCTACTGTTGCCTCCCGCAGCCTCTGACCTCTCCTGTTGCCCCCCGCAGCCTCTGACCTCTCCTGTTGCCCCCCCCGTAGCCTCTGACCTCTCCTGTTGCCCCCCGCAGCCTCTGACCTCTCCTGTTGCCCCCCCCCCAGCCTCTGACCTCTCCTGTTGCCCCCCCTGTTGTGCTTCCTGGTAGCTGAGTCCGCCTGGAGCGCACGCTGAGCCGCACGTCGTCACTTCTGGTTGTAGGTCACGACTGTGACGCGTTTCGTCACTTCCTGACTTCGTCTAACGCCCTCAGACGAAGTCAGGAAGTGACGAAACGCGGCAGGGTCGTAATCTACAACCGGAAGTGACGACGTGCGCCTCAGCGTGCGCTCCAGGCGGACTCAGCTACCAGGAAGCACAACACAGCTCTATACAGCGGTGCTACACAAGCGGAGTTCCGGCGGATGCTCCATTATCAGGCACAGTGCACTTTATGCTCATTTGATTTTGTTCAATGGCTAATGGGATGGCTTGCTTCTGAGAGGAGACAGTAAGGAGAGGAGCGGTGGTGCTGATGATTCATTGAAGGGCCTTATTTTATCTAATTTCTGGTGAGTGCATCCCCATAGGGGAGTCTGGATCTCACGTGGTGGATTCTTGGTGGATAACAATCGGTGGAAGCTTTTCTATGATTTTCACACAAGAGACTACTGTACTCCATTGACCAGATTATTATTTTTCGTGGATTCACATGTATATTTACCGGCAGTCCTCGGTGGAATAGGGACAATAGCGCTGCTGCAATATTCACAAAGACTCTTTTATCACAAAAAGACTGTTTTTTGATTATTGCCACATTGTTCATATTTTGTATTTCAAAGCAGCTGCTTATACCTTTTTAATGGGTGTAGATTTATAGAGATTTTATCTAGTATATATATATTTTTTAAGAGTACACATCCAGACAAGCGCGGAGGGGTGAGCCTTGGGGCGGTTTTCAGGTTTCATCCTTCTAGTCTATAAAACCAGAGCCACCAAGCTGGAGCCGACTGACTGAGCCCTGCATGATGCACCTGAGAGGAGGTCAGTGACAGCACCGCCAGGCCAGTCTAGGGGGGGGGGTCAATACAATATTGTAAGGGGGCACTGATATAAAGGTTTTCCCCCTTATATCAGTAAACCCCCTTATCTTAGTGTTTTCTTTCTCTGGTCACCAGAGTCCTCCCCACATTCCCAGAGTTCCCCTTTACATCATAGTATGCAGGATTCCACCTTACATTGCAAGGGGGAACTCTGATGTAAAGGGCAATGCTGCAGACCCTGATGTAAGTAGGGAGGCTCTCTGAGGACACTGATGTATGGGGGGCTCTCTGGGGACCCCGATGTAAGGAGGGGCTTTATAGGAATGTTCTCTGGGGACCCTGATGTAAGGGGGGTGCTCTCTGGGGACCCTGATGTAAGGGGGGTGCTCTCTGGGGACCCTAATGTAAAGGGGTGCTCTCTGGGACCCCTAATGTAAGGGGGGTGCTCTCTTGGGGACTTTAATGTAAGGTGGGTGCTCTCTGGGGACCCTAATGTAAGTGGTGGCTCTCTGGGGACCCTAATGTAAGGGGGGTGCTCTCTGGGGACCCTAATGTAAGGGGTGGCTCTCTGGGGATCCTGATGTAAGGGGGGGTGCTCTCTGGGGATCCTGATGTAAGGGGGGTGCTCTCTGGGGATCCTGATGTAAGGGGGTGCTCTCTGGGGATCCTGATGTAAGGGGTGTCTCTCTGGGGACCCTGGTGTAAGGAGGGGCTCTCTGGGGACCCTGGTGAAAGGAGGGGCTCTCTGGGGACCCTGGTGTAAGGGGGGGCTCTCTGGGGACCCTGATGTAAGGGGGGCTCTCTGGGGATCCTGATGTAAGGGGTGGCTCTCTGGGGACCCTGATGTAAGTGGGGGATCCACACTCAGATGTGTAAAGATTATATATATATATAATGTCTGTTCTATATTGTTTTTCCTTATTCTTTGACTGTTTTGTTTAAAGGAGGGAGGATTGCATTGGGAGCGCTGAAGTGTCAGGTGTGACTGTGTGGCAGTGGCAAATGGTTTCCATAGCTCACAGCATCACGGGTCAGATAGAGGGCCCCTTAGCAGAATTTTGCTTAGGGCCCCAGGGAGGTCAGGATCGGCACTGCCACCACAACACCACTGCCAAGGGTGAACGGAAGGCATATAAAGTTGCCCTCCTATCCCCGATGATATCCAAGCCAAGAGGGACTTCCTCCAACCATAATTGATAAAACAAATATACTGGCGTGTCTGCTCAGGCTGCATCCTGCAGGAGTCTCCCTGACTTCTTTTGAGGGGATGGCAGTCCTGACAGGATCACACATGCCAATAAACTGTTGATATTGTAGATATAGCCTGTAGAATAGGATGTATTTTCTGTGTGTTTGTTTCCGGTACATTCGGATGGGACGGCTGTCTAATCCTAAAAGAAGATCAAAGAAAGAAGACCTGGAGTAACTGAAGCATTCCTCCCTCTGGGGCAGTGCTTTAGTTCTCCTTGTATTGATTACTGATTGTAGGGACCTATAGTTAGGAACTGCTGCATATAATGTACCGTGATTTTTGTAAATATTCTTATAATGTTATCTTGTGCTACACACTCCACACTCAATGGGTATATGAGATGCCTTGTATTTTAGAAGGTAGGTTAGGACTGTTCTCTGACTTGTGGATTCCTTTTCCACAACTGGGGACAGTGATAGAGGGGGGTGTATGTAGCGCCCGCCACCTTTAGGTGGGTGCTAATTAGGTTCAGTTAGGTAAGTGTTAGGTAAATTTGCCAGTGCCTTACATTTCTTTAGGCCTTCTTTAGGCCTGGTTGAGTGATAGAATAGAGGGGTGTGTGGCCTCCTACACTCTGCCCTGAAAGATCTCCCTTACCTTCCCTTGGAAATGTTCTGGAAGGATGGCGGACTGGGGACAGGGGTGCAGGCAGCTTGTATGGAGAGCCCTGGACCAATCATTAACTTGTATTGGCAGGGGCAGGACTCGCATATAAGCTGGGGTCACATGGTTCCTGGAGGAGATGGGAGGAGCTGAATCCAGAAAAGCAGCAAACATGTAACCTCAAGGAGCAGGCTTGAAGGCATGGGGGTTCAGAGACCTCAGTGCTGGATGGTTCAACAGAAATTAAGTCATCATGTAACTCCGGGAGAAATGGACCGGGCATCTTAAGCTGGGATGCATCTGACCACGCGGAGCGGGAAGTAGCTGCTAAAAGGACGCGGTAGACTGGGATCGACTTTCTATGGCAATCATGGACTGTTGGTGGGAAAGTGCAATGGGAGTGCAACCCAGTGGTGTTCAATCGTCTAGGACTCTCCTGAACTGATGCGGGAGGATCTCCGGAGTCAAGATAGGCAGGTGAGGCCTGGGGCTCCTAACATCCACATACTACAATGTCTTTCAGAGGGGCATTGGTCAGTTTAATATGGGAAAGGACTTTAATTACACTCAGGAACCAGGAGGAGAGAGAGGCAGCTCATATTTCCCTGAATAAGCTTGTAATATACTGCAACTAAGGAAATAAAGTTATTTTTCAAAGTTATGGACTGTCTGCTGATGTAAATTCGTGCAGGGGTGAAGAACGGAGGCATGTTAACAGTAAAGGTATGAACACACCCAGCAGCCCCCAAGGGAGTAGTGCGCTACATAGGGAAAATATCAACACTGAAAGTTTAGATGCTATGTATTTTACCAACTCAACTTAGTAGGTTGGGGTACCCAAAACCAAATAGAATATGCAAAGAAAAAAAAACAAGCCAAGCAGGTTTGTAAAGGGGCTTCATTATGGAACTCACAGCGGCATAGATACAAAGTTTATTAATAGAAAAGAGACACAATTCCAATAATGTATGGCTATTAGCCACAATAACAGTAAAACCTTCACCAATATTAAAAAATCATGACAACGTTGTCACAATAAAAGTGAAAAACATAGCAGCCCGGGCTCACTTGCACACACACAGACTCTCAGCACACTTGAGAGGGAAGGGTGGGTATTATGCCCCGTACACACGGTTGGACATTCCGACAACAAAATACATCTGATTTTTTCCGACGGATGTTGGCTCAAACTTGTCTTGCATACACACGGTCGCACAAAGTTGTCAGAATTTCTGATCATCAAGAACGCGGTGACGTACACCCAGTGGCGTCACTAGGGTTGGTGTCACCTGGTGCGGTATAACATGGTGTCACCCCCCCCCCCCCCATAATTTTTGCGGGTGATTTTAACCCTTTTTCAGCCGCTAGTGGGGATTAAAAGCTCCCTGCTAGCGGCCAAATAGCGCAGTGAAATTGACGGTAAAGTGCCGCTAAAAATTGCGGCACATTACCGCCGACGCTCCCACCACCCTGGTGCAAAAGGGGCCTAACCGAGGGCTCCAACACGATGAGTGAATTCATCGCAGCTCTGCCCCCACACTTTTCATTATCTGCTGTCCCCAGGGACAGATCCGATCCAGAGATCCCACTGTATGGTGATCTCTGGATCGGATCTGTCCCCGGAGACAGCAGATAATGACATCATAGGCATTGATGATTTGATTTGGATTTTGGAACTGACCTGCTGACACGGTGTGTTGCTTGCTGGACCGGATTGATGGCTGCAGGTAAGATGGCAAGATGCTGTGACCTGCTGACGACAAGGCGTGTAGCTTGCTGGACCGAATCTGATGGCCGCAGGGAAGATGGCAAGATGTTGCTGTGACCTTCTGCTTGCTGGATGGATCTGATATGTGGGTGTGGGACACTGTCTGTCTACACCTGTGCTGTGGTCTGTGGACACCCCCCCCCCCTTATCAGACCAGCTTAGGGCGGCTCCGCTCAGCTACCTGGTGACTGCTGGAGACCAGGGTAGGTGGGGTGTGTCACTCAGATACTGTGCCTATATCTAATATAATATATCTGTGTCCAGCACCCCCCCCCCATCATCATCATCAGACCAGCTCAGGGTGGGGGTGGCGCAGTCAGCTAATATAATATAGTGAGTGTTGTCTGTCTGATAAGGGGGGGGGGGGAGGGGGTGCTGCTGGACACAGTTATATTATATTAGATATAATAGGCACAGTAGCTGAGTGAGCTGGTCTGGTGGGGGGAGGGGGGTGGCTGGACCAGCTATATTACACAATATATATATATATATTATATACAGTATATATATATATATATATATATATATATATATATATATATATATATATATTGTCTATAGCTGAGTCCTCCCTCCTCCCACACCAGCTCTTTGGTGGTGTGTCTGTGTCAGTACGATGGCACAACCCCCCCCCCCCCAAACACCTCAACCTGGCTGGGCTCGGACACCAGGACATCTCCCCCCCCCCCCCACCTGTTCAAAATTCGGGCGTCTGGAGAGGAGAGGAGGGCAGCTTCACCAGCTTCACTGCGTGCAGCTGCCGTGCTGCCCAGGCGGAGCGGAGATACTATGTAGTGACGTCATCATCCTGTCTGCACTCTGCCGTGTGAGATGTGACAGGCTGGAAGAAGAAGGAAGGAGGACAGCGAGTGACACACACCAGGCACGGCTGCGGCGCTGGAGCCTGGAGGTGTGTTGTTTCAGCCCAGCAGGCTGCGGGGGGGGGTGAAAAAAAAAAAAATAAAAATAAACTGTGTTTGTTGTAACATGTGGACGATTTCAAGGGGTAAAAAAAAAAAAATGTAAAAAAAAAAAAAAAAAATACCAGGGCTTTCCTCACCATCGGGAGGGTGTCACCCCTCTAGCGGGTGTCACCCGGGTGCGGACCGCACCCCCCGCACCCCCCTAGCAACGCCTCTGCGTACACCGCGTAGGACGGGACTATAAAAGGGAAGTTCAGCACAACGTGCGGCACCCTTTGGGCTCTCTCTGCTGAACCTGTGTTTATCGCTTGTTAGTAGAAGTTTGGCTAGAGACGATTCACGCTTTTCAGACTTGTGCTTCAGATCGTTCCTGCTCTTCAGTTTGTGCTTGTCGGTGCGTATCTGCTTATCAGTGCATGTAGTCAGTTCGCATTTGTTTGTCATTGCGTCCTATATTTATATAGTACTCTTTGATTTCCAGTGCTTATTGTCCGCTCGTTGCTGATTTTCAGTTCGTTCTTCCAGGCCTTGCTGTTTATCAGTGCTTTCTGTTAGTCTGTTCTGACCAGCTGTCAAGAAGGACGTTCTGATCACCCGGCTGTTCCCAGGAATCTTACCTACAGAATCCCCAGCAGAGTAGCCAACCGGCACACACTGGTGCACGTTAACGCAGGCGGATGTGTGAGGGCGCACATGGGCGCACGCCAGTGCGCGCTAACGATATCGGCAGCACGCGGTGTGCGCGCTAACGCTGATGGGTGCATGCGTGTGCGCGAGGGCACTAATGGGCGCGGTAATGATAATGTGAGTGAGTATGCGCGCATGCGCACAGGCGTGCGCGGACACGCAGTATGATGGATCTTGGCGCCAAAGGGTCTATTTAAAGGGACCTGTCACCTGGCCTCCCTGCTGTCCCGTCTACAGCGTTCCTGAGAGACTCCCCTGTTATACCTTACTTGTTACCTGATACCTGTTACCCGGCTTGCCTCTGACTACCCTCTGTTTGCTGCCTGCCACAGACCCCGGCTTGTCTTGACTACTCTTCTGCCTGCTGCCTTGGTACCGATCCTGCTCGCCTGTGTATGACCCGGCTTGACTCTGACTATGCCTTGCCTGCCGCCTGGGTGCTGTTCCTGCCTACCAGCGTCCAACCCGGCCTGCTTGAAGATCTGCTAGTGTCCTGATCTACAAGACACCTCCCTCTCTGTTCCGGTGTTCCTGCTGCTCCTGCTCTCCACTGATCCCAGTCCCAGCCTGCATCTGGTTTCCCGTCTGCCACTTGGAGTCCGGGCCAGCCCTTGCATTTGTGACCTACCAGGCACTTGTGCCCCTTCTGTGCTCCTGAACATCTGTCTGCTCTATCAGGAGTTCTTGAGCCAGATGAATACGAGAGGCCTCTCCCTGCATCCGTGGGCTCAACCATCAGGTACGTGACAACAGCTGACCGTTTTGAAGCTATGTTGCGTGTACGTACTCGTCGTAGAGTACGTGCTGTGCAGGGGCTTGGTGTTGGGCTTTTAGCTTTGACCCAAGCCCAGTCCATGAACAGGGCGAGGAGGAGTTCATGGACCAAGAATTGGTTGCTCCAGTGTGACCAATTCTCGCACATGCCTTTCCTTCGTGACATCCGGGAGAATAATCCTGATGATTTCAGGAATTATCTCAGGATGACAGACCCCGTTTTTCACCGTCTGTTGGCTTTGCTGACCCCTTATATCAGCAGGCAGGATACCTGCATGAGGCAAGCCATCACTCCGGAGCAGAGGCTAGTCGCCACGTTGCGGTACTTGGTGACGGAGAGAAGCCTGCAGGACCTCAAGTTCTCCACTGGCATCTCCCCCCCAGGCTCTGGGGATCATTATTCCAGAGACCTGTTCTGCCATAATTCAGGTCCTGCAGAAGGAGTATATGAAGTTTTCTCCTTTAACATCACATTATATGTATTTAATGTTTGCTAATGTATGCTGGAAGCTTTTAAAGTTCCTTTTTTGTCCTTCATGCATATTTGCCTTCACTAAGCTCCCCAGCATGTTCTCCTGGGCCCATAAACCTATAGCCTAGTCACTTAACAATGTATTTTGTCAGCTCCATAGTATTGCTTTCCCCTAAACACCCCCTATGTGTAAAATGTGTACAAATGTTATTTGTGTCCTTAAATTCATGAAGAGTGCCAGAGGCTTTTTTTTTGGTGGGCCAAACTCATTAGGACCCCCCCCCCTCCTCCCAACCGCTAAGTCAGCTGATAGCAATCTTCTATCTGCTGACTTGGCAACCCATACACACTATACCGACCTCTTTTGTGGTCTGATTTATGGATGAATTCCCCAAAGCGTGTAGTGCAAGGGCCTGCCTGAATACTTTCAAATGCTACTGTTTAAAGTTTGTTTCTCCTATTATTATCTTGATAGGTAATAGCAGAATGTAAAAATGTGCTTCCATTTGTTCAGTGTGTATTATTTATTGTTTTGATATTATGACATTTCTTACCTGTCCAGTTGGCTGCCAATAGTGTAAGTAAGGAGGTCAGAAACCAATACATAAAGTACTTTGCGGGTAGGGGGGCCATTGATATGCCAGACAATGTCTGAGAGGCATTTTTTACATAAATTTATCTTTCAAACTGCAATAATATTGTTTTTTATTTACTGCTTGGGTTTGTTTTAGGTGTGTCCTAGGTTTTTTTTTGGTTATTTTTTTGGCCTTTTTCTTCAACAGTGCAAACCAAATTTCTTGGCGAGATGATGTGACAGTCTCTTCTTCAGATAATATTATTATTATGCTGTGGGTCTGCTACACACACACCTTGTTTTTGTTGTTAATGTATGTAGTGCATTACTGACAAAAATATTCCTCGTTTTCAGCACCATGACAGAAATGTGTGTAGTCATGAAAATGGAGTGATTGGGGCAAATTAATAAGCACTGTGGGTGTTATTTACTAAAGGCAAATCCATTATGCACTACAAGTGCACTGCAAAAGTGCACTTGAAACTGCACTTGGAGTGCAAAGTGGATTTGCCTTTAGTAAATAACACCCATTGCCACAGTAAACGCCAACTTTACTACAAATCCTGCTTTTGCACATTGAAAAATTAAGTCACACATTGTTGATAATTAAACTTTTTACTCCAAGCACATTCACATGTGCGTTTATAAAAGGGTTTTACAACAAACCAACATATTTGTTGTAAATAACTTGCCGTTTTTAAGGAAACAGGCATGTTTCCAAGCATAACATACAGAACTCAGGAACTTACAAAGTTCAACTTTTAAAAGTGAAGTCAATTTCAGACGTGAGTATGTCCAAACTGTGGGAGCGGCGTGGCGTCAACCACCTCTCGGCCTGGCCCTGCAGAGCTGACAGAACCTCTGCCCCAGTGTGGCTCCTGTCCCCCAAACACACCAGCACAAACACGGCATGGCATCTTTTTGCCTGTGTACTTGCGTAGCCCCTTGTACGCCTACGGAGCATCACTGGTTCCGAGGACAGAGCACTCGAAGAGGCCATGGAGGAAGAAGAAGAGGAGGGGGTGGAGGAGAGAGGTGTGTCACAACCAGTAGTAGCATTTTGGAGGCGTGGTGGCGGAACAACCTCCAACACTACTGCACCTTGTCCTGCATCCTTCCCAGCTGCCAAAAGAGTGACCCAATGGGCCGTGAAAGACAGGTAACGTCCCTGTCCATGCCTGCTGGACCATGAGTCAGCGGTAATATGCACCTTACCGTTGACCGCCCTGTCCAGCGAGGCATGGACATTGCCTTCCACATGCCGGTAGAGAGCCGGAATCGCCTTCCGTGAGAAAAAGTGGCGTTTGGGAACCTGCCACTGAGGAGCCGCACATTGAACAAACTCACGGAAGGGGGCCGAGTCTACCAACTGAAAAGGCAGCAGTTGAAGTGCTAGCAATTTAGCCAAGCTAGCATTCAACCGCTGGGCATGTGGATGGCTGGGAGTAAACTTCTTTCGACGGTCCAGCAGCTAGGGCAGGGAAATTTGCCTGGTAGAATAGGACGTCGGTGTACTGCTAACAGAGTGCCCGCAAGTACTTGGCTGTGACACACCTAATTCTACACCTTCATTCCTCTCAGAGCAGCTTTCAGAGAGGACTGAAGATATAGTGGGGTTGGAGATCCCAGCTGATGAGGAGCAAGGAGAGGTCCGCTTTGTTCTTTGGTGTGGGTCTTTAATGTGCGGTTGCCAACGAGTTGCATGGCAGGTCGACATATGTCTGGTCATGCTTGTGGTGCCCAAGCGGCTGATGTTTTGGCCACGCGAGATACGCTTGAGACATATGTTGCAAATAGCAGTGGTGCGATCTGATGCACTCGTCTCAAAAAAGGCCCACACCAAAGAAATTTTGTGATAACATGCAGAGGCAGCGCCCTGCACAGGCGGAGCTCTGCGGTGTGATTCAGTTGGTGTGCTGGCCTCTAGCTGGCCTCCGGAGGGCATCCTGCCTCGTTGGACATGTGCTGCCTCCTCCTCCTCTCTCCCTTCAGGCACCCACGTGGAGTCAGTGACCTCATCATCCCCTCCCTCTTCACCACTGGAGCAAACCTGTCAGTAAGCTGCAGCTGGTGGAACATGACTGCCAGATTGCTGTCCTTGAGCATCCCCTCTCTCTGCGCTCACGCTACTGCCTTCCTCTAGCTGGGTATCATCATCCGAGCCTTCAAAACGTTGGGCATCCTCCTGGAGTATGTACCCAACACTGTGCTCAAACAGTTCGGGGGAGTCCTCAGGAGGACATGGTGGGTCTAGGGAAGGGGTGCCTTATGATGCCATTGAGTACGCGTTGGCAGCTGCTCTGCCAGTACCCTGAGCCTGGGTGAGAGAGGATGAGGAGGGCTTGGTCATCCATTCTACCAAGCCTTCGGCATGATGCGGCTCAACATGTCCAGCTGCCGAAAACAAGGACAAGCGTGTCCCATGGCCACGTGCTGATGACGATGCACGACCACGTCTACGTCCACGAACAGGACTGTTGTCTCTAGACACAGAGCCTGCTTGCCCTGTGTTCTTGCCTCGGGACTGTCTGCCTCTCCTTGGCGGTCTTCCAGGCATTGTAGTGGGTAGTGTATATTGTGCTGGAGTCACACAGCACACACACTAACTCCTGCAGATGGCTGCCTTAGATGACAGCAACAGGTCCTTACGGCAGATAGAGGCTGCCTTAGATGACAACAACTGGGCCTTACGGCAGATAGAGGCTGCCTTAGATGACAACAGCTGGGCCTTACGGCAGATAGAGGCTGCCTTAGATGACAACAACTGGGCCTTACGGCAGATAGAGGCTGCCTTAGATGACAACAACTGGGCCTTACGGCAGATATAGGCTGCCTTAGATGACAACAACTGGGCCTTATGGCAGATAGAGAGTCTGAGGTGGTTTTATGTGTGCTGTACTAACACAGCAGACACACACACGCTAGCTCCTGGAGATGCCTGGCTGCCTTCGATGACAACAACTGGGCCTTACGGCAGATATAGGCTGCCTTAGATGACAACAACTGGGCCTTATAGCAGATAAAGTGGCTGAGGTGGTTTTATGTGTGCTGTACTAACACAGCAGACACACACACGCTAGCTCCTGGAGATGCCTGGCTGCCTTAGATGACAACAACTGGGCCTTACGGCAGATATAGGCTGCCTTAGATGACAACAACTGGGCCTTATGGCAGATAGAGAGGCTGAGGTGGTTTTATGTGTGCTGTACTAACACAGCAGACACACACACGCTAGCTCCTGGAGATGCCTGGCTGCCTTAGATGACAATAACTGGGCCTTACGGCAGATATAGGCTGCCTTAGATGACAACTGGGCCTTATGGCAGATAGAGAGGCTGAGGTGGTTTTATGTGTGCTGTACTAACACAGCAGACACACACACGTTAGCTCCTGGAGATGCCTGGTTGCCTTCGATGACAACAACTGGGCCTTATGGCAGATAGAGAGGCTGAGGTGGTTTTATGTGTGCTGTACTAACACAGCAGACACCCACACGCTAGCTCCTGTAAATGCCTGGCTGGCTGCCTTAGATCACAACAGGCCAGAACTAGTATAAAGGTGATACTGCAATGCTGTACTAACAGCACGCACACACCAGACTAATCCCCAGAAGCAGATAATGTTACCACTCAGCAGAGCAGAATGTAGAACACAGCACAGCACTGCAGATACTGTCAGCAGCAGTGCAATCAGCAGAATGAATATAAATTCAAATGTGTCAGCAATGAATCAGCATCAGCAATGAATCAGCATCAGCAATGAATCAGCATCAGCAATTTACAACTGACTGTCTGTATCACAGTCACCGGAACAGAGTGCACTAGGCCGCCGGCGCGGTGTCCTTTTATAGAGTGGGGCGTGTACTAAAGCCCCAGAGCTATAATTGGCTACAGGCATCCTGCTTGTAGCCAATTATTGCTCTCCTCGCTGCCGGCGCTGTGATTGGCCAAGCAAGCGGGGTCACAGTGCATGCTTGGCCAATCATCAGCCAGCAATGCACTGCAACTGGCGCAATGCATTGCAGGCTGCTCGCATCACACGAATGTGATGCGAACGGCCCAAATAGTTCTGGGCTCGCCAAACGAGCGAACGCCCGATGTTCGATTCGAACATGGGTTCGAATCGAAAACACCGGGCCCATCCCTACAGCCCGCCTATAATAATATGGGAGAAATCTTCTAAGCAAGAAGAGAAGATCATAGTTATGGTTCAAGAAAAGTTTGTAAGCTAAATTCAGTATTTAACCCTTTTGGGATCATAGTTCGTAAACAAGATATCCATTCCTTTTCTTTTCGCAGAAGGATAGTGTCGTAACCACCTCTGCGTTTAGGTAAAGATAGGGCAAAAAAAACTTTTACTTTTAATTAGACATGTGCATTTAGTTTCATTCCGATTTGAAATTTGGACAAATTTTTAATTATTCGGAAATTCGGACACAGCCGTATTTTCGAATTATAAAAGTAACGAATTTTAACGAATCCAAAATAACGATTCAAATTGAAAAAAAACGAAAGAAATTCTAATCGAATCAAATTGGAAAACAAATTCAAATCGAATTCGAAAACAAATTCAAAAAAATAGAAATCGATTTTCTAAAAAATACAATAAAATAGAATATAAAACAATAAAGCAATAGAATAAAAATAAAATAATAGTAAAGATTAGAATAGAATTTAATAGAATGTAATAAAAAAGAACATGACCGTCTTCCGAAATTCGAATTCCGAATAGTATAAATTGGAATTTGAGAATAGATTGGAATATAATTCAAAACAATGGAAACTAAAATAGAGAAGAATAGAAAAATAATAGAACAGAATAGACTGAAATATAATATATATTATATTTTAGTTTATTCTGTTCTATTGTTTTTCTTTCTATTCTATTCTAATCTTTTCTATTCGAATTTGAATTCATTATATACGAAATTCAAATTTCTTATAGAATGAAATCGAATTTGAATAGAAAAGATTAGAATAGATTAGTTTCGAATTCGAAAAAATTTTGACCGAATTCGAAAAAAGTCGATCAAATTTGAAAGATTTGATCAAATTCTAAAAAAATCTACCAGATTACAAAAAACTATTAAATTTGAAAAAATTCTACCGCATTCAAAAAGATTTGACCGAATTCGAAAACGTAAACTATATATAACCATTTTCCAAAATTCGAATTTCATATAGAATGAAATCGAATTAGAATAGAAAAGATTAGAATAGAATAGAAAATAATAGAAGAGAATAAACTAGAAAAACAATAGAACAGAATAGAATAAAATATATAATATTATGTTTTATTCTATTTAGTCCTATTGTTTTTCTAATCTATTCTTTTCTATTGTTTTCTATTCAAATCTTTTCTATTCGAATTCAAATTCATTCTATATGAAATTTGAACTTCTGAAGCCATCTTCTGATGTCAAATTTCGTATGGAATGAATTTTGAATTTGAATAGAAAAGATTACAATAGAATAGAAAAGAAAATAATAGAAAAGAATAGCATAGAAAAACAATAGAACAGACAAAAATAAATATTATATATAATAATTTTTTTTTTTAATTCCGTTCTATTGTTTTTCTATGCTATTGTTTTCTATTATTTTCTATTCTAATCTTTTCTTTTTAAATTTGAATTCATTCTATACAAAATTTGAATTTCAGAAGTAGGCTTCTGAAGTTCGAATTTCGTAGAGAATGAATTTGAATTTGAATAGAAAAGATTTGAATAGAAAAGAATAGACTAGAAAAAAACAATAGAACAGAATAGAAAAATATACAGTATAATAAATATATTATATATATATATAAATATATATATATATATATATATAAAACATCTTCCAAAATTTGAATTTCCTATAGAATGAAATCGAAATTGCATAGAAAAGATTAGAAAAGAATAGCATAAAAAAACAATAAAACAGAACATAAAAAAATAAATATATATGTATATGAATATAACCATCTTCTGAAATTTGAATTTAGTATAGAATGAATTCGAATTTGAATACAAAAGATTACAATAGAATAGTAAATAATAGAAAAGAATAAACTAAAAAAACATATATTATATTTTATTCTATTCTGTTCTATTGTTCTACTAATCTTTTCTATTCTAGTTCAAAATCATTCGGAAAATGGTTTTATATATAAATATTATATAAATAACCATTTTCCGAAATTCTAATTTCATATAGAATGAAATCGAATTATAATAGAATAGAAAATAATAGAAAAGAATAGACTAGAAAAACAAACAATGGAAAAGAATAGAAATAAATATAATATATATTATATTTTTAATTCATTCTATCTGAAATTCAAATTTCGGAAAATGATTTTATATATATATATATATATATATATATATATATATATATATATATATATATATATATATATATATTTATATATAGAATGAAATAGAATGAAATCGAATTCTAAAAGAAAAGACTAAAATAGAAAAAACAATAGAACAGAATAGAAAAAATATATAATTATATATATATATATATATATATATATATATATATATATATATATAATATATATATATATAACCATCTTCCGAAATTCGAATTTGGTACAGAATTAATTTGAATTAAAAAAGATTAGAATAGAATATATTGTATTTTTTTGTATTCTGTTATATTGTTTTTCAATGCTATTCTTTTCTATTATTTTCTATTCTATTCTAACCTTTTCTATTGGAATTCGATTTCATTCTATACGAAATTTGAATTTCAGAATACAAAACGAAACGAATCCCGAAAACGAATGTAACGAATTTAGTTAACCACTTTCAGACCGGACCAATTTGCAGCCAAAGGACCAGGCCCCTTTTTGCGATTCGGCACTGCGTCGCTTTAACTGACAATTGCGCGGTCATGCGACGTGGCTCCCAAACAAAATTGACGTCCTTTTTTTCCCACAAATAGAGCTTTCTTTTGGTGGTATTTGATCGCCCCTGCGGTTTTTATTTTTTGCGCTATAAAACAAAAATAGAGCGACAATTTTGAAAAAAAATGCATTATTTTTATTTTTTGCTATAATAAATATCCCCAAAAATATATAAAAAAAACATTTTTTTTCCTCAGTTTAGGCCGATACGTATTCTTCTACATATTTTTGGTAAAAAAAATCGCAATAAGCGATTATTGATCGGTTTGCGCAGAAGTTATAGCGTTTACAAGATAGGGGATAGTTTTATAGCATTTTTATTAATAATTTTTTTTTTATTATTAATGGCGGAGATCTGCGATTTTTTTTGTGACTGCGACATTATGGCGGACACATCGGACATTTTTGACACATTTTTGGGACCATTGTCATTTTTACAGCAATTAATGCATTTAAATGCATTGATTTCTGTATAAATGACACTGGCAGTTTAGGAGTTAACCACAAGGTGGCAGTGTAGGGGTTAAGTAGGCCTAGGGGTGTTTTTTTTTTTACTGTGGGGGGGCGTGGCTGTCAGCTAGTGAATGCTGATCTCTGCTCCAATCACAAGGAGCAGAGATCGGCATCACTAGTTGCTAGGCAGAACGGGGAGATGCTGTTTATCTCGGCATCTCCCCGTTCAGCCGCTCCGTGAGACGATCGCGGGAGTCCCCGCGGCGATCGAGTCCGCGGGGACCGCGGCCGGACTCACGGGGGTCCCGACCGGCGCGGGGGCGCGCCGCTCCCGGCACGCTCCCGATGGCACGGACAGGCTAAAGGAGGGACGTATATATACACCCTCCTGCCTGTACGTGCCATTCTGTCGACGTATATCGTCGTGCGCCGGTCGGCAAGTGGTTAAATAACGAGTCCAAACGAAACAAAACGAATTTTTTCATCCTGCACATGTCTACTTTTAATCCCTCGATAGAGGATTTATGAAACCTCTGCTGTGCTATGGGGCCCCATTTTAGATTATCTTTATCCCTACTTTTTTTGAGTGTTTCTAATGCTACAAAGATGTTCCCCTATACGTGTACGTAGCTGTCGCTTCGTTTTGACAGCTTTTGACAGGGGCATTCCAGGATGTATAAACCTTTTTCTGTGTCACAGTTAATGTAACTTTTATTCTGGCAAGTTCTTTCACCGTCCATGTCAGTAAATGTATCTGTACGCTTAACATGGCGGCAAATGTGGCAATGACCACTTGGAAATATACCCTTAGGATGAGGTATTTCTGTCTGCCAACTCTTGGATGGACTGTGTGTAAACTCAGAATGTACCAGATTATCTTTGAGGTTCCTGGCTCTCCTGGATACTAGTAGGGGTTTTGGGCCCACGATATTAGAGAGGCCAGGAGACCTTGTCAGAATGTTTGGTCAAAATTGACCAAACTTCCTCCCTTTGGACCCCATAGCCAGTGATTATACATACAGGAGAAGGTTAGAAAATTGTCATTTGGGAATGAGAGTCATGTATCTGTTTAGGGACAAGGAGGTCCCTACGTTCATTTGAAGAGGCTCGCCTGAGTGCATATTTAATGTTTTTGTGGGTGTAGCTTTGTTGTCTAAATCTGTTATATAATTCATTTGACTCAGATTGATATGTAGTTTCGCTTAAACAGTTCCTTTGCATTAAAAGGAACTGCCCTATTGGGATCCCTTTAACCACTTCAGCCCCAGACCATTTGGCAGCTCAATGACACTGCGCTGCTTTAACTGGTAATTGCGCGGTTGTGCAATGTTGTACCCAAATGAAATTTGTGTCCTTTTTTTCCCACAAATAGAACTTTCTTTTGATGGTATTTAATTGCCTCTGCGATTTGTATTTTTTGCAATATAAACAGAAAAAGACCAAAAAATTCGAAAAAAAAAATGATATTTTCTACTTTTTGTTATAAGGAAAATCCAATAAACTAAATTTTAGTCGTACATTAAGGCCAAAATATATTCAGCCGCATGTCTTTGGTAAAAAAATGTCAATAAGCGTATGTTTATTGGTTTGCGCAAAAGTTATAGCGTCTACAAACTAGGGTACATTTTTGTTTTTTAGTTTATGACTGCCTATCTCATCTCTTGAGGTGTTAAAATGGCAGGGCAGTACAACCCCCCCCCCCCAAATGACAACATTTTGGAAAGTAGACACCCTAAGGAAATTGCTAAGAGGCATGTTGAGCCCATTGAATATTTTATTTTTTTGTCCCAAGTGATTGAATAATGAAAAAAGTTGGCACTAAATTATATATTGCTCACACATGCTATGGTTATATGTGGAATTGCACCCCAAAATACATCTTGCTGCTTCTCCTGAGTACGGGGATACCATATGTGTGGGACTTTTTGGGAGCCTAGCCGCGTACGGGGCCCGAAAACCAAGCACCATCTTCAGGATTTCTAAAGGCGTAAATTTTTTATTTCACTCCTCGCTACCTATCACAGTTTTGAAGGCCATAAAATACCAAGATGGCACAAAACTCCCCCAAATGACCCCATTTTGGAAAGTAGACACCCCAAGCTATTTAGTGAGAGGCATGTTGAGTCTACGGAATATTTTATATTTTGCCACAAGTTGCGGGAATATGACAAACTTTTTTTTTTTTTGCACAAAGTTGTCACTAAATGATATATTGCTCAAACATGCCATGGGCATATGTGAAATTACACCCCAAAATACATTCTGCTGCTTCTCCCGAGTACGGGGATACCACATGTGTGGGACTTTTTTAGGGGGCCCCGAAAACCAATCACTGCCTTCAGGATTTCTAAGGGCATAAATTTTGGATTTCACTCCTCAATACCTATCACAGTTTTGAAGGCCATAAAATGCCAAGATGGTACAAAACCCCCCCAAATTACCCCATTTTGGAAAGTAGACACCCCAAGCTATTTGCTGAAAAGCATGTTGAGTCCATGGAATATTTTATATTTTGCAACAAGTTGCGTGAAATTTACAAACTTTTTTTTTTTTTTGCACAAAGTTGTTACTAAATGATATATTGCTCAAACATGCCATGGGCATATGTGGAATTACACCCCAAAATACATTCTGCTGCTTCTCCTGAGTACAGGATACCACATGTGTGGGACATTTTGGGAGCCTGGCCGTGTACCCCGAAAACCAATCACTGCCTTCAGGATTTCTAAGGGCGTAAATTTTTGATTTCACTCCTCACTACCTATCACAGTTTCGAAGGCCATAAAATGCCAAGATAGCACAAACCCCCCACAAATGACCCCATTTTGGAAAGTAGACACCCCAAGCTGTAGGGCCAATGGACGCGAACGTTCAAAATCAAAAGTGCTAATTATAACGGCCAATATACACGTTAATGTCATAAAACAGGTTTGGGGACCCGGGTCCTGCCCCAGGGGACATATATCTGCAAAAAGAAATTTTAAAAACTAACGTTTTTTCGGGAGCAGTCATTTTAATGATGCATAAAGTGAAAAAAAAAGTGAAATATTCCTTTAAATATGGTACCTGGGGGGTGTCTAAAGTATGCCTGTGAATGACATTTGTAAAGGAAAAAAATAAGCCATTTAAAACCACTTGCGGCTTTAATGTCATGTCTTGTCCTGGCCATATGGCTGAAAATCCTTGAGAAAAATGGAAAAAAGGACAAGGCTGAGCTAAAAAATAAGATGTGAATAAATAACAAACAACGAATAACAACAGTGATTCTGGCAACCAATATTGTGACAAAAAAATATTATGACAAAAGATATACAGAAGTGTATAAATGACAATAAATATCACCCAAATAAAATCACTAGTGGGGTGATAAGGACTACTGAATGTCCATCATGGGCATAATCAGTCAATTGATACACAATAAGTGAAATAAGTTGAATAGCGAAATGTCCAAGTAGACTGAATATTCAATCAGGTGCAACGGTGAGTGACTTCCATATGTTGTAAGCGGTGACTTTTCAAAGATTCAAAAAATGAGTGACAAGTGCTGTAGTGATCCCACCACCGGGAAGATTGCAGGCTTACCAGACTGTAGAAGGGGAAACGCATACGGCTAATACCCAGCCGGGGCCTTTGTCCTCCGACACAGATCGATCACACCGCTGCTAGTATCCAAGCTTCAAAGGTGGAAGTTGTTCACTCCAAGTGAGGGTGGACGTGGGACTTGTTGCTGATGGTGATGGTTCATGGACCCCACAGCCGTGGAAATAAGTCCGCGGATCTCCAAAGAAGGATTGGCCCAAATATGTAAAAAGGAAAAGGAACACACCATGGGTGGAATCCAAGGGGTTTATTGAGATAAAAACTGCCTATAGGCACACATAAAAGAACAAAACTGGATCAAAAAATAGGTTTAAAAAGTTGCCGCCGGCCGGCAGCAGTACTCGCCCGTGTTGGACGTAAAGCGCGGTGACGTCGCTCCTCCCTAAGCATTTCGTCAGAGAGTGACGTATTCATGGGACACGGGCGGCGTACTGAGGCACCGCTTATATGCATATTAGAGAGCCTCGATCTGAGTGGTAAATACCGGACATGCGACCTCCATCTTGGAGGCTGGCAAACCGAGGGTGATACTGAAGATAGTATCCTTAATAGACGGGGCATAGTATGTAGTTAAACAAAATGACAAATCTACAGTGTATTGACAAAGTCCCCCTTACATGTGAAGACTTATTAAAGGATCTTTTTTGTCAAATTGTAAGTAATGCGTGTACACAGAGCTGGGTATGCCTGTGAAATGATGACCGAAAACTACATTACCCATCATACTTCCCGCTAACTGACGTGACAAACGCCCTCCCAAAGGGGAGTGGGCGGATCTAAATATATATTAGACGGTAGAAACCAAAAAGATTCCCATCGTCCAATCTTACATAGCGGAGGAAATAAATAAAAATTAAAAAATATTAAAAAATGTATAAATGGCGCCAACAGCGGAAATCTGAACGACCGCGGGCGGAATTAGAGAGAAAATAGAAAACTTCATAACATTACGTGGTCGTCATAGTGGCATAGACTAAATAGGCCAGAAGCAGACTACACTATCCATCATGCGTAAAGCACGTCAAACATATGGGGTAGATGAGGTGAGTGAAAGTATCGAAAAAAACTACGCTACCCGGCATCCTCTAGCCCAGCGTAACGTATTGACGTGTTGACATCACAAACTCACCGGGCGGATGGGGCAGTATGTAAAACCCCACCTTTAATAACTAGGGGGAAACAAAACAGTAAGGACCCCAGGGCAGCAATGTAGAGGTTCAAATTATCCTCCCCACTCGCTAGCCCATCAGAGTGCCAGTATAATTGTGGCTAAACAAGTGTAAATACTAGCAAAAAGTGGGAAATATATAAACTTAATTAAACCCTATAACAGGAGTGTGGATCAAAAATACCACATCTGTGTATAAGTGGTATAAAAGGCCAAACGGCCACTAAGCTCAAGTACTGGAAGGAAGGTAAATTTAGGGAGTACTAAAAATGAAAAATATTAGCATATAAAGTTATTAGAACTTCACATACAAAACATATAAAAATATATAAAAATATAAAAAATATGTCGACATCAATCCCCTAGGGGATTGACGTCCTAGTAATATGTCAAAATCCTCTAACATAAAAAAACCTAGGAGAAAATCGGAACAACCCAAACGTGTATAATACACTTGGGCCGGAAGGTCAGAAATTGACCCACAACACAAGGTATAGTGAGAATAAGCAATGGGATCCGTATATCAGTGTCCGATATCCACGACTCGGATCGAGTTCACAGTGTCATGACATGTTGGCACGGGTATATACTCAATGGAAAGACGGACTATGATGCGATCTAGGAATTGTCGATGAATGCATTCACATCTACATCAATGTTCAACCCTTGGGGGATATGAGTTTTTAGTCTATGTACCCACGACATCTCTGACCTAGAGATACTCCTAACGAGATTACTTCCTCTCCAGTGTGGATTGAACTTCTCTATTCCTACAAATAGAGTGTTAGAGGGGTCTCTGTTGTGTGTGGTCAGATAGTGCTTTGAGACTGAGTGTTTAGTGTAACCTTTTCTAATGTTGTTAATATGTTCGTTGAGTCGAACTCTGAGGGGACGTTTAGTCCTGCCCACATACTGCAGGCCACACGGGCACTGCAGCAGGTAGACAAGCCCCTCAGTGGTACACGTAATAAAAGACTCTATCTTATAGCTCTTAGATGTTATAGTAGAAGAGAAGCTGGTAATTCGCCTGCTTCTGCAACTATTAAGGGAACATACTTGGCATCTATTGCATTTATAGTATCCAATCAGCTCACCAAAGAACATAGGGGCTCTGACTGGAGGATTTAAAATGTTAGGTGCTATCTTGTCTTTGAGTGATGGAGCACCCCTGAACACTACTCGTGGTCTGTCGGGAAGAATAGTATTCAATATTGCATCATTCCCCAAAATATGCCAATGCTTTTGTATGATGCGGCTGATGTTGTGGTATTGATTGGAGTAGTTAGCGATAAAAGGAACTCCCGCCGTATCCCTCCCATAATTAGTTGGCACTTTATCCTCCAACAGGGATGACCTGTCCATCAAGGACACTTGATGGAGAGTGTCCCGAAGGGACAAAGGGTCATAACCCTTATCAATAAATTTGAAGGTGAGAGTTTTGGCTTGTACGAGAAATTGGTCGTATTCAGTACAGTTCCGCCTCAGTCGCATAAATTGGCTCTTGGGGACGGAGCCGAGCCATGAGGGGTGATGGCAGCTCCCCCTAGGGATATAAGAGTTCCTATCTGTGGACTTGAAGAAGGTAGAGGTGACAAACCGATTGTCCTTTATCTCTATCCTCAAGTCCAAAAAATGGATCGCTTCCTGGCTCGCCTCAAACGACAGATGTATGCCTCTGTCGTTATTATTTAGCCCAGCCATGAAGTCATCCAAAGATGGTTTGGTACCTTGCCACAGGAGGAGGACGTCATCAATGTAACGAGCCCAGAGGATGATCTCCGATCTCGACTGGGAATAGATGGCGTCCTCCTCCCATTGGGCCATAAACAGTGTCCCATGAATACATCACTCTCTGACGAAACGCGTAGGGGAGAGCGACGTGCTGACGTCACCACGCTTTACGTCCAACACGGGCGAGTACTGCTGCCGGCCGGCCGCAACTTTTTAAACCTATTTTTTGATCCAGTTTTGTTCTTTTATGTGTGCCTATAGGCAGTTTTTATCTCAATAAACCCCTTGGATTCCACCCATGGTGTGTTCCTTTTCCTTTTTACATATTTGGGCCAATCCTTCTTTGGAGATCCGCGGACTTATTTCCACGGCTGTGGGGTCCATGAACCATCACCATCAGCAACAAGTCCCACGTCCACCCTCACTTGGAGTGAACAACTTCCACCTTTGAAGCTTGGATACTAGCAGCGGTGTGATCGATCTGTGTCGGAGGACAAAGGCCCCGGCTGGGTATTAGCCGCATGCGTTTCCCCTTCTACAGTCTGGTAAGCCTGCAATCTTCCCGGTGGTGGGATCACTACAGCACTTGTCACTCATTTTTTGAATCTTTGAAAAGTCACCGCTTACAACATATGGAAGTCACTCACCGTTGCACCTGATTGAATATTCAGTCTACTTGGACATTTCGCTATTCAACTTATTTCACTTATTGTGTATCAATTGACTGATTATGCCCATGATGCACATTCAGTAGTCCTTATCACCCCACTAGTGATTTTATTTGGGTGATATTTATTGTCAATTATACACTTCTGTATATCTTTTGTCATAATATTTTTTTGTCACAATATTGGTTGCCAGAATCACTGTTGTTATTCGTTGTTTGTTATTTATTCACATCTTATTTTTTAGCGCAGCCTTGTCCTTTTTTCCATGTCACATTTTGCTTATCACATTCTGGTTGCTGCTTCTGCCTTTTTTTACATTTTTGTGTCCAGCGCAATTTTCCTTTGTTTTAACACTTGAGAAAAATGGCATGGCTACCCCCGCACCCAAAATAAAACCCTATACCTACAACCCTATATACTCTGAACAGCAGTATATAGGCGGTGCAAACAAGACAGGGACTGTAGGTTTGTTCTTAAGTAGAATCTGAACAGGTACATTTTTAAGTGTAGCTCCATCCAAAAAAAATCTATTTTTAAGCTTTTTGGAGAACATAGGGAGGGGTTATCACCCTGTAACATTTGCTGTCTTTGCACATATGTTCAGAACATTTCACCTCACTTTCCGTCCCAATGACAAATGTTTTTGGAAAAGTGGGGTTTTAATTGAAACAAGGATTGGTGATAAAGCATCAGTAGAGAGGAGATACCTTTTTCCCAAATTAAATCTAACAGGATAGAATTTCCCTTCCTAGGGGTAGATTTCCTCTCACTTCCTGTTTTCTCCTTCCGTTTGCAAGTAGGAGTCGTTTGTAAGTTGGATGTTTGAAAGTAGGGGCTTGCCGTATATACTCAGAAATTTGCCCCATTAGATGTTGGTGTAGCCACAACACTGTAAAGCCCCATACACACGCTCGGACAATCCGCGGACCAGGTCGGTCGGATTTTGTCCGTCGTACTTTGTCCGATGTTGGTGTTGCGTACACACGGTCGGACTACGTTGTCGGAATATCCGGTCTGCAAGAACGTCGTGACGTAAGTCGTCGTCCACGAGACTAGAAAAGGCAAGTTCAGCACCACGTCAGGCACCCGTTGGGCTCCTTCTGCTGATCCCGTGTTTATCGAGAGTTAGTCGAAGTTTGGTGACTTAAGATTCGCGCTTCTCAGTTTTCTGACTCAGATCGTTACTGCTCTTCAGTTTGTGCTTGTCGTGCGTATCTGTTTATTAGTGCGTGTAGTCAGTTCGCATTTGTTGGTCATTGCGGCCTATATCTTGATATAGGACGCTTTGATTTGCACTGCTTATTGTCTGCTCGTTTCTGCTATTCAGTTCGTTCTTTCAGGCCTTGCTGTTTATCGGTGCTTTCTGTTTGTCCGTTCTGACCAGCCGACCTTTTGTGACCTTGTGAGCGATGTTTCCCGTGCGTACTCGTCGCCGAGTTCGTGCTGTACGCGGAATTGGTGTCGGGCTTTTAGCTTTGACCCAAGACCCGTCCATGAACAGAGTGACGAGGAGTATGTGGACCAAGAATTGGTTGCTTCAGCGTGACCAGTTCTCGCACATGCCTTTGCTTCGTGAGATCCGGGAGAATAATCCTGATGATTTCAGGAACTTTCTCAGGATGACGGACCCCGATTTTCACCGTCTTTTGGCTTTGCTGACCCCCTTTATCAGCCGGCAGGATACCTGCATGAGACAAGCCATTACTCCGGAGCAGAGGCTTGTTGCCACGTTGAGGTACTTGGCGACAGGGAGAAGTCTTCAGGATTTGAAGTTCTCTTCAGGTATCTCTCCCCAGGCCCTGGGAATCATTATTCCAGAGACCTGTTCTGCCATCATTCAGGTCCTGCAGGAGGACTATATTAAGGTAACATTTCTCCTTTACTATTCCCTTCTATGTATGCTCTGTTTGCTAATGTCTTCTATTTTTGACCTCCTTCCCTAATTACCATGATTGCAATATGTTCTAATATGCTGTGCCCCTTTTCTCCTTCATGCATTTTTCCCTTCACTTACCTCCCCAGCATGCTCTTCTGCCCCAATAGACACCTATGGCCTAGTCACTTAATCAATGTCTTTTGTCTGCTGCATAGTATTGTTTGCCCCCAAACACCCCCTAAAATATGCACAAATGTTTGCTGTGTGGTTTACTTCATGTAGAGCCCCTTTAGCATTTTTTTTTTTTGGTGGGGGGGGGGTGGCAAACTCATTAGGAACCCCCTCCCCCAACTGCTCTGTCAGATGGTACCAATCCTTTATCTGCTGGCTTTCCCAAGGTCCATACACACTATATACCTACCTCTTTATAGTGGGCATCTTTAGGGATGAATTCTGCAAAGCATGTAGTGCAAGGGGCTGCCTCCATACATTCCATTTCCTAATTTTTTGTCTTCTTTCCCTCCTATTAGCTTGCTTGGTAATTTCAGAATGTCACAATGTGCCTGCCTTTTTTTGTGGTGGGGGGGGGGGGGGGGGGGGTTGAAATGTTAGTTTATCTTTCCTGGGGGCTGCCAATAGTGTTAAGTACAGAGGGTCTGGCCAAACTAGCACACATTATTGAGCCATTTGCCAATCAATGAAGTGCAGAGGGTTACCTGTCCCCCCCCCCCAAAACCCTAGTTATTGCCAATGGCCCATCAGAAGTGGGGTGATTGATGGGGGGTGAGTCATCTGTGAAGGGGAGCCTCTACTTTTCTGTGCAAATACTTTCCAGCCTCCAATTTTATACAATGCTCTTGTTCCAAGATGTTGATTGTCTAATCTGCTTGCAATGTTTAAGTGCAAAGTGACTAATTTATTTTTCTTGTTTCACTCCACAGTTCCCTTCCACGCCACAGGAATGGCAGACTGTGGCCTCCCACTTTGCCAGCCGTTGGGACTTTCCTAACTGCGGAGGGGCAATTGATGGGAAACACGTCCGCATCGTCCCACCGCCCAACTCGGGGTCCTACTATTATAATTATAAAGGGTTTAATAGTGTAGTGATGTTGGCGGTGGTGTCGGCAACATACGAGTTTATGTATGTGGACGTGGGGATGAACGGCCGGATCTCGGATGGTGGTGCCATTACGCACACGGAGTTCTACTGGCGTCTCCAAAGTGGCAGTCTGTGCTTGCCACCTCCAGAGGAGAATGCCGAAGGACTCCCCTTCGTCTTTGTCGCAGATGAAGCGTTTGCGTTGACTCCCCATGTGATGAGGCCGTTCCCGATGAGGACCCTCACCCCGGACCAGAGGGTCTTCAACTACAGGCTGTCCAGAGCCAGAAGAGTGGTGGAGAACACTTTTGGCATCCTAGCCAGCCGCTTCCGCCTGTTCCTGACGGCATTTAACTTGGCGGAATACAAACTGAACCACATAGTTCTTGCCTGTTGCATATTGCACAACTTCCTCAAAAGACATAACAGGAACTATGTGGTGCCCGTTGGCCCAGATGTGGAGGGCCCTCCAAATGCGGACCTCACAGCCCTTCAAGTGGCACGTCCAGGCTTGCCCCCTCTAAATGCCCGCGTGGTCCGCGAGCAATATATGGAGTACTTTGTGGGTAGGGGGGCCATTGCTCTGCCTGACGATGTGTGAGAGGCATTTTTTAATAAATCTGATATTTTAACCAACCTCTGATTTCTTGTCATTTCAGTCTTCTTTTTAGCTTATTTTACTTTGACATTTTTTCCCTTTGCCTTCGACAGTGGGAATGCACTTTCTGGGCAAAAGGAGGTAAAAGTCTCTTCTTCCCAAAAAGATTATTCTCATGTTGTGTGTTTGCTACCTAATCTTTGGTTTAGAGAAGGTTTGTCCTGCATAACTGACAGCCAAAATACTCCTTTTCATCACCAGGTCTGACATGTGTGTATTCTGAAAAATGCTGTGCTCCGTGTTTTCGTACAAAGCACTGTGGGTGTCATTTACATAAGTCAAATCCGCTATGCTCTACAAGTGCATTGAAAAAGTTCCCTGGGAAAGGAAATTGCAGTGCAAAGTGGATTTGCCTTTAGTAAATAACACCCATTGCCCCCCATATCCTTTACATTTTACATACATAATGCATTGTGTTTTTTAAATAAGGAAGCCACACATTTAGAAAAATAAAAAAGTTTACTTGGAAAACATTCACAAGTGCGTTTACAATCTTCACGCCAAAACTGACAACATCTTGGTTATTTACAACATTGTTTACAAACATTCCGCAATTGGTAAAACCAGGCATGGAGCTAACCAGAACCTATGAACTAGGAAAGTTCAACTTTGTAAAGTGAAGACAAGATCAGACATGACTATATTTTCAAAGTGTGTTTGATCTTGCCTTCATCACATGGGGGGGTCACCCCCGAAAAGTGGAAATTTGGAACATGCACACAATTTGGGTCTGAAAATGGTCATTAGATGGTAAAACACATGCCTAGAAGCTTCAAAAGTGCCATTTTCCATCATGGGGATGAATGGACGTTTTTTGGGGGTGCAACCCCTTCACCACAACCACTTTCGTAGTTCGTAAAGTGTTTGCACCCCCAAAAAAACGTTGGCATTCATCCACCATGATGGGAGCTAGCACATGTGGACACAATGTGTGCATGTTCCAAATTTCACACAGTTTTTAAGTTGCAAATCTGTTCAGAAGCTGGCACAAATGTGTGTTAATTACTTGGTGCGTTTTCATATTTTTCCTAAAACATCAATGATGTTCTTCAATTTTTGTTGAACATCGTTGATGTTTTGCTTTATGTAATCTAGATCTCTATTGCAGACCATTATCTCTCCGATGAGTACGTGGGCACTCTCTGTGGTAAAGTGCGATTTTTCTTCCACAACATCCACGTCACCTAAAAACCACAAACAAACAAAAATGGGGTGTTGGAAATGAGGCAGCCATACATGGATTAGCTTACCAGTAGCTGTGTTCTCCAACACTCACCTGTTGTGGTGACAATTTCTCCAAGTTCGATGATCTCTCCTTCCTCCTCCTCCTCCTCTGCTTCTGCTCTTTCCCCTTTTTTGGGAGGTGTTGGTTTGGGGGTTTCCTCAGACGGCCCAAGTTTTCGCTCCCCTATGAGAATGTACAAAAGGAAGATTTAGCAACACAATCTATTGAGGGCAGAAATAGGAAATGACAAACATTGCTTGAAAGTGACGGACACTATTTTAGTTTGGCCAGTTACAAATGTCAACTACATGAATGTAGTCACTTTGTAAAGGTGCTAAACTGACTAGCTTTTTGGTAGAAGTTTGTGTGATGGAGACCCCCCTCTAGTATCCACTGGAGCACATGTGTGGAAAAGCCTAATAAAAAGGGGGTTTGGGTGTCCCAGCACTAGTGCTCTAGAGTCCAGATGGGTAAACAGCTACTGGGTGACCTCTCCTTTACATTGAATAAATTGGCTTTACATTCTTGATGACATTTCTAGTGAGAACAAACTTCCTTTCCCCCAAAAAAACACCAAACATCGTATTATAAGTGGCCGAACGATCGAGGTTGCGTACGATCGAATGGACACACACACGACCATGACAGTGGCAGAAAGATCGAGGCTGAGTACGATCGAATGCACAGACGAACATGAAAGTGGCCATTTTGGAATGTACAACTTTGTAAAAATCAAACCACATGGAGCAGTATGCCAGCAAGAAATCAAACACAAAACACAACTACTTACTTTTTTGAAGAATTCGCTTGATCTTTCTGTACTGATCGGCCTCCCTCAGTTTCAGGTCTGTCCAGCGTTTCCTCAGTTGCTCCTTGGATCGTTGTACCCCAAAATGATTGTACAGCCTTCTCACAACTTTAGACATGATCTTGGCCTTGCGGACATTGGGGTTGAGGTAAGGCCCATACTTCCCATCATAGTCGCTCCTCTTTAATATGTCCACCATCTCCAACATTTCTCCAAATGACATATTTGAGGCCTTGAATTTCAGGCTCCGGGATCGGGACGTTTGTGCCTCCGGACTTTCCTCGTCCTCCTCCTCGTTGGGGGGATATTTGGGGCGCACCTGCTGTGTCCCCGCCATGTGCTCTCCCCACTGCGCCGTAAAGAGAAGGGGTGGGGAATAGACGAGAAAGATCGTCAGGGGCGGGCGGAGTTTGACGCATGCGCACTGTATATAAAACGTCACACGCCTGTGTCGTAGCCACGATCTGGGAGACGAGGGGAGAGAAAGCTCACGCACGAGACGATCGCTACAAACGAAGGTACAATTTGACGTTGGTACATAACTAGCCTAGACTGATTAGAACTTGAGGCTTCTTTATGGATAAGATTAGGAGAGTTTAGGCTGACATTATTTATATTGTTTTGTGTGGCGTTGTGTCTTGCAGAGGTGATGGAGGCCTTCTACGACGTGAGCTTTCTACCCCTCTTCATTGATAAATACCGGCAATTCCCCCTCTTATGGCAGGCGAAACACAGGGATTATAGCAACAGACCAAAGAGGTACGCAGCCCTGCTGAAACTTGTGGCATTTGTAAAGCCTACCCTGCCCATGGCAACCGTGGCAAACTTAAAAGTGAAGATCAACAACATGAAGAGTACCTATTTCCGGGAGCGCAATAAGGTCCGGAAGTCCCTAGCATCTGGAGCTGCAGCAGCTGATGTCCATGTCCCCACGCTCTGGTACTATGAGAGGCTCCACTTTCTCAAAGACCAGGCTACTGTCAGGAAGTCACTCTCGACTCTTCCTTGCACGCGTCCTTCCACGCACGCCACCCCTGATGAGGCTTCCGAGGACCAACCTGGGCCTTCCAGTATGGAATATGTGCAGGTGCCCAGCTTGTTCCAGGTATAGTAGTTTTGTAACCAGTTTGGGGAATAATGAATGATGTTCAGTTAATTCAGGATCCCCAATTGCTTATTTCCTAACGTGATTGACATATCAACAGACAGTGGTGTGGGAGACATTTTTGGGAAGAATCTAAACTGCAAGGCAGAGAATTGTATGGTTTTGTATTTGTAAACATTTTGCAACAGTCACTAGATGAGAATTGTGTGTGTTTGATGAACAAATAACTGAAACTATGTCCCTTTTTCATACACAGGAAGACCTCAGCCAGGAGGTGGCTGTGGAAGGTGGCAGTCAGGAGGAGGCAGGGGGTAGTGGCAGCCAAGAGGGGGGTAGGCGTAGGAGCCTGACTGTCTCCCAAGTCTCTCCCCTCCGCCTTCCCTACAGAAGGGCGAAAAACATGGGGGAGGTGGGAGAGTCAGCGCTCCAGCTGATCAGAGATGCCTCAGCCTCCCTCTATGCCACACCCACCTACGAGGAGGCCTTTGCCTCCTTGGTTACCAGTAAATTTACGGGTATGGAGGCGGGGCAACGCAGCATGTGTGAGGAGGTCATCCTCAAAATACTAAATGAGGGGATGGCTGGGGAGATGACTCCCCTCACACATGTTTGCGAGAGTGACCTTGCTCCGCCTCCTCCTCCTCCTTCTGTCACCCCACCAGCACCAGCACCACGGCGTGGAAGGAAGCGTACAAGGAAGACAAGAGAGTGATGACCTTGATTCAGTCTGGTCTGAGAGAAGATGGAGCCTCTCGTAGGACCAGAGCCTGGGGACCTAGATGGCATCTGCTGCAGTTCCGGATGTTTTGGACTTCCGGACCAGATTGCGCTCCCTTATTATTTAGATAGGTACTCTTCATGCCCCCAATTGTTTAAGCCTGTAAAATGATGGTTGCCATGGGTGTCCAAGGCTTTGCAAATTCCCCAAGTTTCACCATGGCTGCGTTCCTCTTTGGTTTGTTGCTGAGACCTAAATAAATGTTTTTTGGATTTGAAATAATCATTGACTATTGTGTTTTACTTTTCTACAATGACAGTTTTTCTTTGAGTAGGCAGGTACATTTCACTAATCCTAAAGTATAATTAACAAGGGGCACCAACAACCAACAAACTCCTAGTAAATTTAAGCAAGAAATACAAAAGTTAATAATGTGGTTTTGCTAAGTTGAGACATACAACCCCTCTCCAAAAAACAAAAAAATTCTCCTTCAAATATGTATTCCCCAAAAAAAATAAAAAATAAATCATGCTAAAAATATAACAAAGATTCTTTTACGATCTGAGTAAAAATAAACATGTAGTGTATAAATGCTGAAAAGTAATAAAGAACTAAGTTTGTGAGAAGTGCGGGTGAATAGGAGCAGCTAAAAGATGTCATTCTTGTTGCATTGTAAAGAAAAAGAGAATGCGCTGCATTAAAGACATTTTAACATTGCAGCGTGACGAATGTTCTGTGTCGATTAGGAAAGGTAGTTTTACCTGACCGAGCGCTTCCGTCACAGAATTTCTTCTGAGCATGCGTAGCACTTTGTCCGTCGGACAAGCGTACACACGCTCGGATTTGGTGTGATCGGACCGTGTTGACGGCAAAGATTTCCAGCAGGAGATAAGACTTTGTCCGTCGGACAAACCGACGAACACTGTCCGATGGTGCATACACACGGTCTGATTTTTCAACAACCTTGTCCGATCGGACAGAATCCATGAAAAATTCCGACCGTGTGTATGGGGCTTTAGCCCTGTGGAGATGCGCCCCCATCTCACAGGTGCAGATAAGCAGTATATGCCTGATTTTAGCAGGAATACTAATTACACACCTGTGGGCTGGGTTCATAAACATCCCAGGAAGAGCAGTCAGTGCTCAGACCTGGAGACGGCTCCGCCCAGCAGACAGGAAGTCTGGCCAGGAGGTCGGGAGGGTTCCAGGAAAAAGAGACAGGAGCCTAGGACTGCAGGTGGCAGTCTGAAGCAGGCAGGTGTAGCCTGTGACTAAAGCAGCACAAAGCTGACAGTGAGTAAGCCAGGAGGCTATTGTTTTGGAATACAGTGATGGTGGAACCCCCTGCGAGGGAAGATTTCTGTTGGTTTGAACTTTTTTTGTTTCCTTTAAATAAAAGTGGGCTGCCATGCCCTAAAAACACAAGTCTGGAGTCGCACGTTTCTGGAAAATCGCATGCACCACTTGTAGCTAATCACCCCGGATCGTCACAATTGGTGGAGAAATTGGCGTTGGGCACGGATGGCGTTGGTCCAGATCCTTGCATGCCGGAAACCGTGAGTGTCAGAGACTGTGTGTATTGCTGTTGCTGTGTGAAGCAAAGTGATGGCTGCTGTGTCTCAGCTGTAAGGAGACAGTACGCAAAGATTTTTTGAAGGAACTCTGCATCTGTTGCGGCAAAGATGCATGTTGTTGCCCGTAGCAACAAAGGCAAGGTCAGGCGTGAGACCTATGGCCAATGGTGGAATGATCCTGATGAGAGTCCTGGCTGGTGGTCTCAAGAGGATTGTTACAGTTACTGGAGAAGCTCTGCAGGGAAAATGCAGTCTCCCATAGCAACCAGTGAAAAGTCGTCTGGATGGTGGGGCTCCTATGAAGAGGTGGCTCACTGTTCCCACAAAGAGGGCTGGGAAGCCCGAGAGTCTTTCATTTCACCCGGTAACCGCATGGGGAAATCCAGCAGGAGAAAGCAACAGGCTGACTGGAAGTTCAAGAGGAGAGCAGTTGCCCGTAGCAACGCCTGTGATTCCAAGTCTACAGACTGGGTGAGAAAGACTGATTATGTGACTGTGCACACGGGAGTGGAAGTGACCCCAAATGGGAGATCCCCTGTTTGTGCTAAAAAAGGACTTGCCTTGCTGCAGTGCCCTGTTCAGTGGGGAGGCAAGTGTTAAAGTTAAAAAGCTTGAGGTCTGCATTGAAACTCCATCTGCTCATGCTGAAGAGGGTGGGGTACAGCAACATGGTGTGATTGAAAATGTGTTGCCACAATGCAAGGTAAAACAAAGTGATGTGTTTAATGTTGAGGAGTGTAAAACTGACAAGAGCATTGTTTCAGATGCTGTTGAGCCTCTTGGTCTGTCTATGTCTCATTTGGATGATGTAGTCCAACAGAGCAATACCTACTGGGATGATTTGGCCAAGAGACTAATAGCAATGCTGGAAGAAGCTTTTGCTGCTAAAAGAGTAGTGGATGCTATGGCTGCTGTGCCAGGAGAGGTGTCTGCAGAACAGCCTATAGGCCAAGATGCACGGGTTGTTCCAGAGACTAATCCTCTCATGACTGAAGGTCCCAGCGAGTGTAACCGCACAGCGGAAATTGTGTCCACAATGATAAAAAGAGAAAATGTGTATTTTGTGACAGACATGCTTAATGAAATGTTAGCATCATGGAGTGTACAGCCAGTATATATCCTGCCGTCCTCTCCTGTGTTTGGAGAACTGGTACCACGGGGTATGGCTGATTGGCACTGGATATTGCAGGCTGTACTGTTTTGTATTGATGTGGAAAGTTGTCTTACAGTGTGCTGGATTGCTTCATACAAAGATTGTGTATGACAAGCACTCTGGAGCCCTGTTAGACAAGGCAGTGGTATCGGAAACACCAGCGGTAACAGAAATGGTGACAACTGATTTGGAAAAAAGTGTTGTGCAAGAACAGTCGCTGATGGAGTGTTGGACAACAGGGGGCGATGTGAAACGGTGGGAAGGTCCCATAGAGAGTAACTGCTTCCCTGTGTGTGGTCCCTCCTCAGACACTGTCCTAGCAAGCGGTGGGACCAGAGTTCCTGGTAGTTTTGTATTGGGTAATTTTGAGAAAGCGGTTGCCAGGGGTAACTACGCAGGTATCAGCGAACCTGAAAACCAAAAAGTGCTGGGTAAAGTTGAGACCGATGTCAAAGTAGGACCCCTACAGTTTTGGCAGAATAGATCTGGGGGAGGTGAGAAGAAATGTAAGCTCCCAAAAATTAGGAAGAAGTCCGCATGGAAGCATACCCGGAAAAAGAGGTGGGTGGAGTGCCCCTTTAGGAAGAAGGGTTTTGTATTTCTCCCTCCGGTGCGAAACAGGGGGGGAGGATATGTGGAGATGCGCCCCCATCTCACAGGTGCAGATAAGCAGTATATGCCTGATTTTAGCAGGAATACTAATTACACACCTGTGGGCTGGGTTCATAAACATCCCAGGAAGAGCAGTCAGTGCTCAGACCTGGAGACGGCTCCGCCCAGCAGACAGGAAGTCTGGCCAGGAGGTCGGGAGGGTTCCAGGAAAAAGAGACAGGAGCCTAGGATTGCAGGTGGCAGTCTGAAGCAGGCAGGTGTAGCCTGTGACTAAAGCAGCACGAAGCTGACAGTGAGTAAGCCAGGAGGCTATTGTTTTGGAATACAGTGATGGTGGAACCCCCTGCGAGGGAAGATTTCTGTTGGTTTGAACTTTTTTCGTTTCCTTTAAATAAAAGTGGGCTGCCATGCTCTAAAAACACAAGTCTGGATTTGCACGTTTCTGAAAAATCGCATGCACCACTTGTAGCTAATCACCCCGGATCGTCACAGCCCTCACAGTTACTCTTGGTGGGCACAGGAATTGGCCCTGCTGTGAATTATTAGATCAAGATTTGTAATTGCATGCACCTGTTGAACAGGGCAGAAAAATTGGGCCTTTGGTGGTGGTGGTGGACGGTGTTGCCACAAGACTGTAAGCCCTCACAGGTACTCTTGGTGGGCGCATGAATGGGCCCTGCTGTGAACTATTAGATCAAGATTTGTAATTACACGCCCCTGTTAAAGAGGGGCTGAAAAATTGTGCCTTAGGCACTGGTGCTGGTGCCACAACACTGCAACCCCTCACAGATACTGTACTTGGAGCATAGCAGTCAGACCTGTTGCGAAGCATTGCTTAAAAAATTGTAATGACACGCCCCTGTTAAACAGGGGCTGAAAAATTGTGCCTTAGGCAACGGTGCTGGTGCCACAACACTGCAACCCCTCACAGATACTGTACTTGGAGCACAGCAGTCAGACCTGTTGCGAAGCATTGCTTAAAAAATTGTAATTACACGCCCCTGTTAAACAGGGGCTGAAAAATTGGGCCTTAGGCAACGGTGCCACAACACTGCAACCCCTCACAGATACTGTACTTGGAGCACAGCAGTCAGACCTGTAGCGAAGCATTGCTTAAAAAATTGTAATTACACGACCCTGAAAAATTGTGCCTTAGGCACTGGTGTGGTGGCACCCAGAAACAAAAATGTTCTTCCAAGCTATCAAGGAATGGATCATTGAGGAGGAGGAAGAGGATAGTCAGTGAACATAACAGGACAGTCACTCAGCATCAGCATAGGCAGTCTTGAAGGGATGTGACATTATAAATTATTCAGTTATATCCGCTTCAGGTGCCTGGTAGCTGGTGGTGATCCAAGACTAATTCATCTTTATGAAGGTCAGTCGATCAACCGAGTCGGTGGACAGGCGCACCCTGTGATCGGTGACAAAGCCTCCAGCAGCACTGAATGTGCGTTCGGAAAGAACGCTGGATGCAGGACAGGCCAGTAGCTCAATTGCATACTGTGCAAGCTCTGGCCAGTGATCCATCCTCAAGACCCAGTAAGCCAGAGGATTTTCCGTGGGAAAGGTGTCCAAGTCTGACCTTGCCCCTAGGTATTCCTGCACCATGTATATCAGACGCTGGCGATGGTTGCTGGAACCGATCATACCTTGGGGCTGCGGACTAAAAAATTGTCTGAACGCATCGATCAGACGTCCACCTTCCCCACCACTCCTTCTGCTACTGACCGAAGCCTCAGCAACTCGTCGTCCAGGACCAGGAGTTTGTAACCTCCCAGTTTCTGGGAACGCTTTGCACAGACCTTTCTGCAAGGCCTCCCTGAGATGCCTCATCCTCTGCTCCCTCTGCGACGGCAAGATAAGGTCCGCAACCTTACCCTTGTACCGTGGATCAAGGAGAGTGGCCGGCCAGTAATGGTCCCTCTCCTTGATCCGAAGATTACGAGGATCCTTCCGCAGGCTTTGCAGGATCAGGGAGGCCATGCAACGTAGGTTAGCTGAGGCATTCGGTCCGGAGTCTTCTGGGTCACTGAGGACGACATGATCGCCAGCCACCTCCTCCCAGCCACGTACAAGTCCACTGGTTTGTTGGGACTGTACATCATCCCTAAAAGACTGCTGCTGCTGATGCTGAGTGCCAGGCTCCACCTTCATGCTCACACAATCCTCCTCCTCCTCCTCCTCCTCCTCATCCTCTTCCTGTGTGATGGGTGGGACAGAAGAAACACTGTCTGGATAAAGGGGGCCTTGAGAGGCAAGGAAGTCCTCCTCTTCCTGCCTCTGTTCTGCCTCAATTGCCCTGTCCATTATCCCACGCAGCGTATGCTCCAACAGGTGGACAAGAGGTACAGTGTCACTGATGCATGCACTGTCACTGCTCACCATCCTCGTGGCCTCCTCAAATGGTGACAGGACAGTGCATGCATCCCTGATCATGCTCCACTGGCGTGGGGAAAAAAATCCAAGCTCCCCTGACCCTGTCCTAGTCGCAAAGGTACTCATTGATGGCCCTCTGCTGCTTGTGCAGTCGCTGCAGCATGGCCAACGTTAAGTTCCACCTGATGGGCATGGCACATATTAGGCGGTTCTTGGGCAGGTTCAACTCCTTTTGCAGCTCAGCCAGCCGAGCACTGGCATTATATGATCGGCGGAAATGCACACAGACTTTCCTGGCCTGCCTCAGGACATCCTGTAAGCCTGGGTACCTGCCCAAGAACCGCTGCACCACCGGGTTGAGGACGTGAGCCATACAGGGCACATGGGTGAGCTGCCCCTGTCGCAGGGCGGAGAGAAGGTTGGTGCCATTGTCAGAAACCACCATTCCTGGCTTAAGCTGGCGTGGCGTCAACCACCTCTCGGCCTGCCCCTGCAGAGCTGCCAGAACCTCTGCTCCAGTGTGGCTCCTGTCCCCCAAACACACCAGCGCAAGCACGGCATGGCATATTTTTGCCTGCATACTCGCATAGCCCCTTGTACGCCTACGGAGCACCGCTGGTTCCGAGGACAGAGCACTCGAAGAGGCCATGGAGGAAGAAGAAGAGGAGGGGGTGGAGGAGAGAGGTGTGTCACAACCAGTAGTAGCATTTTGGAGGCGTGGTGGCGGAACAACCTCCAACACTACTGCACCTTGTCCTGCATCCCTCCCAGCTGCCAATAGAGTGATCCAATGGGCCGTGACAGATAGATAACGTCCCTGTCCATGCCTGCTGAACCATGAGTCAGCGGTAATATGCACCTTACCGCTGACCGCCCTGTCCAGCGAGGCATGGACATTGCCTTCCACATGCCGGTAGAGAGACGGAATCGCCTTCCGTGAGAAAAAGTGCCATTTGGGAACCTGCCACTGAGGAACCGCACATTGAACAAACTCACGGAAGGGGGCCGAGTCTACCAACTGAAAAGGCAGCAGTTGAAGTGCTAGCAATTTAGCCAAGCTAGCATTCAACCGCTGGACATGTGGATGGCTGGGAGTAAACTTCTTTCGACGGTCCAGCAGCTGGGGCAGGGAAATTTGCATGCTACAATCGGACGCTGGTGTACTGCAAGTACTTGGTTGTGACGCACCTAATTCTACACCTTCAATCCTCTCAGAGCAGCTTTCAGAGAGGACTGAAGATATAGTGGGGTTGGAGATCCCAGCTGATGAGAAGCAAGGAGAGGTCCGCTTTGTTCTTTGGTGTGGGTCTTTAATGTGCGCTTGCCAACGAGCTGCATGGCAGGTCGACATATGTCTGGTCATGCTTGTGGTGCCCAAGAGGCTGATGTTTTGGCCACACGAGATACGCTTGAGACAAATATTGCAAATAGCAGTGGTGCGATCTGAGGTACTCGTCTCAAAAAAGGCCCACACCAAAGAACTTTTGTGATAACGTGCAGAGGCAGCGCCCTGCACAGGCGGAGCTCTGCGGTGTGATTCAGTTGGTGTGCTGGCCTCTAGCTGGCCTCCGGAGGGCATCCTGCCTCATTGGACATGTGCCGCCGCCTCCTCCTCCTCTCTCCCTTCAGGCACCCACGTGGAGTCAGTGACCTCATCATCCCCTCCCTCTTCGCCACTGGAGCAAACCTGGCAGTAAGCTGCAGCTGGTGGAACATGACTGCCAGATTGCTGTCCTTCAGCATCCCCTCTCTCTGCGCGCACACTACTGCCTTCCTCAAGCTGGGTATCATCATCCGAGCCTTCAAAACGTTGGGGATCCTCCTGGAGCATGTACCCAACACTGTGCTTAAACAGTTCGGGGGACTCCTCAGTAGGACATGGTGGGTCTAGGGAAGGGGTGCCTGATGATGCCATTGAGTACGCGTTGGCAGCTGCTCTGCCAGTACCCTGAGCCTGGGTGAGAGAGGATGAGGAGGATGAGGAGGGCTTGGTCATCCATTCTACCAAGCCTTCGGCATGATGCGGCTCAACATGTCCAGCTGCCCAAAACAAGGACAAGCATGTCCCATGGCCACGTGCTGATGACGATGCACGACAACGTCCACGACCAGCACTGTTGTCTCTAGAAACAGAGCCTGCTTGCCCTGTGTTCTTGCCTCGGGACTGTCTGCCTCTCCTTGGCGGTCTTCCAGGCATTGTAGTGGGTAGTGTATATTGTGCTGGAGTCACACAGCACACACACTAACTCCTGCAGATGGATGCCTTAGATGACAGCAACAGGGCCTTATGGCAGATAGAGGCTGCCTTAGATGACAAGAACTGGGCTGACACACACACACACACACTAGCTCCTATGTGTGCTGACACACACACAGTAGCTCCTATGTGTGCTGACACACACACACTAGCTCCTATGTGTGCTGACACACACACACACTAGCTCCTATGTGTGCTGACACACACACACACACACACACACACACACACACACACACTAGCTCCTACGTGTGCTGATACACACACACTAGCTCCTATGTGTGCTGACACACACACTAGCTCCTATGTGTGCTGACACACACTAGCTCCTATGTGTGCTGACACACACACACTAGCTCCTATGTGTGCTGACACACACACACTAGCTCCTATGTGTACTGACACACACACACTAGCTCCTATGTGTGCTGACACACACACACACACACACACACACACACACTAGCTCCTATGTGTGCTGACACACACACACTAGCTCCTATGTGTGCTGACACACACACACACACACACACACACACACACACACACACTAGCTCCTATGTGTGCTGACACACACACACACACACACTAGCTCCTATGTGTGCTGACACCCGCACACTAGCTCCTATGTGTGCTGATTGTGTGCTGGTTTCGTTGTGACCCGGATTGTTTTTGACTCTGCTACCTATCTCCTGGACCTTGACCCCCTGGCTTGTTATACGGATTCCGCTTCTCTCCTGTGCTTGACCCTCTGCCTGTGACCCGGACCCGCCTCCTGTCTCCTTGCCTGACCCATTGCTTGTGACCCGGACTTGCCTTGTGTCTCTCAAAGACACCTCTTCTCAGCCTGTGCTGACATATAGTGACTGCCTGTGTTTAACCCTCAGCCTGGTTCTTGAGAACCTGTCCACTGCACCTGTCTGCCTGCCCTGTGACCTGGACTTGACTTGTGTCTCTCAAAGACACTCCTTATCAGCCTGTGCTGACATATAGTGACTGCCTGTGTTTGACCCTCAGCCGGGTTCTTGAGCACCTGTCTACAGCACCTGTCTGCCAGTCTGCCTACACGGGCTCAGTCTTTACTCCCACTGGACCTTCACGCAAGCTCCACCTACCAAACGGGGGTGACCTGTGCCTCTTGGTGCCATTTGCTCCCTGTACCATCTCCAGGGGGAAAACTGCGCTGGGTCGCAAGGGTGAACCGCTCTCGGCATCTCGGCCTCTGTAAGTACATTCATGACACCCTGTGTCATAAACCGTATGTGACCAGAACTGTGTGACTGCAACAGAGTAAACAAACCAAGTAGATGACAGATAAGTGCTTTTATTTAAGATAAATACATACAATGTGAACACACCACCAATAATAAACAGAGTAAGACAACCAAATAATAGTGACACAAACAAACCAGTATATCTAACCAGGTGGATACCAGAATCGTAGTCAAGCCAGGCCAGGGTCATAAACGGGAGGTCAGCAGATAAGGGGGAAAAGGAGAAAGGGATCAGGTGCGGGACAAGGTTCCAGGGATGCAGGGACAGGCAGGATCAGGTTTCCGGGATCAAGGTTTCAGGCTAAACAGGCTGCGGATCAGGGCTCAGGGACAAAACCAAGGCGAAGATGTAAATGCTTGCCTGGTCTTTATACTCCTGTGATTGGCCTCAGGTGATACCTGATTGCAGGAGGTGCTGTCTGCCCCACGCTGCCAGGATCCATCCGCTGGTGGATGCCAGTACTGCAGCCCAACGATGACATAGCAGCAGGGAAGAGTTCTCCTGACAGTTCCAAACTGCCAGAAGACACCTGCTGGTGGACCGCAGTACTGCAAGCCGAAAGACAGGTATTACCAGCGGATGGAACGTTTCCTGACAGTACCCCCCCTCAAAGGAGCGGCCTCCGGACGCTCCAACTGGTTGTAATTGTTCAAAGTCTAAGGCATCAAGCAGGACAATGGGTAGGGGTACTTCAGGCTGGGCATCAGGCACTTCCGGCAGACAGCGGGCTCTGGGTTCTTAAGCTGGACGGCAGGCACCTTGAACTGGGCAGCAGGCACATCAAGCGGGGCAGCCGGCATAGGTACATCAAACTGGGCAGCAGGTGCATCAAGCGGGGCAGCAGGCACGGGCACTTTAGGCTGGGCAGCAGGCACATCAAGCTGGGCAGCGGGCACGGGCACTTTAGGCTGGGCAGCAGGCACATCAAGCTGGGCAGCAGGCACATCAAGCTGGGCAGCAGGCACGGGCACTTTAGGCTGGGCAGCAGGCACATCAAGCTTGGCAGCAGGCGCATCAAGCTGGGCAGCAGGCACGGGCACTTTAGGCTGGGCAGCAGGCACATCAAGCTGGGCAGCAGGCACATCGGGCTGGGCAGCAGACAGGAACTCATCGGGCTGGGCAGCAGACAGGAACTCATCGGGCTGGGCAGCAGACAGGAACTCATCGGGCTGGGCAGCAGACAGGAACTCATCGGGCTGGGCAGCAGACAGGAACTCATCGGGCTGGGCAGCAGACAGGAACTCATCGGGCTAGGCAGCAGACAGGAACTCATCGGGCTGGGCAGCAGACAGGAACTCATCGGGCTGGGCAGCAGACAGGAACTCATCGGGCTGGGCAGCAGACAGGAACTCATCGGGCTGGGCAGCAGACAGGAACTCATCGGGCTGGGCAGCAGACAGGAACTCATCGGGCTGGGCAGCAGACAGGAACTCATCGGGCTGGGCAGCAGACAGGAACTCATCGGGCTGGGCAGCAGACAGGAACTCATCGGGCTGGGCAGCAGACAGGAACTCACCGGGCTGGGCAGCAGACAGGAACTCACCGGGCTGGGCAGCAGACAGGAACTCACCGGGCTGGGCAGCAGACAGGAACTCACTGGGCTGGGCAGCAGACAGGAACTCATCGGGCTGGGCAGCAGGCACATCAAGCTGGGCAGCAGGCGCATCAAGCTGGGCAGCAGGCGCATCAAGCTGGGCAGCAGGCATGGGCACTTTAGGCTGGGAAGCAGGCACATCAAGCTGGGCAGCAGGCACGGGCACATCGGGCTGGGCAGCAGACAGGAACTCATCGGGCTGGGCAGCAGACAGGAACTCATCGGGCTGGGCAGCAGACAGGAACTCATCGGGCTGGGCAGCAGACAGGAACTCATCGGGCTGGGCAGCAGACAGGAACTCATCGGGCTGGGCAGCAGACAGGAACTCATCGGGCTGGGCAGCAGACAGGAACTCACCGGGCTGGGCAGCAGACAGGAACTCACCGGGCTGGGCAGCAGACAGGAACTCACCGGGCTGGGCAGCAGACAGGAACTCACCGGGCTGGGCAGCAGACAGGAACTCATCGGGCTGGGCAGCTGGCACATCAGACTGGGAAGCTGGCAGCGGGTCATCAGACTGGAAAGCTGGCAGCGGGTCATCAGACTGGGAAGCTGGCAGCGGGTCATCAGACTGGAAAGCTGGCAGCAGGTCATCAGACTGGAAGGCCGGGACATCAGACTGGAGGGCAGGCAGCAATTCATCAGACTGGAGGGCAGGCAGCAGGTCATCAGACTGGAGGGCAGGCAGCAGGTCATCAGACTGGAGGGCAGGCAGCAGGTCATCAGACTGGAGGGCCGGGACATCAGACTGGAAGGCAGGCAGCGGGTCATCAGACTGGAAGGCAGGCAGCAGGTCATCAGACGGGAGGGCAGGCAGCAGGTCATCAGACGGGAGGGCAGGCAGCAGGTCATCAGACTGGAGGGCAGGCAGCAGGTCATCAGACTGGAGGGCCGGGACATCAGACTGGAAGGCAGGCAGCGGGTCATCAGACTGGAAGGCAGGCGCTGGGACATCAGACTGGAAGGCCGGGACATCAGACTGGAAGGCAGGCAGCGGAGCATCAGACTGGAAGGCTGGAACGTCAGGCTGGAAGGCCGGCAGTGGGACATTGGGCTGGAGGGCCGGGACATCAGGCTGGACGGCAGGCCACGAGACATCAGACTGGAAGGCTGGAACGTCAGGCTGGAAGGCCGGCAGTGGGACATTGGGCTGGAGGGCCGGGACATCAGGCTGGACGGCAGGCCACGAGACATCAGACTGGAAGGCTGGGACGTCAAGCTGGAAAGCTGGGACGTCAAACTGGAAGGCCGGCACCAGGACATCAGACTGGAACGTCAGGCTGGAGAGCTAGGACATCAGACTGGAAGGCTGGGGCATCAGGCTGGGAGGCCGGCAGCGGGACATCAGACTGGAAGGCCGGCACCAGGACATCAGACTGGAAGGCTGGAACGTCAGGCTGGAAGGCTGACACTGGCTCTTCGGGCTGGAACACTGGCACCTCTGGCTGGAACAAATTGGTGGGTGTGGAGGCAGGTTGGGTTAATGGCAGGATTGATTTGGTTAGGAAAAACTTTTGTTTTTTCTTTGGTTTAATCACTGAAGCTCTGTAGGTGGGGGGTGCAGCAGACTGGAAAGGAGGATTAGTAGGCAGCCGAGAAGAGGCAGGTGGTGGTATGCAGGGTAGGTACAGGGAGCAGAGACCGGATACGAGTATTTGGTGGGAAGCAACGTATACTGGGCTGCTACTGGGTTTGGCATAGGTGATGGGGAAACAGATTTTTGGGCAGGCAAGTGTCTGATGGCAGTGGTGGTGTGTTGTGGGTTGGTTGGGGCTGGTAGTAATATATCAGACAATGCTGAGAGTATTGGTTGTACAAAGAACGGATCACATGCTGCCTGTCTAACAAGGGTCTGTACTGAGTGAATACATTCCATAAGCTTCTGCTGAGGATAAAACGGTATAGTGCTCAAAAAAGCATGCGGAATCATCCTCTAACAGCCACACCAGAGATTCCACCTGATCAGCACTGAAAGGGGGAGAAAAATCATCACCGGCCTTTGAAACGCCAGACAGGGCTAGCTCAGCACATATTTGGATTAAAGGCTGCACATCCCCAAACAACATACAGCCCTGGTCAACCAGGGAGTGGGCCAAACGCATGATCTCAAGCAGCTGGTCATTGGTCCACTCTTTCAGTGTCTGGCGGAGATACTCGCCACTCTCCGACGCCAGCAGAGCATAATAGGAAATCACGTTAGGATCCATTCCAGCAAAGCCAACAGAACCAAGATGGTTCCTCTGTGCAGCCACTTCTGGTCAGGGATGGCCTTGGTTTATGTCATAAACCGTATGTGACCAGAACTGTGTGACTGCAACAGAGTAAACCAACCAGTAGATGAGAGATAAGTGCTTTTATTTAAGATAAATACATACAATGTGAACACACCACCAATAATAAACAGAGTAAGACAACCAAATAATAGTGACACAAACAAACCAGTATATCTAACCAGGGGATACCAGAATCGTAGTCAAGCCAGGCCAGGGTCATAAACGGGAGGTCAGCAGATAAGGGGGAAAAGGAGAAGGGATAAAGGGATCAGGTGCGGGACAAGGTTCCAGGGATGCAGGGACAGGCAGGATCAGGTTTCTGGGATCAAGGTTTCAGGCTAAACAGGTAACAGGCTGCAGATCAGGGCTCAGGTACAAAACCAAGGCGAAGATGTAAATGCTTGCCTGGTCTTTATAGTCCCGTGATTGGCCTCAGGTGATACCTGATTGCAGGAGGTGCTGTCTGCCCCACGCTGCCAGGATCCATCTGCTGGTGGATGCCAGTACTGCAGCCCAACGATGACATAGCAGCAGGGAAGAGTTCTCCTGATAGTTCTAAACTGCCAGGAGACACCTGCTGGTGGACCGCAGTACTGCATGCCGAAAGACAGGTATTACCAGCGGATGGAACGTTTCCTGACACCCTGTCACAGAGCTTATACATCTTGACCCCATATACGGCACGCTTGCTGGGAAGAAACTGTTTGAATGACAAGCAGTCAGAAAACGTAATCAGGGTCTCATCAACGCAGACAACTTGATGGGGAGTAAACAAGTCTGCAAAACGTTGGTTGAAGTGGTTTACGAGAGGCCGAATTTCGTAGAGCCAATCAAATTCACCCCGAGGACGACAGAGTCCATTGTCACTGAAGTGCATGAACCGCAAGGTCTGCTCATATCGTGTCCTGGTCAAGGAGGCAGAGAACACGGGCATATAATGAATTGGGTCAGTGGACCAATATGACCGCAACTCACTCTTTTTAGTTATGCCCATGAGGAGGGATAGGCCCAGGAAGGTCTTAAATTCGGAGACTGTAATTGGTCTCCAATCTCTGGCAAGGGTCAGCTGGGGATTATCGGCGATGAATTGACCAGCATATAAATTGCTTTGGTCCACAATAGATCTATAGAGATCTTCAGTGAAAAACAGCGAATAAAAATCAAGTGACATAAAATCAGCTGTTTCCACCTGAATTCCGGGTTGGCCAGTGAATGGGGGAAGTACAGGTGCTGCAGAAGTGGTGGGTTCCTGTCATGAACCTTGGAATGCTGGATTGTCATGAACCTTGGAATACTGAAGTATTTCTCCTTTGATTCTATTACACAGTGGTGGGTCTTCCGCCTTATCTTAAGGCTAACCCCCTCCAGACGGCTCTGTGGTCTGGAAGGAATGCATTGTTCTGTGTTTGACCGTTTTTTTTATGTACTTTAATTACCCCTTGGACTTCTCTGTGTCATTACACATATCAGTGTCCTCCTATTCAGGCTATCAGACCAATCCCTGCTGACCCTGTTTCAAGTCCTCATTTGCATGGCAAAGAGGACCTAATTGAGGACTAAAGTGTACTTTACAATTGACCAGTAGGAAAGTGGTTGTTGTTCGAACGGCACATAGCTGTAGTTTGAATCCTGGAGCATCGGATGACCGAACCATCAGACGTTGCGATCTGCAATCTGATTCCATAGCCGCAGAGGAGTGTCGGGAGAGTGGAACCGAGCGAGCAGGGGCTCGTTACAGTTCCCAATTATGATTTGTGAATGCAGCAGGAAGGGCACTATGGACTCGACGGGCCTGTCTTTGTCTTCTTCTTGGTGGCAGCAGGACTCTACTTGTGCTTGCCACCTCGCCAGCTTGAACTGCACCATGTATTACTGCAGTGCTGGATGTACGACCAGGATGTACTAGGCCGCTGGTGCTTGCCAATTCACCAGAAGGAATAGCAGGGCTAGTACTGGCTCTCTGCTCCATACGAGGGACCTGCAGTTCTTGCACCTCAACGACAGCAGAAGAAGATCGGGGTCTGGTACGCCTGACCTTGGCAGGGACCCCAACTCCGTCATCAGAGCTATCTGTCAGGGTGCCGCTGCTGTCTACAGGTTTGTATTCTGAGCCTGAATCTGACAGATGAGTAACTTCCTCTTCACTATCTGTCATGCTCAGAAATGTGTAGGCCTCTTCACTACCGTACCTTCGATTTTACATTTTGGTCTTTAAATTTACTGGTACAGTAGTGAGACTCACAGGTAAAAAAGCTCCTGACTGTTAGCGACTGATTCAAAGGCTACCAAAAAAAATGTTAGCGTTCACAGGGATCAGGACTGACTCTGCGAATGCTGCAGTTATGTGTTTAGTGTTTTGTAAGTGACAGTGATCGATCGATACTGCACTTGGGTGGGCTGGGCGAAGCCGCAAAATGCAGGTGCTAGCAGGTATCTGGGCTGATCGGCTAACACTGTGTTTTTGGGAACCCTAAACTACTGGGATGCTAGTATAGATCTGATCAGATCAGATATTGATCTGTTCAGACACTATACTACTAAGGGAGGCGTATGGTGCGTGCGTGGGTGTTAGCGGTACTGGCACTGATCTGACCATGCCTGGGGTGACGCAGACCCTATCTGATGCTTTAACCTAACTTTGATCACCCGCCGGGTGATCAGGGGGTTAACCCTTTATTGGGTAAAATACGGCGGGGGCCCTGACGCTATAAAAATAAATCTAGCTAAACTGCGTAACCCGTGACACTTATACTGTGATCACAGGTGACAGGGGGTAATCAAGGGGTTAAACCTTTATTGGGGAGTGGGTTAGGGGGGTCCCTATACCTATCTGGGCCTAAGACTAATTACCCTAACACTGATTAGTGTCACTAATGACACTAGTACAGCGATCAAAAAAAATATCTGATTGCTGTACTGGGTGACACAGTGACAGGTGGTGAAGGGGTTCATTTGGGGGGGTAATCGGGGGGTGAATGTGTGCCTACGTGACCTGGTGTCAGTGTAGTGTTGTGCAACTCACTTTTAGATGCTCTCTCTCCTCTCGGTCTGGAATGGAAAAGACTGTCACGAGGAAGATGACATCACTTCCCCTGTCAGTGTTTACAGTTACACAGACAGGGGAAGGATATCATTCGTCAGGAGTGATCACCAGGTCTAGGCCAGATTTCATTGGCCTGGGCCTGGGGATTGATCGGTTCCTGATTGAATCCGATCGTCGTGGCCAGCCGCACGCCCGACGTAGCATAACGGCGATTCGCCTGCCTGTGCCATTCTGCCGCAGTACAACTGCAGCGGCTGGTTGGGAACAGGTTAATGAGCGACGGTGGATGGTCACTGGAGGCTTGAAGAAGGGCATTGGCTGCAGTAATCTTCCTATACATTTTAGTCTCCAATCTCCCACCTGCAATGGTAATCAAAAGATCGAGGAAAGGCAAGGAGTTGGGATTATAGATGTAGGGGAGCCTGATATTTTTATCTTTAGTATTGAGTTCAGACAAAAATTCCTGCAGCTCCTGTACTCCACCGTCCCAATTAATCAAAATATCGTCACTGTACATTAGCCACAAGAAGGCGTGGCCCAGGTACATTGACGAATGATAGACAAAGGAGTATGTAACAGAGCAAAGCATACAGTGCTTTGGCTGTCAGGATTATGAAATGTACACTGTACAGTACATACTCCTGACTGCACTCTGTATGTTGTGCCATATATTACATAATCCTGAGTGGTGTAATCATAATCATATCAATAAATCATAATATCCCCCTAGTGAGTAGATTACATTCATATTTTTGCCACCCAAATGCATTATTTAAAATTTTTCTACATTAAACCACATGTAGTTGTCCACCCTATTAATTTGTGCAGATCTTCTTACAAGGTTTCCACATCCTGCGGAAAAGTTATTGCCCTGCTTAGCTTAGTATCATCTTAGTGTTTATCCCATCATCCAGAGGGACCCCACTTTCCACCCTGGACCATTCCGAGTACTCCCCATTTATCCCTACCCTCTGAACTCACCCCTGTAGCCAGTTTTCATAACCACATCTATGGGCCTTCCTTTATCTAGATGGCAGCTCACCTCCTCATACTTCTGTAATAGATTGATTTGGCAAGAACGATTCTTCATAAATCCATGCTGATTACTGCTAATGATACCATTGTCATTACTAAAATCTTGTATATAGTCCCTTAGTATCCCCTCCAAGAGCTTGCATACCGTTGATGTTAGGCTAACTTGTCTGCATTTCCCAGGGATGTATCTTGGCTCTTTTTTAAATATTGGTGCTACATTGGCTTTTCTCCAATCAGCTGGTACTATTCCAGTCAATAGACTGTTTTGTAAAAAATAGGAACAATGGTCTTAAAATTACTTGACCGAGCTCCTTAAGGACCCTCAGGTGCAAGCCATCTGGTCCTGGTGATTTATTAGTATAAAGTTTTTCAAGTCTAACTGTAATTGTGTCCTCTGTTAGCCATGAGGGTGCTTCATGTGACATGTCATGAGGATAAACATTGCAGTTTTGGTTACTGATGCCCCCCCCCGATTCCCCCGTGAAGATTGAGAAGAATAAATTCAATACCTTCACCATCTCTCCATCCTTACTAACCAGATTACCTTCATCATTCTTTATGGGACCAATATGATCTGACCTCCCTTTCTTACTATTTATGTACTTAAAGAATTTATTGGGATCTTTTTTACTCTCCTCTGCTATGTGCCTTTCGTGTTCTATCTTAGCCGCCCTGATTGCACCCTTACATTTCTTGTTGCATTCTTTGAAGTTGAAATGCTGATGATGATCCCTCAGCCTTGTATTTTTTAAAGGCCTTCTCCTTTGCATACCCATTTTTCCTCCGTGTTCTTTGTTCCTAAGATTTTATCCACATTTAGTATCTTCTAGCAAGGATCGTAGTTTAGGGAAGTTGGCTCTTTTGAAATTCAGTGTCTTTGTATTCCCCTTATGTTTCCTATTTGTGTAATTTATACTGAAACTAATTGCCTTGTGATCGCTGTTTCCTAAATTGCCCCATATTTCCCCATTTGTGATCAGGTTTGTACTGTTGTTAATCAGTAGGTCTAGTAACGTTTTGTTTCTTGTTGGTGCATTTACCATCTGACCGATGAAATTGTCATGCAAGACCTTTAAGGAATAGCGAGCTTTAGATAAATGCGCGGTTCCTTTCTGCCCAGTCTGGATAATTAAATTCTCTCCTTATAATTGCACTTTCCATTGACATGGACATTCGTTGTACTGTTCATTTAAGCACAAGAGACTCCATTTTGTTCTCACTGTTGAAATGTGTTCAGTAACCTTCACCTAACACACAGACACATCTCCTCTAGAAACTCTCTACTCCCCCCCCCCCCCCTATCCATGTTTTACTTTTGCAATTGTTCTATTCGCTAGCTTTTAATAATATATTTCTATTTGTTTAGCTTTTAATAACGTATTTCTATTTGTTAGTTTTTAATAACATCTCACACCACCCCTTTCTTATCTGTGTATAAAATAACATGTAATAATAAATTTCGTCGGAACGGACATTTTAAACACAGTGATTGATTCCTGTGAATCTGTTCCTGCAGCTGCAGTATTAACTTTTATTTTAGAGTCCCAATCAGAAATTAGTCATAACAGTTTTTGGCGAGTCAGATATCAGGAGTTTGGCAGAGTTTCCAGAAGGAACCGCGATTCGATCGGGATCATCGGGAACGCAGACCTCTAAATGCCGGCTAGGTAAGCTGTCCTTAAGCTTGCTATATTTCTGCCTTTCCTATGTATTCTATCTGTCGGTTCTCAAGGAAACCAGACCACTCTCGGACCTTTCTGGTTGGGTAACGTGTGTGTGTGTGTGAATGTGTTTGTGTCCCCCTTCACGGGTTGGACTGTGTGTGGATAGGGAGAATCCTCTGCAGTTCCCTGCGTTGACTCCTTGTGGGCGACCTGGGTCAGAGGCGCATGGTAGGGTCAGATAAAACTCACGGAGAAGAGAAGAGACGAGGAGGGTCTCTTAATGAGTGTTTTGTCTATTGTCATAAACCCCTTCTATCCACGTAGATAAGTGGAGACTATCCTTGTAAATCTGCAGATTTGCTGTACTATTTGTTTTAGAGGCAAGAGGGTATAGGCACTAGTAGAGAAGACTGGCCAGTCATTATGGGCATTAAAATAAGTAAGGGAATGAAGGGTAAGAGGCCTTCAGATAATGCCCAGCGCAAGATGAGCGCTAGAGAATATATGAACCGAAGGTACGGTTCCGCCTATACTGAGCCCCTAGATAAATGGGTAGAATGGACAAAGGGAACAGCTAAACCTTTAAAATCTGAAGGGACTTTTGATTTACAAGTATGGCAAACTTTTCTGCACGATTATGGCCCACTACTGTGCAGTGAAGGAACGTGGAGAATAGCTTGCACATGGGAGACAGAAGCTAAAGTAGCAAATCAAACTGGCTTGACGGAGATGTTTAATAAAAGTACTGCCCAAATTTAATACGTTTGGCCAGAAGACTCTGTAGAAGAGGACCCCCCACCTTATGTGGCTGCCAGTTTGGCTTTAAGGGGTCCAAGAACAAAAGCAAAAGAATTAGATTACATGGAACACACAAAAGATGAGCTGGGCAATATAGTAGAGAGCAGAGGTTTAACAGCCCCGTATCAACCTACAAAGAGGGATTTGTCTCATATCCTAGAAACGGATGATTGGCATAAATCAAAAGGCACATATGCAAAACTAGATCTCTCTGAACTTAAGGCTTTGGCCAGAGAAAGAGAGATGGATTCTGAACTTCCAGGGCAAACCATAATTTCCAAATTGTGGCAGCAAGATGAAGAGAGAAGGAAGGGAGAAACTGCCCCTTCTGCCCCGGTCACAGAGCAATCTGCTTCAGTTTATCCTGTCAGAACCCAATTAGTTTTTGAAGGTAATGCTGTTGACAGTAAGTCTCAAATTAAATGGCATGTACCTTTCAGTCCCCAAGATATGAGAGCCATATTAGAGGGATTGGGAGACCCTAGAAAGAATCCAATTGGGTTTGCAAACAAACTTAGTGCTGCACAGGAAGCATATGAGGCTTCTGCTACTGACATTCATCAGCTTCTTATTAAAGCAGTGGGAAGCAACATGTCTGGCTATATACTTAAGGAATGTGGTGTAGACATCAAAACTCTAGGTAAGATGGTTAGTGGACGGGAGGTTTGTGGGAAATTGAAAGAAAATTTGCCCCAAATATATGGACAAACCAGACATGCTGAATTTATGAATGCTAAGCAAGGGAAAGAGGAAGCAGCAGGGGCTTATTGGAGGCGGTTAAGCGATATGGCTGAGGAAGCAGGCATTAATATAGAGGAAGAGAAGGTGGGAGAAACTGCAAGTCCATCTACGCAACTGGTGAAACAAAGGTTTCTTGATGGTTTAATACCCCAGTTGAAAGAGAAGTTGTTCACAGCAAGGCCTGAGGCAGGCAATATGTCTATTCGAGACGTCCTGCCTATCCTGTTATCCATAGAAAACAGGATTAACCAAAAAGACAGCAAACCCAAGGTTATGTACATGGGGAAGCAGAGAGGAAGAGGAAGAGGAAGAGGCAAAGGCAATTTCAGAAATCATGGCGATCGGGGACCAATCATATGCTACAATTGTGATGGGGAAGGACACATAGCTAAATTCTGCCATCTTCCTGACCGTAGACTAGAAAAGAGCTTAGAAGCACCTCATGCTGATCCCAGTACAAAAGCAGTGGATCAGGCATAGGAAAATGGCATACCAGTATCAATCATGTTAAATAGAGGAGACAATGGTCCCGAGACCAGAGTAAAAGTATTTTTACAAGAACTCCCCTATCCTGGAGGAGAAACAGAATTAACCTGTTTAATAGATACTGGTGCAAGCCGAAGTGTTTTTAATATAGAGGACTTACCTCCAGGATTATTATCTACAAATGTTATCTCTGGTGTTGGCCTAACCGGGACCTCTACTGATTTGGTCGAGTCCAAGCCACTTAAACTCAGGCTAGGACAGCAAACAGAAATTGTCACTAAAGTGTTAGTTTCAGACACAGTTCCTACCAATCTTCTGGGAGCTGACATTTTGAACCAAATTTTAGCAAACATAGACTACACTCCTACAGGAGTCCAAGTGGTCAGTAGTCTGTCAGGAGAAGTTTTAAATTCTGCCTGTGGAGTATTTTTAATCCAAGACTCCACTCCGCCATTTCCACCAGAATTGAAAGTGATTCCCACTGAATTATGGGCCACCAGCAAATATGATGTAGGTCTGCTGGATTGCACCCCAGTCATGATAAAAATAAAACCAGGATCCCATCTCCCACAGATTAAACAGTACCCACTGAGTATTGCTCAGACTGAGGGGATAAAGGATCAAATCACTCAACTGAAAGCAGCACGGGTTGTTGTACCAATTAAGTCCCAAGTCAACACACCCCTGTTCCCAATTGCAAAGAAGCCAAACAAGAAGGGTGGGCAGGTGACATACCGCATGGTGCATGATTTGAGAGCCATTAACAATATAATTGAGGCAGATACCCCGATCGTGCCCAACCCCCACACTTTACTAAGTGGAATACCTGCCTCCAGCACCTACTTTACAGTGATTGATCTTGCAAATGCTTTCTTTTCGGAGCCCCTGCACCCAGATTGCTGGCACCTTTTTTCATTTACCCATGATGCCCAAAAGTTAGCATGGACAAGATTGCCCCAAGGCTGTGTGAGTAGCCCCTCTGAATTTAATACTGCGTTAAAGCAAGTATTGGACCAATGGTCCCCCTCACACCCAAACACAGTTTTGCTTCAGTACATAGACGATTTGCTTATTTGTTCTGATACAAGGGACATTTGTAGCAAAGAAACAGTAAGCCTTCTCATGTTTCTCTATAACAGTAACAACAAAGTTAGCAAAGATAAGCTACAATACTGCCAAGAGAAAGTGATCTTCCTGGGTCACTGCATTTCACATGGAATCCGTCACCTAACCCCAGATCGAGTTAAAACTCTACAAAAATTTGAAAAGCCAAGAAATGTACGGTACCTACTTGCCTTCCTGGGGTTAGTGGGATATTGTAGGGACTGGATTCCGAATGCATCAGAACTTTTGGCTCCTCTATATGAGGCTACCACTAGAAATCCTTTCAACCTCACATGGGAAAATGAATTGCAGATGAAGGAGCTAATTAAAATTTTGTCTGAAGCTCCCACCATTGGACTTCCTGACTATACTAAAACTTTCTCATTGTTCTGTCATGAAGTCAATGGATTTGCTGCAGGTGTACTCACCCAGCTACATGGAGACAAACAGAGGCCTGTGATGTATGTATCGGCCTCATTAGACCCCGTCATCAAAGGCTCCCCCAGTTGTATGCGAGCCATAGCAGCCTGCATTTTGCTGCTAGACAAAGTAACTGAGCTTGTACTAGATTCTGCTCTGATCCTGTATGTACCACATGCAGTACAGGAAATCATGAATCAAGTAAATACCAGACATGTGTCTGCCAGTAGATTTGACAAGTACCAGTCTGCTCTTTTTGCTCCATCGAATTTAACAATCAAACGATGTGTTACTTTAAATCCGGCAACTCTTCTTCCTATAATTGATGAGGAAGATGCAACAAATGGTACTGATGTAGAACCCGAGAGTTTCTCTCATGATTGTATGGCTCTGATGGAGGTAGAAAGGGCCTCTGTCACACCAGCAAAAGATGAGCCTTTATCAGATTGTGACACACACTTATTTGTAGATGGTTCCAGATTTTACACTGATGATGGTCAGCCACACACAGGGTTTGCTGTAACCACTACAGACACCATTTTACATCAGGAAGCATTGATACCCCAGATGTCAGCACAGGAAGCGGAGTTGTGTGCTGTAGTCAAAGCATGTCATCTCCTAGAGAATCAAAGGGGAAACATTTACACTGACAGCAGATATGCATTTGGAATAGCTCACGATTTTGGGCCTATCTGGAAAGCACGGAATTTTCTGACTAGTGCAGGGAAGCCAGTGAGACATGCAAAACTCATAGAGCGGCTATTTGAGGCCTTTCAGAAACCAGCAGAAGTTGCCATCTTGAAGGTAAAAGGGCATGCAAGGGGAAATGACATGACAGCCAGAGGAAATGCTTTGGCGGACCAAGCGGCAAAGGGTGCTGCCCTTATGGCATTTGGAGTCACACCCACTGTAGGGGTCGCCCAGGTAGCGGGGTCAGATTCCCCTCATCAAGAGCAGTGGGATGTAGAAACTCTAATTCAGTTGCAGAACCAGGCCCCTGATGAAGAGAAGGATAAGTGGATAAAATGTAATGCTACCCAAAATCAGCAGGGCCTGTGGAGCGCTGACAACAGGTGGTGTCTACCCAGGAGTTTGTACCCAGTTTTAGCACAACTGGCACATGGCGTCAGTCATCTTGCTAAGGGCGCGATGGTGGCACTTACTGACTGCTATTGGATAGCACCTGGATTTAGTGCATTTGCAGCCAGGTTTTGTGCTTCATGTCTCACTTGTGCTCTGCACAATGCAGGAAGGCCTGTCCATGTTCCCCAAAGGCATTCTCCTAAGCCAGATTTCCCTTTCCAAAGAATTCAAATAGACTACATTCAGATGCCCAGAATAGGCACCTATGAGTTCGCTTTAGTTTGCATTGACATGTTTTCGAGCTGGCCTGAATGCTGGCCAGTAGCCAAAGCAAATACAAAAACAACAGCAAAGAAAATTTTGAATGAAATAGTTTGTAGATATGGAGTTCCTGAAGCTATTGAGAGTGACAGAGGAACCCATTTTACTGGGGAAGTAATGAAAGAGGTAATGGAAGCCCTTCACATACAGCAGGCTTTCCATACACCTTATCATCCACAAAGTAGTGGTAAAGTTGAGAGACTTAATGGAATTTTGAAAAACAGATGTGCAAAAATTAAAGCAGATACGGGAAAAGGATGGGTGGAAGCTTTGCCATTAGCCCTATATTCTGTATGAACTACCCCTAAGCAACCACATGGGCTGTCCCCCTATGAGATTTTATTTGGAGGGCCACCCAAAACAGGGCTATATTTTCCCCAACAGTTGCAGGCTTCTCACTCTAGTCTGTTAGAATATGTTCAGATTTTGCAAATAACATTGAATAAAATACATGAAGGTGTTTATAAATCTATCCCCGACCCAGATTCTGTTTCAGGTATTCACAGAATCCAGCCAGGTGACTGGGTAGTGGTCAAGCGACACGTCAGAAAGCCACTAGAACCAAAATTTGACGGACCACATTTGGTGCTTTTGACGACCAGTTCCGCTGTCAAGTTGGAAGGAAAGCCCACCTGGATTCACGCCAGTCACTGCAAGAAAATCCTGAAGTGATAATATCCTTTGAAAAAATTATGATAATGTCTCTTTTCTTTTTGTTGTTTGTGAGAACTGAGACATGGGAAAATAACCCTTTCATCCAAATGTTAAAATTGTATGCAACCCATAGCAACGCTAGTAACTGCTGGGTGTGTTCTCACCTAAATCCCCAAACAGGAACAATACCCATGATAGCAGTGCCTCTCAAATTCACTGATCTAAACAGGACCAGAATAAATGGCTCATACATGGTCTCCACAGCTAATGAGCACAGATCAGTGACTTTGATGGTTTCAAAACAGATAGGCACTCCACAGATTTGTTTAAACATTACATGCCCATTTAAAGCTAAATGTACACGGTTGGGCAATTCAGATTGCACCGGAGCAAAAATTACAGTTTATGGAGGAAACTATGGTCAATATTATCATATCCCAGATCCAGAACTAAATAGAACCCTTTATAGTACAAATTGCTCACAGTTCCCAATATGTCAAAATATCGGTTACCTGGGGTTCCAGGTTATTGCTTCCAGTTATTTAGAAGCAGGCATACCATCCATACGTAGAGGGTTATATTATATATGTGGAAATAAAGCTTACGCCTGGCTTCCTGCTAATGTTACAGGTACATGTTATATTGGGAAGTTAGCACCTGCTTTGGCTGTTCGCAAAGATACAGTGCGTCCAGATCAAAGTCCAGAATACCCTTTAGTGTTCAAAAGAGAGCTGTTCACTGAAGGTGACATGGCATGGTCATGGTTCCCTTCCTGGACAGGATGGGGAATTGAAGCAATGAAAAGAATAAATAATTACACTAGAATTGTAGATGAAATTATTAACCTTACAACCACTGATATAGGTTTATTAAGTGAAGAAATGGCTCAGATTAAAAAAGTAGTATTAGAGCACAGATTAACTCTAAATTATCTCACTGCAGCTCAAGGTGGGATGTGTAAGTTGTTTCGCACTGACTGTTGTATATACATTTCTGATAATGAGGACATTATTAAAGGGCATCTTGCTAAGATAAGAGAACTACAGAATAAGGCCAGAGATATTGCTAAAGATGGATGGAACCCCTTTAAGGGTTTAGGAGGTGTTGGTGATTTTTTATATAGCATAGCAACATGGTTACAGAAACTAGGCGCTTACATTGTGATGTTCCTATTTCTCATATTTGTCATTTACTTCCTCATCAGGCTGTGCCTCTGTGTGACTACCCGCTGTATCAACAAATTGTCCACCAGCCCTGATGAACCCGTTGTTATGAGAAAGCTAGGAGAGAACTGAACAGGACGCCGCCTCTCTGCGCCAATGTAACAGGAGTTACCAGCAATCGGCTGAATGTAACGCAGAGAATAATGGTGTCAAATAAACAAAAGGGAGGAAATGACATGGACATTCGTTGTACTGTTCATTTAAGCACAAGAGACTCCATTTTGTTCTCACTGTTGAAATGTGTTCAGTAACCTTCACCTAACACACAGACACATCTCCTCTAGAAACTCTCTACTCCCCCCCCCCCCCCTCCCCTCCCCTATCCATGTTTTACTTTTGCAATTGTTCTATTCGCTAGCTTTTAATAATATATTTCTATTTGTTTAGCTTTTAATAACGTATTTCTATTTGTTAGTTTTTAATAACATCTCACACCACCCCTTTCTTATCTGTGTATAAAATAACATGTAATAATAAATTTCGTCGGAACGGACATTTTAAACACAGTGATTGATTCCTGTGAATCTGTTCCTGCAGCTGCAGTATTAACTTTTATTTTAGAGTCCCAATCAGAAATTAGTCATAACACCATCCATGCCGCTAATCCCTACTGTGATAGGAGGTCCGCCTCCCCCTTCTCCCTCTGGTTAGGGGGCCTATAGCATACTCCCAGTATTAATTTTCCCTTAGGTTCCTCCCTTTGTATCTCTACCGATAAGGAGTCCACCTCCTCCCTTGCTTCATTAGTAATGTCATCCCTCACATTCACTTGTAAATCATTTTTGATAAAAAGGCATACCCCTCCCCCCTTTTTACCCTCTCTATCCCTGCGATATAGGGAATACCCTTGAATGGTTGCCAGGCAATCATGAGAGCTGTTGAACCAAGTCTCTGAAATTCCCACAAAATTGAAATCCTCCTAGTAAACAGTAGCTCTAGTTCTCTCATCTTGTCCGCCAGACTCCTGGCATTGGTGAACATACCACGTCGTTTAGTCCGGACGCATAATATCTCCTTATTGGGTGTTCTGAGGTTGCAGCAGCCAGCCTAGGTTGGAACCTAATTACTGGGATCTGCTGGTTGCTGGAAGACACCCACTGGTGGCTACCAGAACTACGGCTTTCAGCTCTGTGAACCACAGTACCACCAGCAGGTGATCCAGGTCCTGACAGTGTGCAGAGCGCAGGTGTATGTTACATACGACACAGCATACAGAGCAGTGGCAGTTAGGATTGTGCAATATATAGTACACATTACATATACCTGACTGCTGCACCCTGTATGTTGTGCCATTTATTTCATACTCCTGACTGATGTTCTTCCTGGGTACAGAGTACTGTGGTAGGAGTATTAAACACACAGCATAGTGTGCAGAATTTAGGCATAGGTATTGTACAGCCCTTTACAGAATGCAGAATTAAGTGTACTCCCCAGCACCAAGCCATCAACCAGAAACGCAAAAAGTCCTTTCTCCTTCTTTTAAGTAAAAATTCTTCCATTCCCAGGTAAATATCTCTTCCTAAGCAGGATTGTTGTTAGGATTTTGAAAACCCATCGCACCATGAGGAGAGGAATAGTTAATGGTTAATAAAGAAGGATGGGTAATAGAATCTGAGCCTACTAAAATCTATGCTCTGCAAATACTGTATATGCCACAGTCCTTGTAGCCACAAAACAGTAATGCCCCGTACACACGGTCAGAAATTCCGACAGAAAATGTCCTCTGCTCACAGATAGTGATGGACGAACATCTAACGGGACAGTTTGTGAACGCGATCGCGCGAATGCGCACAAATGTCCACGAACTGCAGGTTCGCGGCGGGTCCCATTCATTTTAATGGCAGGCAAACATTAAAAACCTCCAGGTCATATGTGCAGCCACAAAATACTTACTAGCTGTGCACACATAGTCCCACAACATGGACACTGACATACCAGAAGTATTAAGCGAATCCGGGATTGACAACGACAAGCATTCTTTTTTTATCTGTGAAATTTCGTCAATTCAGGAGCACGTGAAGGCCATGGAGGAGAGGCAAGGCCAGGCCAGGCTATGAAGGGGGTGCAGGAGATGATCCTGCTTTAGGAAAAGTTGCCATAATTTTGTTTTTGTTTTTTTTATAAGTTAGTGTAGCGGGTATCCCAAATTTAGGGGTGACCTGAGCAATAGTTGGCTCGGGTCTTCTAATTGTTTGGACTCTGCCTTGCTGCTGTTTCACCTGGCGTGCAGTTCTTCTTAGGTGTATAGAAGTAGAAATGCACTATACTATGCTTTCTATATTTGAAAGTATTTTATACGTGTATTACACCCCTATATACTGCACACCAAATAGTACACCTATACCAGTCCTTAAAAGGACTTTTGTGGACCTATATTCGTTTGCGATTTGTGTCGCTACAGTCTGTCCCAGCGACACACAGCAACCTCTCCCTACACTGACAAAAGAGCTGCAGAACCGCTCAGCAGTCACAATGCTGCACAGTAAAAATGCAATATACTAGGCTTTCTATATTTGAAAGTATTTTATACCTGTATTACACCCCTATATACGGCACACCAAATAGTAGACCTATACCAGTCCTTAAAAGGACTTTTGTGGACCTATATTCCTTAGTGATTTGTGTCGCTCCAATCTGTCTCTGCGACACACAGCAACCTCTCCCTACATTGACAAAAGAGATGCAGAACCAGTCACAATGCTGCACAATAGAAATGCACTATAATATGCTTTCTATATTTGAAAGTATATTATTAATGTATTACACCCCTATATATTGTACACCTATACCAGTCCTTAAAAGGACTTTTGTGGACCTAATCGCTCAGCACTGCAGTCACAATGCTGCACAATAGAAATGAACTATAATAAGCTTTCTATATTTGAAAGTATATTATAAGTGTATTACACCTATATACTGCACACCAAACAATAGTACACCTATACCAGTCCTTAAAAGGACTTTTGTGTACCTAATAGCTAGTAATTTACAGACTGTCCCTGCTCCACACAGCATCCTCTCCCTACACTGACAAAAGACAGAATGTAAAATGGCAGCCAGATCAGGTCTATTTATAAGGTGGTATGTCCATGTGCTGAAATGTCTCAATTGGCTGTCCTGTACCACATGATGGATGTGTCATGGGTCAAAGTTCTTCACAATGTAAAAGAATATGGTGGCCTCGAACAGCGCCATATGTCCGGCGGTTTGGCGAATAGTGAACGAGCAAAGTTCGCAGCGAACCAACTGCGGGTTGAACCACAAGGCCATCTCTACTCACAGATCGTACGCACAACACACGCGTGTTTCGTTTTATATACAGTGCGCATGCGTGAAACTCTGCAAGCCCCTGACAATCTTTCTAATCTATTCCCCGCCCCTTCTCATTCGGCGCAGTGGGGAGAGCACATGGCGGAGACACAGCAGGTGCACACTAATGATTCCACTAACGAGGAGGAGGACGAGGAAAGGCCGGAGCCAGAAATGTCCCGATCCTGGCGGAGGAGATTTAAGGCCTCAAATATGTCCTTTGTAGAGATGGCGGAGATGGTGGACATATTGAAGAGGAACTACTATGATGGGAAGTATGGGCCTTACCCCAACCCAAATGTCAGAAAGGCCAAGATCATGGCTAAAGTTGTGAAGAGTCTGCAGAAGAATTTTGGGGTACGACAATCCAAGGATCAACTGAGGAAACGCTGGTCAGACCTGAAACTGAGGGAGCACGATCAGTACAGAAGGATCAAGCGAGTTCTGCTAAAAAGTAAGTAGTTGTCGTGTGTTCATATTATTATTATTGCTTGCATACTGCTCCATGTGCTTTGATTTAATGTTGTATAGTTTAAAATGGCCACTTTCATGTTCGTGAGTTCAATTGTTCGTAATAAACCTCGATCGTTCGCCCACTTCAAATATGATGTTTTGGCAAGTTGCAGTTAACTACATTTGTTCAGGCCTATCTATCTCTAGTCAAAGGAAGTTTCTTGTATACAGGGCTTGGTAATAGAATGAAATGCAAACTTGATTCAGTGTAAAGGAGAGGAGACACTCAGTAGCTGGTTACACATCTGGACTCTGGAGCACTAGTGTGGGACACCAGAACACACTTTTTATTAGGATGTCCCACACACATGCTCCAGTGGATACTATAGGGGTGTCTCTATCTGACCAACCTTTACAAAACAGGTAGGTATTCCAGCTTTAGAAAGTGTCAAAAATAATGTTTTCTGCTTTGAACTCGGCCAAAAAACACAATTGTATGACACTTCCAAGCAATGTTTCATATTTCTATTTGTGCCCTCAAATATCTGTGTGTTAAGTATTCCTTTTGTACATTCTCATAGGGGAGAGAAGACTCGGGACGTCTGAGGACAGCAGGGACCCCACACCTCCCAAAGAAGGGGAAATACCAACACCAGAAGCAGAGGAGGAGGAGGAAGGAGAGATTGTAGAAATTGGCGAAATTGGCACCGCAACAGGTGAGTGTCTGAGACCACAGCTTCAGGTAAGCTAATCAATGTATGCCTGCATATTTATAATACACAGTGTTTTTTTGGGGTTTCTTTTTAGGTGATGTGGATGTTGTGGAAGAAGAATCCCATTTTTACCAGTGAAAGTGCCCAGATCCTCATCGGGGAGATAATGGGGTGCAATCGCGATTTAGATGATATCAAGAAAAACATCAATGATGTTCAACAAAAAATGAAGAACATCATTGATGTTTTAGGGAGAATCTGAAACACCCAAAACTAGTTAACATCCATTTTCATTTGTCAAAAAATACTTTTATATTTTTAGAAAAGACAAATTTGGAAGATGCACACAGTGTGTCAACATGTGCTATCTCCCATCATGGGGGATCAATGTACACTTTTTGTGGGTGCAACCCCCTCCTTGCTACTAAAGCGGCTGAGGTGAAGGGGTTGCACCCCCAAAACACGTACATTGATCCCCCATGATGGGAGATAGCACATGTTGACATTAGGCATGTGTTCTGGAAGAAAAGGCCCTGTTTGATTCACAATTTGTGTGCATCTTCTAAATTTGGCTTTTACAGGGGTGATACTCCATGTGATGAAGGCAATATCAACACAGTTTGGACATACTCATGTCTGATATTGTCTTCACTTTTCAAAGTTGAACTTTGTAAGTTCCTGTGTTCTGTATGTTCTGCTTTGATACATGCCTGTTTACAAAAAAGCGGCAAGTTATATTAATGTTAGCAAAATAATGTTAGATACACCAAATATGTTGGTTTGTTGTAAAAACCCTTTTAGAAATGCACATGTGAATGTGCTTGAAGTGCAACATTTAATCATCAACAATGTGTGGCTTCCTTATTCAAATGCCCAAAAGCAGTATTTTTTTGTAAAGTTGTTGTTTTCTGTGACAATGGGTGTTATTTAATAAAGGCAAATCCACATTGCACTCCAAGTGCAGTTTCAGGGGCACTTTTTGTGGATTTGCCTTTAGTAAATAACACCCACAGTGCTTTTTTAATTAACCACCAATCATGCTATTTTCTGGACTCCACACATTTCTGTCATGGTGCTGAAAATGAGTAATCTTTTTGTCAGTAATGCACTACATACATTAACTACAAAAAAGTGGGTTTGCACTGTTGAAGAAAAAGGCCAAAATATAAACCATTAAATAAGCTAGGAGACACCTAAAACAAACCCAAGCAGTAAATGAAAACAAATATTATTTCAGTTTAAAATAAATTTGTTTAAAAAAATACCTCTCTGTCTGGCATATCAATGGACCCCTACCCACAAAGTTCTCCATATATCTTGTTCTGACTTCACAGGCGTTTTGGGGGGGCAAGCCAGGACGGCCAGCTTCAAGGGCCATCAGGTTGGCATTTTCTGGTAAGTCAGCATCAGGGCCAACTGAGACCACATAGTTCGGTGAGTGTTTTTTTTTTTTTTTTTTAAATGTGCAGAATGCAGCAGGAAAGCACAATATGATTCAGTTTATATTCCGCCATGTGAATGGATGTCAAAAATAGGCGGAAGCGGCTGGCCATTATCCCAAAAGTGTTCTCCACTACTCTTCGGGCTCTGGACAGCCGGAAATTAAAGACCCTCTGGTCCGGGGTGAGGGTCCTCATCGGGAAAGGCTGCATCAGATGGCTTGACAGTGCAAACGCCTCATCTGTGACGAAGACAAAGGGGAGTCCTTCCGCATTCTCCTCTGGAGGTGGCAAGCCCAGACTGCCACTCTGGAGATGCCAGTAGAACTCCGTCTGCGCGATGACTCCACCATCCGACATCCGGCCATTTTTCCCCACATACATGAAGTCATATGTCGCTGACACCACCGCCAACATCATGATACTATTATACCCCTTGTAATTATAATAGTAGGACGGGACTACCCACAATTTAAGTGGTGTCATGTGCCCCCAAATTTAATTAATTCCACTTTTTTGTTGGTGCTGACAGCCCCCTTATCAGTTAATTTTCTATTTTATCATTCTTTTTGTGTCCTCCAGTGGCGGATCGTTTTCCAATTTAATTGCATTCAACTGGCCTATTTATATTTTTTGTATCGTTATTTTTTGTATAACGGTCATTCTTAATTTGACCATTGGTGGCTGCATCTGCCTCCTTAAAGTGTTTGTTAACCCCCCAAAAAATACAGATTCTGGTCCTTTAAAGCAGATTGAAGCGGAGGTTCCCACAAAAATTGAACCTTTCTCACAGTACCTGGATCTCTCAGCCTTCTTGGCGATACTGTGTGAAGTGTGGATTCTTTAGTGCAGGGCTTGACAAATTTGCTTAGAATCTAGGAGCCAGCTGAAAAAGTTAGGAGCCAGTTATTTAAATCCTCTGCCCAGCGCCCAGAACTGAATGTCTGGGGCATCGGGCAATAAGAATTGCTCATGCCTGATGCCAAGCGAAAAAAGAACAATATTTAAAAAAAAAAAAAATCAACTTTTGTTTGTTGTTTGTTATAAGATTTTGCAAATAAGTTTTTTTTTTTCTCCTTCACAGATATGCTCTGATAGGCTGCACTAATGGGCACTGATGGGGCAGCATTGAGGTTGGAACTGATGGGCACTGACAGGTGGCACTGATGGGCACCAATAGGCAGCACTGAGGTGCCACTGATGGGCGGCACTGACAGGTGGCACTAACGGGCAGCACTGACAGGTGGCACTGACGGGCAGCACTGACAGGTGGCACTGACGGGCAGCACTGACAGGTGGCACTGACGGGCGGCACTGACGGGCGGCACTGACAGGCAGCACTGACAGGTGGCACTGACGGGCGGCACTGACAGGTGGCACTGACGGGCAGCACTGACAGGTGGCACTGACAGGCAGCACTGACGGGCGGGACTGACAGGCAGCACTGACGGGTGGCACTGACAGGCAGCACTGACAGGCGGCACTGATGGGCAGCACTGACAGGTGGCATTGACAAGTGGCACAGGTTGACACTGGCAGGTGGCACTAATTGGCACTGGCAGGTGGCACTAATTGGCACTGGCAGATGGCACTGGCAGGTGGCACTGGATGGCACTAATTGGCACTGGCAGGTGGCACTAATTGGCACTGGCAGGTGGCACTGGATGGCACTTGCAGGTGACAATGGTTGGCACTGGCAGATGGTACTAACTGGCATTGGCAGGTGGCACTGGCAAGTTTCACAGCCGATAGTGTAACTGTGAAACTGAATGCTCTCTGCAGCTCTGCGGTGTGTGAATGTACTGGGTACTTTTGACTCAAGAACTGGATACAAAACTTTAAAACAGTTCTGAGTGTCAGTGTGCTATGATTGGGCTGATTGGTTGCAGGGAGGAGCTGAGCTCTCACTCTAGGATCATATTACCAGGCCTGCTCTGCTGTGAAACTGTATGGAGAGAGGAGCTGACAAATGCAGCATAATGTCGGAGGTGGGCAGGACCCGGGGTGGGCGGGGACCCAGCAGCTATCCAGCCAATAATTGGGCTGTTTAAGAAAGGGGCGGGGCCCCATTGGCTGGTGTTAAATAGCTGGGTCCCGCCCACCTCGGACATCCAACCTCAATTTTGACAGCTCCTCTCTACATACAGTTTCACACACCGCGCGCTGTTCTGCCAACAGTGTGTGGAGAAGGGAGGAGGATGACATCGGCTGCTGAGCGCTCTCTTCCTGCTCCATCCCCACTACCAGACAGACCCCACAGCCCGCCCTGTAGCAGAGGCACTTGTCAGTGACAAAAACCCAGACGCCAGGGCACAATTTCTAGTCGCAACGGCGACCTGGCGCCTGGAATTTGTCGAGCCCTGCTTTAGTGTCCATACAACTCAGCTCCCAGGCTCTTACTGAGCAGCCAGCTTGTTGGCCCTCCTCCGAAGAGTCCTCCCCTGGTCACTTGTACGAGTTGCCGTGTCCCTCCAATACCGAGAGCACACCGGGACGCCTTTAAATCCTCCGTCAGTTACTGGGCCTCGAACTAGCCAGTTCCGAGACTCGAGTACAGACGGATCCCTGCCCCAGACCATGAGGGCCTCTGGAGCTGGTCGGATTGACCATGCTTGCGGGACGGCAGACACTCCTGGGCCCGGGACCCCTCGCGGGGCTGCCCCGGACCGGAACCAGGAATCAAAGCAGCAGCCGAACCCCGAACACTTGACTTCAGCACCTTAAATACCCCTTCCCAGACTACGCAGTGGGGCCAGACGCGCCCACTAATTGGCTCCGGGAAAGATTGGTACCTAACACGTCCAACCAGGCCTGGTTCTCGGCCTGTCATGGGTGCCTCACTGCACCTATGACCAGGCGGAACCTTAGTACAGCCCAGCCAGACTAATGCCAAAGTAAACGCTGTACAATTAATCCTCAGAACTCCATTAAAGTTCTGAGAAAAACGAAATTTGCACTGATAGCGCACACTTAGTAAAGTGTGACCGCTACACTAGCTCATTATGTCTTTTCCCTTACAGGTGTAAGAAAAAAATAAAAAGTCAGCGGGTTTACTACCGCTTTAAAACACAGTTGGGAGCTATGGGATTTGTACTGGGAGCAGGAGTAATTTATGCTTAGGGTGTAAACATGCAGATTAGCGCTCAGTGTTTTTGTGGGGAGGATTTTTGCTGACACATAATGCTAATACATCTTGGAGGGGGCGCAGTTTGGCATGTTCGCCCTGGACTCTAGATGACCTTGTCCCTGCACTGATCCATGGAGTCACCTCAGCTACAACTGAGAAGATTTCTCATGTGAATACAGATTTCTCTCTTTACAATATGCCTTATTTTATTGATTGTAAATGTCTTTCCTAAAACAAGTGTAGCACACGTTTCTCTAATTGTTATATACATGGGTCCACCATCTTTTTTCCTCTTGTTGCCATGGAGATAAGTAGCCGACTCTGACCAAGATGGCAGTGGATGGGAGTGGGATCACATGCTTCTATTTGAGGCAGCTGGGTAGGAGGGCGGAGGGCGCGTGCGCGGGGCTCTGCTACAGACTCGGCACTCTCCTGTAGCTGTCGCACTGGCTCTGATCGGAGGGTTTGGCTGCATTTTCTTATCACATCAGCTGATCCCACAGCATCCCCGGGCTGTCACCCCCGGATCTCCATCGTCCGATCTGTCATTGCCTATTGTAGTGATCTGTCATCGCTGCCACCGGTCACCTGCAGAGAGCCTGTCCATGTCCTTGAGCGGTGTAGCCATTATCTGATCTCCTCCATCGGCATCACTACAAGGACATTCGTGCTGGGAAGAGAACGGCTTCGGAATGGAGGGAGGTGCTTATGGAGCTGGTAAGGCTGGAGGAGCCTTTGACCCCCAGACATTTATCAGACAACCTCACACCGTCCTGAGGATGGTGTCCTGGGTAAGTGCCACCGATCCCTCATCAGTCCCCCACACCCATGTCAGTGATGATGTGCCTCTGCTATCAAATGTCAAAACTTAAGCAGCTGTGCATAGCAACCAATCAAACTCTAGCTTCAGCTTGTTCAGTTAAGCTTTGAAAATGACTGCTAAAATCTGATTGGTTGCCATGCACATTTACTCCTGTCTTAGTAAATCCTCCCCCAGTGTGTATCCTTTCATTCATTCACCCCCCCCCCCCCATTCATTTACATTTACTGGATCAAGGAAAAGAAGCTAAACGTGTGTTACTTTTGGATCTAAAATCACTATTAGAAATTTTGTCAGCTCACTTTTTTGGGGACTAGGTCACTTTCACACTTTTGGACACCAGTACCATTTCGTGTGTGTGTGTGTGTGTGTGTGTGTGTGTGTGTGTGTGTGTGTGTGTGTGTGTTTTTTTTAATTTTTTTTTACTTTTGAAGTGCCTGAGATCCATGAGCGCAGGATGTGATGATTTCTGGATTTGTTGAATACAAAGATATATCACCATACTGAAATGGTCCTCCGATAGCTGTCTATAGATGGTTCTCCTTTTATTTTTTATTTCTTTGAAAATAGAGGGAAGGAGAAACCCAAGGGCTGTATTTTCAGAGACAGATTGGACCACAGTGAAACATGCACTAAAAGTGTGTGTGTGTGTGTGTGTGTGTGTGTGTGTGTGTGTGTGTGTGTGTGTGTGTATATATATATATAATCTCTCTCTATGGCTCTCCAACAAAGTCCTAATATTTCAGCTAGGTTACATGCTAGTAAGTGAGTGAGCCCCTGTGCGTCAACGTGTTTTGCTGATCCGCTTCTTCAGGACACACAAGGGGAAATAGAAGACTATTTTTTTATTTATTTTTTAATTCTTGCCAGCTGATCAAAAAAAACAAATAGATCCCCCATACAACCTGATTGTGTGGATGGGGGGATCTATTTTTTTAATTTATTTTTTGATCAGCTGGTAAGAATAAATAAAATCTTCTATTTCCCCTTTTGAATCCTCCCCGCTCCTCTATTGTATTCTGACAGCAGGGATCCTCCACTGTCAGAATACACTGATCAGCGCTGCAGCTCATCATATATAAATATACCAGCAGTCCCATTCTAGAGGATTAGATTGACAATTATCCAATGGCCATAGATTGGTTGTAATCCAGCCAGTCCCTACTGAACTAACTGAATTTCAATCTATCTATGGCCAGCTTTACTTCCCCAGCCTTCAAGTCTCATCCTATGTAGTCCCTTCTAAAGTGTGCCTCCAGGGTGATCCTTTTATTTTAGTTTTGGATAAAGTGGGGATTGGTTAGATCCTCTGTCCTTGCTGGCAGAGTTCCTATTGGTGAGATTTATGACTTACACCAAGAAAGAAAGGAAAGCGGGGGAAATCTAACTGTTTTTCTGTATGTGGGGAAATCTTCTAATGGGTACAACTCTTAGGCCCCCCTTTCCAACTGCCAACCTAAAATCTACAATACAGCTGGCTGACAACCACAGCAAATTTAATGTGCCATGTCAAGTTGACAGTTGGCACGACCTGTCAAACTCTATCATTCCCGTGGAACTTTAGTCCCTTTTGTACATTGTAGTTTGGCACTCCTGAAAGTGAAAAACTTTGGATTGCTTTTCAGAGAATGGACTAGTGTGACCTTAGACAACAGTAACTCCTCTCACTTGGGGAGATTTCCACTAACTTCCTGTCATGTCTCTGGCACAGGAAGTTGAGGGAAGTTTTCCCAGTTGTATACAGGGGTTTAACACTTCCCTACTCCCAAAAAAAATAAAAAAAAAATATATATATATATATATATATATATATATATATATATTTCTTATTCTTTCAGAGTTTACCTTTAGTGAAGTATGTTCCTGAACTGGTTTGGGTTTTCTATTTACGTATACATGTGGAAGGGATGGATTTATCTACTCAGTGGTATAATCTTCTTTATTGGTTGTTTTTGACCTCTGTGTTTTTTTGTTTTTTTTTTATAAGTTGGTGTTCATCTTCTGAGATGGCGAATGACGCAGTAAACCTAATTTGTTTTGTACATTGTGAGTGGAATAATGATCCTGTCTGTGATTTTATAATGATGGTTTGTGTTTAAGGCCGTGTTCAGCCTATTTTCCAAAGACATGGTGCTCGGAGTGACCCAAAACCGATCCCAGGAGGTCTGAAAGAAAAGTAGCATTAAAAATACACATTTTATGTTTTGGAATACATGGCAAAGCAGAATGCAACAGCAAAGTATTACTGGATCACTCTTCAGAGAGCACTTAACAGGCAGTGAGGCATTTTATCATCTCTTTGCTGCCTGCTTCAACCCCCAAACTAGTGTTTGCACTAAACCCCCGGCACTTGTTTGTCGGGCGTTTGCAGAATGCCCCATTTAACTTAAATATGTTGCTACACCCCCCTAAATTGGGTATAATTTCTGCTGCGGCCTAAAAAAATAAAATAAAAAAAAAAGCATTGTGGCCACTAGCATTTGTAAACCCCCCCCGGCCACCTCCTCTGCAATTAAGGCAGTAGTGGTTGGGGGCAGTAAAGCTAAACTGTGGGGTTTTACCTCCCACCCCGACTGCTAGTGTGAATGAGCCCTTAGTTTTGGAATGGCTAAAATCCTTTAATTTATTTTTCAAATTAGGCAGATTTTTCTTAACTTCTTGTCCCCAGACATAGAAGAAGGTGAGCGGGGAACAATGTAAGCTGAAACTTCTCTTTGACAGTTGTCACTGGAACATCTGATCCTATTGGACTATTTCCTCTCTATTTTTGTTGCTGTGACAGCTCAAGAGATATATATATATATATTATATAAAAAATAAACTTTTTTTTTTTTTTTCCTTTTTAAGTCCCATCAACAATGATCATCAAGACAAATGGGGTAGATTTCCCCAACAAGCAATAACTCAACAAACCCTTGCTTACCCTTTTGAAAATAAATAATTGAATTTAGATACACTACAGGTATATACTGTATAATAAAGTGTATGTGTAAATGCCATGCTTGTTAATGCTTATACATTTTTTATACTTGATCTGTTGTGTCCCCCCCCCCCCCCCTTTCCTTTCCTAATACTGGATTCCATCTTTGTTAGCTACATCTTGAAATTCGTTTTGGTCCTGTGCAGCCATGTGTAATTGGCAGAATCATGTGATCTGTTAAATGAAGCCTGTTATTCCAGCAGAACAAAAATACATTCTCATATGACCAATAGACTGTGTGTGCTGTGATGCTAATCACTAATGCATGCTATGTTGCTAATTCATGCTGGCATTACTGCTGGTTACCATTTCCTATAGCACTGGTTTTTATTGGAACAGAAAACTCATACATTGATCATTTTATGTTTGAGTTAACCCTCAAATGATGCTTTCTATTTTATTTCATATTTTTTTTCTATTTAGCTATGCTCATATTTAATTAGCACAAAGTGTGAGTGAGATATATATAATATAATATAATATAATAATTTTTCTCTCATTTTATTTTTTATTTTTTTGCGCGGTTTTACTGTTGTATTTTACATGTGCAAATGACAGTCATTAGTATTATTTAGGTCTTATCTGTGACTTCGTTGTCTGCTTACCTGTTTTCAGGTTCCAGCTAATGTAGATGACCTTACCCGCCTGCATTTTTCTGGCAGAAAAGGAGATATTTTTAAGAGAGATGACTCTCTTGTTTCTTCCACATGGCTGGAAGGAATATCACCAGAGAACGTTATTGTAATGACATGTAGTGAGAAGTCAAGGTCATGTCCAATGAGAAAAGCATTAGACTGGATAGGAGATGTGCTTCTTTTTATCAAATATTGCTGATGCTGCTATTTCGCCCCCTCCCCCCATTTTGCTATTTCAGGTATAGGGTCGACAATTTATGCATCTTTTATCCAAAATGCAAGTACTGCCATTTTTGCCGTGCCACTGATATATCCTCTACCACTTATGATCTATCAACCCAGAATATTGCATCCTGTTATAGGAAAAGTGTGTTTGCTGGTTTTCCTTTACCACCCACGTAGGCCTCGTTTACACAAGGCGGACCAGCTCAGCAGGAGATCTCTCCGTTTATCTCCGCTGAGCCGGCGGATGACAGGTCCGTCTCTGCTCACTGAGCGGAAATGCCTATCAGAGCGCCGCCGATTCCTATGGAGGGATCGGATGAAAACGGACAGCATGTCTGTTCTCATCAGATCTCATCTGATCCGCCAGGATGGATGTGAACGTATTGCCATGCGTCTGATTTTATGTCTATAACATAAAATACATTTACTTTTTTGGTTGTAACATGACAAAATGTGGAAAAATTTAAGGGGTGTGAATACTTTTTCAAGGCACTGTATTTTATGCATCGCACTGCAATTACAGTATGTCGGACCGCACTCTGCAAAATGGAACGTGTTGGTGTGCACTGCAAAAGATTAGAACAACGGCTTAGTGTGTAGTGTGTCTCATAAGAGAAATAGTCTTATTCTTGCATTGGAACTGCGATGGGCAGCACTGACCAACACAGCTCAATGGTGCTGAAGTGAACAAGCGCTTAGTGAATTAAGGGTAGTCTTTTATATCTTTTAGACCTTTGGCTGTTCTGTACATCCAGTGACACTGAAAACCTTTTAAGTATTCAGCAATTCTAGGATTTCTTTTCGTCAAGAGGTTGGTGACGCAGCACCTGCAGCCATAACCATTGCTGTGTACTGCATGTGCTATGTCCAGTCTTCTAAGACTTTGAAAACTGTCAACTTCTGATGACTTGACAGCAGAGTGGAAAGGCTTCTATTTGTTTTTTTTTATTGTGAAAATAAACATTTTTGTAATACTTTTAAGGGCCGGTTCACACCATGAATTGCACAGGAACGTGCTGTGTGATTAACATGCAAGTCGAGTGCTTTGCGATTTCAGCCCATTCATTTGAATGGGCTGAATTTGAGCTGGACTGCACCAAACGTAGTGCATACACTACTTTTATATTTATAAAACTCACAGGAACCAGATCGCATACTATATCGTGTGATCTGGTGCAGGCAAGTGTACTTACACGATCAATGTCAAGTTAACATCGACGCCCACTGTAAATCGCAACTGAAGTCCATTTTGAAGGCTTTATAGGAAACCTGCACGGAACGCATTGTGTTCTGGTGTGAACTGTCCCTAAAGTGTATCTATAGCCAAAACCTTTTTATTTTATTTATTTTGAGTGAAGGATTGGAGCTCCTGTCTGGTTTTACTGCTTTTATAGTCTCCATTGGATTCCTTCACTTCCTACACAATCTAATGAAAAGATTGTCCTCTAGACAGGAAGTCAGGTGAAATCTCTAGTCATTCATACCTGATCATTTTAATGTTCAGAGCTCCGAACTTCTAACATCCTAAATGCCTTGTACAGTAAAACCTTGGATTGCGTGCATAATTCGTTCCGGGAACGTGCTTGTAATTCAAAGCACTTGTATATCAAAGCAAATTTCCCCATAAGAAATAATGGAAACTCAAATGATTCTTTCCACAACCATTTATCATAAGTCCTTCAGTTTATAGTCTATATAAAAAGATTATAGCAATGTGATAGGTTGTGTAACCATAAAATATCCATCTACAAATGAAAGCCTCCACAAGGGGATTAGAGGCAAAATCCAGCAGGAGCTACATCGTATTAAAGAGAAGAGAGGCGCCTCTAATGCCGCGTATACACGATCGGACAATCCGCCCTTGTGTGGGCTCCGGCGGACTTTTTCTACCCAAAAGTCCGGCGGACTAAGAAAGAAGTCTTGACTCAAAATTATCCGCCGGACTCGGTAGTCCGGCTGACAATCCGGCCGTCTGTGTGCTAGTCCACGGGACTTTTGAAATGAACAGACTTGCCCACACACGGAGTAAAGTCCGTTCATTTTGAACATGGCTCCAGGTAGACGGGACTAGCAAAGGAAGTCAATGTCGCCGCCTCGATTGGCGAGATTGACACCTTGCTAGCCCCGTCACCTGGGATGGATTTAAAGGGAAACCCCTACGCCACAAAAACGGCGTGGGGATCCCCCCCAAAGTCCATAGCAGACCCTTATCTGAGCACGCAGCCCGGCCGGTCAGGAAAGGGGTTGGGGACAAGCGAGCGCCCCCTCCTGAGCCGTAACCGGCCGCGTACCCTCAACACGGGGGGGTGCTTTGTTGATGAGGACAAGGGCCTCTTCCCAACAACCCTGGCCGTTGGTTGTCGGGGTCTGCGGACGGGGTGCTTATCGGAATCCGGGAGCCCCCTTTAATGGTGCTTTGTTGATGAGGACAAGGGCCTCTTCCCAACAACCCTGGCCGTTGGTTGTCGGGGTCTGCGGACGGGGTGCTTATCGGAATCCGGGAGCCCCCTTTAATGGGGCCCCAAGATCCCGGCCCCCCCCACCCTATGTGAATGAGTATGGGGTACATGGTACCCCTACCCATTCACCTGAGGGGAAAAAGTGTTAAAAAAAACCACAACACAGGTTTTTAAAGTAATTTTTATTAGATAGCTCTGGGGGTCTTCCGACTTCGGTATCTTCTCGCCGGCTCTTCTGCTCCTTTACTAGCGGAGGAGCCCGGCCTTCTCCTTTGTCGCTGCCGCCGTTCGGGGGTCTTCTTCCAATTTTGGGGGTCTTGTCCCACTCTTCGTTTTCTTCTGCCGGGCCTCCGCTTTCTTCTTGCAGCTCTTTTATTAGCGTTGGCTTGGTCTTCTGGTTCGTCGCCGGAAGAAGACCCCCAGGTGGCGGCACGAACAAAGAAGGCTGGGCTCCTCCGCTATTAAAAGAGTAGAAGATAGTGAAGGAGTCGGCGAGAAGGCCCCCGGAGCTGTCTAATAAAGTACTTTAAAAGCCTGTGTTGTGGTGTTTTTTTTTTTTTTTTTTTACCCCATACTCATTCACATAGGGTGGGGGGCCGGGATCTTGGGGCCCCATTAAAGGTGCTCCCGGATTCCCATAAGCCCCCCGCCCGCAGACCCCGAAATCAACGGCCAGGGTTGTCGGGAAGAGGCCCTTGTCCTCATCAACATGGGGACAAGGTACTTTGGGGTGGGGGGGCCTGGTACGGCTCAGGGGGGGTGCTCGCTCGTCCGTCATCCCCCTTTCCGGACTGGCCGGGCTGCATGCTCGGATAAGGGTCTGCCATGGACTTTGGGGGGACCCCACGTTTTTTCGGCGTAGGGGTTCCCCTTTAAATCCATACCAGGGGACGGGGCTAGCAAGGTGTCAATCTCGCCGATCGAGGCAGCAACATTGACTTCCTTCGCTAGTCCCATCTACCTGGAGTCACGTTCAAAATTAACGGACTTTACTCCGTGTGTGGGCAAGTCCATTAACTTCAAAAGTCCAGCAGAAAGTCCGGCGGATTGTCTGCTGGAAAAGTCCGCTCATTCGGAAAGTCCGGCGGACATCCGCTGGAAAGTCCGGTGAATTGTCCGCTGGACTTATGGCCCGTACACACGATCCGAATATCGTACAAAAAACGGTCGTCCGAGGAAGGATCTACGATTTTTGGATCGTGTGTACACTACTTTCGACAGCCGATCATGACCATTCATCCGATATTATTCGATCGGACATGCACGGAAATTTTCTTCAAAAATTCAATACAAATGCATTACAACACATGACATCACTTCCGATTTTTTTTTTTTTTTTTTTTTTTTTTTTTTTTTTCCTATCGTACGAGAATTTTCGTGACTTTATTAGCTATTCAATTCCTACTTGCGATTATTAACCGAAAAACGGTCGTACGATATTCGGATTAAGTGTACGGGGCAGAAGTCCGCCGGATAATCCGATCGTGTGTACGCGGCAAATGTGTAGCATTATGGTTACATTTAATGAAGATTAATTTAGCAACTCGTATGGTTGATGATTGTGATTGTTGAGGCACATGTAAGTATGCAGGCATCTGGGGTAAAGCTGCCCACATAGATCATCAACCACACCACCGGATTGTTGTATGTGTGTACACACACACACACACACACACACACACACACACACACACACACACACACACACACACACACACACACACACACACACACACACACACACACACACACACTAGTAACATCTCTCATAATTTTATCCAAAACTTAAAAGGAAAAAAAAATAAATGCTTTTAGTATAGATACTTTAATGCCTCATGCACACTTGAGCTCAATAGCTCAATTGGCGTTTATTTAATTCCCCCCCCCCCCCCCCCACTGACTCTAAGGGCTCATGCACACTGCAGCTCAAGGAAAACTGAGCCTAAAGGCTTTTGAGCACGCCTCTAGGATACACTTAACCCCTCCCCGCCCCCTAGTGGTTAACCCCTTCACTGCCAGTGACATTTTTACAGTAATCGATGCAAATTTTATAGCATCGATCGCTGTATTAATGCCAATGGTCCCAAAAATGTGTCAAAATTGTCCGATGTGTATGCCATAATGTCGCAATCACGATAAAAATTGCTGATCGCCGTCATTACTAGTAATGATAAAAATTACTAGTACCAAAAATATGTAGAAGAATACGTATGAGCCTAAACTCAGGAAAAAAAAATGTTTTTTTTTTATATATTTTTGGGGGATCTTTATTATAGTAAAAAATAATGCGTTTATTTTTTTCAAAACTGTCTCTTTTTTTTATTTTTTTTATAGCGCAGGCTGAAGTGGTTAAAGAAGCCCCAAAAAAAAAAAGGAAAAATTGGCTGAGGAAAGGGTTTGTAGGGAGAAAAAAAAAAACATATGCTCGAAGTTCAATAACGTGCAAAAGCCCCCCCAAAAAGTACAAGCTTCTTCAACCTGGAAAAAAAAATGCTCAAATGCCTGTAAAAGCAGGAGCCCCCCCCCCCCCCCTCTTCTTCCTATTTTATTTATTTTTTGAGCTGCAGTGTGCATAAGCCCTAAGCACCCCTCCATGTTGGCATGTGTGTCCATGCACACATGGGCGTTTAGAGGCAGGAAAAACCCTTCACCTTGTGCGTTTTTGAGAGGGAGGCATTTTTCAGCCAAACGCCCAATGTACCTAGGTATGTTTTTAGCGCTTGAGTGTCTATTCATTTCAATGGCAAGAATACATTATAATCTGGCCATTGAAATTAACAAATGGTTGATGCACCTAATCGTGTTTGCATTTTTATTTTTTTTTATGCTGCTTTTTCTCCTGCCATCAGAAAGGTAACTTAGAAGAGCCCCTCTGTTGCTTCCACAGATGTAGCTGCTCTGGCATGTAAACAAACTCCCAGCTGTCCCATAATGACATCCAATGTGATGGTGCCCAGGCTTTTGTGACAGGAGTCAGGATGGAGAATGATGAGAGATCAGAATACGCTATTCGTGGATCTCCCCTGTGAGAAATGACCCCAGAAGTGCTCAGCTCTGAACACTTCCAGGTTCAGAGTGGTCAATCACTGGCCACTTTGGCTGGAGGAGAAGCTAGTTTGTGCTCGATTGGCTTCAACAGGGGTAACATTTGAAGGTCTAAAAGACCCAAAGGAAAATCTGTCATGTGCACTATGCAATGCTGCTACTCCTGGGCGCTGGCAGTGGGGTTTATTTTTATTTATTTTTTTCTGCCTCCAGACACATAAGCTAACATGGAGCATTTAGAGGTAAAAAAAAAAAAACCCAGACACCCCAAAAGGCAGCACTTGTAATGTTCAGTGTACATAAGGCCTAAATGCACTGCGGTGGCAGTAAAAGTAGCTAAAATGTTAATTGGTAAGGTTTATTGACCTGACCAGCTTTTCATTTCTAAACAACATTTAGATTAGACTGGAGTTTAATTTTCCACGGTATGCTATATGTTTAATTCTTTCACAGTGTGGATTATATGTGCTTTATGACCTCGCCGTCAATATTTATATATTTCTAGACCTTTGATCTTCTTTACAGCGTGATCAGAGAATCCTAGAGATGTCAAATGAAGACAGGATGGAGATTAAGACAAAAGGGTAATGAGAAGGAGGGATTAGCATGGCAGAGTGAAGCAGAGTCCATCTGTCCCTCTCACCAGCCTGCGGCTGACATGCGGGTGTGGTATTCCTAGGATTCTTAGGTACACAAGGTTTAGTCAGGGTTTTTTTTTTTTTTTTTTGATTGAGAGCTGTTTTGGTTTTAGTTTGATAGCCTTTTCTTGGAAGCTTGTGCGCTTTCAAGGCTTCACCATCCAGGAATCCTCTTAGATTTATTCTAGCGGTTCATGGATAAAGTGTTAAAGGACTCTGAGAAAAATAGTTGTATTCATAAAAAAGATCACTAACCCTCTTTGTGAAATACTGTTATGGGAGAATGTTTTCTATGCATGAGTCTTGTTGGTCTGTTCTCTGGGTTATTAACCACCTTAGACCCACGCTATAGCCAAATGACGGCTTCAGCGCGGATCTGATGTGCCGGGACTACGTCTATTGACGTCGTCCCGGCAACAAGCTGCCTGCTCGCCCCCTGAAGGGCGCGCTCGGCGCGCTCTGTGATCTGCGAGTCTGTGATCACAGATCCGAGTAAGGGGGCGATCCCGACCCCTTACCACGTGATCAGCTGTCAGCCAATGACAGCTGATCATGTGAAAATAACCGAGCCGGTAATCAGCTTTTTTTTCCTGCTCGCGCTGACAGCGCGAGGAGAAAAAAAAAAGCCGATCACCGGCGGCAGTGAGAGGGACATCAGTCCCTCTCACTGAAATATGCCCAGGATCCATGGGGCCCTCCTTTGAATAATCAAAGTGCCCACTAGCTCCACCTGACAGTGCCATCTGTCAGTGCCCTCAGTGCCACCCATCCGTGCCCATCAGTGCCATCTTTGCTGTGCACATCAGTGCCGACTTATCAGTGCCCACCAGTGCCGCCTCATCAGCGCATATCAATGAAGCAGAAAAATTACCTGTTTGCAAAATTTTATAACAAACTATTAAACATGATTTTGTTTTTTAATTTTCCATCTTTTTTTATTTGTTTAGCAAAAAATAAAAACCCCAGCTGTGATTAAATACCACCAAAAGAAAGCTCTATTTGTGGTAAAAAAAATGGTAAAAATTTCATTTGGGTACAGTGTTGTATGACCGCGCAATTGTCATTCCAAGTGCGTCAGCGCCAAAAGCTGAAAATTGGTCTGGTCACGAGGGGGGTTTAAGTGCAAAGTAATCAGGTGGTTAAAGTGGAAGTCCATGCGAAAACTAAAATCTCTGCATCTATAGGCACCACAGATCTAACACTAACCTCTCTATCCCTGTAAAGAAGGAATGGGTATACATGGCTCTTTTTTGGAAGCTGATCTAACCCGCTCTGCAGAGGACATGAGTGAAATGAATGGGAAGTGACGTCACCCATAGAGCTTCCACTGTCATCCGTCTCCTCTACTCCTGTCTCTACAATGAAGCCGCGGCTGACAGCTCGGCGTTGGATCCGGTCAGAGTGGGTCAGAACGGCTTCCAAAAAAAGTCTTTTTTTTTTTTCTTTCTTCTCACAGAACGCCTTAGGGCCCTTTCACACGTGCAGACCGTTCGTCCGTTTTTTTTTTTTTTCATCCATCCGTTTACAGATTAAAACGGACATCAATGCATCTCTATGGGTTAGCGGATTATCATCCGCTAACATCCGTCTCTGCTAAGCTCCATTTTTCATGACTGAGGAAAACCCTATTTTTTTCCATCAGTCATTGGATCGGATGAAAACTGACAGACTTTTGTTTACAATGAGCCTGTACATACAGGTGTGTAAAAGCGCTGAATGTTCTTGAGTAAAAAAAAAAAAAGTGCTTTCCTGGTGGGTATTTTGCAATGGTACATGCATATGAGCATGCGTATTTTGAATTTGCCTTGCTTTTTTCCTAAAGTGATATTTTAAAGTCTTGTTTTTTCTCTAAAAATAACAAACCTGCCTGCTCTGTGCACTGGTTTTGCACAGAGCAGCCCAGATTCTCCTCTTCTGAATCCCTCACTGGCGCTCTTGGGCCCTTTTTTCCTGCCAAGTGCCCCCACAGCAAGCAGCTTGCCCTGCCCCCGTTTCCTTATTGGCTCATTGACTTTGACAGCAACGGGAGCCAATGGTGCCCCCTGCTATCTCTGAGCCAATCAGGAGAGATTAGTCAGCTGAGGCTCTCGTGCACATCGCTGGATCGAGATGGGGCTGAGGGCTGCTGCACACAGGTTTATTATCTTGATGCATAGAATGCATGTTTTCCAAGTGCCCTGTTATGCCTGTGCAGTGGTTTGCAGAAAAACGAATAAGGGCTAACTGCATAACCAATTTTTTTTTAAGCAGCAGTATATCTGGGCTGTGTATCTGGGACTCCTTTAAAAAAATAAAAATAAAATGTCTTTGTTAGTCAGAGAATTCTCCAACAGACAGACTGCAGGCTGCATACGAAGGCCTGCGTTTTTTATCTTTAATCGTAAAAAAGGCAAGCTCAGGGCTCAAGTCCTGCGGGAATGCATGGGAACGCATGGGAACAGAGTTCCTGTACTTTTTTCACAACAGGAACTCCGTTCCCCTTAGCAGCCATGTCCTGCAAGACTTTGAAGTATGCGAGCTGTGTGGCAGGTGCTACATCAGCAGCTGCCGACACAGCTCACAATAGTAAGTGCCGCACACCGGACCATTCAGGCATTGCCAGTAGGGGGCCCCATGACAGCTTTTGCTTCGATCTACCTGTCAAACACAGCTAGCTGACAGGTAGATCAGGTCCCTGCTGCTAAGAGATTGTATTTAGTCAGACCACTTGTGATGCACTTCTCCCTGCAGGCCCCTCCTGATTTTCTGTCTCCTCATACTTGCTCTGTGTGTCCCGCTCCTCTATCTACAGTGCCATATGATGAGAGAACCCAGATGAGGAGTACAGCTATTCTGCTCACAGGACATGCAGGGAGAGAGGTGAGCTGAGTGAGGAACATCAGTTTGGGGTGGTAAGCTGAGCACAATACCTGGCAAAGTTTAATGCCAGGAGTGAAGTTTATGTGAAGGGTTGGAATAGCAGCGAGTGTGTGTCGGAGCCCTGCAAAGTTTGCAGCCCCCCAAGCTAACATACATCTCCTAAGCAGGAACACATCACTATCTCCCCAAGCATTCTGTCCAGATAATGTGCAGTTAATTTATGACCTTTCCGTTTAACCCTGTGTTATCCAAACTCTGTTCAATGAAAAGTGTAAACTCACCACATAAACACTCTATATACAAAATAACATTCCCCAATAAAGATCAGAACATGATGTTCACATTTACATGGAAGCACAATTGAATGAATGCTGATTATTCAGAGAATTACTGTATTTATGTTTATTGAGGATTGTTTTTTTTATTTTTTATATGTACTAACAGTTAAGCTTCATACACACAATATGAAAATTGGATGAAAAATAGCACTTTTGAAGCATTCGTGCATATGAGCGTATGATTTTTTTTTTTTTTTTTTTTTTTTGGTGGGCGAGTGGATCTTGGGTGGGAGTTCCCACACTTTTTTCCCCAGGACTTGACCCCTGGACAAGCTCAATGTAGAGTAAACACTGCAGTGTCTGGGGGAGACTGGATAGCAATATCTGCACTCTGTTGTTGTAAATTGCTAAAGCATTGCATATCATAAACTGACAATTTGTGCTGTACACTGATTAGCCATTAATATTAAGATATGAATAACGTTAAAAGTGAATAACATTGATTATCTTGTTACAATGCATCTGAAAGTTGGTGGGATATATTGGGTAGACAACATGTTGTCCTATGAAGTTGATATGTTGAAAGCAGAAAATTTGAGCATTAGTTTGTTGCGCAGGGTTTTGCCTGGCCACAGACCAGTCATGGTGCCCATGCTGACCTGTGTCCACAGCCAGACGTGCCTACAGTTGTATACGTGAGAATCAGAACTAGACCATGGAGCAATGGAGGAAGGTGGCCTGGTCTAATGAATCTTTTTGAAGTCATCAGAGGCAGGGTAATGCTTTGGGCAATGTGCTGGGATACCTTGGTCCTGCCATTTTTGTGGATGTTACTTCGACATGTACCACCTACCTAAAGGCTGCTGATCAAGTATGCCCCTTCATGGAAACTGTATTCCCTGATGGCAGTGGATAATGTACCCTGCCACATGGCAATAGTTTGAGGGTTAACCTGGCCTCCAAATTCCCAGATCTCAATCCATTGATCTGTGGGATGTGCTGGAAAAACAAGTTTGATCCATGGAGGGATCCACCTTCCACTGGGTGCTCTTAATGGATTAAGGCTGTTTTGGGGACAAAAGGGGGGCCTACTCAATATTAGGTGGGTCATCATGTTATGGCTTATCTGATTTTATTATTACTGTATTTATTGGCGTATAACACTCACTTTTTCACCATGAAAATTGGGTGCAAATAGCGTGTGCGTGTTATACGCCAATACTTCAATTTTAGCTGCCTCGGAGGGGACAAGAAGGGGGGGCGGAACAAGTGCCATCAGATTACACATGGTGAGAATCCCCTGTTTACTTGGTGGCCTCTGTAATAGGAAGTGAGTGAGTAAGCACTCACTCACTGAGTGAGTAAGCACTGAAATACAGTGCGAAACGCGTCAGCTCTGTACCCCCCTTTTTGCCGTGTTTGGATTGTAGTGTCTTTTTGCTTTTAAATAAACCCTTTGGATTTTATTTTCCCGGTGTGCGGCTGTCCGGAGTTCTTCCTTTTGATTTCTGTAATAGGAAGTCCCGTCTCCTGGGCTGCCATTGGACCACTGTTCTGACTATTATAGGAGATTCTCACTGTATGTAATCTGTCAGCGCTCTTCCCACCCCCCTCCCTGTCCCCTCTAGGCTGCAGATGGGCATCGATCAGGCAGCACTGATGGCAATGGCGAGGCTGCTGCCCTGATGGCAATGGCGAGGCTGCTGCCCTGATGGCAATGGCGAGGCTGCTGCCCTGATGGCAATGGCGAGGCTGCTGCCCTGATGGCAATGGCGAGGCTGCTGCCCTGATGGCAATGGCGAGGCTGCTGCAATGGCGAGGCTGCTGCCCTGATGGCAATGACGAGGCTGCTGCCCTGATGGCAATGGCGAGGCTGCATTGATGTGGACTGATGATGCTGCATTGATGGCACTTGTAGGGCTGCAGATGGGCACTGACCCTTATGTTGCTTCAAAGTTCCTTATTTAAAATTTGATTTTTTTCCTGAAACTTCCCTCTTAAAATGAATGTGCGTGTTATACTCCGGTAAATACAGGCTTTATATAGCGCCAACAGATTACGCAGTGCTTAACAATATAAAGGGAGACAGTACAGTTGCAATGCAGTTCAATACAGAAGGAAAAGGGCCCTGTTCATGGAGCTTACAATCTAATATAGTATGTGTTTTAAGATTGCTGTTCATAAGAAGAAGCATCAGCTGATGTGAACCATATCTCGCAAAAATAAGCTCTCTCAAGACATAGTCACGAGTAGTTAATCTGCCTAAAAAGACTGGTACACACGGGCCAAATATCAGCGGGTTCAACAGAAATCAGCTGACATTCAGACAGTGTGTACAGCACAGCCTGCTGGATTGAAAGAAAAAAAAAAAATAATAATTCTGTGTGTACCAGGCTTAAAGCGGAGTTCTGCTTAGAAAAAAAATTTAAGTCAGCAGCTACAAATACTGCAGCTGCTGACTTTTAATAGTCAGACACTTACCTGTCCCAGGGTTCCGTTCGTTTCCCCCTCTCTGCTGTGCCGGCATTGTAACTGTGGGCACCCGGCTGTGGCTTCACAGCTGGGCCCCCACTGCGCATGCGAGGCGCGCCGTGACTGGCGGGGCAATCACCCGTGACGTGTCCCCAGATGATTGCCGAGAGGGAGGGTAGGAGAGGTGATCTCCCTTCCGGTGCACCGGGAGGAAGTAGGAGCTGGGACCCTCTAAAAATGCCAAATGTGGCATGTCAGGGGGTCCCCTCCCTTAAAGCGGAAGTTCTATTTTAGGGTGGTACTCCGCTTTAAGGCTTGAAAGGGATACAAGGCAAAGTGTTTTAGGCCTCCATCGGTCGACAGTTAGACAAATTGTCTATAATGGAGACCGTTTAGTATTGTGGCTACTCTTCTCGGCACCCAGCTGAGATGACTCCCAAGGCACAATGCAGAATCTTCAATGAGGTAGAGAAGAACTCATGAGTAACGGCTAAAGGCTTGAATACCTCACTGGAACTGGCAAACATCCCTGTTCATGATTCTATCATTTGTAATGCAGACCATACATGGGTCAAATTCCAAACTATTTGTTGATCAAAATTCGACCAAACAAGCCTTCAAATTTCACCTCATGTTGTTACGGAAAACAAATTATTGTCCGGGAATCTTCTTTTCTTTCCAGGTCACAGCTCATGCGCATTTTTATTTTTTGATGATTGATTGATTTATTTATTTTCGCGCAGTTCTCCCATCATTGATTAGAAATGTGTTTTTCAAAAAGTTTCTAACATGCTCGATCACTGAAATTCGATGGCCGTACAAAAAAGATCGTCCATTGCTGCAGACCCGCTAATGGACAAAAATCCAACAATTGTTCAAATGTGTGACTGTGGAATGATAAAGCATTAGGAATTTCGACAAGGGTATGGTCGGCATAAGTCTTTGAACAGACAGGGTGTCATGACAGAATAGGAAGGAAGTTGCTGCTCACCAAAAAGAAGGAAAAATAAATAAATTGTGTGCCTGAAGTTTGCCAAAGAGCAACCTTGGCAAATGGCAATGCTACTGGGAAAATATTTTGTGGAAACCAAAGTTTGGCTGTTCAGGAACAATATTCAGTCCTATGTATGGCACAAATTATCAGTAACAAAACATCATTCCAACGGTTAGGTATGGTGGAGGGAACATCATGATTTGGGCTTGCTTCGCTGCCTCAGGCCCTGGACCACATACCATCAGCGAGGGGAAAAATTTACTCCCACATTTACCAAAATATCCCACAGGGTGGCTGTTTGCCAACTGAAGCTTGGTAGAAGTTGGGTGATGCAGCAGGACAATGGCCCTAAAGTGGGGTACACACTATAGGAAAATAGGGCGAATGTTCTTTCTTTTCGTGTGTGTGTTTTTTTGTTTTTTTTTTTCTCATATGAAAATTGTTTGTTTTGTTCCCGTACGAGTAATATTTTTGAGTTTGTCCTTCTTTGGGGAATTTTCGTATGAAAATTCGAAATCGGCTGTCGAAAGTTAGGTACACACTATATACGAAAAATGTTCGCCCAATTTTATTTATTTATTTTTTTTTATAGTGTGTACGAGCCTAAAGCGGAAGTGGCTCCATCCATCTAACAGTTTCAAAAACTGTTACATTTCTGGCATGTGCCAGAAATGTAACACTCCTATTGGTTGTGCTCTCAACCAAACTGTCAAACCATCCAATGGCTGGTGTCATAGCTGATCACATGTGCAGCATCATTGCAGTTGTAGATTAAACAAAGGCCAAGATGGCAGCTTCCTTGGCTGAAAAGAATTGGGAGGGTTTCAGAAAAAGAAAATGTGCCCTTTTTCGAGTGGCCCAGTCAGAGCCCAGACCTTAACCCCATAGAGATGCTGTGACATGACCTCAAGAGAGCCACTCACAGCACACAGTTTAGAAATGTGTCTGAGCTGAAGCAGTTTTGTTAAGAGGAATGGTCTAAAATTTCTCCTGAATGTTGTGCAGGTCTGATCCAGAGCTACTGAAAGACCTTGCTTGTCATTACTGCCAAAGGAGGTTGAATCAGCCATTAACTCATAGGGTTAATTTTTTCCTCCAACGCTGTGTATGTTTACTGGGTGTGTTCAATAAAAACACAAGAAATTAGAATTGTTTTTCTGTAACCAGCTTGGGAGCATTGTGTTTGGCTATTATTGTGACTTAGATGAAGATCAGATTTTTATGGCAAATTACTGCAGAAAACCAGTTAATTCCAAGGGGTTCACATACTTTTTGTTGCCACTGTATATACATGTACATGCCCACTATTTTTCACCTCTTGTCACTCCTTTGTTGCATCTCAGTGCTGTTGGTCTCTTGCAGCCTCTTTACAGCAGGGCCATGGTAGTAGTAATGGTAACTTTAAGGAAATCCAGATAGATGGACTCTGGCCAGGTAAGGCCTTATAGGAGAGTAATCTGTTTAGTCAATGCCCTTGAGCAAGGTAATAAGCATCAAAGGTAAACCAAAACTGTTTTAACAGATGCAATCTGTATCTCTTGCTGTTGTAGTAGGATGTGGACAGTGATGATTGCCTGTGATGCCAGGATTGTTGACCCTACCGCTCATGTCAGTCGTTACTAGGCCATCTGCATGTAGTATATGGTTGGCTAAGCACAGTAGCTGCTCCTGTTCAAATCCTGGTCTTTGCAAGCATTGGTGCTATAGAAAAATTGTTGTTGGAGCATATTGCTCAGTGTTGCCTAGCATCCCTACATTTTAGCCAGAAAAAATTGTAGTGTAGACAGACTGAATGTAATAAAAACTCATTGTGATAGGACTGCATGTCCAATGATATTCATTATATACCCAAAGGTCAGAATGGAATTGGCCTTAATTACAGACCAAAGACTCGCTCAAAATGACCACTCCCTGCTGGCCACAAATGCAGTTTAGACGCCATCCTCCTTTTACCAAAGGAAGTGCCATGGTCAATAACCATTGCCTGCCAAAGTACAAACCATGTGAATGTGGAGCTGATTAATCAGACCTCGCGCAGACCAGCACTAATGGAACTGTAAAAATGTGGATCTAACAGTTGCTACACAATGCAACAATTGTTAAGTCCAGTTTGCATGAAATCGGTTAGGGATGAAATGGTGGAAACCCGAGCTCTCAAGAAGGATCTGAATGCTTTACAGAAAAGGAGGACATAAAAAAAAAAAATGCAACAAAGTTATTGTAAGCTTGTGTTTTACTATGTACTTTTTCTGCAGTGTCATGATATGCCCTGAAGTAGAAGATCACCCTAACACTAAAATCTGTAACTCCTACAGGCATCCATGATCTAAGACTAACTATTCTAGCCTTGTAAAAGAAGAAATCGCTATACATACCTTTTTCTGAAGCAGCGCTGCTCCGGTCAAGTCCCGTCTCATGCTGAGCTGTCAGCTGTGTCTTTTGAGGAGGCAGCTGACAACGGAAACCCTATAGTATCTCTGAGTGACGTAATTTCCAAGCTGTTGTCGGCTGTCTCCTGCACAGAGCTTCCGTTGTGGAGACACCCCAGGCAGCTCTCCTATTGTAATGGTAGTTTATGCTGATTCCTGCTGCTGTCTTTGACACCTGTGAGCATTAAGCAATGATAGCCACAGGTAAACTGGCTGTGCCATCAACTACAAACAGCTGCAGCCACCAGCAATCTGTCATTTAAAGCGGAACCTTGCCTATAACCACTTTAAACTTAATAATGTTCTTTAGCAAGGAACATTCCACATGAATTAATTATGCTACCAAAATTAGTGTGTGCTGCAAGACCCCTTTTCACACTAAGGCACTTTGCAGGCTCTATATCGTTAAAAATAGCACCTGCAAAGCACCCTGAAACAGTGGCTCCATTCACTCCAGTGTAAAAGCCTGGGGGCTTTCACACTGGAGCGGTGCGCTGGCAGGGCGTCAGAAAAAGTCCTGCCAGCAGCTTCTTTCGAGCGCATTAGGAGCAGTGAACTTGCCACTCCTAAAGCGCCCCTGCCCATTAAAAACAATAGGGCAGTGCTGCTATACCGCCAGCAAAGCGCGCTGCAGCAGTGTTTTGTGGGCCGATTTAACCCCTTTTCGGGGGTTAAATCGGTTAGCCATCTCAGCACATTCCAGGAGTGTGTGTGTGTGTGTGTGTGTGTGTGTGTGTGTGTGTGTGTGTGTGTGTGTGTGTGTGTGTGTTTTTAACCGTCAAAGTGTTTAGTTCCACTTTGATTTACTGCTGGAGCTCTGGGCTTCAGCAAAATGGCAGTCTCCAGCAAGAAAAAACAGGAGCAATCTTGGAGGCAGCTTAGACCCCTTTCACACTAAGCCGCCCCGAGCGTCAGCGGTAAAACGGCGACTATGATCAGATGGAACCGAACAGGCGGTTCGCTTTCACCTGACTTCCACATAGGAGAGCGGGACTGGGTCCCTCTTCACTCTGCACAGTGAGTGGAGATGGACCTGTCATCCGCCTGCTCAGTGGGGATCAGTGGAGCGATTCCCCCAACTGAGCAAGCGGAGTCCATGAGGCAGAAGAGCTGTGTGAAAGGGGCCTAAAGTGTGGTGTACAGGCGTAAAAAGCCACAGCTTGTCGCTCACAGGTAGTAGTTTCCAATAGTAGTTCCCAAACCCAGTTCTAAAGTAGTAGTTCCCAAAAGAAGATACTACTACTACTACTATGGAACAGAGTTTGGTTGCTGCTATTACTACTTTTAGAATGTTTGTTTATTGGGAGCTATTGCTTTAGAATGGTGTTTTTTTTTTTTTTAAAGGGTACGTTTCTTCTTTTTAGAAATCACAAATGCACGTTTTTACCTGCAAAAAAATAAATGTGTTTTTTTTTTTTTTTATTTATTTCTTTTTTTGGCGCCTGTAAAACATTTGTACTAGTGATCAGCAGATCTTCTTCTAGAAATCTGTCCTTGGATCTGTGTGTTCTTGTACATCCCATACGGGCAAGCAGGTACACGGACAAGAAGAATCCATGAACTACCATGGCGCTTCACAGTGCTATGGTAGTTCATTGAGCACTATAGAGCTGTGTGAATGAATGATATGGGCGTAGCCCCGAAGGACCGCACAGGTTTAAAGTGAGGGCTAGTACGGGAGACTTCTCCCTGTACTGCTGTCACGGGGAGGGAGGGGGGGCTGCAGCATTGGGAACATGTTATATAATCAGGTCTGATCTGAGGTCTGACATTGCTGAAATTTGGGCTGATCTGAGGTCTAAAGATGCAGAAATTTGCTGCTGGGTTGGGGGTGTAAAGGTGCAGGAATTGATCCTGATTCATCTCTCTTCTGAGATCCTTCGATGTCCACATCACTGCCTTGTGTCACCAAAAGAGGGCTGTCTGTCATGATTTTTTATTTATTTTTTCCTTTAAAAAAAAATAAATAAAATAAGGGACAGTCCTCTTGAGACCTCATCACCTGCACACACTTTCCTAGATCCAGAGAAGACCCTGGAGCTGGCCAGCCAGTAAGAAGTGTTCATGTCATACAGGTAGTGATGTGGACACCTAAAGGTGTGTGTGTGTGTGTGTGTGTGTGTGTGTAATAGCGCAGGGATCAGCTTGAAAGCTTATCTAAATAGAACAAACTGTAATATTGCAGAATTCCAGTCCTTAGATGATGAGTATAGGAAGTGTACAAAGGTGGTATTTAAAACCTGACGAAGGCTCTGATCAATCTACACTATTAAGCTTTATAAACAAGCATTTATAAATGGGGGGGGGGGGGGGGGGGTTGGGATCACGCTAAGGGTGGCTATACACCTTACAGTCTGGTTGTACAATCCCCTTTTTTAAATTTCTCTTTTTTTATATTTAATTTACCAAAACTATTAGGACAAACCTAATACAATCCAACTTGTATCCAATCGCACATGCCCTTTATAAAGCATAGCTGCTTATAGATCTTAGTGGAGGTCCGCCCACCCCTGCAAAAAATGCTGACTTTTAATGGGACGCTTGCCTGTCCTGGATGTCAGATGCTGCCGCAGCCATTGTGGGTAAGGGAACCCAGCAGTGTACCACTTTGGCTTCATGCCGGGTCCCTACTGCGCATGCGCGGGACACCGCTGCGCTCTCTTACTGGCCTGGCGGCAAGGAAAGGAGGAGGGAGCCACGCTGTTACGTAATTCTCAGTGGCCTGGACTCCCTGAAATGGGGACAGGATACCTTTTCAAAGATGGGTATCTGCTCCCCCCCCCCCCCCGAAAGGTGCCAAATGTGGCACCGGAGGGGGTAGGAGACAAATAAGCGCAAGTTCCACTTTTGGGTGGAACTCTGCTTTTAAGGAGACTGTACAATCTGATTGTATAGCATATGGCCAGCTTAACAAAGTGGGCACACAGAGCAGCAAGGGGGCATATTGACCACCAATGAAAACACGACTCTCCAACAAACTATATGGGTCACACACACCACGGATAACCAACATTTAACCACTTCAAACCCGCACTATAGCTGAAGGATGTCTACGGCGTGGCTCTGTTCCAGGAGAACGTCAATTAATGTCCTCCCAGAATCCTGCTCCCCTGGGGTGTGCATCCATGATGGGGTGCGCTCTGTGATCGCTGTGTCCTTTTGAACACAACTGTTCACAGATCGTAGTAAAGGAAAAATTACAGTGGCCCTTTACCATGTGATCAGCTGTCCAATCGCAGCTGATCACATGTAAACACAGTTGCTGATTATCTGCATTCCTTTCCTAACGCACTGTCACAGCATAAGGAGAGCTGGTAACTGGAAATTGTGATGGGACCTGTACACAGATAATCGGGGCGCTAATCATCAGTGCCTCATTATCGCTGCAGCCTATCAGTGCCCATTAGTGCAGCCCCATCAGCACACATCAGTGAAGGAGAAAAATTACCTGCAAAATTGTGTAACACAATGTGTGTGTGTGTGTGTGCGTGTGTTGTTGTTTTTTTTTTTTTTGCCCAAAAAAAAAACCCAGTGGTGATTAAATGCCTCCAAAAGAAAGCTTTATTTGTGTGATTAAAAACTTAATTTGGCTACACTGAGTAATGCCCCGTACACACGAGCGGAAATTCCGCCAGCAAAAGTTCGATGAGAGCTTTTGGTCTGAAAATACGACCGTGTGAATGCTTCAGCGGACTTTTGTTGGTGGAATTCCAGCCAGCAAAAGATTGAGAGCAGGTTCTCAATTTTTCAGTCGTCTGTACCAATTCCAACGCACAAAATTCCTACGCATGCTCGGAAACAATTAAACGCATGTTCGAAAGCATTGAACTTAATTTTCTAGGCTCCTCGTAGTGTTGTACGTCACCGCGTTCTTGACGGTCGAAAGTTCAGTGAACTTTTGTGTGACCGTGTGTATGCAAGCCAAGCTTGAGCGGAATTCCGTTGGAAAAACCATTAAAGATTTTTCTGATGGAAATTCTGCTTGTGTGTACGTGGCATAAGGCTTGACTATAGGTGCAGTAAATATCTCCTAAATGTGCATAGTTTAGGAGATATTTACTTTTAATGCAGTCGGTGTATGTGCACTGAAGGAATGACATACCTTCCTGTGAACGGCCGTTCCTTCAGAATTCTGTGCCGTGACGTCATCGCAGCTCCGGCCACTAACACAGCCAGAGTCTGCAAACCCGGAAGGAAGACTGGGTGAAGATGGAAGGCCCTTCAGCAGTGACAGCGTGTCACTGAAGGGCTTAATTTTAAGGCAGGTTTCGCATAATGTGCTAGTATGTGATGCATACTAGCACATTATGGCATTGCCTTGCAGAATAAATAAAAAAAAAAAACCGGTTTGCTACCGCTTTAAATGCTAGGATATTGCAAACTGATCAATATGATGTTCTTTTAAAACCGTCATTATGCTGGAAATAGGCCTAGATCTCCATCATTTCCTGTGTGCAAGGTCACATGCCAAATGAATGCAGCCCCCCTCAGTTGAATTACGGCCGTCAATGTGACCAGTGCCTTGTGACCCTCAGGAGTTCTTTGCTTCTGGGACTAATCTATTTCTTGTCTTACCCTAGTTAGTCTGAAGATTGTGAGTTTGGCCTGACCTGCAGAGCTGCTAATACAGTATGTATTAGTCATGCTGTATCACTCAGGATTACTAACTGCTTTTGTTTTTAGAAGGGTGACTTTTATACAAAATTTTTGAAGTAAATTCTTGTAAAGTAAGTAGTAAAATAAACAGTCTCATGATCACTGTTAAAGTGCATGAACATGCCTGGCCCCCTGCCTGATGCACTCTAAGGCCCCATGCACACGAGACGCAGATGCAAACTCTGCTGAACGCGTGTTTTAAAAAGCAGAAACCTGCGTTTAAAAACGCGTGTTTTGCTGTGTTTTCATGCCGCGTTTAGACGCGTTTAGACGCGTTTATACGTGTTTGCGTCTATAAGCATTTGTAAAGATAACATCATATAGACCCTCCCCAAGCTCAGAAAGCATGTATTAACTATTTCTGCCATTTTGATCAGAGTGAGCAGCAGCAGCAGAGAGAGCAGTTGTACACTTGCATTTGCCTCTCTTTCTGTGTTTTTTTTTTTTTTTTTTTAAATGGATCCCATATTGAATATATGTCAGGAAATGCTCCTGATGTTGCTCTTGATGCGGCAGCAATGTCGTCGCAAATTTGCATGAGAGGTCCAGAATCAGAGCTTGTCGATATTGGACCCATCCGTTGATGGCACAGCGAATGTCCGTTGGATATTTCACAAACATGTATGCATTTCATAAAACACGTATGCATCAGTGAGTATATATGCTCTATGAACTCTAAACTAATTACGACATTTTAAACCAATTTTTCTAGTATTTTTTATGGTTTACCATCATATTTCTGAGTTTTCTGCTCCAAAAAATTGGGTTCCTTTTTAAAAAGGCTTATAAACGCAAACGCGGCTAAACGCAGGTGCCTGCGTTTAGCCGCGTTTAGCTGCGTTTTGCATCTGAAACGCAAAAAAGCAAAGTGTCTGAATGCATTTTTTTGCTTCTGGAAAAACGAGGTTAAACGCAACTGCATAAAAACGGGAAAAAACTAGACTGTGTACATGGACACATAGGATAACATTGCATGCGTTCAGGTGCAGTTGAAAAAAAAGTGTCCAACTGCCTCTGGACGCGCGTTTAACAGCGTCTCGTGTGCATGAGGCCTAACACCTTCTCAACTCAAAGAAATTGCAGTTCTGTTTTACATACTACATACTGGTATAATGCTAAAAAGTAAAACTAACGCCTAGGAGCGTTGGAATTATTTTGAAAGGCCAACCAGCTGTCATTACCCTGAGTGAGCTTCCATCTCACAGGAATGAGATGTGTATAACTGCGAATGTATATGCTCTGTAACTACTACTTTGTTTCACTGTTCTCACTTGTACTTAATTTAACCACTTACAGACTGGAAGATTTGGCTGCTTAATGACCAGGCCATTTTTTGCGCTGCGTCGTTTTAACTGACAATTGCGCGGTCGTGCGACACTGTACCCAAACAAAATTGACGTCCTTTTTTTTTTTTTCACAGATAGAGCTTTCTTTTGGTGGTATTTGATCACTTTCTTTTTTATAGCGAAAAAAAAAAAATAAATAAATACTTTTTGCTATAATATCCCCAAAAATTCAAAAAAAATTATGAATTTCTTCCTCAGTTTAGGCCAATATATATTCTTCTACATATTTTTGGTAATAAAAATCGCAATAAGCGTATATTGATTAGTTTGCACAAAAGTTTTATACCATCTACAAACTATGGGAAATATTTATGGAATTGTTTACTATGTAAATGTCACTGGCAGGGAAGGGTTAACACTAGGGGGCGATCAAGGGGTTAAATGTTTGTTCCCTGGGTGTGTTCTAACTGTGAGGGGATAGGACTGACTGGGGGAGGAGACGTATCAATGTTCCTACTTAACGATATGTCTCTTCTCTCCTGACAGAACAGGGCTTTGTCTGTTTACACACACCGCTCTCGTGCATGCAATCACACGTGGCTGACGGCGATCGCGCCCGCCGGCCACGTGCATCGGATTCCTTGCCGTGCAGCGGGTGCACGCCTGCTATCGCCCTTAAAGGTACAGATGTACCCATACAGCGATTTGCGGGAAGAACCACTTTGCCGCTGTATATTGGCATGAGCCAATTGGCAAGTGGTTAAAGCGGAGTTCCAGGCTAAAATGCAACAAGATCTTAAACAATAGAGCACCCCACACCCCCTCGTTTTTGGATATAGTTTTTTAGTCCTTTTGTGTTCATTTGCAGCTGAACTTGCATCCTACCTCACCGCAGCAAGGTCATTTATTACCTTCCATTGCATCGGGCCCTCCTCTAAACCCCCCTCGCTGCCTTCTGTGACCTGTGTGTGTCCCAGAAGACGACAGGGCCATTCAGAAAGCACAGTAGCGCTGAAGCTTGAAGGCTTCACTGCTGGTTTCCCTTACTAGCAATGCCGGCGCCTGCACCTGAAGCCAATGGACAAATCTGCTTGGGGTGCCAACATCGCCAGAACCCTGGACAGGTAAGTGTCCTTATATTAAAAGTTGGCAGCTCTTATTTATTTATTTTGTGTGTGTGTGTGTTAGATATATATAATACACACACACACACAGGCACACACACACAGGCACACACTTGACTCACTGTTCACTAGTGATTTACTATGGTATTTTTCTTGTGTGGCAGAAATCCTTAAACTGTTTTAAAAACAAAATAAAAAAAGTGATTGGGGTTACTTCAACCTTTTTTTTTTTTTTTTTTAAAGTTCTTTTTATTGACTTTTCGAGTAAATACAGAACAAAAACAGCCTATTGGGCATACCCAGGCTCAAGTACCACTAAAACTAAATTAAACACAAAAAAAAAGGAGAGAGAAAAAAAAAAAAAAAAAAAAAAACACATTGTACAATCCAACAAAACCACTGTACGCTCAACCACCTATGTAGTATGTATAGAAAAATGAGAATCTTTTTATTCCACCGATACCCTGCAGGCTTACAGTAGCTAATTAGGGGATGAAGTGTCTAATAGCCATACACCATCATACTCTTGCTCCCCCTCCTCCCCACAGACTATTCACAGGAGCCTAGGAACGTTTATGAGATCAGGGATGCCGCCCGGCTATTCCTGGTACTTAACACTTAATAGAGTGCTACTAATCATCACTTGAGTCTGCATTAGTGGACTGGGATTCAGTCCAAATATCCCATACTTTGTGAAATTTTTTTTCACAACCACGTGATAGGTAAGTTGCTTTATAAAGTGGTAGAGCTGTATTCACCAACCTCTTCCAAAAATTTATTGTAGGTGCGGCTGAGGCCTTCCATTTGAGTACAATAGATTTGCGGGCATAGTATAATAATAGTCCCAGCAGGGTTCTAATCGCCCGGCTTGGGGCCAATGGTTCAACTAGTCCCAGCAGACATATCTCTACAGATAATGGCACAGGAATGGTGGTGACAGTTAAAATAAATTTGGTGATCTCAACCCAAAAAATTTCAATCTTAGGACAATTCCAGAAAATATGAATGAAATCCGCTGATGGTGTGCTGCATCTCCAGCAGGAGGCGGAGACAGATGGATAAATTCTGTGTAAACGAACAGGCGTGTAGTATATCCTATGTAGTATTTTGAACTGCACTAATTTATCTCTGGCCGATACTAACTGTGAAAATGGATACTCCCACATTTCTTCCCAATCTTCCGTGTCTAGTGCCGGGAAATCTACCTCCCATTTTGCTCTAAGGTTTTCTAAACCTGTATGAACACTAGGTAGTAATGATTTATATATGGTGGATAGGGGCTTAGATAGAGCTTCGTCTCTGATTAGAGTCTCCAAATTTGAGGTGTAAAAGGCTACAGGAGAGTTTTCAAATTGGGTATTGAAGGCATGTCTAAGCTGTAGGAATCTAAACAGGTGTGAATTAGGTAAATTATATTGTTCCTTTAACCTGTCAAACGTCTGTAATTTGCCCTCAAGACAGATCTGATTTATGTATTTGATGCCCCTGCCAGCCCATACCCCGGGGTCAGGGATGGATCCGAATTCTGGCAGTTTCGGATTTAGCCAAAGAGGACTGTACGGGGAAATGTGTCCAGAGGGCATGGGGCGTAGCAGATTTGCCACTGACCATGCTCGCAAGACCGCTCTCATTGCTGAAGTAAGAGGAAAGGGAGCCCTGGGGCCCCGGTAAAGCAGGTTCCTAAGCGCCTCATAGGACCCCAACAAAGCTGCCTCCAGGACCACCGCCGCATTGGACTCGTCCGAGACCAGCCAGTTGTGGGCATGGGACAGTAGAGCCGCTATGTAATAAGAGTGGAGGTCAGGGCAAGCCAAACCTCCCTCTCCCCAAGGCCTCTGCAGCACCGTCATCTTAAATCTCGGTTGACCGGCACCCCAGAGAAAGGATATTAGGATAGTGTTTATCATGCGAAATACCTTTTTGGGGATCCAGACAGGTGCGTGTCTGAGAGCATATAGAAGGGCAGGTAGAAGCTTCATCTTAAATAAGTTGATCCTCCCGATCAGAGAGAGGGGGAGATTCGCCCACGCCTTTAGTCTCGTCCTCATACTATGTATCAGTGGTTCCAGGTTAAGAGTATGATAGTCAGAGGTAGAAGTGGATATGTGAATACCTAGATATTTGATTTGGTCTGTCCATAATAAGGGTAGATTGGGGTCTGCTACGTCTTTTGCTGCTCTATCTATCGGCAAAATTTGAGATTTGTCCCAATTTACTTTGAGTCCTGAACAGCCAGTGAAATTGGAAAGTATGGTCAACGTCTCTTGAAGGGACTGGGCAGGGTCACTCAGGAAAAGGATAAGATCGTCAGCATATAAAGCGACTTTCTCGTGTATGGATCCCACCTGTATCCCTCTAACCTTGTCTGCTTGTCTGAGGGCCGAGGCAAGTGGCTCCATCACCAAGGCAAAAAGAGCCGGTGACAGTGGACAGCCTTGCCTCGTGCCTCTTCCAACAGGAAAGGGTGCCGACAGAGCACCTCCAAGTTTAATCTGCGCTGTCGGAGCCTTATATAAAATATCAATCCATTTGCGGAATACCTCTCCAAAACCCATAACCTCAAGGACTGAGGACATAAAAGGCCATGCTACCGAATCAAACGCCTTTTCGATGTCCAGCGTAACCATTACCCTCGTGGAGGACTCAGTGGGGGGTAGCTGAAGATGGGTAAACACTCTACGTAAGTTTATATCTGTGGACTTCCCTGGCATGAAACCAGTCTGATCTATATTAATCAGGGATGGTAAGATCGTCCTTAGTCTGGTCGCTAATATTTTTGTCAAAATCTTGAGATCATAGTTTAGCAGGGAGATCGGCCTGTAAGAAGTACAGAGGGATACATCTTTGCCGGGCTTCGGGATAAGAACTATGTGTGCCTGATACATTGAAGGGGGTAATGTCATCTGTTCTTTACTGTCAGAGAAGACTTTTAACAGTTTTGGTGCAATTAAGGAGGCATACATTCTGTACCATTCACCAGGTAGTCCATCAGGTCCCGGTGTTTTCCCACTAGGAAACGAACGAATCGCCTCCTCTATCTCCTCGGTGGTAAAGTCTTTGTCTAAAAATTCAAAATCCTCCTGCGAAAGAGTGGGTAGATGCAGGGAGTGCAAAAACTCCCTACACCTGTCATCAGGCCAGCCAGGGACTGCCGTATATAAATTTTCATAGAAGGATCTGAATTCATCTAGAATTAGTTCAGGAGTAGATATCCGCTGACCATCCAAACCACAAATTTCTGACACCACCGTCTGCATTTTCGAATCTGCCGCTAAATTAGCTAGAAGTTTGCCATTTTTGTCTCCAGACTCGAAGATCTTCCCTGCCAGATTGTTCAAATCAAGGTGAGTGGCTGAGGTAAGGTGTAGCGACAAAGCTCTCCTCGCCTCAGCCAGCTGGCTGAAGTGATCCAGAGTCGGTGAGTCAGAAAAAGCCTCCGCCGCCCTAGCCTCGCCCTCCTCAAGTGTCTGGACCTGACAGGACATCATAGAGCGAACCGCTTTAATAGCTGAAATGTATTCTCCTCTGGTGGTGGCCTTAAAGGCATCCCAGACTACCTGCACTGATGTTGAGTCCTCATTGATTTCCCAATATTGTTGTAGTTTAGGAGAGACCTCCTCCCCCACCCTCGAGTCCTGCAACCATTTGGGTGCCAAACGCCAACAGTCCCGTCCCCTGGTGCCTGACAACTCCAAGATGACCTCCAAGGGTGCGTGGTCAGAGAGGCCCGCAGGCAAATACGAGACCCCCCTCACCGCTGCCAGGGCACAGGTGTTGCCAAAGGCCAGGTCAATCCTAGAACCTGATTTATGAGTGGTGGAGTGAAAGGAGTAGGCTCTAGCATTTTGATGCTTCCATCTCCAGATCTCAGTATAATTGAATGCCTGAGCCCAGTGAAGCAGGTCTGGTGAATACACCCTATTTGGATTGGTCGAGTCCAGGGACGGATCTAGAATAGAATTAAAGTCTCCAGCTATATATAATCTGGAATATTGTAGTGGAGCCAAAAGCTCATACAGCTTGTAGAGGACCTGCTGGTGAAAGGGAGGAGGGACATATATATTCACTAAAGCGTAGACCACCGATCCGATCTCCAGTAGTAAAATTATGAATCGGCCTTCTCGGTCAGTGTGTACGTGCAGGACCTTATATGCAAGGGATTTGTTCAGTAAAATGGCCACTCCCCTTGCATAACTAGAATATGTTGCGTGAAACGATTGTCGTACCCAGGGTCTGCGTAGCGCCAGGATCTTATTCCCCAGGAGATGAGTCTCCTGCAGGAACAAGATATGGGGCCTGTGTTTATTCAGATATTTAAACATTAATGCCCTTTTTACCTTGTTGTTTAGACCCCGTACATTCCACGATACCAGTTTTAGCTCCATGAAAGCAGTAGCAAATGATGGCACAGCATCTTGATACCTACTTGTGGGGGGTCAGCCCCTATGGATCCAAGGGGGAGCATCAAATAATAGCCTACTTTGCAGTGGGTACCGTGAGCAGTAATAGAATACATAAAATATAAGCAGCAGTCAGTGGATACAGAGCGTACAAAGAAAATATAAAAATAAAAAAAGTAACCAGTGAACTCCCTACTGACCCTGAATACCCCTGAAAGAGAAAAATAGAACATAACACAATAACTATGGTCAGTTTTATACCCAAAACCTAAACTGGGAATCATAGATCTTCAGACTTCTTGAAAAATAAAAAAGTTCCAAAGTGCAGCCTCTCTGTGCTGCTGACGTGTCCTCAGTTGTCGGGAGAACTGAGAACTGGGGTGTGGGGTTGATGCGTCCGTGAGGTACATCTCGCCAGGTAGCTCTGGAGTAAAAGAATGTTGAAGAAATGGTCATTTAGTCTAGGACCAGAAGGATCTCAAAGGATTTGTGGTTCCAGGAGGAAAACATGAGATCACAACCGGGGAGAGTCAGCTCGCCAACCTCCAGACATGGATTGGACTCCTGCCCATAACAGCGGCTAAAACTTGCCTAAGGGACTCAGGACACAACTGGCGGCAGCCGGTGATGATGCGATCCAGGGAACAATGCAACAGAACTAATGATCGGCTAAACATCTCCCCCCGAACCTGGCTCTGGAAATAAGATGGGATTCTTGCGGTAACTCTCAGATAGCGACTCGTGGATGGGCAAACAATTTGAGTCTACCGTAGACTGCTCAGCCATTCGTCTGCGTCAGCCGGGGAGTCAAAAAACCTGATCGAGCCATTATGAGGGACCCGGAGACGGCTGGGGTACAACATACTGTATTTTATATCTTTTTCGCGTAGGCGCTTGCGGACATCATTAAAGGACCTCCTCTTGCGCTGCAAGTCGGCTGAGAAATCCGGAAATAGAAGGATTGAGGAGTTTCCGTATGGAAGTGAGGGATTTTTGCGAGCTGCGGAAAGGATCCTGTCACGATCCCTGAAGTTCAGAAAACGGACCAAGAAAGGTCGGGGATTGGCACCAGGAATAGCGCGTCCCGTGGGCACCCGGTGAGCGCGCTCGACAACATAAGTCGGGGAAATATCTGTGAGGCCCAGCAGATTTTTGAAGAAGTCCTCCGCAAACTCCGCTGGTCGGTCACCCTCTTCCCCCTCCGGGAGGCCCAAGACTCGTATGTTGTTGCGTCTTGCTCTGTTTTCCGCGTCATCGGATTTAGCGACAAGCGATTGCACCGTACGTTGCAAGTCCGCTATAGTGTTGGTGTGGGTAGCTGTAAGATCTTCCGTGGCAGAAATTCTAGATTCTGATTCAGTCAGCCTACCCCTGATCTTATCCAGGTCATTCCTAATGAGATTGCATTCTTCAGCAAGACGGTCTATTCTCACCAGCATAGAGTTTTTACTCTGCTCAATAGCGGCTAGGATCGCTGCAGTGCTGTCTTGGGAGGATGGGGTGGACAGAGGCGCACTCTGAGAGGCTGTGGGCTCCATGGCCAATTCCGTCAGCAGGGACTGTAGTTTCTCTATGAGAGAAGGATCCGCTTGTGCAGCCGGCGCAGGGGCCGAGCGGCCCGGTGTAGATGAGCCCCTGGGCCGGTTCTTAGGGCCCATGAAGGAAGGATAGGCAGTGAGCGTCCGCAGTGCACCCCCAGGTAACAGTCGGTCAGTTAGAAGGATCGATTGGAGTGCACTATGCAGCAAGGCCTTTGGGGTTGGGTGAATGCAGATGGGTGGTAAGGATGCTGGGTCACAGAGTCCTGCAACCTGCCTACACACAGACAGTCCACCCTGGGTGGTTTAGTGGTGATTCCCAAAAGGAGGTGGAGGATTGGCAGTGTGGCAGTGACAGCTTGCTGTTGCAAGGCCGGCCCCGAAGCTCCTCCGCCGGCCGGCTATTCAGGAAAGTGCGGTGGACTGCAGGCTGCACCAGGCCGCACTAGGCCGCGGCCGCGACAGGTAATAAAAGTGGCCCCACGGACCAGCAGGCTGTATCAGGATGTAGGACAGGGATGCCGGATGATGTGGGGAGCCTCTATCTCTTTAGCCGTGGACTTTTTCCGCTATGAGGCCGACCGCGGTATTCGCCGCCGGCCGGCAAACTAGGAAAGTCCGCTCGGCGGCAGGATGCACTAGGCCGCACTAGGCCGGACAAGGCCACAACCGCACCGGACAGTATCAGCGGCTCTAATTAAGCAGCGGACCACACTGGGAATAAGGAGAGGTAGCCTGGGGGATGAGGGATGTCCCTTACCCGCGCTGAGTCCAGGAAAGTCCGTTCCTTGCAGGGGCACAGGCCGGGAAGATGGCGGCGGTCGCAGGTGTGGATGAGTGGTCAATCCCGGTTGTGGTTCTGTCAAATCACCACAAAAAAACTCTCAGGCTGTAGCAGACATCTCGACTGATCACCCGGTAAGTTTTCTCTCTATTTTCACTTGTGCAAAGTGCGGATGGCAAAGGATTAGAAATCGGATGATCAGAGCTCCTCACAAGCACGTCTGCTTGCTCCTACATCCGGACACGCCCCCGTTACTTCAACCTTTAATGTTTCAAGCAGTTACAGTAAGAAAGTAGGAGACTGTGTGTGTGTGTGTGTGTGTGTGTGTGTGTGTGTTTTTTTTATTTTATTTATTTTTTAAATTGCAGTGCCTCTGATGTCATACCATCTCGAACAGTTATATCTTTTATTGACAGGTGTTAGGACTCCATACTACTTGCAGTTGGAGACACAATTTTACTTCTTATAGTACAATCATTGAATGATGGACTACCTCATTATTATTATTTATTATTATACAGGATTTATATAGCGCCAACAGTTTGCGCAGCGCTTAACAAAATAAAGGCAGACATTACAATTACATAACAATTTGGTACAAGAGGAATCGGAGGGCCCTGCTCGCTAGAGCTTACAATCTAAAAAGAAAGGGTCAATTTATACAAGAGGTAATAGCTGTGGGGGATGAGTTGATGGAAAAAGTAAAACAGTGTTAGTTAGAAGCAGGATAGGCTTCTTTAAAGAGAGAGGTTTTCAGGGATCGTCTAAAGATGGATAGATTAAGGGACAGTCGGACAGATTGGGGTAGAGCGTTCCAAAGGATGGGAGAAACTCTGGAGAAATCCTGGAAGCGAGCATGGGAGGAGGTGACAAGGGAGCTAGAGAGCAGGAGGTCTTGGGAGGACCGAAGAGAGCGGCTTGGTTGGTATTTTGGTACTAGGTTAGTGATGTAGCTGGGGGCAGAGTTATGGATGGCTTTGTAAATTATTGTTAGTACTTTGAATTTTATTCGTTGGGTGAGTGGAAGCCAGTGGAGGGATTGGCAGAGAGGGGTGGAGGACGCTGAATGGTTGCAGTCTTGCAGCAGCATTCATTATGGACTGAAGGGGGGATAGTCTATGTAAAGGTAGTCCAATGAGGAGAGAATTGCAGTAGTCGAGGCGAGAGATAACCAGGGAGTGAGTTAGAAGCTTGGTGGTGTCATTCGTTAAAAAGGGGCGTATTCTGGAAATGTTGCGGAGGCTAAGGCGGCATGGGAAATGCTTACACCTACACATACATGTGATCTATTTACAGCAACAAAACAAAGTGCAAGCTATGCCTATTAAAGATGAAGTCCAGGTATTGATAGTTTATACAAAGTTTTTTTTGGTTTAGCTTGGACCAATGGAACTATATTTATACCATACCTGGCCGATGCCCCTGAGAAGTGGAAAATCACTGTAGTAGATCCAATTACTCCAGTGATCTCCGCTAGCTTCCAGGTCCCATGCTGAGCGACTGGCCCAATGCTTTCTGAGCACAGGAGGTCGGCCGCTTGGTATTGGTGCCATACAGTGAATGCTTATTGCATTTTCTAATTTTTCTGAATAAATTCTAAGCGTTAAGTGATCAGACGAGGGGAAGAGGGTTCCCTTAAGATGCCTCTAAAAGGTTTTGCAATGAATATAATATATAAATTTCTATATAAAAACCTTCTTTCCTTCCTTTTATTTATTTTTCCCAAAATTTGATTGCAGTGAAAATTACAGTTTAAAGATAACGGCAACAATTATTTATGGTGTGTGTGTGTGTGTGTGTGTGTGTGTGTGTGTGTGTGTGTGTGTGTGTGTGTATATGTATATATATATGTATATGTATATATATATATATATATATATATATATATATATATATATATATATATATATATATATATATATATATATATATATATAATTCCCTGAAAATACATTTTTTTTTTTTTTTTTTTTTTTTTTAAATACGTGTGGTATACATTTCTTAATGCAAGTTTCTTTATGACTATGACCTAATACAGTATATGCAACACTGCGTTTATGGTAAAAGATGCTGGGCAATCAGCTATCCTGTATTTAAAATAGAGACAAGTGAATTAATATTTTACACTGTTGTTTGAAGACATTCAATGCCTGGGTTTTTTTTTTTTTTTTTTCACATCATCTGATACCAGCCCTTTGGGTGCAAGACCTGTGCCGCCTACATGTGCTTTATAATAGCCAGACTTTTAGCACTACTAGTGGAATTCTTTCTTCTATCCTATTGTATACATACACTTATCTTATTCGTATGAAACACAGGATCTTAGTCTTAGACCATGAGTTATGCAGCTACCTTCATGTGATTGGACACTGGCAAACAAATTTTTAACTAGCTGCTTATAGCCACTGCAACTTCCACTGTACAGCCTATCAGATCACTTTGCTCCCTTGGGCACTGTACTCAGACTTTTCCAAGAAGATGATGTAAGCCTGGGTCCTTATGCCAGTGGAACCCTGTCCCTGAACATTCCCTAATGGGTATGCCCACTGAAAAGGCAAAGACCCAAAGAAGACTAAGGCCCCTTTCACACTTATACGACTTGTCCCACGATTTGAGACTGCAAAGTAGCATGACAAGTCGTTCCCCATGATTTCCAATGACAGCCATTCATATTGGTACGACTTCAAGTCGTTCTGACTTCAAAGTAGTCCCTGCAATACTTTGGTCCGATTTTGATGCCACTTACACAGGCATTCTTTGAAATCGCGGCTGCGAATCGTGGTAAAATCGCGCAACTTTCAAGTCGCACAAGTGTGAAAGGGGCCTAAATCCCCAACATCCATTCTTTTTATTGTTGGGACCACAGGACCGCTGTGGATATCGGCCTATCCAAGAGCACGGGGTGCTGCTGCTGCGGTTGTTAGGACTTAAATATGAGGCGCCAGGCATGCAACCAGGCAATATCAACCAATGTTTGCATTTGGAACCTTTTTCTTCCCCCTCTGTGGCCCGCGCTTCGAAGCTGCCTCTGCACCTGTGTGGTCTCCGCCTCGTGGAGGCATGCACCATTTTAGCCACTTGAGTGTGTGAGCGGGTGCTGACTCCATTCTCTGCCTTCACAGGACTAGTGATCTTGGATGTTTCTGGGCTCCCACTGCCTACAGCAACTGGTCACAGAAGGCATAACAATCCTCTGTTCTACAGTACAGAATTGAAATACTCCTGCTAGGGGATAACCCTCACTACACATAGAAAATCGTAGACACAAGGAAAATGGGTCAGTGGGTCTTGCCAGCTCACACTTGGCATGGCTCAAGGGGCCTCTGTACATTCTCCCTTAATGGTTCCAAATTCTGATAGTCCTGTCCACTTTCCCCAGTCTGGGATGTTTGTCGTACTTTCCGTCAACAAATATTGGCTAGCATGTTCTCAAATTTTCCGCCAACAAATGTTTGTTGTTGGACTTTCCGATGGTGTGTACACAAGTCTGTCGGACAAAAGTCCAAAGTACAAACACGCCTTGCGCAGAAGTGGTCGGTCTTGTAAACTAGCATTAGTAATGGAGAATTAACATTCGTGACGTGGCAAATTAGGAAATCTCCAAATGCAGCGCACAATTCACTTCTTCTTTAATGGGATAATAGTAAAGCTGCTTTGCAAGTGATACTGATGGAGTTTTTGCGAACAAATTTTCAAAGGTTTTAAAAAAAAAAATAAAAAAAAAAGTTTTTCTAGTGATATTAAGAACAAGTGTGTGTTTTTGTGTTTTTTTTTGTTTTTTTTTTTTAATCTATTTATCTTTTTATTTGTGCAAGTTACCACAACAACATTATCCCCTAGTTTTTAAGAACAAAGATACTATGTTTGTGTCCCTTGTCAATTTTTACATTGTATTTTTTAAAATGTAACAGCCTACTCCCAAACTGTCATTTGAAGTAAAACGAACAAAAAAAGAAGAAAATTAGACATGCTATCTGCCAATAGAAAATAACCAAAAAGTGTATTCTATGCATTCAAAAATATAAAAAATTTACCAAATCATTATTCAACCAAAAAAATGTCAACGCTTATAACTCCAAGGCCAATAATAAATAACACGTTATCTCCTCCAATTTCGCAACATGTCTGGTTGACGAACGGCCATTCAGAAACTAACTCGCCAAACTTTTACTAACATGAAATGAACAGAAGGAGCCCAAAGGGTGGCGCTAAAGAGCTGAAAAACCATAGTTCATCTAGTACGTCACTATGTTCTTAATTGTTGGCCAACATTTGTGTATGCAAGACAAGTTTGAGCCAACAACCTTCGGACAAAATTCCACAGCTTTGCCGTAAAGTCCGATCGTGTGTACGAGGCTTGAGTGTTTAGCTCCAGTACATACGGCTCCAGTGTTTTTAGGTGCGGGCAGAGGGCACTGATGCACCATCCAGCCCTGCTGCTGGAAGCCTTTCCAAGTCTGCGAGAGGCTGAATGCTGCTGTGGCTGGACAGTGGCTCCTTTTTCATTAGAAGCTACTCTTGCAGGGGGTCATTGCTCCAGTGTCAGAGAAAGCAGTTTCAGGGGTTCTTCTCCAATCTGTTCACTGTCCCCAAGGCAAAGAAAGGCATTCTCCTCATACTGTATGTAAAGATTCTTAACCGGTTCCTTAAGATTCAAATATTCTGTATGAAATCTGCAAGGTCAGTTATTGCTTGCCTTCAGCCAGGGTATCTTCTGTGCCTATTTGCACATCTCCATCTCTCTCCCCCACATCAACTCTACCTATGTTTTTCTGTAGACAGTACCAGTTTATTGCCCTTCCATTTTGCCTGTCCACAGCACCTCGGGTCTTCCCCAAGATTAGACCTTATGTCCTAGCTTTGCTGTGCTCTCAAGGTATCCCTATCATGGGATATCTGGACAACCTCCTTCTTAAAGGAACAGGCCTTGTCAGCTAATGTCCATTTGCAGCTGTCCAGATGCATCCTAAATCTCCAGAAGTCCATGCTGGAACTAGCCTACTGTTAGGAGTATCCAGGCCTGATTCTGGAAGGTTTTTTCTCCTCCTAAACAGCTTTCTGGCCCTCAGCTCCTACATTGCACTAAACACTCCATCATTCCATTTTGCACGAGGGGCTTGGGCCTGCTACTACCCTCCAAGTCAGTATCGTACACCTAATTTCACTCCAAACCCTTGCATATCAAAAATGTGACTTGCCCTAGCCTGATGGATTTCCAGCCCTGTGCTGAAATCAGGGAAGTCCTTTTCTCCTGATGTCTTGGAATATGCTTACAGCAGATGCCAGCCTGTCCTGGATGCCCGGCTCCCAATCAACATTCTTAAACTAAGGGCAATTGGATTGTTCCTGCCATGCCATGCTGGACCTCCTGGACTGAGGCCACCTGACCAGGATTCAGTTGGACAATGCCATGCCTTACATCAACAATCAAGGGTACAACTCGTGTAGCTGTAAGAAATGCAAGCCTCATTCTAGTACTCCATGTTCCAGCCCTGTTCACAGTGAACATTCCAGGTATGGAAAAATAGACTTCTGTGGCAGGTAAGGGATACCAGATGTTGAACCTGGATGCCAGAAGATATGCAACAAGCTTAACGGATCGTTCCGTGGGATCAGTTCAACTTTATTTATGCCCCCCCTGCTTTGCAGGATGAAGAAAGAGGGTATTCCTACTGGGAGTGGTATCCCAGGTCTGGTCTATCATCCTGAGTCTGTCACTAGCTTTAAAGGCATTGCGTTTTAAAGCTCAAGTCCTGAGGGACAGGGGCCCATTGGATTCAATAATCCCTATACTACTGAAAGCTAGAAAACTTCCTAGTTGCTATAACCTCTGTGAGTCATGTCTTGGTGGGGGGGGGGGGGGGGGGTCTCACCCTTATCCTGTAAGCAACCCTTCCTAGGGTCACAGGAGCCTATGGCAATTATGGCCTTTTTTAATTTTTTTGTTTTTACCCTAACCAGGACATTGTGCTTCCCTCCTAGTATTCTGATCTTAAACATTCCAGGGAGGTTTCTCTCCACTGTCTGGATGTGATCCACGCTGCGAGTCTATTTCTCTGGCCTCCTTTTTAGATGTTCAGATTATTTTTGGCATTCTGGAGGGTCACCGTAGGGAACCTTTTGCCTCTCGTTTTCACTATTGTTAGGTGGATTCGATAAGTTATTATTCGAGCCTATGGTCTGAAGATTAAGATTCCTCCATATTATTTACCCTTTCACTGACGTAATATGTTGGCAGCACGCACATTACACACACTCCCAACTGCTGCATGTAAATTTCACAAGCCGACTGTTTTCAGAGAAAAGTGATCTGAGGGCTCTACAGCTTCCTGCTCTTTGCTTTCACAGACTCCTGGAATGGGATCAGCATGGAGGGTATTGCCAGGTAAAAGGGTGAAAGACCAACAAACCTCAATCAGTTCTTCGGGCCATTATGTGATGGCCAACAATTTTAAGCAGGGAGGGGGGGGGGGGGATACTATAGTTACACCCAAGCACGTAAATTCCCCCCCCCCCTTACCGATGGGCAACAGGAGATTTGCCTCTGGAGTGCCCCCAGAACCCACACCTGCACCAGCCACAACTACCGTATTCTCTGCCATGCTACCAGTGTGTGGTAATGCTTAATTGTATTTCTGTAGAGAGGAGGAAGCTGTTTGAACAATCTTCTGTATTCTCATTCCCGGTATTTGTCTTCTGGTGAACTTCTTTATGGCCTAGTGCTCAAACAGGTGCATCATTTGTTGACCTGTGGGTAGCTACCTTTTTTTTTTTTTTTTTTTTTTTTTTTTTTAAAGCCCAATTGAACTCTGGGGGTGTTGGACATCTCCAAAGTAACCACTGCTTCCAAAAACGGTAAGGTTCCTTATCAGCATGCTGGCAGGGGACAGGCTTTTGTACTCTGACTATAGCTACTTTTAAAAATAAAAAAACTAAGACTTGCATTAATTTTGATGTATCTAGCATATATTTGGCAGATTTTTTATTTGTGCATGAATACATATGAAAAAAAAACGGAATGGTCAAAATGAGGCATAGGGGGAGAATGGGGAGAGACCCAAGCACTATGAAGAGAAACAAAAATAGGCATCCAAAAGGATAACAAATATTGTGCCAGGGAGATCACAGATGGGAGGCAAATTTAGAGGAATGTCAAAAGTGATTCCCGATCGACCAGGTCAAGGTATAATCGTCAGGCTGATCTCTTGGGAGACAGATAAAACTTTCTAGATGTCCAATAGAGTCCATTTCACAGGCCCAATCCACAAACGACAGGGGTAGTGGTGTCCCCAACTAAATCATAGCAGAGGTGAAGTATTTTGTCCCAGAAAGGCGTTCTAAGCGGGCAAGTGCTGCAAATGTGAGTCATGGTGCCTGAGGCCTTAAAACATCTCCAGCAGGTTTTTTTTTAATGAAAAGTAGTAGGGCAGCGATACCACCTGGCGAGGATCTTATAGGACCTCCCATATCTTCTAGAGCACAATTATAGGTAAATGTCAATACTTGGGATATTAAGTTCCTGTTCCCATTTACCAATGAATGGTGGGCCATGTGGTAGGGCGGTTCTTCAGCAAAACTCTGGTATATAAGAGATAAGGGGTGTAATAGTCTGTCAGACTGAGTTAGAAAGCTTTTGAAATCATTAAGTGGTCTGGTTAGAGCAGGGCTCGACAAAACCCAGGTCGCAATGGCGACTGGAAATTGCGTCCTGGCGCCTGGGTTACACTGCAGCAGTGGTCTGAATTCCTTCCATGTGGCCCCCCTCACCGAGGGTGAATACAGTCGATCTGCCCGATAATTGAGGCAGCGGCTTTTTGGCCTGCTGGAGCAAATACACACTCCTTTGGTGTGAACCAGCGCCCTCTGGTGGCCGGTGCTGCAATGAGCGCGGCTTGCACTCACTCCAGTGGAGGAACTCGGCAGCGGCGACCGCTGATTGGCTGTTACCGGCCGTACTGCACTCTGGGATTTGTAGTCTGGAGCGCAGCACGTCAGGGGACTGATGGCGCTGTCTTTGGCCAGGCGATGGGACGGAACAGAGCTGGGAGCGCTTCGCTGGTAGGCAGTGTAACATTATTAGGCTGTACTGGTGGGCACTGAACTGTAGTGTTGGGCACTGATGTGGGCACTGATGATGAGGCTGGCACTGACGGGATGCACTGGCTGGCACTGAGGTGGCACTGACATGCTGAACTGGTGGGCACTAATGAGGTGGTACTCATGGACACTGATGGGCTCCACTGGTGGGCACTGATGGGCTGCACTGGTGGGTACTAATGGACACTGATAGGCTGCACTAGTGGGCACTAATGGACACTGATAGGCTGCACTAGTGGGAACTAATGAGGTGGCACTGACATGCTGAACTGGTGGGCACTAATGAGGTGGTACTCATGGACACTGATGGGCTCCACTGGTGGGCACTGATGGGCTGCACTGGTGGGTACCGATGAGGCTGCACTGGTGGGCACTAATGGACACTGATAGGCTGCACTGGTGGGCACTAATGGACACTGATAGGCTGCACTGGTGGGCACTAATGGACACTGATAGGCTGCACTAATGGACACTGATAGGCTTCACTAATGAGGTAACACTGACGGGCTGCACTGGTGGGCACTGACGGGCTGCACTGGTGGGCACTAATGGACACTGATGGGCTCCACTGGTGGGCACTAATGGACACTGATGGGCTCCACTGGTGGGCACTAATGGACACTGATGGGCTCCACTGGTGGGCTCCACTGGTGGGCACTGATGGGCTCCACTGGTGGGCTCCACTAATGGACACTGGGCTCCACTGGTGGGCACTAATGGACACTGATGGGCTGCACTGGTGGGCTCCACTGGTGGGCACTGATGGGCTGCACTGGTGGGTACTAATGGATACTGATGGGCTCCACTGGTGGGCACTGATGGGCTGCACTGGTGGGTACTAATGGATACTGATGGGCTGCACCGGTGGGCACTGATGTGGCACTGACAGGCCGCACTGATGGACACTGACAGGCTGAACTAGTGGGCACTAATCTCCACCCTAGATTTTCTTAGATGAAGGAAAAGGAAAATATATCGGCCGCCCGGTTTCTAAATATCGGCCAGAGAAAAACCCATATCGGTCGACCTCTACCCATCAGTGCCCATCAGCGCCACCAATGACTTATTTGCAAAATCGTATAACAAAATTATTTATTTGTTCTGTCTTCTTTTTTTTTTTTTTTTTTTTTTTACTTGCCACCAAGCGTGAGCAATTCTTATTGCCCGACGCCCCGGACATGCAGATCCTGGCTCTGGGCAGCTGATTTAAAAAACTGGCTCCTAACTTTTTTAGCTGGCTCCTAGATTCTAAGCAAATTTGTCAAGCCCTAGGTTAGAGCAGTTGTAGGTATATTAACGCAAAGGTAATGGTGGAGTTGAGAATATTTCATCCAATCCCTGGCCTGGTTATGACCAGACCCTAGCAGTTGTGACACTGGGAACAATGTACCATTCTGCAGGGTGTGACCTAGTAGTGGTTTGTCTTCCTTATTCCAAATAAAAAAGCAAGATTGATAAAGAGTAGGAGGAAATGCAAGAGCCTCAAAATGTGGTGATAATGCGCCAGGTCTTGACATGAGTAAACCCTTCCCTACATAAGAGTCCTAAGCACGGAGAGTAGAAACCACCAGGAGGGGTAAGACATGCGTATGTGGTCTGTCTTATGGGTCGGCCCATAGTAGGAGATGTGATGTCAAGAGTGAGAATGTCCGTGTGTGTGTTAGGACCATCCATAATTTTGAGTCCCGCCTATGGTACCAATCAAGGATTCTGAGAAAGCAAGATGATTTATGGTATAGGAGTATGTGAGTTAAAACCACCCAACCTCTCGATTTAGGCAGAGCGTGGAGCGATGAATCCTGGGTATTTTTGTGACTCACTTACGTATAAGTGCGTTGACACATGTAAAGAACATGAAGTGGGAAGCTATTGGAACCGTGTAAAAAGGTATATAGCAATTTGGGCAGTATGTCCATTTTAATGACATTCATAAGGCCAAACCAGTATTTAGCTGATTTAAACTGAGACTTGAATTGTGCTTTTACATTTCAATTTCTTATGACGCTACAAATATTTAATAAATGCAATGTCGAGAATACTTTACGTAACTGATCCTATATTTCAGCATTTTCTTTTGTGTGTTGCAGGTTTTCTCCATAGTGGTCTTTGGTTGCATAGTTAATGAGGGATATATTAATCTTTCAACTGAGGAGGAGGAGCATTGCATTTTCAACCGAAACCGAAGTGCCTGCACCTATGGCGTGTCCGTAGGAGTGCTGGCGTTCCTTACCTGCACTCTGTATCTGGCAGTTGATGTTCACTTTCCACAAATAAGCAGTGTCAAAGACCGAAAGAAAACCGTTATATCTGATATTGCTGTGTCTGGTGAGCAGAAAATCTCTTGGCTATAAAATGTATTGTTGTTGTTGTTTTTTTTATTTATTTTTGTTAGGTCTAAGGCCTCATGCACACGAGACGCAGTTAAACGCGCGTTCAGAGGCAGTTGGACACTTTTTTCAACTGCACCTGAACGCATGCAATGTTATCCTATGTGTCCATGTACACAGTCTAGTTTTTTCCCGTTTTTATGTAGTTGTGTTTAACCTCGTTTTTCCAGAAGCAAAAAAATGCGTTCAGACACTTTACTTTTCTGCTTTTCAGACGCAAAACGCAGCTAAACGCAGGCACCTGCGTTTAGCCGCGTTTGCGTTTATAAGCCTTTTTAAAGGAACCCAATTTTTTGGAGCAGAAAACTCAGAAATATGATGGTAAACCATAAAAAATACTAGAAAAAATTGTTTAAAATGTCGTAATTAGTTTAGATAGTTCATAGAGCGTATATACTCACTGATGCATACATGTTTGTGAAATGCATACATGTTTGTGAAATATCCAACGGACATTCGCTGTGCCATCAACGGATGGGTCCAATATCGACGAGCTCTGATTCTGGACCTCTCATGCAAATTTGCGACGACATTGCTACCGCATCAAGAGCAACATCAGGAGCATTTCCTGACATATATTCAATATGGGATCCATTTTTAAAGAAAAACACAGAAAGAGAGGCAAATGCAAGTGTACAACTGCTCTCTCTGCTGCTGCTGCTCACTCTGATCAAATTGGCAGAAATAGTTAATAATACATGCTTTCTGAGCTTGGGGAGGGTCTATATGATGTTATCTTTACAAATGCTTATAGACGCAAACGCGCCTAAACGCGGCATGAAAACACAGCAAAACGCGCGTTTTTAAACGCAGGTTTCTGCTTTTTAAAACACGCGTTCAGCAGAGTTTGCATCTGCGTCTCGTGTGCATGGGGCCTAATAAAGAAAATAAACTGCACACACCCTGTTTTCCATTTTGCTAGCCCAAGTAGAATAATAAATTCACAATTAAGTAGTTGGTGGTGCTGCTCCTGGCTGAGGTGTAGAACCCCACTGGCACTCAGGATAGTGGGGATGCCAGCGTAAGAAAAAGTCATCCAGAGAGCAATGACCATTTTTACCTTCAAACTGCTGCTCGCCATAACAGATCCTAGTATGGATGTATACATGTGAAAGCCTCTGTCCAATCGGATTGGATGCTGGCAGCTATCGGCACACACATGTCCGCTGGCATCCACCGCTCCATAGAGAGCTATGGATGGTCTGATCAGGTCTGCCCGAAAAACTGACAGGTGGACCTGATTGGGCAGCCCGTGTGAAATGAGCCTGAGAGCACAGTAACATAATTTTATACAGCAGCTGTGAAGAGTGACACGTGCATGTGATTGCAGTGAGAAATAAAGGGAAGCTGCCTCTAAAATGGATGGGGAAAAAAGGAAAAATGAAAAGTAAGACTGGCCATACTCAATACAATTTTTAGTTGTACAATTTTCCTTTTAGATTTTCCAATCCAAATAATATGAGGTCAAACCTAAACACTTTCAATTTTGTATGCAATCAGGCAGGCCCTACATAGTTCAAGGTAAATCTAAAAGAAATTGAACAATAACATTTTATTATGTATGGCCAGCCTAAGGGACAAAGTGAAAAAAGAGAAAATAAGAAATGTTTTATAAGAAATATTTTAAAATGAAGAGAATTGTGAGTGTGCATGAGTGAAAGGTGTGAAAAGGGTATAAACAATGAGTGTTTGAGTGGAAAAATGGATGTGTTTTTTACTTAAAAAAAAAAAGTGACTGAACTTCAAACGCTGTAAGGCCCCTTTTTCACACATGCGGACCGTATGTCCGTTTTTCATCCATCCGTTTTCGGATGAAAAACGGACATACATGCACCCCTATGGGATAGCAGGTGTCAGCGGATGAGCATCTGCTGACACCCGCTATCATCCGCCTCCACTATTGTCCGATTCTGCAGATGGAGGAAAACCCTATTTTTCCATCCATCTGCAGAGCGGATCGGATGAACACGGACAGACGGTCTGTGTTCATCCGATCCCCCCATAGGGGAGAGCGGAGATCTGACAGGGCGGTCCCTGCACAGTGTGCAGGGACCGCCCTGTCATCCGCCGACTCAGCGGGGATCAGCTGAGCGATCTCCGCCTGGCAGCGGATCTTCACGGGGCGGATCAATACGGATCCGCCCCGTGTAAAAGGGGCCTAAGGAGGGGGCCGGGAAAACGGCCACCGCGTCCTTAACAACCGATGAGTCATCAGCTGTCGACAGACTTTCCCTCCTGACAGCTGAATGTAGAAAAAAAAATTGTGGGGAGAAAAAAAATGGCTTGGGTCCCCCGTTAAACCATCACCAGCCCCCCCCCCCCCAAATTGCACACCAGAACCTTATCTGAGCATGCAGATCAGGAAAGGGAGGGGATGAGCGAGCGCTTACCTTCCTGGTATGGATTTAAAGGGGAACCCCTACGCCGAAAAAACGTGGGGTCCCCCCAAAGTCCATGGCAGACCCTTATCCGAGCATGCAGCCCGGCCAGTCCGGAAAGGGGGATGACGGACGAGCGAGCACCCCCCCTGAGCCGTACCAGGCCCCCCCACCCCAAAGCACCTTGCCCCTATGTTGATGGGGACAATAGCCTCTTCCCGACAACCCTGGCTGGTGGTTGTCGGGGTCTGCGGGTTGGGGGCTTATCGGAATCTGGAAGCCCCTTTTAACACGGGGGGGCCCCCCTATGCGAATGGGTATCGAGTACATCGTACCCCTACCTATTTACCAAAACAGACGTAAAAAGGAGCCGGTTTCTAGTCCTTTATTGGCTCTGAGCCGTCTTCTCCCTTGCCGCCATTTACCTGCTCAAAAAAAATCCCTGTTCTGTGGCTGTCTTCCTCTGCTGTGTTGTCGCTCGCTGTCTAGCATCTGTTATATAGCCATGGGGCGTGGCTATCCAATGAAGTCACCCAAAAAGCCTGCCCGGGTGATGTTGTCTGATAGCCACACCTCCATGGCTATATAACCGATGCAAGACAGTTGCAAAACAGCAGCTTTTTTTTTTTTTGTAGCGGGTAACTGACGAGGGAGAGACGGCGGCAGGAGAAGACTTCAGAAGGCTCAGAGCTTTTAAAGGAACTTTCAAAAAACTGGCTCTTGTGTTTTTTTGTTTTTGTTTTTTTACAGCTTTTTTGGCGAATGGCTATTTGGGTACATCGTACCCATTCATATGGGGGGGGGGCTGGGATCTGGGGGCCCCTTTGTTAAAAGGGGCTTCCAGATGATTCGATAAGTCCCCCCCCACCCCCACCCGCAGACCCTGCAACCACTGGCCAGGGTTGTTGGGAAGAGGCCCAATCAACATAAGGTTAAGGTGCTTTGGGGTGGGGGGCGCTGAGCCCCCATCCCCACGTTGAGGGCATGTGGACTGGTATGGTTCAGGAGGGGGGTGCTCGCTTGTCCCCTCCCTTTCCTGACCTGCCAGGCTGCATGCTCAAATAAGGGTCTGGTAATGTATTTTTTTTTTTTTCTAAATATCTTTTGAGGACAGCCACCTTTTTGAGAGACCTCGGCTCCTCCCTTCACAGGAAACACTGCCTTAGTTTCAAGATTTAATCCCCTCCTGTTTTGGTGTTTCCTCTGGCAGGGAGACATCGTTGGGAACCAGGGCTGATCAACTGGGGAGGTTGAAGCTGTTTTTTACTGTGTTTTACTATGTCTACTTTTTCAAGGTGCAGAGCCTTGGGCAAGGTACCGTTTGGGTCTGCCTCTTAGTCACCCCAGCTTCTCCCTAAGGGTGGGGGAAGAAGCTACGGGGACCCCACTCTCATTCTGTCCAGGGGGGCTTCGTCGTTCCTCCCTGCGTTGTGTGTGTGGCCAGTGAGGGAGCTCGAGGCTCGACTGGAGGGCGTAGTGACGTCGCATCCGGTAAGGGCGTGCACTTCTGCTGGGGGCCGCGACTTTCGGTTCCAGCCATGGATTGAGAGAGGGCCAGGCTGGTGCGAGCCTGTAAACGCTTTAGATGTCGGCGAGCGGCTCAGGAGGGTGGGACCACCGCCATCCTCAGCAGGAGATTTCCGGGGCAGAGGTGGCACAGATGACTACTGGTAATGCCAGCACCAGCCACAAAGGTGAGAGGAACCCTGGGGTGGGTATTCCCTTTCCCTTTTACCCGATAACTCCGACATGTGTAGACCCCTCTGGTGGTCGAGGGGTTGGGAGGTGGTACTGGGACCTTGGGGGTGTTTGGTCCTAGGGACACTCCTGGTGACACTCCTGCTTAGGAGTATGGCCTTGTGTTTGGTTTTAAAAGTGAGCTGGAGGACTGCAATTCCCAGCATGCCCTTTGTGCAGTAAGCCTGAGGAACTGCAATGCCCAGCATGCCGTTTTGTGCAGTAAGCCTGAGGAACTGCAATGCCCAGCATGCCCTCTGTGCGGTAAGCCTGAGAAAAGATTTTGGATTCCTTTTCCACCTTGTCCTCTGCGGTAGCCTATATTGCGGATGCTTCAGCCGAAGCAATTAGAATGTCTGCTAGATCAGCAGCCTTAACAAATTTGACAAGAGCATTATGGCTGTAGACTTGGCCAGGTGATGCGGCGTCAAAGAGTAAATTCTGTGGGATTATTTTTTCGGTTGACCTTCTCTTTGGCCCTGATCTAGATGCCATTCTAGACAGGACTGCCGATGAGAAGTCCTTTCTGGTAAAGAAGAAGAAACAACCCCCAGAGCGCTTTTTTTTTTTTTTTTTTTTTTCTACCTCAAAGTGCTCACGAGCAGGACAACAAGTTCACGGGGAGGAGGAAGAATTGGTACGTGCTAAAGGCAAAGGCAAAATCCCTTTTCGTCGTCCTACGCAAGCTGAAAATCCCAATGACTCAACCCTCCCGGTTGGCGGAAGGCTGAAAAATATCCTTCCGCAGTGGTCAGGCATAACATCAAATCAGTTTATGCTGACCACTCTTTCTCAGTTTACGGAATCCCCCCAAGAAGATTTCTTGTGACGAATACCACAAAGGATCCAGTAAAAGCCCTGGCCATGAAGTCCTCATTAAAGGAACTGATGCAGCAGGGTGTAGAAGAGCAGCAACAGGGTTTTTATTCTCACATTTTCTTGGTAAGAAAGCCAACAGGGGAATGTCGATTTGATTCTCACTCTAAAACCTCTGAAACAAATCCGTCAAGTACAGAAAGTTCAAGGTAGACTCGTTTTTTTTTTTTTTCTAGTCAGAAATCTGCTGACCCCAGAATGTTACATGGAATCAGTAGATTTAAGGGATGCATACCTGCATATCCCGATCTCACTCCAATCCCAGAAGTATCTCAGTTTGGCGGTAAAGATGGAAGGCGTGATTCATCATCTGCAGTTCAAGGCTTTGCCATTCGGGCTGTCATCCTCCCCTCTGATCTTTACCAAGGTGATGGCGGAAACTCTAGCTCTGCTTCGTCTTCAGGGAATCGCTGTGAACAGAAGATTTTTCTCCCACCAGAGAAAAAGTGGGCAAGACTGCACTTCAGGTGTCTACAATCCTTTTTTTTTTTTCTCCTGAGGTCATGGGATCACAGCTTAAGATCCCTGGACACGAGGTGAAGATTCCACCCGGGTGAAGGGGTCACTATGGTGGTGGAAGAGTCAGGAGATCCTATCAAGTGGTCTAGATTGGGCCTTTCCAGTCGAAAGAAGGCTGACAACAGACGCCAGCTCTTGGGGATGGGGGGCCCACCTAGAGAAAAACTTTGCTCAAGGAAGTTGGTCCAAGAAGGCAGTGAAAAGGTCCTCAAATTGGAAAGAACTGACGACGATTGCTTTATCTCTAGTAGAATTTGCGCAAGATCTCCGGTTTCACCCTGTTCAAGTGTTAATGGACAACGCCACGGCTGTGGCTTATCTAAACAGACAGTGGGGCACAAGGAGCAGGTCCTTACAAACCCTGGCAACGGAAATACTTCTGTGGGCAGAGAAGCACTTGCTATCCCTGTCAGCAATCCACCGAAAGGGGACCCTGAACAGAGTGGCGGATTTCCTGAGCAGGTACCCCATTCAGGAAGCAGAGTGGTCTCTGAACCCGGAGGTCTTCGCAATGATTGCCAGTATTTGGGGATAACCAGTGGTAGACCTGTTTTGCCTCAAAGGAGAATGCACAGGTTCCTTAGTACTTTTCCTTTTTAAACAGTCGCAACGGATCGCTAGGGACAGGCACTCTGGCGCATCCATAGAGATTTCACCTTTTGCTACGCTTTTCCCCCCGTTCCAGTTAATCCCACTGGTATTAAGGAAGATCCAATGGGAAAAGGTACCAGTCATCCTAATTACTCAGTTTTGACCGAAAGGGGCCTGGTTCTCAACCATTCTGGGAATGGTGACCAAGCCTTGTTGGCATCTACCTCTCTCAGGCAGGATCTGCTAATCCAGGGTCCAGTAAATCATCCAGAAGTAGCCAGCCTGTCTCTCGCAGCCTGGTTTCTAAGGAGAAGCTCCTAAAGAGCAAAGGGTTTGCTGACCGTCTGATTACAACATTACTATCAAGTAGGAAAAGGGTAACAATGGCCATCTATACTAAAGTCTGGAAGGTCTGCCCAAGACCCAAGTAGCCTTGTTTCCATCTTGGAGTTTTTGCAAGATGGGGCAGATAAGGCACTATCAGTTGGTACCTTGAAAGTACAGGTTGCTGCGCTAGCAGTGTTCTTAATAAAATCTGTGGCCTCTGAACTGCTGGTAGTCAGTCAGATTTATTTTAATTTTTTTTTATTTTTATTTTTTTTAGAGCTCTTGCAAGATCAAGGCCAGCATCGGTCAAGAATTTTGCTAAGTTGGACTTGCCGGTAGTCCTGCAATCCCTAGCGAGGAGTCCATTCAAATCTCCTGGAAGAAGCGTAACTCAAATGTCTCACTCTTAACTGCCTGAGATCCGCGCCATTGCCAAATGACGGCTACAGCGCGGATCTGTTGTGCCGGGAGTACGTCATATGACGTCCTCCCCTTCTGTGCACTCCAGGGAGCGCGCGCGCTCTCGCCGTGTCACTGGGCACCCGATGCGCGTGCCCAGCGGCCGCAATGTCCGCTGGGCACCCGCGATTGCCCGGTAACACAGCGGGACCGTGGATCTGTGTGTGTAAACACATAGATCAACGGTCCTGTCAGAGGAGAGGAGCCGATGGTGTGTTCTCTGTACAGAGAAACACAGATCGGTCTCCTCCCCTTGTGAGTCCCCCCCCCCCACAGTAAGAAACACTCCCAGGGAACATAATTAACCCCTCCCCGCCCCTAGTGGTTAACCCCTTCACTGCCAGTGTCATTTATACAGGAATCAATGCATTTAAATAGCATTGATTGCTGTATAAATGACAATGGTGCCAAAAATGTGTCAAAAAATGTCCGATGTGTCCGCCATAATGTCGCAGTCACAACAAAAATTGCTGATCACCGCCATTACTAGTAAAAAAAAAAAAAAAAATATTAATAAAAATGCTATAAAACTATCCCCTATTTTGTAAACGCTATAACTTTTGCGCAAACTAATCAATAATCGCTAATTGCGATTTTTTTTTTAATTTTTTTTTTTTTTTTTTTTTTTTACCAAAAATATGTAGAAGAATACGTTTCGGCCTAAACTGAGGAAAAAAACGTTTTTTTTTATATATTTTTTGGGGATATTTATTATAGCAAAAAGTAAAAAATATTGTTTTTTTTTTAAATTTGTCGCTCTTCTTTTGTTTATTGCGCAAAAAATAAAAAACGCAGAGGTGATCAAATACCACCAAAAGAAAGCTCTATTTGTGGGGAAAAAATGATAACAATTTCATTTAGGTACAGTGTCGTATGACCGCGCAATTGTCATTCCAAGTGCATCAGCGCCGAAAGCTGAAAATTGGTCTGGTCACGAGGGGGGTTTAAGTGCCCAGTAATCAGGTGGTTAAAGCTGTGTTCCTAATCGCCATTACTTCAGCATGCAGGATCAGTGAGCTACATGCTCTGTCAGTTAGTTGCTTGCGGTCACTTGGGCAGAAAGAGCTGGTGCCACCCCTGGAAAAAAAAAAATAAAAATGCCATAAATCGATCCCGTATTTTGATGCTATAACTTTTGCGCAAACCAAACAATATACGCTTTTGTCAGTTAGTGACGCAGTGCCAAATCGCAAAAAATGGCCTGGTCATTGAAGTCAAATCTTCCGGGGCTGAAGTGGTTAAGGATGCGGCGGCAGGCTTTCTGGTCCCCTCTTAGCAACCAGCTATTTACAGTGTGTTTAACTGCTTGAAATAGCGGTGTACAGAGGTAGAAAGCGGGTCTGCCAGTGTAAACAAGGCAGATCCCTGTTCTGCCAGATGACATGTCAGATCTTCTGTGTGATCGGGAACAGTGATCTCTGTCATATCCCTGGTAGCCCCCCCCCCCCTTACAGTTAGAACACACCCGGTGAACACACTAAACCCCTTAACCGCCTGGTTTTTAGAAATGAAATGCCTTTTTGACCTACACCATGTGGAAGCCATTTATATATTTGAAATTGTATATTATATTATTCCTCAAATACTGCCAAAAGAAGGCTCTATTTGTGAGGAAAAAGGACGTCAATTTTGTTTGTGTACAACGTTGCACAGCTGCGTAATTGTCAGTTAAAGCGACGCAGTGCTGTATCGCAAAAATGGCCTGGTCAGGAAATGGGTAAATCCTTTCAGGGCTGAAGTGCTTAATGGGGGGGGGTGAAAACGGATGTAAGCAGATCGTCCGCTAACATCCATCCTTCTTTTTTTTTTTTTTTTTTATTTTTTTTTACCGAAGAAAAATAGGGTTTTCTTCCAAAAAAAAAAAATTAAAAAATGGAGCTTAGTGGAGTCGGATGATCATCTAACGTCCACAATTCTATAGAGGTACCTGTATGTCCTCCTTTTTTTTTTTTCATCTGCCAACGGATGGAGGAAAAATGGACATACGGAACACCCATGTGAAAGGACCCTATGGCTGTTGAACACAGATGAAGTACATGTTTATATGTACAACTTGCTTCCTATTTAAAACCTAATCAAGAATCATCGGCACAAGAAACAGTACATACATTCAATGAGAAGTATCCCTTGTTTGTTTCGGTGGCTGCTTGTCTTGTTGAAATCTGTAGTTTCTCAACAGCTGGAGGGCCACCAGTTTGAGACCCCTGCTTAGAGGGATGTGTGGGGATGTAAAATGTTGACATTCTTTGCCTAACTGGACCAGTGTCACAATCTCCATTCCTGGTATGGGTGTCACGGAGCCTGAAAGTCAGGGAAAAGCCCAGTGGATCACACACTTAAAGCGGAACTTCAGTCATTTTTCTTTCCAATCAATCTTTCCATCCATTAAATCTTCTGCCCTTGTTTTAACTTTGGATAGTAAAACACATTTTTTTTTTTTTTTTCTGCCAGTAAATACCTTTTATACAGCCCACTTCCTGTTTATTGTCTGGGAAAAAAAGCCTAGGCTTATGACATCATTTCTCCTTCTCCTTCTCCCTCTCGCCAGGAAGGAAGGGGGGTGAGTCATAAGGGGGCCAATGAAAGCTGCAGAACAGGAGGGGTGTCTGTGTAAATCCAGGAAGTCAACAGGCAGCAGAATTGGCTGCCCATAGTTAAAATGGATGCAGCCAGACTCAGTGGCGGGAGATTTCTGCAGTATATTTGGCAAGTACAGAATATATATAAAATATGCAAAGTTGTTGGAGGGAAGCTTCAGGGGGAAAAAAAAAAAGGTTTATTGGATGTTCTTCTAGTCTACAATGTTAACATGGGAAATCTCTTTAGGATATGTATTTTTAAATATTTTACATGGTCAAAGAAAAGCCTAACTGTATAAAAATAGTCATAATGCATTCCTTGTTACAAATAGCCATTATTTATTCTTTTGTCACAATTGAAAGTTTTGTCAACCCCAAACTTTGTTATCCTTGCTGTAGGTCTGTGGTCCTTCTTCTGGTTTGTTGGTTTCTGCTTTTTAGCCAACCAGTGGCAGGTGTCCAAACAAGAGCACAATCCAATGAATGAAGGTGCAGATGCGGCACGTGCAGCCATTGCTTTCTCGTTCTTCTCCATCTTCACCTGGGTGAGTAGTACTGTTAAATATGTCTTCCTGTGTTTCCTTTGCTGCTGAATTAGCAGAAGGTGTGTGTGTGTGTGTTTGTTGTTTTTTTTATTTTTTTTTTATATCTTTGTGTGTGTGTCAAAATTTTCATTGGGCTAGGGAGAGTTTAAAGCTTTCTTCAAGAAGTCTGCCTTTTAGATGATCGTCCCACTCCTTGTTTAAACTTGTTTGTTTAACTCATGAACATTACTATTGCTGTCATCAGTTACAGCATCTAGTAAAGGCAAGCCTAATACAAACTACAGGCCAGCTCTCACGTTTCCTCAGTCTTTACACATAGGTTTTCCTCAGGCCCCCTTGTGCAGGAAGAGTTTAGTAGAGCTACTATATGTTTATGTCTTGGAGCAACCTATGTACAGGAGAGTCATAAAAACTGGAGGAAAGAGAATGAGCACAAAGATGGAGTTTTTGCAGTGGCAACCAATAGAATTATTTTCTTTAACGTTTTACATAAATTAAAATGTGAAACCCGGATTTATTTAATTTTTTTTTTTTTTTTGGCCTGAATCATCCTCCTAAAGATATTAGGATCTCTGTGCGGTTCAAGTCTGTCTAAGGGTATGTGCACATGGACATATTCAGTCATAAGTAGGAATAAAGACTGAAAAAACTTAATTTTAAAGTGTTTGTTTTAGTTTTCCTTAAAAAAACAAGGAAACCTCTAGGGGTAGGACTTTAAAGGCACTCAATGGTAGTACAGTAAAATTATTTTAAAATGAATTTTATTGATAGAACAAATGATTAAAATATGCAGTAAACATGACCTAAACAACTGGAAATGAATCCTAGCAGATATACTTGACAAAACGGTATGATATCCTTCACCCGATGCGTTTCAGAGCTGGTTTTAATCTCCTTCAGGAGTAACGGAGTATCAATTGTCTACAGATGCAAATACAGATATTCAGTCAAAGTTCATTTACATTGATAAGGAGTTCATAACTCTCTTTATTCCTGCCATGTACTTTGTATAGATTCCATGTTGTATTAAAACAAAAACGGTAACACAAAGTGTCCGATACCTTCACCCACTTTGCAGCTTTTCTGAATTGAAGATCTAACTAGAAAATCTAAATTTAAGGGGGGCCTAAAACAATATTGCCCCCACTGGGGGAGACCAAGAACACTGAGGCCAGAGGGACAGAATCCTGGAATTGAAACACTAGATATAAGAATTCACCAATATAGAGAAAAAGGTAGGAAGATCATATATCGGAGCATGATACAAGTTGAAGACAAGGATGTACCTGCATGTAGGGTCACACCATGCACAACAGAACACAGTCCTGAATTGGCTGGGTTACAAAGGTATCGGACACTCTGTGCGACAGTGTTTTTGTTTTTATACAACATAGAATCTATACATGTACATGACTGGTACAGTGAATAATTTCTAACTCAAATTTATTCCAAAGTATTGCAATGTAAATGAACTTTGACCGAAAATCGATTTGCATTTTGTAGACAATTAATACCCTGTTAACTCCTGATGAAGGAGATGAAAAACAGCTTTGAAACACCTTGGGTAAAGGATATCATACGGTTTTGTCATGTATATCTGAAAACATGGAATAAACCTTACCATATTTCTCATTTTAAACATTTTGAATTTTTTTTCCACCAAAATGACAAAGCTATAAAAACTCCATTGGATAATATTTTATAACTTTAAAATTTTTATACTTAGAAAATTATAAATTTATAATTATTTCACTGTACTAAAATTTTGAGTGCCTTCAAATTCCCATCCCTAGGTTTTTACTTGTTTTCCAGTTACAGGAATGTGACACGCTAGGGAATAGCAATCGCCAATATTTTTCGATTTCGTTTTCCTTTTAAACGTTTGCATTTTAATTTTATTCTTTTTAGTAAAATTTCAGGTTGCCAATGTAATGACAAGAAAAGGGAAATGGACATGGAATTTTTTTAAGTGGCTGTAAAGATATTAAAAAAAAACGCCTCTCTATACTTACCAGCTCTGTGCAATGAAATTGAGCGGCCCCAAACCTCATTTTCTCATGTCAGCCCCCACGCCTCCTGGCCCCTTCTGTCCAGTGTCCCCATGGGTCACTTCCCATGGGGTCACTTGTGCTCACTCCCGAGCCCCGCTGCTGTGTCCGTTGACAGACAGCGGTAATTTGACAGCAGTGGGAGCTCCAGCAAGACCAGTGAGACCCAGAAGTGAGGTGGGAGAAGAGCTGCAGAAGCGAACGGCGCTCGATCAAATGAAGGGCTCAGCAAGTATTAGGGGGAGGGATCAAAATCCATGACTAAACATTTTTACCTTAATGCAAGAAATGCATTAAGGTAAAAAAATAATGTTTAGGCGTTAGAACCAATTTATGCCAAAATGTGGTTTAAAGAAAGTGTCCTAGTAAAGAAACTTTACTATCACCTGAACCCTAACACCTGAACTTTAAATGAAAGCATTACTAAAGGCTATATATTAGGGCTGTTTTTTATTTTTATTTTTTTTAATCGATTAATCGACTAATTTCGATTATAACGCACATACAGATCCAACTACTTTTTAGCTGATATCCTTGCATTGCAACTCTGCATTAGTCAGTGGTAAACGTGGTATACACTATATACAATCACACGACACTAGTTAGTTTCCACAATCCATGACTTAACTTCACAGTTCACACAAATACGCTTTAAATTCAAACTGTAGCACTGACGCAAATAATTTTTTTTTTTTTCTCCAAAGTAGCGTGACAATCCCTCCACCTCCTGTCTAACTATTTACTTTCACCTTATGGCATGGACCACTGTGCAAACAGGTGGTCATGGAAGTGGGTATCAAAAGGGTTAACCACGGACCATAAACTTCTCTCACGTCTCCTTAGATCTCAGCAAGGGCGCCAGGTCATGGGTAGAAAGAAAAGATCTAAGTGCCTCACCGCTTAAGTATAAGATGTAATTTTTGTTTTCAAACCCAAACTACTCACATAAAGATGATAAAAACACAGCATGTAAAGCCAACAATCGTGTTAGTTCTGTAGGGCAGCAGCGGGTGACATCATGCGTAGCTACTCCCCCGTGCGCATTTTGTTCAATCAGAACTATGATGTCACCAGACTCCTCCCCCCCCCCCCCTTCGTTAGCAGGCACTTGGGGAAGGGGGAGGAGTCCGGTGACATCACCGGAACTCCCTGAAGACCCGGAAGCCAGCAGAGAGGAGTACCGATCCAAAATTTTGATCGATCAAAAAAATGTATGATTTAATCGAGGAATTGATCGTTAATTTCCGCAGCCTTACTATGTGTGTGTGTGTGTGTGTGTGTATATATATATATATATATATATATATATATATATATATATATATATATATATATATATATATATATATATATATATATATAATATATATATATATATATATTATATATATACATACATACATACATACATACATACATACATACATACATACATACATACATATTTATATTTTTTTTTTTGCTTGCTCCAGAGCCAGGTTGTGTGTGTCTATAGGCACACACAGAGCTGTCCCCCCCCCCCCCGCCTTTTCACTGAATTTGCTTGACAGCAGCAGAAGCCAGAGGCTCTTGCTTCTGCTTCCATGTCCAGTGAGCAGAGTGAGTGAGAGCCGTGCTGCTGCTCTCTGGCGCAGTGCTGGATCAAGATTGGGCTCGGGTAAGTATTTAGGGGGGCTAAGGGGAAGCTAATCATGGAAGGTTTTTTACCTTAATACAGAGAATGCATTAAGGTAAAAAGCCTTTATAACTACTTTAACATTAAAATAGTATTGGATTCTCAGTAATTTTAAATTTAACTCACTGAACTCAATAAAATAAATTCCCCAGTAAACAATTTTTTTAAATTCTTACCCCCAGCACGTGCATTTCTACAACTTTTTAAAGCTGCTAGCTACTGGTCTCTTAGTGCTGCTTTCCTGAACCTCTGGTCTTTACAGGAAAGGGTTAACAGTGGACAGTGTAGTCTCCAGTCTGTTAGCTTTCAGGAAGACCGTGTCAAGGGGCTGTCTTGTCAGCCTAGCCTATGGGGCTGTGTGTTTCTATTGATGCACCCAGTGTAGAGAAACACAGCTCTAGTACCTGCATGCAAAGGCAGCTCCCTAAGAAACCTGTGGCTGTGTCATGGCACCAGCTTAAACAGGAGCATAGAAAAAAGATCCAAAGATAAAGAAACTGCATACACCGTAAGTGATTAAGTCAACTTTTTAGCTCAAATGTATAGTTCCCATTAGAGGGAAACGGAAATGATTTTTGGGTCAATTTTTTTACATTTTTAGCTTTGTTAAATCTTTTATAAATACAATGGATATAAAGAGTCCCCTGTTAAAATGTCAGGCTTCTGTATAAGAGACAAAGATAAATCATTTCAGAACTTTTTCCACCTTTTTAATGTGACCTATAAACTGTACCATTCAATTGAAAAACAAACTGAAATCTTTTAGAGGGGAGTGAAGTAAAAATAAAATTAAAAAATAATGTGGTTGCATAAGTGTGCACACCCTCTTATAACTGGGGATGTAGCTTCAGAATTATGCAATCACATTCAAACTCATGTTAAATAGTAGTCAGTACACACCTGCCATCATTTAAAGTGCCTGTGATTAACCCCAAATATAGTTTAGCTGTTTTTAGTAGGTCTTCCCTGACACTTTCTTAGTCGCATCCTACAGCAAAAGCCATGGTCCGGAGAGAGCTTCCAAAGTGTCGGAGGGATCTCATTGTTAAAAGGTATCAGTCAGGAGAAGGGTACAAAAAAATTTCCAAGGCATTAGATAGATATAGTATGGAACATGGTGAAGACAGTCATCAAGTGGAGAAAATATGGCACACAACGGTGACGAACTGGACGTTTCTCCAAAATTGATGAAAAGACAAGAAGAAAACTGGCCAGGGATGCTGCTTAGAGGCCTACAGCAACATTAAAGGAGCTGCAGGAATATCTGGCAAGTACTGGCTGTGTGGTACATGTGACGACAATCTCCGTATTCTTCATATATCAGGGCTATGAGGTAGAGTGGCAAGACGTAAGCCTTTTCTTACGAAGAAAAAACATCCAAGCCTGGCCAAACTTTGCAAAAACCATCTGAAGTCTCCAAAAAAGCATGTGGGATAATTGTGTTATGGTCTGATGAAACCAAGGTTGACATTTTTGGGCATAATTTCAAAAAATATGTTTGGCACAAAAACAACACTGCACATTACCAGAAAAACACCATACCCACTGTGAAGCATGGTGGTGGCAGCATCATGCTTTGGGGGCTGTTTTTTCTTCAGCTGGAACAGGTAGAGGGAATTATGAACAGTTCCAAATACCAGTCAGTATTATCACAAAACCTTCAGGCTTCTTTTAGCATGACAACGACCCAAAGCATACTTCCAAATCAACAAAGGAATGACTTCACCAGAAGAGGATTAAAGTTTTGGAATGGCCTAAACCTGAACCTGATTGGAAATCTGTGGGGTGATGTGAACAGGGCTGTGCACAGGATATGCCCTCGCAGTCTGACAGATTTGGAGTGTTTTTGCAAATATTGCCAAGTCAAGATGTGCCATGCTGATGTTACGATGAGGAGCAATGAAAGAAGTGGGAGGCAGAGGGGTTATGTTACTCCTTCACTTTTCCAGTCAAGTATCTAATTTTATAGAGCTCTGTATTTTAAACCTTGCACATCTGGCTTATTTTTATTTTTTTACAGCAAAGCAGTTTAAAGTGGAGTTCAGCCTTGGGGGAAACAAATTTAAAAGTCAGCAGCTACAAATACTGTAGCTGTTGACTTTTACTATATAAACTCTTGCCTGTCCAGGGAGCGCGCATTGTTTGCACCCCAGCCGATCTTCGGATCAACTATCTGGTGTAGCGGACAACGCCATTCCAGTTAAGGGAACCAGGCGTGGAGCAGTGAAACCGTTCCCTACTGTGCAAAGTGCGCTGTGCTTTCTGATTGGCCTGCTGGCGGAGGTAGGAGGAGGGGACCAAACAGGTCCACATATCCCCCCCCCCCCCCGAGAGGTGCCAAATGTGACATCGGAGGGGGGGACGGAAGCAATTAAGAGAACGTTCCATCTTTGTCTGGAACTCCGCTTTTGAGATTGGCCTTATAAACAAGTGTAAATAAGCCTACGTTTTAACCCCTGAACGTAATTTAAAGAAAATGTACACAAGCAAAACTTTACGTTCCTTTTTAAGCTAACATTAAAGTTGAAGTGTGGGTAAAAACATTAATGTGGCATTAGCTAGGCACTAATGAGGTAACTTTTAATGTGATGTACCACACTGGGGTCTGTTGCTGATTTCTTGAAAAAGTGATATCGCTTAAGTCCTGGCAGTGAAATCCGCAGCTTGAGAACGGCGATCACACCGGGTTGCTCACTGAGCACCTTTACCATTCAAAAAAAATAAATCTTCCATTCTTTCAAAGAATACAAGGCTTTCTGTGATTGGAAAAGAGGCATTCTAGCATTGCAATCTTCCCCTGTTTAATCACAGAATCCCTTGTATTTAGAGCTGCACAGTGAGCAACCTGCAGTGATCACTCTGCTTCAGCCCTGAATGTCAGGTTTCACCTTCTGAACCTTCCGTAGTGACGTTACTGTCAGCCGCTGCATGCAAGTGCCATTTTTTTTTTTTTTAAAGATGGAAGCAGCAGCCACCAGTGGGGAACACATCATTAGAGGTACCTTTTTATTGGTACCTAGCTAATTTCCAACTCTTAAGCTTTAACCATGCCTGGAGAATTAACACTATAACATAACGTTAGACTAAACCTCACTATTGGCAAACCATGAAAAGAACACATAAAGTGGAACTAAACTCTCCCATCCTTTACAACCAAGAAAGCTGCCATCTTGGCCTCTTTGATCTTAAATTGCCATGGCATGGCACCCGCCATTTGATTGCATGGCCGGGATCATTCGTAGGATGCCTTGAATGTAACTGTTTTGGGAAGCTGATAAATGGATTGGCTTAGTTTCACTTTAATCATAACTGTAAGTCCCAGTTCACATTGATGCGGATTGGATCTGAAAAAACATTGTTTGTTTGGTATGAAAGCCGTTCACATCTGTGCAGTGCGATTTCTGATCCGGTCAAAAAAAGGTCTTGTGTGATTTTAGTGCGTGTTCCCTGGGGGTTTTACCTCCTAGTTTTGCCAAATCCCCTCAGAAATCACATTGATTCACATTAGAATCGCACATGTGACAACAGAAATTGCACTGTGGCATCTCATCAGATTCACACCGCATCAGTGTGAACCAAGACTTAAACTTAAAGCGTTTGTTACCTTAAGAAAAATCCTCCTACCCTTTAAAGCATAAATAACAGCACAGTGCTTGTGCTGTGCAATTTGGCCCTTACCATCACCTGAAATACCTGGCTCGTCCTGTTTTACGTGCCTCCATCATCTCCTCTTCTCTCCTTCAAAAGTGGAAGCTCTGCTTGTTTGCTCCCCCCTCTGGTGCCTCATTTGGCACCTTTCAGGGGAGAAGGGTGGGGAAACGGGTACCTGTTTTTGACAGGTACCCATCCCCACTTCTGGGAGACCTGGCTGCGGCGAGGGCCCCCTCCTACCTCGCTGCCGGGCCAGTTATAAAGCACAGCGCACTTTGCACATGCACAGTAGGGGGGACAGGCTGTGAAGCTTAAAGGCTTCACTGTATGTTTCCCTTAGCCAGGGATGGCGGCAGCAGTGCCTGAGAGCCGACACCGCGGGGACCCTAGACAGGCAAGTGTCCTAATATTAAATTTACAGTAACAATAAACAGTAACCATAAACAAATTTGCAATAAACAGTATTTGTAGCTACTGACGTTTAATTTTTTGGTGGGTGCCTGGACCTCTACTTTAAACCTCAAAATTGAGCTCTTAAATTTAACCTGTTCACCAAATGTAAAGTCTGGCATTTTTAGGATTCCAAATTAGTGGTGAAGAGTTAAAAAATTTCTGCCCGTTTTTTTTATATTTTAGTCTGCGGCCCCATAGGGGAGGTTTTTCTTCCATTCCAATCCCTGTGACAACCACACAAGAAATGGGGGGGGGGTTCAGTTGCCACCAGGATAGGAAGGCACAAACTGCTATAAAAATACTTCTGATGTTCTAGGCTTTTGTCACTGTTCTGTAAATTACTTTGGCTAGTCCTGAGGGTGAAGTGAGGGGAAACAAGATACCTCCCTCCCCAATAGGGACACAGATGGCAATAAAAACTAGACCAAGGCTGTATCCTTTCCCAGCTTTCAAATATAAAAAAAAATTGTCTGGAACGAGGATTTAAGCTTCCAGAAATAAGAAAGCTGTCATTGCGGACTTCTCCTTTTTTAAAAAGTGCTCACGGTCTTGTCTAATTCTTTTTGAGAGCTCATTCACATCATATGCATTGGGCTGCTCTGGGTAGCCTTGCCCACATAGAACAAAGCATATTGCCTTCACTATACGTTTTGGACTATTAGTTTAGTTCAGTTCAGACCCTGTGGTGTGTACTGAAAAAAAGGTGGGACCTGCTGTACTTTTTTCTAAACGCAGCATGTTGAGTCACGGTACACTGATCGCAACCTACTGCTGTGACAAAGACGACTAAGAGTAAAGTTGGGCGGCGGGGGGGGGGGAGTGTGGTGGTAATGGCCAAGTTTGGCCAATATAATCAGCCAGCATTCCCGTCCTATCGGCTAGGGGTATCTTCTAGCCAGCAGCTGTATAGGGCCAGGTATGCATCACTGGTTGCTATGACTTCATTGGATGTGTAGCTGATGGCATTCTAGCAACCAGTGCCGCTTGTGGTGCAAGCCATGGTTAAACTTTTCTGAGGACAGAAGTGTCCAATATATACACTCTGGCCTCAGTGCCTTCCGGTGATGGGTCCATGTACTTGTTTCCAACATGTACATGAATATAATGCTAATCTGTTGCACAAACTATGCCAGATGCCAGAATTCGAAGTGTCATCCTGGTGACCTTTCGAAACATTACTTAGTACTTATGTGGTTAAAAATGGGGAAACAACTAAAGTAAAAGACTGTCATGTGCACAAACCCATATGTCATTCTCTGAACTAGTGCAGTGAACATCAGACATCTGTTATACATTGAATTGCCAATGAATCAATGGTCCAAAAGCAGAACATTTACAATATGCTGTCTTGATGATGGTAGATAAAAGTTGCTTGCAGAATGTTTCATTTCTACTAAAGTGTAAGTATAAAACAAATTTTGCGACTATCTTGGCCTGATTTATAAATGTTCTACTAGCCTGGCATTGATTTCATGGTTTAAGGCACCTGCAGACACTGGCATCCTAGATCTGGGGCAAAAACAGACAGCTTTGCAGTCTTTCTGCGTGTGCCTTTCCCTCTCGGCTGTATTAAGTTGTGCACTTGAACACCCAGGCAACCCAAGCGCTTATGTTTATCATGTTGTCTACTAGCTTGACCATCTTTTACTGTCAATGGACAGCTTAACCCATAGAGCCCTGCCAGACCTCGGTTTACTATAGTCCTATTAGAAATTACTTGTCATGCGACTTTCAACCCCCGAAGTCGAAACCCTTATTTCCCTATTATAACCGTTCATGTCTGTGTGACTTCAAAGTAGTTCCTGCACTACTTTGGTCTGACTGGTCAATGTAAACCCTCAAGTCACACGAAAGCTGCACCTGCATGATATAGATGCAATTTGGGTACAACTTGTGAAAAGAATGGGCACAGTAAAAAAAAAAAAAAAAAAATATGTGGGGTCCCTCCCAATGCATACCATCTCCTTCAGGCCCCAAAATCCAGACCTCTATCCAAGCATGCAGCCCATCAGGAAAGGGGGGAACCGAAGCACCTTTGTCCCCATGTTGTAGGGGACAAGGGCCCCCCCCCCCCCCCCCCACACACAACCCTGACCGGGTTGTGGCATCTGAAAGCCCCCATTAACAAGGGGCTCCCCCCCTCCTACCTGCTGATTTTGTAAGTTTGCCCTCTGACAGAAAAATGATCAGTCTCTAATTTTAATGGTGGATTTATTTTAACAGCGAGAGACAGAATAACAAAAATATCCAGAAAAACAATTTTTTTTTTTTTTTTTTTTTTATAGATTGATTTGCATTTTAATAAGTGAAATAAGTAATTGATCCCCTATCAATCAGCAAGATTTCTGGCTCCTAGGTGTCTTCTATACAGGTAACGAGCGGAAATTAGGAGCACTGGATCCGAAATCTCTCAGCTTGTTACCTGTATAAAATACATCGGTCCACAGAAGCAATCAATCCGATTCCAATCTCCCCACCATGGCAAAGACCAAAGAAGAAGAATGTCGGGGATAAGATTGTAGATCTACACTGGCTGGAACGGGCTACAAGACCATCGCCAAGCAGCTTGGTGAGAGGATGACAACAGTTGGTGCGATTTATTTGCAAATGGAAGAAACCCAAAATAACTGTCAATCTCCCTCAGTCTGGGGTTCCATGCAAGATATCACCTTGTGGAGTTTCAGAGATCATGAGAACGGTGAGGAATCGGCCCAGAACTATACAGGAGAATCTTGTCCATGATCTCAAGGCAGCTGGGACAATAGTCGCCAGGAAAATAATTGGTAACACTACGCTGTGAAGGACTGACATCCTGTAGTGCCTGCAAGACCCCCCTGCTCAAGAAAGCACATGTACTGGCCTGTCTGAAGTCTGCTAATCAACATCTAAATGATTCAGAGGAGAACTGGGTGAGAGTGTTGTAGTCAGATGAGACCAAAATCGAGCTCTTTGGCATCAACTCAAATGTGAGCTCTGTGTACACAGCTCCCTGTCTACATGTCGTTGTGGCCTGTTCTCCGAGACCGGACGCACCGCGTCACCGGGAGATCCCACACTTCTCCCCACCCACACTTCTCCGGGAGGCACCATTGATTCAGCCGACATGTGAGTAGCCTCAGTGCCAGTCTAAGGCACATATCCATGTAAGCAGGCATTTTGCTTTGTATTTTACTTATGTTTTAATAAAGGGGATTACACTATTGGTTCCCCCTTTCATCTTTCATCTACCTCACTCATGGGCTTCCGGTGAAGGGACTCGTATCACAAACAAGTATCCAGTATTGAGCAAGTTTATACTTTGCTAAAAGCGGTTTGACCTTCTTTTTAAGTAAAGCCGTCCCATCCATCTGGTAAGCAGAATCAACTTATGGTGCACTTTGGGTGTACAGTTGGTGACGGATACTTTTGATGTTACATTGAAGAAATCAAGCACTGAAGAAGTTTATTTACAAGGACTAGAATTGATTCACAGTTGTTTTCTATATATTCCGCATTCACTTGAAGATGTTTATTATATATTAAAGATATATTTTCACAATATGGCACATTGCACTTTAATACTGTTTTTTAGTGGCTATTTTCATCACGCATACACTAGTATTTTGCACTTTTTTATTATTGGACCTTGGTCCTCACATGAGCGCCCCCTCACACCAAACATATTATCGACTCAACTCTCTGTGTTTGACGGTGGGGATGGTGTTCTTGGGGTCATAGGCAGCATTCCTCCTCCTCCTCCAAACAGGAGGTGGAAACTTAATGCTTTGGGGGTGTTTTTCTGCTAAGGGGACAGGACAACTTCACCGCATCAAAGGGTCAATGGACGGGGCCATGTACCGTCAAATCTGTTGCTGGATATCCCAATATCAGTAAAAAGATTTAAAAACTCTCTGCTGAGACATCTTATAGCGGCAGCAAGGGCGTGTATTTCTGTCCTGTGGAAAAGAGAGCCCTCCAACTAAAGCACAGTGGCTTGCGAGAATTGCAGAAATTCAACAAATGAAAAAACTTCTTCTTAGTGAATTCTATGAAGAAAATAATAAAGAATTTTTATAAAAAAATTCTTGGGTGAGAACCTTCTTTCCTCAGCCAGGGCAATGAAAACAGCACACACGGCCAAGGCAACAAAGGAGTGGCTCAAGAAGAAGCACATTAAGGTCCTGAAGTGGCCTAGCCTGTCTCCAGACCTTCATCCCATAGACAATATGTGGAGGGAGCTGAAGGTTCGAGTACCAAATGTCAGCCTCAAAATTTTAATGACTTGGAGAGCATCTGCAAAGAGGAGTGGGGCAAAATCCCTCCTGAGATGTGTGCAAACCTGGTGGCCAACTACAAGATGCGTCTGACCTCTCCGATTGGCCAACCAGGGGTTTGCCAAATCAGGACAGTCCTGTTTTGCGAAAGGGGTCAAATACTTATTTCACTCATTTAAAATGTAAGTCAATTTAAAACACTTTTTGAAATGCGTTTTTCTGGATATTTTTGTTCTGTCTTTCACTGTTAAAATAAACTTACCATTAAAATTAGACTGATCATTTCCTTTGTCAGTGGGCAAGCGTACAAAATCAGCAGGGGATCAAATACTTTTTCCCCTCCACAGTACATAGTACCCCTCCTACTCATTCACCAAAAAAAGTGTAAACAATGACAGTAGGCAGTTTTTGACAAGTCCTTTTTTATTTAACCAATTTTAGCCCAAGCCAATATTGGAACCCCCAAACATACTATAGTTTTTAGCAGAGACCCTAGCGAATAAAATGGTGGGCGTTTGTAATTTTTTATGTCGCACAGTATTTGTGCAATTTTTTTTTGGGGGGGGGGGGGCCTTTCATAAATTTTAAAATAACAAAACATTAAAGTTAGCCCTTTTTTATTTATTTTTATTTTTTTTTGTACAATGCAAAAGATGATGTTACGCCAAGTAAATGGATGCCTAACATGTCGCGCTTTAAAATTGCGCATGCTCGTGGAATGACGTCAAACTTTGGTACTTCAAAATCTCCATAGGCTACGCTATAGAAATTTTTACCAGTTTAGAGTTAGAGGAGGTCTAGCACTAGAATTGTTGCTCTTGCACGAATGTTCCCAGCGATACCTCACATGTATGGTTTGAACGCCGTTTACATACGCGCGGTTTGAAGTACACATGCATTCGCTTCTGCGTGCTAGAACATGGGGACAGGGGCGCTTTACATTTTAATTCAAAATGATATTTATTTATTTTTAACAAATACAAACGTTTGTTTTTTTTTTTATGCAGTAAAAAGGGATATCTAAATGATGACTGCAGGCATCATTCAGATTTAACCACTTAAAGCCCAGGACGTCATATGACGTCCACCTAGCGATGAGGTTAAATAAAAATGTCCCCTGATGTAGATCCATCGTCGCTCATGCTGCCACTGCTGATCCGCAAAAAAACCTCCAGCTCCGAGGACAGCTCCTAAAATAACTAAGGGTCGGGGCCACCCGGTGCCCTCAGACAGTGGCGTCAGAAGGGGGCTGTTACCCAATGACGTCATCGGGTGGTCCCACCCCTTAAGAGCTGTCACACAGCAGAGCAGGCAGACGGTGGGGCAGGAGGCTTTTTTTAAATTTACTTTACACTTTGTACCCCACACTATGTACTCCATTCTCCTTCACATACCCTTCAGGATCTGAGGGCCCTGTTGTTAAAAGGGGCTTCCAGATTCTGATAAGACCCCCCCCCCCCCCTATAACCACTGGCCAGGGTTGTGGGGAAGAGGCCATTGTCCCCATCAACAGCACCAACCTCCCATGTTAAGGGTATGTGGCCAGGTATGGTGGTATGTTTTTGGAGGGGGCGCTAGCTTTCACTCGTTCCCCCCCCCCCCCCCCTTTTTCAAGGCCTGCTGGGCTGCATACCCAAGCTAAAGAGCCTTTTAGGAATTAAATATGTGAGATTCCACTGATGACTTGTTTATGAAGATGCCTTTTTTCACTCTTCCCTTGTATGCACATGTTACATGTTTAATAAGGTTGAAACAACTGACATCCCTCATGTGCAACCTCTCAACACAATTCTTGCAAATTTGGTCAAGAGTAAGGCACAAGAAAACTTAAATTATTGTTCTCGAAACTTACATGTGTAGCTTTTTGCTCTAGGTCAATTACTTGCTCGGTAGAGAAAAATGACAGCCCAGAACAAGCATCTTCCAGAAGCAAGTCAGTAAGGGCAGCTACAGTATTTCTGTCCCGTTTCCTTTTTCTTGAATCCAATCAGCTTTCAGAGCTTTGGAACTGATGTCCATCAAAGAAATCCCAGTTAACATTGTCATCCTGCTTGCTCTATACATTTCCACTAGATGCACCCTAGAAGGCTCAATTTATTATATACATTTATTTGCATAAGTTGAACGTTTATTGGACACTCAATTGAGAAGACTGCACTGTAAGAGGTGACAATTTTAGCATGGTTCTTTCACTATTTTACTGTGGAGTATCAGAGTTAATGTGAACCAACTAACTTTCTGTGCTTGGACTGATCGTTTGTTCATATTTCCCACTTAGTATTGGGACCCTGTTGTGTGAGAGTACGGTAAACAGAGGAATCTCACATTATGATAACTTTATCCCTTCCACAGGCCATCCTAGCAGTGTTGAGGCTCCAGCATCTGAAGGAAATTACATTCCAGGAAGAATACAGCAGACTTTTCCCTTCTAACCCCCAGCCCTTTCCTTAACATTTCATTAACATACTAAAGATCATTGTGCCTTTAAACTGCTCCGTCCAAATGTATTTCAGTATTTTCAGATGGGGTCATTTGTGTCAAAATCATTGTGCTTGGTGCCTTTAAGGTTTGTTCACACATGTAGGTGCTAAAGACAAGAAAACTTGTGGGATTTTTAGTGAGCATATTTTGGATTATTTAACGTACGAGGTGTGTCTAAAAAGTTTGGTGAATGGTATCGGAAAACAAAACCGAAGATACAAATTTTACCTTTTTTATTGGACTTCAAAATGATTGCCATCCTTCACAATACACTTTTGGCAACATTCATAAAACTTCTGGGAATTATCAGCAAAAGCCTCTTTAGGAATCGTTCACAGAACCGCTGTCACACATTTTTGAATTGTCGCCACATCTGCAAAACTTGCACGTTTCATGACGCTCTTCAGGCAGGGAAACAGAAGTCCAAAGACACCAGATCAGGGCAGTACGGTGGATGATCGAGACTAGGTACGCATTGCTAAGCCAAGAATTGGCACACACAGGTGCGTTTTCTTGCAGCAACAGCCACTATCCAGTCCTGTGCAACATTTCATGTGTCTCCGTTGCCATTTTCCCCTATTTGTAGCAGAAAATTGTCTACACTGACTGAATACGTTCGACTACCCACATCGGGTTTACCCTGGTGGTCACGTGTACCGCGGAGCTTAGGTGGTGCTTCTTGTCGTGTCTCTGGATAGCCATGCGCGTGCACCTGGCCCATGTTGCCATTGAGAGATCTGACCATTCACCAAACTTTTTAGACACGCCTCGTATACCTTACGCCCCTTTCAGACGGGCGGACCCGCCTGCTGAGTGGGTCTGTGTCTGCTCCACTGATGCGGACACACACAGCCTGCTGTCTTCTATTGGATGTCCCCCATCAGTCTGTTTTTCAGTGGATAGGATCGGATGTTGGCAGGTGTCAACGGACACATGTCCGTTGACATCTGCCAGTCCATAAAGGGCAGTGGAAGGTCTAATCAGGTCCACCTGAGAAACTGACAGGTCCCAATCGATCCACCCGTGTGAAAGGGGCCTCAAGGATTTTTTGTTTTTATTTAGAGGGGGTGGATTAGAGAAAGGGATTAGAACACTTGTCAGGTTTATTTTTGTCTGTGTCCCCTTTAGGGTTATTTACCCTTTCTATTTGTCCTGTTTCCTATTATCACTGAGAGAGATGGTGAAAGATAATCCCAAATTTTGAAATGTTGCAACAGGATTAGATGGGAACTCTTATGCCGCGTACACACAATCGGAAATGCCGCCAGCAAAACTCCGATGAGCGCTTTTTGTCGAAAAATGCGACCGTGTGTATGCTCCATTGGTCTTTTGCTGGCGGAATGCCAGCCAGCGAAAGATTGAGAGCATGTTCTCTATTTTTCGGTCGGGAAAAGTTCCTACCCGAAAAGGCGATCGTCTGTATGCAAAAAATCATGCATGTTTGGAAACCATTTGACGCATGCTTGGAAGCATTGAACTTAATTTTCTCGGCTCGTCATATTATTGTACGTCACCGCGTTCTTGACGTTCGAAAGTTCAGAGAACTTTTGTGTGACCGTGTGTATGCAAGACGAGCTTGAGCCGATTTCCGTTGGAAAAGCCGGAAATTCTGCTTGTGTGTACGCAGAATAACAATGGGTACACTTGTTTTAGTTGCCCTGGTGACAAGAGATTTCCTAACGTTTGGAGGGATTTCAGCCAGCTGCATATTATTTTTTTTAGAGTATGGGGCAGAAAGTGTAGGGGATCAGCCTCCCCATGGGCCACAGATGGCAAAAACAAAAAACGGGTTCTAATTCTCCCTTTGTTCTATCCAAATTGGAAAAACCTTCTTTTTTTTTTTTTTTTTAGTTCTACTAGTTCTAACTAATTGTATGCTTTTTGCATTTGCTCCTTTTTAGAGCATGTGTTGATCTGGCCTACAGCACAATGTGCTGATCGCACTATACTTTTAAATTATGTCTTAATGATGTTACTAGTGCCATTCCTACCTTTCAAGGAAACCAAGTCTAATTGCTTGACCTCCTGGAACAAATATGCAGATTGTTGGTTCTAATTTGACTCCTAGCTTTCCTTATTATATGAGCCAATTTAAAATCTGTGACTTGAAAAGTACTGAATCCCGGCAGAGCCAGTCAACGAACATTCTCATGGAGGGCAGCATTGGCAGTCTACATATTTGTATCAGCACAGGTTTCCTTTCATAATGTTTAGAACGCTGTATTCTAAAGCAGACATACTCTGTACCTAACTGATTTCCCACTTCTTGAAGTATACTGGTACACCTCCATACCACGTCATCGTATTTAATCTGAAGGAGTTCAATCTCTGACCTCCCCTATTCTATTCTCCCATTTATTCTGAAACCAAAGACAGACTTTAATGTTAAGGCCTTCTAGCACCTAAAAAAATAAAAATAAATAAATAAATACTAATAATGTAATTTTTACCTGCAGTGACTACTGCTTAGTTTGGGCCATTTCTTTTTAATTGGCTACTGTAATGGCAGTGACAACTTGTTTTTTTTAGTTCCATTTCAACGGCTTAGAAAAAAAGAGTAACACCCCCAGCTAGACAGTCCACCTAGGAGCAAACACGCACATGAGTAACTTTACTGACCCGAACAAGTATGCAGATCCGCTCCGTTGATGTGGAGAGTAATGATGTCAGAGGGATTAGGATGGCTGTCAGGAAATTACCATTTTCAAAATTTCTCATATCAAAGGTTCTTAGTTGAGCCAAATTCTGGACCCATTTTTTTTTTTTTGAGGGGGATCAAGTAGGTTTAGGGTTACAACCATGCCCATGTTTCTCCTGCCATTTTTGTTCCTAATAGAGCGATTTCCTCTTTCTTGTTCTGTTGACACTATTCATAGGGGCAGGAACTGAGAAGGTATCTCTTCACTCACTGGTTGCCCAACCCCAAAAAAGACACTTTCCTGCCTTCTCCACACTATTCACAAAAGAAAAAGTTGTGGCTGGAGTTTTTCTAAAAATTACCAAATCATTTTGTTTTATTGCTCGTAATAGACATTTGTTTACATGCAGAATATTTTGGGGGCTTTTAGATTACCTTTAAGGAAGAGAGCTGCCTGAATCATGTGTAAACAAGCCTTTTCCTTGTAGCCGCAGTGCCAGGTTCTGTGTTGCCAAACTGTTACAACTACCAAACTCAATGTGCCTTCCTATATAGTCAGATCCTATTGTCAAACTCTGTCTGCTGCTTGCCAAAGCCTTTAAAGGTCACTAATATGACATGGATAGGTGTGTTCTTTGCAGAGTATCGTTTACTAATCTGTTCTACTAATAGCATCTCAGTTTTATCATTTACTGGTATGACTGTTTTTTGAATTGCTTATTTATACTTGTCATTTGACTGCAAATTTATATCCAAAAGTCAGTACACTGTAATGAAAATGTTTAATAGTAAAACTACTATTTGAAAATCTTAGATATTTCGAGTTTTGTTTTTTTTTTTCCAGTTTTTGTGCAACTTAAATGAAACCAGTATTGTAGAGGTTAGTAAAGGACTGGCTTTACTTGCTCATGTTCCAGAAATTAAGTTTCAGGGGTCATTTTACATCTCTGCAGAAAAACAGGTAAAAAGACCCATGGCTTTCAAAGTAGTTTAAGTGCAATAAGGAGATGGTTTTTGAAGGACTATCACTGCACCCTATGTTATGCACACCCAAAGTACAACAGGGGATATAGGAGGACATTACACTAATTTAAACTGAACCATTGAATAAAAGGGTCTGATTCTCATTTGTGGTCCTGTAATGCTCTGTTAAACTGCTCAGATGTGAATGAGGTCTTGAAGCCCTTGTGTGTTTTTGCAATGCAGTCAGGTTGCAAAAACAGAAATAAATATGCATTTTTTTTCTTATAATATTGTGCTGCAGTGAAGGCTAAAATGTCCTGTGCTAGCAGCATGCTCTAGATCAAGGCTTTTGCCAACACAGGACAGTGTGGGCTATGTTTCCAGTGTTCCAACATGCAACCTGCACAACATTGAAATCAACAGAGGACTGCTGGAGACTTTGACTGCTGCACTCTGTTGAGTAGCAGTCCTGATCTCCAGCATGCTGCCGGTATTGGTCAATTTTTATCATTTTTAGCCCTTACTGCAGCACACTAGTACAGTTTAAAAAAAAAAATGGTATATATATTTTAGAGTTTGTCTGACTGCATTACTTTAGTAAAGTGCAACTGAAGCTTTGTTTCTTAATTTTTTTTTTTATTATTATTTTTTTTTTTTTTTTAAATGTTAACTATAGATTTTAATATAAAGCTCAAGTTTTGTTGTCAAATGCAATGGGGGCCAGTCAGTAAAAGTATAGGCTCCTAAAAACTGCTGCTTTTAACACTTACTAACCATGGTGATGGGTGTCTGTCTTTTTTTTTTTTTTCCCCTCTCTCCTTTTTTATTTGATTTTTCTTTATGTCCCTTCCATCTTTCCATTTTTTTTTTTTCTTTCTCTCTTTTTATTGGGCCAAACCTTCTGATATTCCCCTTCTTTAACCCCATAACCCTTTACGTTTCCTTCATCATTGATCCAAGGTGGGACAAGCTGTGCTGGCCTACCGACGCTACACTCTGGGCTCAGATTCGGCATTGTTCTCTCAGGACTACATGGACCCAAGTCAAGATCAAGGGCCTCCTTATCCCCCTTATGCCAGCAATGAGGATCTAGACCCTTCTGCTGGCTATCAACAGCCTCCTATGGATGCTTATGAGGCTGGATCACAGGGCTATCAGGCCCAGGATTATTAAAACTCCTCCATGAAGGACCTTTCATTGCCTGATAGGCCAGCAACTCCTTTCCTTGCAACTTGTTGCGGCCTTTCTGATAGTGAAAGAGGTAAAACAGTATGTCCTTTATTTTTTATAACACTGTCAAAGGATCTGCTCCTTATTTTTACATTTGTTTGTTAATACAGTCTTGTCCTTCTTCTTTTTTTTTTTTTTTTTTTTTTCTTTCTGTGCTGTTTCGCAGTTTTGCCAGTTTTAATACCACGCAATTTCTAAGGTTCTTGCAATCTACATATGTTTGATTTGATGTGTGGCGGCTGTAGGCAACAACTACCTCTCCAGTCATTTGTAAATAGCAAAGCAAATTGTATTTTGCCAATACCTGGCTGAGAATTTTGAGAGGTGATGAGGTAAACCAGCACAAACCTGAGAATCCTTACTGAGCCTATGATAAAATGGAGCTGAAAGCAAAACTAAACGTTGCTATCCTTTTACAGCACCGGAAACTGACATCTTTTGCCTCTGTTTTAACTGCAGTTGCCATGGTTCTGCACATGTGATCAGTTATGACACAAGCTTCATGGTTTGACAGATTTGTTGGCACACAAGCAAATGTGATGGTAATCATTTATGGCATGCCTTGAATATAACGGTTTTGAGAAACGGTTAAATTGGTTGGTTCAGTTCTGGTTTAAGCCAAGGTTACCTTTAGTGAAAACAGTAGTCTAGAACGATGAACAGTTTACATTCTATCAAAAATATTGACTTTTTCTGGAAAGATGGGCCTTGTCCCTCCAGCCGTCTAAGCCTTCAAATTGATCAGTGAGACTACCTATCACATTAAAGGGCCAATAGAAAGCTTTAGGATAGGACATAGCTAAACTTTTAATCCACTTGTCCAAACAGATATATCTTATTGATATACTTAAGAGTATATAAATTGCATTCCCAATCTGAATTGCCCAGACTTGTGGCAGGTTGACCTTTTGAGTACCTAGGTAGATGGGTATATTCCAGCAATAGAGTAAGGCTACTTTCACACTGGGGTGTTGGGGGCGTCAGGGGTAAAGTGCTGCTATTTTTAGCTGCGCTTTACCGTCGTTTTTGCGGCACTAATTTAAAAGCGAGATGCTAGTGGCCGAAAGAGGGTTAAATGTGCCCGCAAAGGCGCCGCTTTGCTGGCTCTTCGGTGGCACTGATCACTGACGCTGTAGGAGCGGTGTATACACCGCTTCTCAAAGATGCGGCTTGCAGGACTTTTTTGGGCGTCCTGCCAGTGCACCGCTCCAGTATGAAAGCACTCAGGCTTTCACACTGGAGAGAGAGAAAAGGCTCTATGCAGGCACTATTTTTAGCGCCTGTAAAGCGCCTCAGTGTGAACGCAGCCTAAAAGATTTTGAATTTCCTAGTTCCCGGTGTGCAGGTAACTACTTTCTTACAGATGACTGGCCAATTTATTTCACAACCTACTTCTTCTTCAGAGCTGCCTACTCCATTATGAACTACAAACTAAATGTACAAAAATAGCAACAAGCAAACTCTGCATCCTTTTAAAATGATTACTTTAAGCATCATTGCAAGCAAACTCCATTCTCAAACCTGTGCTTTGCTCATGTAGAGCAAAACCACAGGTTCACCTAGATGCTGAGCTGTGCCTTCCTTGCTCTCCTCTACCACTCCCTTGCACTGGTGAGAGGTAAGAAAAATACGTATAAGTATGGGGGGGGGGATGTGCTTTACTACCCTTTATTCTTATTACACAGTACGGGCGATTTCTGACCAGGCACCCAGTGCTGCAGCTTACATGGATCGTCTCCGCTGCAGTTGGGGAGGGTGCCAGTTGAGTGAACCCATTGCTTTTCCTTTCTTTAGCAAAGCAGGAGTTTGACCTTTTAATTATGACAAAAAATAAAAATCCTAGTTGCATTATGTTCATTGTGTATATAACAGGAGTTGATGCAGGAAGAGGAGGGGCATTTTGGAGGTAGGTGTAAGGGGTGTTTTATTGCTGGAGTCCATAAGAGCTATAAGGCTCTACTAGACTCTGTTTATCATTAAAATAATACTTTTGACCCTTTTGGATTTCTCCCCTTCTACAAAGCCAGCAGATCTTAAATCTGATTACAGAAATGTTTATATGGAAATGACAGGTATATTTTAATAATGGCTTTCAGGCACTTCTTTTTTTTTTTTTTTTTTTTTTTTTTTTTATTATTATGAATCAAAATATTTCAACCAAGTTCCACAAAAACCTGTCCCAGATCTTGACGCAGAGGAATTGTATAGTGGCCTGGATTAAATCTGGCAAAACTGTTCTTTCTAAAATTGCTCCATCTAGATGAAAAGAAATCTGAAGCCAAATGGGACCTTGCAAAACATGAGGAGCAACACATCAGCTGGTGGGGACTGTAGATTGTGAAAGCCATTTTGGATATGCCATTTGCAAAATGTAAATTTGCTTCAGCACAGCAGAACTTGTGCATCTTTCTAAGTGTTAAATAAAACATTCTTTGGCTGAAGCACTTCCTTGGTTGAACAGAGACCTGAAGGGGAAGCTATTATCTAATTAAAAGTATGTTGTATAGTAATCCTGTGTTATGTAGATAAACTAGGAATGGATTTGTCTAAAAATGGAAAAAAAAACTGGTGATCTCTATTCAAACCTGGTGCTTATTGCTGCTTTGACGAGGAAGTGTTACCGATCGTTGCTTTTCATTTTTGAATTAAAATATTGTTAAGTTATATAACAAAGCTCATGAAAATGCCTTCTTCGGTAGAACATGTTGCTATGACTTGTGTGCAGTTGGTATTATAGCTTGATGCCCTTAAGTAGAGTCTGGTATCCAATGATTTATGAGGACACAACCTCCTGAACATAATACTTTTTTGCCTAGTATATTAGCCCCCTATTATCATGCAAATGTGAGCAAATAAATATCACTAAAATGATCATCGCAATTAAAGACTGTGTATATAGCAATTTAATCTATATTCCTATTTTCTGGAAGACTTTTACGTTACTCAATGTGACGTAGGAGTGAGCCTTGTATAAAAATGAGCATACCACTATCTAACTGTTCGCTATGGAAAATGGACCCCTTTTTTCCAGGACTAAGGCTGCTTTCACACTGGAGCGGTGGGGGCGCTGGCGGTAAAGCGGCGCTATATTTAGCGCCGCTTTACCGGCGTTTTAGCGGCGCATTGCGGCCGCTCGCGGGGTGTTTTTACCCCCCGCGAGCGGCCGAAAAAGGGTCAATACCGCCCGCAAACCGCCGCTGCAGCGGCGTTTTGCGGGCGGGTTTCGGCGCGCTCCCCCATTGTTTTCAATGGGACCGGGCGCTATAGGAGCGGTAAATATACCGCTCCTATAGCGAGCCAAAGATGCGGCTTGCAGGACATTTTTGAGCGTCCTACAAGCGCACCGCTTCAGTGTGAAAGCCCTCGGGCTTTCACACTGAAGGAACAGCAACAGCTGTTTCGGGTCGGTTTGCAGGCGCTATTCTTAGCGCAATAACGCCTGCAAACCGCCCCAGTGTGAAAGCAGCCTTACTGTGGTTTTGCTAATGACCATTACTTTATACAGAGAACAGAAGCAGCAGTGATAAGGAAATCCTTGTTCTCCCATAACAGTTGGCCTATGATTTCGCATGTAACCTGGATTTTCAGACCAGCTACCGGGTGGCCTGTTGGCTTATAATAAACACCCTTGAAGATCATTCAGAACAGTAAATAGTAGGGGTCAAATACAATTTTCTGCTTGAATCCTAGGAACTCTCCCATCTGGTAGCACATGGTGTGCCAAATGCAGAGGCTTGGGTCACATGGTTATTGTGCAAAGAGAAGATATGTTTTCAGGCTGCTGAGCTACAGGTTGAGCTACGAACATAAGTATTTCAAAGTTCCTTAAAGTGATTTGTAAAGTCAAAAGTTTTTTTTTTTTTATCTTAATGCATTCTATACATGAAGATAAAAAGCCTTTTGTGTGCAGCAGCCCCCCCCCCCCAAATACTTGAGCCCCATCTCTATCCAGCGATGTCCACGATTGAATCAGCCATCCGGGACTCTCCCTGCTGATTGTCTGAGACACAGCAGCGGGTGCCATACAAACTCAGCCAATCAGAAAAGAGAGGGGGTGGGCTGAATCGCAGCTCCATGTCTGAATGGAGCTGCAGCTCAGCTTGGGTCCCCACATAGCAAGGTAAGTATGACATGCTTGTTATTTTAATAGGAAAAAAAAAAATGAGCCTTTACAATCACTTTGAGCAGAGATCTTGTGACCAGTTGTCTGATATTGGCCAGGTTACCATGCTTAACCTCAAACTACGGCTCTCCAGCTGTTTTGGAGCTACATATCCTATGAGGCATGATGGGAATTATAGTTCCTGAACAACTGAAGGGCCATAGTTTGAAGACCCCTGGCATTAAGCATTGGGTAAAGTGGCCAATATAAGACAACTGCTCTCAAGATCTCTGCTTAAAGCGATTGGAAAGGTATTGTTTTTTTTTTTTTTTTTCCTATTAAAATAACAAGCACGTCATACTTGCCTACTCTGTGCAGGGGTTTTGCACAGAGTAGTCCAGATCCACCTCTTCTTTGATCCCTCACTCCTGCCGAGTGCCCAAGGGCAAGTGCAGCTTGCTTTGGGGACACCCGAGCCGAGGCACTGCTCTGTGTCTCCATTCAGACACAGAGTCGCGGCTCGACCCCGCCACCTCTCTCCTCTGACTTTAATTGATAGCAGTGGGAGTCAATGGCGCCCCGCTGCTTTCTCAGCCAGTGAGCAGAGCGAGTCCCAGCCAGCCAAGTCTTTCGTGCAACATCACTGGATTGAGATGTGGCTCAGGAAAATATTAGGGGGGCTGGGGCTGCTGCACACACAAGTTGTTGTTTTAATGCATTTTAAGATTTAAAAAAAAAAAAAGATAAAAAAAAACTGGACATTTTTGCCTAGAATTCAAGTAGAGGAGTACTGTATTTTACCATGTGGTTTGCACTTAAAGGACACCCCTTTTTAGTAAATATACATAATCTTGTGCTATAACTGAACACACTATAAAAAAAAAAGTTCAGCATGCAGTGTAAAATTGTACCAACAATTGCAAAGTGTGCGTGCGTGCGTGTGTGTGTAGGGGGAAAAAAAGGATTACAATTTATTGAAACAAAATGGATATTCACAACCAAGGAACATAGTTCAATATTAAGAGGTATTAAGCCCAAAAACAAAAATGTATTGTAAAAATAATTTTGTTTTTACCTGGTGATTTGATTAGTAATGCACTTCATGTCTTGGGGTGTCTCTACTTTGGATGGAGGACCAACAGAGACCCCTCTTGAACAGCAGCATTGTCAGTCTGGAAAGAGGGTTGATTTTAGATGGGTATACATTTTGCAAAAACTCAGTGTTCCTGGCTTACTCAGCTCTCCTAAGTGTGGTATGTGAGTCCACAGAAAATGGGGGAAATATAGGAAAAGAGTGGACTGGTGTAAAGATCCAAGTATCCCCTGCAGCTCCTGAAGAAAGATCTGGGAGGGATCCCCTTAATGGTACATGTGAAGAAGCATGCCCGCTATCTGATGTCACTCCACCGCCTGTCAGTGAGCTGCTCCACTAATAGCTGTAGGTGCTGCCGTTGAGTTCTCTCCGAACGCTCCTGGTTCCCTCTCAGTGCTGCTGTCTGATCAATAGTCTCTTAACTGTAAGTGCGCAATGTTTAATAAAGTGTTGCCTCTTTGGTCCTAGTAACTCGTTCTCCCTGTTGCTGTGCTTCTTTAAAAAATGATTACACATTTAAAGCTGAACTGCAGGTAACACCCCTTAAGAAGTTAGAGCAACAGGTTTTTGGGATAAAGGTTTTTATATAAATTCAATTTACAGTTGTAAGAACTCCTGTCTGTAGGAAATGGTTTGTCTCAACCCTTTAACAGATACTTTTGCTGGTTGGCATGGCTCTTCTTTTTTTTTTTTTTTATATTATATAATATTCTCAAATGTCTAAATTTTTTGCAATACAGAGGAAAACAAAAAGGGAAACCAAAAATGTTGTCACATGCATGTGAGGTAAGTTATGCACAACTGCAAATGAGAGGGCATCATAATACATATTCCATACAAAACAACACGCAGGCTATCTAAGCATTTAACTTACAGATAAGAATGATCAGTGACGTTATAACATAAGAAAGGTGAGGACTATTATAATGAAGCCAGCAATGCGACCTTTGCAGTAATAGTTTAGAAATGTGTCAAATGCAATATGACTCTGTTAGGAGAGGTAAAGCAGCAGAACACACTTATCCTTAACTAAAAGTAAATTCAGGTAAATGTGCTGTTCAAATGATCCTCAATACTGGTCCTGTGGAATACTAGGCATAGGGTTGCACAATGGCAACCATATATTTAGGCATTGGGTATCTCAGTGGAATAATACATCCAGCCAGCCCATATATCCCTAAATTTGTCCTGCTAATTTTTACCCGAGTGCACAAGCGTTCCGCTTCCAAATTTAAGTAGTGAAGAACAAACTCGGTTTCCAAAAGCGTGGAATGAGAGATTGTGCTGCATTCAACAAGTAGAGGGGGTAACACACTTCTTATGTAATAGACGAGGGGGAATTGGGGGGTGCTGGCTATTGGTCAAAGGGTATTTTTTTTTTTTAATCCACGGGATAATTCCCTCCCAAAAGGCTTTAATCTTGGGCAGGACCACCAAAGATGTAGGAACGTGCCCCTCTGATTACAGCCCTGCCAACAAAATGAATCGGCAGCAGGAAACATCTGTGCTAAATGGGAGGAGGTTTTATACTATCCAGTGAGGAACTTGTAAGAAGACTCTTGCTAATAAAGGCAACATGTGTCAATTTAAGTATTTTCTGGATTTGAAAGGGAGTGAATTTCAGGCCCAGTTCCTTTTAACTATTCTTTAATACAGTATGAGATAGGTGCTAAGTGTGCACTCGTTACAAGTCTGTACATGTTGGAAAGGAGATTTCTGAAAGAGCTTCATGCACATCGACTCAAACGGGGAAAATGGAGTCTTGCAGTTTATGTCCAAATCTGTAAAGAATCCTGACAACTGCGGATCTCTCCACTCAGCCAGTGGAAACGTCCCATAGAGGGATTGTAGGAGGCTGTCTGTTAAAGAAATGTTGAAAAGTAACCGACTTACTGGCCAGATCACCAGGTATAAATAAAGGAAAGAAGCCCAAAAAAAAGAAAACTAATGCATTCACCACAAATGAGAGTTGGTAAGCTTCAAAATAATTTCATGTTTTTTGGGTTTAGTACTGCTCTATGAACCAGTCATTAAACATCACATGACCTGACAACCATTTTGTTTCTGAATGTGATATAACAAATTATACAAAAATATTTCCGTGATTACATACAGTACATTTACAGTTGCCCAATAAATTCATCTTTGTAAAGTCTTGTTTAGCACTATTAGACTGGGTTCACACTAAGATCGTATGTGGCTCACAGCAGGGGTCCGTGCATCCCTGTTCTCCTCCATATCAGGGACGAATCGGGCCCGAATTTTTGCCTGAATTTGGACCTGAAACGGAGCCAAAGATGCACAGGACCTCTGTGCAATCTGCTCCCCAGCCACCACGGAGATGTATGAACCGGCTCCATTGAGAGCTGGTCACAATCTCCTGTCATGCAAATTGGATGCGGTGAAACCCACATCCAATTGGCACTATTGTGAACCCAGCCTTAAAGTTTGTTATCAAGGAAAGTGATGCAAAGAATGGTAACTCATAGTAACCAGGCAACTAGATTCCAAATAATATAGTATGTAATACCACGCTAAATGAATATGGAAGTGTTTTTGCTGTAGCTGCCTGGACTACAATTGACAAAACCTTGTGATCAAACTAATATATAAAAATTGTGCAGTGCTTAAAACATATGTGACATGATGCTAATATTCACACAAACCGTAATATATTCTGGATCAATAAAGTGCAAAGGCGGTGACGTGACACCCTCTGAATAACCTCTAACTATTCATTTGGATTACACATGCTTTATTGACTCAGTACCACAGTATCTGATTCCACTTGTTCCGGTAAACACAATACCTGTCATAGGTGGTGGATGTTCACTCAAGGGGTGTTATATTTGGACTGTCACTACTACCATCTTTCATCACTTTAATCACATTGGTAATTCTACATTCTGGACTTTTTTCTATGAACTTCATAAATCTATATATGGTTTTGGATATTTTTTCTTACATTAATGTTGGTACTTTTACACTTTATTGATCCATATGATATATGGTTTTGTGTAAAACATATGTGACATGAGTTGAATATTCAAACACTGCACATTTTTTATATATTAGTTAGATTTTGAATAATTTGCAGTGGTTTGGCGATTTGTCCTAAGCTTTACTGAATCAGCTTGTAACTTGATTGTGAGTCATCAAGTATGTTTAACACTCTGAAACACGTTCTTACATTACAGTTCAGTTTATGGCATGCCATACGTGAGACGTGTTCCCCACAAAGGACATTAGGATAGTGCAGGAACAGTAGAAGGGATAAAGAATAAATAGGTATACAAATATGTAGATACAGCCAATTAGTGTTCACTGTAGTAACCCCAAAAAAATGGAATAGAACTCCAGCCAAAGTGTTTATTTTGAAATGGGAATCGGTTATGACTTCTTTCAATTTGTTTGCTACATGTACCCCTGTTAAAGAGAAATTTAGAACTAGGATATGGGGGAAATCTCTTCACTACCTGCAATAAGAACATGAGTTATAAGCTCTCAGGTCTTACTGCTGTCTATGCCCAAAGTTCACAATTCCCATTTCATTGGTGCAGGAGCAATGGGAAATCTGTTCAGTTTTAAACAGATGGCAAAAAAACATTTGGGAAGGATCTGTCACGTGTTTTTTGCTGTCTGTGTATCTGTTTTGAAGATTCCCTATGTCCACTGACCATGATCAGAATGGGACTGGAAGAGAAATCATACAAGCAGAGATCCAAGACAACAGCAACCTTACAGGAACTAAAGTCTTTTTCATTTATATAACCTTCCTGATTTAAAAAGGGGGACATTTTTTTTTATTTTTTTTGCTAGACTTTTACTTCGCTTGAGCTTTTTCAGGTTACCCACTTACATTCTTCCCAGGTTTTTTTTTATTGCATAAATGGCCCTGTAAAGCTAAACTCTGGGAGAAAGGAAATTGCCCATGCAGTGGGCTCTCCCAGCACTGCAAAGGCTAAATGCCCATTTTAACTAGACAAAACAAGAATTTAACTCTTTTAGTGTGGGGGGGGGGGGGGGGGAGAGGAGGGGACTGGTTTGGGGAGCTTGGAGCCCCAATGTAAGGTGTTTTTATTTTCCCTGGATTTCAACTTTTAATGTGTTCTGTTTGTCTGCTTTTTTTTTTTCACCCTTCCATTTTAGTTCTTATACTGATTAAATGTATAGTTTTGTCATTTCAAATTGTTGGCAAAGCTTGACTTGATAGTTTGCATCTTCTGTACATACATTATCCTACCTGTAAAGAGTATTCATGTTTATAGGGTGCCATAATTCTAGGTCAACATTCGTAAAGGTGGCCTTGTGAAAGTCTCCTAATAATTACGCTGTACATATGGACAATGAAAAATTTGGAGGTGTTGTCCATGGCATTTAACCAATTAATTACTTGTTCTGTAATCTGTAGACGAGTTTTACAAATGGAAGTATGCTACTGGCAACCCCCCTACTTTTCATTTTAACAGTTTTTTTTTTTAAAAATGCCTCCTTTTAAAATATCTGCTAAAACCTGGTAGTTTAAGGCCTTCCAACTTTCCATCTCCACCTATCAATTTTTACCTGATCGCTGTCCACTCTGGTGTTTACTATTACACTTTTCTAGAACCTGTTCTACTAGCATACTTTAAAAAAAAAAAATGTAAGAACTGCATCTTGTCCTTTTTTTAATTCTTTCTTCGGGCAAATATTGCAGCCCCTGACGTTGTTAAATGCGTTCTCACCTAAAATCTAGATTTAAAAAAAAAAATTCTCTCTAAAACTTCACTGCAGATAATCTATTAAGGTTTATGGATATGTAACATCATTGTACCTAAAGCATTAAATATGTTTTTAGGTTTGTGAAAATATGTTCAAGGCCGTTCTATCAAGGTGTTTATCTACAACCCAAAGTATAGTCTGGCTATGTTGCTTTAGACATAAATTAAAGATGACTTGTGAAAAGAGCAAAACACATTTCCGAATATTATTTATAGCCACCTAAATATGGAATAGGCCTTAAGCCCTGTGCACATGGCTGAATGTCAGGAGACAATGGCCTGTTAAAAAAAAATAAAAAAAAGCTGACAATTGGCTTGGTCTGTCCGACAGAAGCAGGCCGTTTGGCCGGATTCTGTCAGACGTGCGTGCTGGAAAACCAGCAGCCGACCGACTCCCAATCAGCACTCTCAGCCAATGGCAGAGGGCACTGTTTGGAGTGTTCTGGCAGGGGGGCCATCCCCCTGTCAGAACTCAAAAGCTCAGCGGGAGAGATCGCTGGACTAACCTTGCATGGTTAGTACAGCGTCTCTGACCGAAGCTGTTTTTTTTTTTTTTTTTTTTTTTCATGCAACTCGCTGGATAGCACAACAAAAATAATTAATGTGTACCCAGCTTTACAATGAAATGTGCCAGGCTGCCTGTTAACATATATAGATGTAAGATGTTTACGATGAGGCATTTTCCTGTTGTAGCTGTTTTTACCTAATGTAACCTAATTATTCTCCCAGGAAAAATAAGCTCCGTGAAGCCTTGTTCTGGTTTCCACTATCATATCATTTTTATATGAGGCTCTTATACAAGCCATTTTTATACATTTATGTGTTCCAGGTCTGAGACTAAATGTTTATGCAGTTTTTATTGTAATCTGCACTAGCTGTTCAAGATTGCTAATTTTAACTTGTTTTCGATGTTGAAGATTTTATTACCCTTGTAGTAATTACTAGATGGCACTTGTTACTGAAGATCTAATGAATTATAACTATTACATTACTCTAGCCAAAGAAAACCTCTAAGTTTTTGGTTTACTTTACTTATTACACAAATATTACCTTTCATTGTGTTTACAGTGTACCTCTGTAAAAATAAATGTGAGCTATAGCCTTTACAAAAGAAACATGTATAAGTGAAGTCCATTTTACAAATTATAATAAAATAATAGTAGTGACAGTTGATGGGTGCTGATAGAATCCTGGTCATCAAAAATATACCTTATTTCTGCATAGATGTTAGGGTTTAATGATGAAAATGTCAGGTCCATTTCTGCGTTTCCATTCTATATTGACCAACATAGTCATTAAATATTGCTAAATGCAAGACTTGTAGTGATCCAGTTTTAATTTGGCCACATTGAGGGACACAGTAGAAACCTCATAGTACACCAAACCAGGTTGACGAATTGCATCTCCTTATTGACCCTTGAAAATCTTGTAGATTGTTTAAAGGGCAATCTCACCTTTTTACTAAGAACTGCCTATGCAATTGGTGCCTGTAGATAAATACAAACTGTGCAGCTTTGACCAAAGTTAAATAACGCCCTTGCAATAGGTGTAGGCCATTTATGTACCTCCCAAGGCCTAACTGAGAAACTCATCGATTTGCATCAGCCTGTCCTACCTTGTTGCTAGGGTGAAGCTAATACATTCCTAGCCGATTAAAACACCTTCACATGCCCTGTCTTTCTCCTGTCACAGTAGCACTCAGTTCAGCAAGGAGGAAACAGTGAATCGCATAGGTGTGGGGGTTTGAAAGCTCCTTTGCTGTGATAGTGGGGAGTGAACCGTAATGGCTGGCAACGTCCTAGTAACCAGACAGGATGATGTCATCTGTGGGAGTTTTGTAGCCAGGCTTCGGAAAGGTATGTAAATGATCTACACCAGGGATCCTCAAACTACAGCCCTCCAGCTGTTGCAGAACTACACATCCCATGAGGCATTGTAAAACTCTGACAGTCAGACATGACTGGGCATGATGGGAATTGTAGTTCCTGAACAACTGGAGGGCCGTAGTTTGAAGACCCCTGATCTACACCTATAGTAGGGCATTAGCCAGCTTTAGATAAAGTTACGCACTTTGCTTTTGTCTACAGCTCCCCTTACCTGCAGATTTTTGGTAAAGGTGGATTAACCCTTTTAAGGCTGGGTTCACACTGAGGAACGCAGCGACTCACAGCAGGGGGTCGGTGCATCTCCATTGACCGTGTCCGGTTCGATTTCTGCCCTCATTTTTGGCTGAATTCGGACCTGAAACGGACCAGAAGACGCACAGGACTCCTGAGCAATTTGCACCGGAAATAATCTGGAGATGTGTCAACCGGCTCCATAGAGAGCTGGTCACAATCTCCTGACATGCGAATTGGATGCAGAGAAAACCACATCCAATTCACACTGGTGTGAACCCAGCTTGAGTCTATAGCCAAACAGGTATCGCCCACCCCACTGCTAGAATCCTCAATCTGGAATACAGCTTTTAAAGCGGAAGTAAACCCAGCGATTTAACAGTCTAAAAAAAAAAAGGCATGCCATGAATGCTAACTGCACATTGGCTGTGCTCTACATCCATGCTGCTTTTGATCACATGTGCAGCACTGTGGCAGTTGAAGATTAAACAGAGGCAAATGGCAGCTTCCTTGGCTGAAAACGATAGGGGGGTTTACTTCCACTTTACAATGCTGCTTTTGTATATAGCTAAATACAAATGGAGTAAATCCCTACAGTTTTGCCTAGTGTATAGAAACGTTAACATTGTCCTACTTTTTATGCCTTTCATTGCCAGTGTATTCCCTTCAAGGCACAAGGAAGGAAAATTAAACTTGCACCCAAACAGTCCTCAACAATTTTTGTATGTAGTCTGGTGTTCTGTTGTGATTTAGGTAAAAAAAGTAAAAGCTTTATTTTAAAGAAATAAAAAGAACCCTTTTATTTTTCCGAGCCATCGCATTGAAAAACTGCTTTCATTGTTTCTACTGTGCTGCAATTTTTATAAATTTTTACTGTTCCCTTTTGATCAAGGTGTACTTTTAAGCTGTTGCATTCACAAATATGTAGGTTCACACAATATCACCATGGAGAAATATGACATTATAGGATGTTTTTGGAATAACACATTTCATCAGACATTGACTTGCAACATTTCAGCAATATTCTCATCTGAGGCTGTTTGTAGTAAAAAAATATATGTAATCTTTAATGTGGACTGAATAAAAATGAGGATATTGTGGTTTGATTCTCAGAACTTTCAGATATCCGAATCTGCTGCCAATTACTCTGGTAGGTAAAAAATTCAGTCACAAACTGATAAGAAAATATGCTTCAGCAGTAAAATATTTTGCATCTGCTCTACAAGAACTAAATTGGGAAGGAAAAACAAATCAACAGCTTTCCAGGAATATTCCTAATAGTAAGTGATATTACCCATAGCCATCGGATAGCAGTTTCAATAGTCTTTTGTAAGGCTGATCGAAGCTGATATATTATTAAAAAAGGGAGCTCCGTTCTAAACTAAATATTAGAAATAAAGGAACATTGCATAACAAAAAAGTGACGCAAGTGAACATAAATCAACATAATACAAGACAACACAATTGATGAGTGACAATATATGACAGCAAGTCCCAATGATGATATAGAGACTATAGCAAATGGGGAGGGGCTATGTTGCGGTAGAAGGCGATTAGAGGGAACCCTGTGATTTGTTTGTACAGTGCAGGAACATAATTGACGAGTGAGACCCTGGATCCCTTGAGTCCCTGTGACCATCCAAGTCTATCTGCCTCTTAGTAGTGTTCAGAGGCTGCTGTGTTTGAATCTGCCATTTGTTTGCTACCCCTGGAGGAAAAGGCCCTGGTCTGGGTATTGGCCACAAGCGTTTCAGCTTGTGCAAGCTGGTAAGCGTGCACTCTGTGTGGTGATGGATTCACAACTGTTTGTGTGATCGTGTTATTCCCAAGAGGAAGATAAAAATACCTTCTTACTGTTTTCCACATATGATTCAACTTGAAGGACACATTTGCTATAGTTCCTACATCATCATTGGTACCTGCTGACATATATTGTCACTAATCAATTGTGTCATCTTGTATTGTGTTGATTTATGTTTACTGCTGTCACTTTTTTATTATGCAATGTTCATTTATTTCTAATATTTAGTTTAGAGCCCAGCTCCCTTTTTTTAATAATGCAATCTCTGTCTATAGCTCACATTCGAGCTGCGGCTTAGTTTGAGGGTTTGGGTGTATAGTGCAGTTTTCTTTTCTTTTTTTTTTTTTGCACTAGTTGAAGCTAATGTCTGATTAGGGAAAGAAGTGTATAAAGCTGCAAAAAATTAAAGATAGAATTCTTTATTAAAAAATAGATCATATTCTGGACATGGACTTGGTTATATCACTGGAAAGTATATCACATAGGCTTCATTGAGTAAACTACAGATGCATATTTTCAAAAACTTGCATTACAAGCAGTTCACAATTAGTTTGGTTTATATTTTTTCCATGTTTAAATATTTTTTTTAATTACATTTTATTGATACTATACAGCCCTTTTCATTTTTGTTACATCGCTATATTACATATAAATCTATATATTAGATGCTTATATATTAGGAAAAAAAGAAACATGAGCTCCAAGTAATGTTTCTGTATTATAAGCCAGAGTTTTCCTAATTTCACTGCCTTTAAAAAGTACAAATTTCTATACACCTATAAAGGAAATGCAATGTATAATATTGTTTACGTAAAGACTATGAGTATATTCCGCCTATACTTACATGTGCAATGTCAGATTGGTTACTCTGATGGTGTATAATCTCAATAAAGATATTAAAGGTTGACTTTGATGTGATTTGTCTTGTTTGGGATTCATTTTTAGGGGATGATTGTTATGGGGATGCAGTCATTTTTGTACCAAGTTGTGTGTGCCTTTTTTTTTTTTAAATAAACTATTACATTCTCTTTGAAAATTTTGATTTAGTAACTGTTCTTTATGAAAAAGACATATTTTGAAACAAACTGCTTTTAAATTCTACACAGACAAGCTGTAATTGTACTTTAAATCATGCTAACTAGTGCTCCTAAAGTTAAATTACATTTATGGGGAATACATAAATTAGAGGAGACACAGCTATTTTTCTTTCCTGACAGACTTCCATGGCAGCATACATTTGGGTAGCCCCACCCTTGCCCCTACCCCATATGACCTCACTCCCATAATTTTCAGGCTGAGCAAGAAGGTTTTTTATTTTTAATTTTTATCCTCACTCATATGACCATTTCGTATGAAGTTTTCCTACCTTTTAGAAGTATCGGCGGCCGGGTCTCATGTGGGACAGCTGTGCTGGTGTCAGGAATGTCTTATGGTATCCAGAAGTCTTCCAGGATGGCTCAAGAGTCCTCGGCTATCAGCAGGGTGGAGTTATAGCACACATATGCAGAGGATCGATGCCTGGAGAAGTGGGGGGGCCCAGCCATTGGCAGGTGTTTGCACTGGTCGGATGCACTGCTATCAGCGGGTGACTGTTAAGTGTGCCCAGCATGGTTGATACTGCTGCTGTTCCTGCCTCTGGGACCTGGGTCGCCCTGCGGATGCATTGATTGCCCTGTGGAAGAGGTCCAGGATATGTGAGTATGTTGGGCTTGGTCAGCAGAGGTGGCCAGATGCCATGTGGCTGTTGGGGAGTAACTCCACTTATGTTTGAAAAAAAATAAATCCAAATGAAAACGTATGGAGATGACTATGCTCTGGGTGATTGATGTTCATTGCAGCATTTTATCAACGTTTGGTGCAGTTGCCTATGTGAACTTTGGGGACAATAGCTCCACGGGATTAAGTGCATAAACCGTCAGTTTTATAATAAAAGACATTTATTTGTAAGAAAAAATCAAAAATAAGGCTTTCTTCAGCGCACAGGCAAAATACAAAAACAAAGTCCGCTTATCTTCTGCATAACAGAAAATCAGCTTATCTTCAGCACAAAAACAAAGTTAAGGAAAACACATACAGTTTTGCAGCAGGTTCTTTAGCAGCCTCCAGACATCCACACAGCTCAACCGACAGGTGTAATCACCTACTCCTCCTCACACCAACAAGTCTTCCCTACTTCCTGTCTTATGAGCTGTCTTCCTGGAGGCCCTTAACCCCCTGTACGCTGAATCCCTGTGGTCAGGGAGGGAGGCTCTTTCCCACCCGAATATCTCTTCAGAGCCTCCCAAATTCCGGGTCCCAAATAACTTACTATTAAACATAGAGAGGACTGCGGAACCCCTCACCCATTTTGGGTGACCCCCTGAGCAACGCTGCGACTCCTTTAAAGGGACCACAGCCCAAATACTGGTGCTATATAGCACCCGTCCAGGACCCAACCTTGGCATCCTGTACATATCCCCCCCTCTGCCTCAACGTGGAGGTGTTGGAGACAGTACTCGACATCATACAATAGACCCGGGAAAGGGCATCGGCGTTCTGATGCTGTCTCCCTGGTCTGTGCTCTACCACAAAATTGAACTCCTGGAGAGAAAGGAACCACCTTGTCACCCTGGCATTGGTGTTTTTGTTTTGTCTCATCCAGGTCAGTGGGGCATGGTCGGACACTAGGCGGAATCTTCTACCTAGGAGGAAATACCGTAAAGAGTCTAAAGCCCACTTGATGGCAAGACACTCCCGCTCCACCACCGCATAGTTTTTCTCCGCTGCCGTCAGCTTCCTACTTAGAAAAACTATGGGGTGCTCTTCCCCATTGATCACTTGAGACAGGACTGCTCCTAACCCTTCACTTGAAGCATCTGTCTGTACTACAAAATCCTTAGAAAAATCTGGAGCCACTAGCACCGGAATCCCGGCACAATGCCGTCTTAAGCTTCTGGAAAGCTTTTTTCGGCATCGTCATTCCACTGTACCATCACTGACTTTCTGCCTTTGGTCAAGTCCGTCAATGGTGCAGCAACGGTGGCAAAGTTGGGGACAAACCTCCGGTAGTAGCCAACTATGCCCAAAAACGCTCTGACCTGCTTCTTGGTTAGGGGACGGGGCCAGTTCTGTATGGCTTCTACCTTACTCATTTGGGGCTTCACCAGCCCTCTACCCACAATGTACACTAGGTACTTGGCTTCCTCTACCCCAATCGCGCAGTTCTCCGGATTGATGGTGAATCCTGCTCTTCTCAAGGAGTCTACGACTGCCTGAACTCGGGGAAGATGGGACTCCCAATCAGTGCTGAAAATGACTATGTCATCTAGGTAAACAGAAGCATACCGTTGATGTGGACGCAAAGTTTTGTCCATGGCCCTTTGGAATGTAGCGGGGGCAGAGTGTAGACCAAATGGCATTCTTTTGTACTGGAAGTGGCCTTCCGGGGTAGAGAAAGCTGTTTTCTCCCTGGCTTTCTTGGTCAGGGGAATCTGCCAATACCTGGCTGGACCTAACCTCTCAATTAGCTCATCTACCCGTGGCATTGGATAAGCATCAAACTTGGAGATTTCATTAAGTTTTCTAAAGTCGTTGCAGAAGCGGAGGGTGCCGTTGGGTTTGGGTACCAACACGATTGGACTCGACCACTCGCTCTGCAACTCTTCAATGACTCCAAGCTCGAGCATTCTCTTGACCTCTTCAGACACTGCCACTCTATGAGCTTCTGGGATACGGTAAGGCTTTAACCTGATTTTTACACAGGGTTCCGTCACAATGTCATGCTCGATGACGTTGGTGAGACCCGGCAACCCTGAAAACATGTCCCTATTTCTTTGCAGAAACTCTTTTGCTTGCTGGGTTTGGGGCCTAGTTAGGGTAGCAGCCACCTGCACCAGGTCGATTCCTGCATGGTCCCCTGACTGTACCGCTACCACAGCGGATACCTGTTCTCTGTCTCTCCAGGGTTTCAACAGATTTACGTGATAGATCTGGTATGGTTTTCTTTTCCCTGGCTGGTGTACCTTGTAGTTCACCTCACCCACTTTTTCTACTACCTCAAACGGGCCTTGCCACCTGGCCAAGAACTTGATCTCCACTGTGGGTATTAGGACAGCCACCCGGTCTCCTACTTGAAACTGTCTAATTTTAGCCGATCTGTTATACACCCTTCTTTTGGGCATCCTGAGCCTTCTGCATGTGCTCCCTCACCAGCGGCATCACCTTAGCCACCCTCTCTCGCATTTGAGAGATATGCTCTACCACGGTCTTGTGCGGTGAGGATTCACTTTCCCATGTTTCTTTTACTAGGTCAAGCAACCCCCGGGGGCCTTCGTCCATACACTAACTCAAACGGTGAGAAGCCCGTGGACGCTTGTGGAACCTCCCGGATGGCAAACAAGAGGGCAGGGAGTAACATATCCCAATCCTTCCCGTCTTTCTGGACCACTCCTTTTTAACATGGACTTTAGAGTTTTATTAAATCTCTCAACTAGGCCATCGGTCTGCGGGTGATAGACGGACGTCCGCAACTGCTTAATCTGAAATAGTCTGCACAAGTCCGCATCACCTTTGACATAAAAGGGGTGCCCTGGTCCGTAAGTATCTCCCTGGGGAATCCAGTTTGTGAAAACATTTGGAATAATTCCTTGGCAATGGCCTTAGAGGAAGCTTTCCTCAAAGGAACTGCTTCTGGATACCTGGTTGCGTAGTCTAGGATGACTAATATATATTGGTGCCCCCTTGCCGACTTTACCAGGGGTCCCACGAGATCCATGGCGATCCGCTCAAATGGAATCTCAATAATCGGCAAGGGTACCAGAGGGCTTATATAGTGTGGCCCTGGGGCAGTTAACTGGCAAATGGGACAAGATGCACAATATCTTTTAACCTCGGCCTTCACCCCTGGCCAGTAAAACCGGTCGGCTATCCTGGCCTCCGTTTTCTCTGCCCCCAAGTGTCCTCCCAGTGCGTCATTGTGGGCTAGGTCAAGTAGCATCCGCCTATATGGTTGGGGAACCAGTAACTGCTCTACAGTTTCCTCTCGGCTCTCAGCCACTCGATAAACCAAATCCCCCTTTAATGCAAAATTAGGAAACCTTTGATCTGCCCCTGGTATTTGTGGGACCCCATCAACAACAGAAACCTGCTCTCGAGCATTGACCAAGGTAGGATCCTGCAACTGGGCGGTGCCAAACGCACCCCTGGGTACGTCCAGGTCTGGATGCACTGACCTTGAGGATGTTTCCCCCTCACCCTCCTCAACTGGGAACTGCAATGGGGAGAGCTCCTCATCATCCTTCCCCAGCATAACCTGTAATGGGAAGACTTCCCCCCCTCAGTGGTCAACTTGGTATTGAGACCATAAACAGAAACATTGTCATTCAAATTAACATTCTCTGCAATATCCTTATCAGTGACAGGTAACTCTGGTTTACAGGGGTGTGTTGTGGGGGTTTCAGGCCTAGACCCCTCAGACTCCATCTCTTCCAGGCCCAGTGTCCCCAGTTCTCCTGGCAGCCCCATCTGTGCCTGATTCCACAGTTCGAGAAATAGCGCCCCACTATATGTATTAAACTATTTACTACCCCAACCTCTTGTGTCACTGAGGTACGTCCATAAGAAACCGTCACAGGAACCAGGGGGTACTCCCTGGTATCCCCATGGATACACACTACGCGCAGAGTTTTATTTATGGGGCCAAGTCTCCCAATCACCCTGGCATGTACCAGTGTTACCATGCTCCCGGAGTCTAGTAGGGCCCTGGCAGGAAGGTGGTTCACCCACACTTCACACTCGAACCGTCCTTCAGCCAGATCAAGATGAGTGGTACAAGCGCTTTGCACATAGAAGGAGCTTCTCCGACCAGTCCCGCAATCCATCGGCTCCTCCTGAAGTGGGCATTGTGCCTGGGTATGCCCCCGGGACCGACATCGCCAACACTGTAGGCCTCCCATCCTTGGGACAGGAACCAACCTTCGAGGTTCTGCAGAAGATGGTGCAGGGTTGCGGGTTCCAATGTCTGGCAGGGCTTCTCTCCTAGGTGCTGTGGCCGGTCTTGTTGCCCTTGGTGTGGGTTCCCGACGTTTGGCAGGCCCAAGCAGGTCCTCCACCACGGTGTACCTTTCAACCAGCTGGTCAGCGGTTGCAGGGTCTCCATGGCTTATCCAGCGCTGTAGGTCATCTGGCAGGGACCGCAGGTACCAGTCCATCACCACCCGTTCCACCATTTGTAGGCCTGACAGTTTTTCTGGCTGCAGCCATTTTTTAACCAGCTGTATCAGTTCATGCATTTGGGACCTGGGTGGTCGGTTAGGTTTGTACCGCCAGCGATGCACCCTCTGAGCCCGGACAGCCATGGTCACTCGAGGGCGGGCCAGGATCTCTGCCTTCAGACGCTCATAGTTGCTGATATGTTCAGTTGGGAGGTCAAAGTAGGCCTTTTGCAGGTCACCGGTGAGAAAAGGAGAGATAATGCCGGCCCATTGGTCACGGGGCCACCCCTCTCTCTCTGCTATCCTCTCAAAGGTGGTGAGAAAGGCCTCTACGTCATCGCTGGGTGTCAGTTTTTGTAAGAAATGGCTGGCTCTCACAGACACTTGGTTGCCAACGGCAACGACCGCTTGTTCTCGTCCCTGAGCCAGCCGCTGCACTGCCTCCTGTAAGGCAGTCACCTGTGCTTGAGCTGACTCCTGCTGAGCAGTAAACTGGGCGGCTAGCAACTGTGTGTTTTCCTGCTGTGCAGCTATAGCCTGTGCCAGGGCCTGCTGCTGCTTAGCCATCGCTTCTTCATGGCGACGGTTTGCATCTGCTGAAGCTTGCTGCTGGGTCACGGTGGCTTGCGCCAAAGCCCTGATGACCTCCTCCATGTCTTTACCTGTTGCTTGCAGCGTCTGAGCTGACTTCACCCACGACATGCCATTTGTACACTGTCTCTTTAAATGTCAGTTTCGTTTTAATCGGTTTTTGCGGCTGCAAATGCACTTTTGCCAGCATCCAAGACACCAGTTGTGAACTTTCGGGACAATAGCTCCATGGGATTAAGTGCATAAACCATCAGATTTATAATAAAAGACATTTATTTGTAAGAAAAAATCAAAAATAAGGCTTTCTTCAGCGCACAGGCAAAGTACAAAAACAAAGTCCGCTTATCTTCAGCATAACAGAAAATCAGCTTATCTTCAGCACAAAAACAAAGTTAAGGAAAACACATACAGTTTTGCAGCAGGTTCTTTAGCAGCCTCCAGACATCCACACAGCTCAACCGACAGGTGTAATCACCTACTCGTCCTCACACCAACAACTCTTCCCTACTTCCTGTCTTATGAGCTGTCTTCCTGGAGGCCCTTAACCCCCTGTGCGCTGAATCCCTGTGGTCAGGGAGGGAGGCTCTTTCCCACCCGAATATCTCTTCAGAGCCTCCCAAATTCCGGGTCCCAAATAACTTACTATTAAACATAGAGAGGACTGCGAGTCAGTCCTCTCCTGCTTGGCTACTCCCGAAACCCCTCACCCATTTTGGGTGACTCCCTGAGCAACGCTGCGACTCCTTTAAAGGGACCACAGCCCAAATACTGGTGCTATATAGCACCCGTCCAGGACCCAACCTTGGCGTCCTGTACACCTACCTTTTGCCTTTTTTCTGTCCTGAACAGATACCTGTTAAGCAAAGTTTGCTTTCTGTATTGCAGGCTCTGTTTAAGCACCTGCTTAATGGTGCTCTGAGGTGAGAAGTCGGCTGTGTCTGTATCCCTTTAGCAGTAGTTAACCCTCTTAGGGGTTTTTCTCACCTAGCAAACAACTATTGCATTGTCTTTTTTGACAGCTTAGGAAACTTTAGCAGCTGCAGTTTGAATGGGGAAGGTTATTTAATAAATTACTACATGGCTTGAGTAGCAATTGTACATGTTATAATATTTATTTTTACAATGTGGAGTTCTCCCTTAGGCTTGTAGGGATTTATGTCTTTCTGCAACAGGTCCTTGTGCAGCCGCAGTCTAATCCCTCTATGCTGCGGCTACTCTATTTAGGTTTTAGATGGAGGGGGGCATTGTCTTCCTTACTGGCACTGTTTTTTGGATTTTTGGCCCTTCTGTGGGCATCTTAAAGCTGGTGTACTGGAAGCTGACTAATGGACATGGACATGCTACATAAGCCTCTCCAGATCTGCATGCATTATGCACACCGTAATCTGGGCCTTTGCTGCTTATGCCTTGGCAGGCAAAACCCTGTAAGAATTTCCTGCTTTGTCCAGGGAGGAAGATGACAGTGATCAACAGGTTGCCACGGGTTCCTCTAAAGAAGTCTGTTACAACTCTCCCTGTGCAAGGATTCTCTGACAATGTCCAGTCTTTCCTTGCAGGAACAGTCAACTGGACAATTTAACCCTCTTCAAACAATTCCTAAAAGGAAGATGAGGATGATCTATAAGCAGGTTTATGTACCTCCCCTTGCTAATGCTGTTAGGATGCCTAAGTGTAAAATCCTGCAGAGATACCTGCAATGCAAGTATTCTTCGCAGTTCCAAAGGAGTATGTTGCATTTTTCCTTCTGATGTTTAAGCTAGAAGCTCATTCTAGAAGAGGGGTGCCAATTGAACAGAAGAACAGAGCCATATAATGTCTTGGTGGTCAGCACCTTGCAGCACTGGGTTACTCAGCTCAAACCAACCAGGACACTTCTGCCTGCACTGCAGAATGTCCAATTAGGCACTTATGAGGAAGAGGTTTTCCAGCTTAATGAGTTGCCTAGTTGGTTGATGTGGCCTTCATGAGCTTAGCCGTATGGATGGAGTTGCCATTGGAGGATGCTGTATCCTTCAGGGGTATACTCAATCATGATGGCTTAGTGTGTCCTTGGGGGTTTGTAGCATCTTCTGGTGTAACTTTGTGTTGGTCTTGTCCTTAGGGGATATATCTGTCTGCAGTTGCAGCCTGTGAACCTTGCCTCTCTTCCAATGCAATGGAAGTCGGGGTGAAGAATATTAATTCTAACCTTATATTATTATAAGAATAATTCTGACAAGTGGGACAACCTGGTCTACATTACAAAAGTTTACACTGTCCCCTTCAAGGGCCAGCTTTATTTGATCGCAAAGAGCTGTAAATGTAAATGTCTGCTAAATAAAAAAAAAGATTACAGATCTAGAGTTGGTGTCTAACTCCAAAGAGGTTTGCTCCTGCAGTTACGGCTTGGAGTCCAGAAAGATTTGAAGAGAGGGAATCCTCAACCAAGTAGTCAGCAAAGCGCTGCACTTCTGGGGGAGAGGTTGCTTACTGTTTTTTTCAGATTGTGTCACCCATACATATCTTATGGGTACCTGGTTGCTCCTCTTCTGATAAGAGGGTACAGCTTTGGTCTTAGACTGTTGGACTGTCAAGATAAGCCCTTTAGGCCATGCTGAACATTCAGTCATCTTCAGGCCTCTGACTGTGCCAGAAGGAATCCTTTGCTCCAGCAACAAAAGACATGTTCTGCTAGCCAACATCAACCTTACTGTCTCTAGGAGTAGGGACGACAATACCAATTCCAGCAGATGTGACTTCAGTCTGATAACCTGGTATCAAAAGCAGTAAACAACATTCCTGTTTTCTGCTTTTGATACCCAGTTATCAGATTTAAGTCCTTTCTCTGGGATGAGATCTTCTGTCGCAGTGTGCAATGTTCCACCCTTGTTCGACTCTTCCAGTTTCTCATCCTGGGAGGAAGAGACTGATCAGGCTTGGCTGTTGTTTTTCTAAGAGAATACGTATAAATCCTACAAAAAGATTTGACTAAAGTTTGTTCAATTTGGATTGCTTTGTTTATTTTGCTTCAGTCCTCTGGTCAGGTACATTCTGGTCTTCAACTTATTTTAAGCTCTCTTAGTGGGCAGATCTCTGCAGTCCCTGTCATGTCCAATGTCTCATGGGTGGACTATCTCTTACTCATCCAATACTTTGATGGGGGGCTGCATCTGAGACTTGAAGGAGAGCCAAGACTATGGGTGGGATTTACTACTTGCTCTGGACTTCCATGCCAGCACCAGATTAGATCTCTTTTCAGTCCAGCTTGGGTAAAGACAGCTATTTAGACATGTACTCTAAGGGTTATCTCATTAGCCAGAAAGTTTGCCAAGATCAAAGCTTTAGGCTAGGATGGATTCTTTTGGTTACTTGCAGCTCCAGGTGGGATCACCTCCAGTCCAGTTGGATTAGGGAAATTGAAATCATTGCTCAATCCATAAGGGCTACATCCTCAGCAGGAAGCTTTGCCACAATCGGGGCCTTTAGGACCCTTTGGCAGCTTGCTGCTCCAGATGGGATCTCTCTTAGTCCAGTTTTGAGTAAAGGCTTGGTTATGAAGGCAGCCTCTCTAAGGGTCCTTTTTTTCTCAGTCAGGAGGTTTTCTCGGATCTGGACCTTGTGCCATGATGGTTCCTTGTTGACATTCTGCCTAGTATGGGTGGTGTTTATAGCCATACTGGGATACTGCAATCTGAGGTGGCTTTGGCATCCTATGGGAACAAAAGTTATGTTCCTCCCATATGCTCAGCCCTTCCTTCTCTGAGCTGGCACCTCAGCTGTCGGCTATTTGCCAGCTCCTATCTCTCTCCACAGTTGCTCAGCTGTTGAAGATATCCTGCTCGTCAGTCCTGCCTACTTAAGCTGTCCAGTCCAGAGGAGCTCTGCCTTCACCTTGGTCAACATCACAGAAACTATCTCATGCGATCCTGTTGAAGACAACCCTTCTGGCTCCAGATCCTGCTTGCTGTTCCACTACATTGATCCCTGATTTCTTGCTTGGCTGACTATCCGTTCCGGTTACTGAACTTTGGCTATGTTTTGACTACGTTTGTTCTTTTTTACTTTTATTATTAAACAAGTGGAATTTAACTGTACTTATGTCTCGGTCTGATTCATGGTTTCTGACACCAAGGATAACTGGTTCCATGTCATGGATATTGGGATACTTCGAGCATGCTCTCAAGCTACAGCTTTGCTCTGATTTTTAGGACATATTTGTCACTCTTTCTAGCAGAACCAGCTGGATGGAGATATCATCCAGAATTATCGCTGGGTGGGTCATTCCAGCTAGCCATAAGGCTTATAGAGCTTAGGGCTTGGTTCCTTTTGGAAGAAGTCACCACGCACTCATTCAGGAGTGTATAAGCTTGTGGGCTCCCTGTGAAAGGGGACCAGGAATATTTGTAGGGGGGATGACCTTTTCCATTAAGGCTGTTCTGGCTCATTGTGGGGTGTAGCCAACTTCCTTATACTGTTAATATCTATCCATAGGATTTCTGTTGGCTAAATGCTATGATTGAAACCCTACTTTTTTTGGCATGCCATCCTTGTTTTTTTGGGCTAGCTAGTTCCCAAATGTATGCTGAAATGTGTCAGAAACTTCCTATCAATAACTAACTTACCGTAATGTTCCTTTCCTGGTGGACTCCATAGCAGCAGGAGTTCCCTCCCAGTGATTAGAAATCAAAAGGAAGAACTCCGGACAGCCGCACACCGGGAAAATAAAATCCAAAGGGTTTATTTAAAAGCAAAAAGACACTACAATCCAAACACGGCAAAAAGGGGGGTACAGAGCTGACGCGTTTCGCACTGTATTTCAGTGCTTACTCATAGCTGATATACTCTCAAATGGACATCAAATATATATGGTTACAACGTATAGGTCACATAATTACATGATCGAAAAAAGCTGTGGCAAACAAGCAGAGTCTGATGTTGATTGGATTTCAAGATGTGCAGCTGAAATGGACCATGAGACCGAGTATAACCAATTAAAAAGACAAGCAAATTAAAAACTTATAGTGAAGAAACCGGGAAATTTGAAATATCGTATGAAACAATTCTATTTTGTGTAAATAAATAAACCACAATTCTTTTTTATGTGAATAAATAAATAAGCCAGAATGCATGGGTGAGTGCGTTAAATTGCTTCAAAAACTCAAAAGACTATAGTGGAGTCTTGAAAAGTATGTGCATTTTGCAGGTGCATTTTGCAATTCTTTTTAATGTGAAAAAATAAATAAGCGAGAATGCATGGGTGAGTGCGTTAAATTGCTTCAAAAACTCAAAGACTATAGTGAAGTCTTGAAAAGTATGTGCATTTTGCAGGTGCATTTTGCAATTCTTTTTTATGTGAAAAAATAAATAAGCCAGAATGCATGGGTGAGTGCGTTAAATTTCTTCAGAAACTCAAATACTATAGTGGAGTCTTGAAAAGTATGTGCATTTTGCAGGTGTATTTAGCAATTCTTTTTTATGTGAATAAATAAATAAATAAAGCCAGAATGCATGGGTGAGTGCGTTAAGTTGCTTCAGAAACTCAAAGACTATAGTGGAGTCTTGGAAAGTATGTGCATTTTGCAGGTGTATTTTGCAATTCTATTTTGTGTGAACAAATAAATAAAATAAAAGAGCCAGAATGCATGGGTGAGTGCGTTAAATTGCTTCAGAAACTCAAAGATTATAGTGGAGTCTTGGAAAGTATGTGCATTTTGCAGGTGTATTGATATCAGTTGACGTTAAACGGTGTGTAAAGTGTAATCACAGTGGTTCAATCATATGTATGAATGAACCAACATAATGGATAATGGATGGGCAAATAATTAATAAATAAATGAGTGTTAACCGAATTCCTTGAGCAAAGCCCATTGAGCAGCACATGTGGAAATCCAAAAATATTTACAAAAACTGATGCATTCATAGTGATAGCAGTATACATTGTGTAGTGAAAGTGACAGTATTTCCTGAAGGATTAATATCAAATCAATACATTTGTGCTATATTGTATAAATCAATACATCAGTATTATATTGTGTGCACATGGTGGTCTTTTCCCATAGTAATCCCATTTGTAGAAATGGCAAAAATTGGGTGACACACTAACAGCAAAAAACCTTTGAATAGTAAAACATTAAATCTGAATGGAATCGGCAGCTGTAAAACCTATGGAAGATGTATCCATATCGCCTAATCATCATTGTTAATGTAATAGTGCCCCATTGGTAACCTGCACGAGACACAGACCGCTGTGTCTTGATAATTGGTTTATTGCAGAATCCTGCTTGCTACACACAAATGAAGCCGATGTTGAGCCTTTATTGGTTACTCTATGTGTGTAGAAGATGTACGGTCAGTAACTGGAATTCATCGCTTTGAGAACTAGTTAAGGTAAGAAATTAACCCTATCAGAAGGTATCGGCCATCACATTTAAAATGGGACTTTGACCGATATCGATGTGTGTATGGGGCACTGAGATTTAGAGATATCGCGGAAACTGGCAAAAACTAGTGGAAAGGAGGAGGGGAAGACAGCCTAGTTTATCCTTACAGACGGAGATCAACCATTACCAATGTTTATCTGTAATCTGGATGTTTAAGAAGCATATCTCATAGCCTTATATGCCTATATGGCTGTATATGGTGGAAAACTTTATAGGGGAGGGATATGACATCCGAAAAGATGTGTGTGAAGCACATGATAGGTCTTGTAATTACATTAGGATCCAAAGAGAAAAGAAAAAGGCGAAAGGATTTTATCACTCATAAAAGTGGGAAACATCCCATTCAAAATTCAAACCTGACGGAATTCTCGTATTGAAAATGAAGATCCAATAAACTTCACGTTTACATAATAGACGGAATTTGTCCCCTCCCCGTTTAGGCGTTACTATCTTTTCAACCCCTTGCATAACCAAACTGGAAACATCCTTTGCATGCACCAGGTTCCAATGTTTAGCTACATTGGTAGAATGATTTTTGGTAATGTCATACAAGTGGTCGTATAGCCGGTCCTTCAAACGGCGTGTAGTGCGACCAACATATTGAATGTGACAACTGGTGCATGTAATGATGTAAACCAGGAATGACGTATTGCAGTTGATAAAAGTGCATATTTCGTGCGTTTTTTTATTGGTACAGGACTTAATATCAGGTCCAGTTTTTATGTGTGTACAGTATGCGCACCCTTTTTGGCCACATTTAAAATTGCCTTTGAAGTGAAGCCAATTGGGTTTGGGCTGATGAGAAAGAAACAGACTGGGTGATAAAGAATTGCCTAGAGTAGGGGCCCTCCGTGAGACTACCTTGATGCCGTTCGTCAAAACACTAGTGTATGCTGGATCTCCATACAAGACAGGAAGGTATCTCATAATGATATTTTTGATGTTAACATATTCAGTGCTATATGGCGTAGAAAAAACGGGTATTTTATCTATAGACAATGATGACTTGTGGGGGTGTTGATTACGGGGCTTGTCTTTTAGCAAACTGTCCCTTGAGATTAGACTAACAGCTGTGTAGGCCTTGTCTATATTGGTACTAAGATATCCTCTGCTTGCAAATCTTGATGCCATAAGTTTGGCTTCAGCATGAAAGGTTTCTGATGTGCTGCAGATACGCTTTAGCCTGAGGAACTGACCAAATGGGACCCCTTTGATGGTATGACCTGGGTGCGCAGAATCTGCTCTAAGCAAAACGTTGCCCGCAGTGGGCTTCCTATAGAGACTTGTGACTATTTTACCATCAACCCCCGAAAGTTTAACATCCAGAAACTCTATGGTATGGGCATTGAGTGTACCCGTAAAACGTAAATTTAAATCGTTGTCATTAAGGTACATGAGCCAAGCGCATAGGTCAGTATGTTCATCACTGGAAATAAACAGCAGATCGTCTATATATCGACCAAAAAAGATTGTGTCTTTTCGACGGGGACTGTCATGTCCAAAGATGCGGGTCCTCTCCCACCAACCCATATAAAGGTTGGCTAGGGAAGGCGAAAATTTCGCTCCCATAGAGGCCCCGCATCTCTGGAGATAAAAGTCCCCGTCGAACATAAAGAAATTGTGAGTTAAAAGATATTCCAGGGCCTGGACAATGAATTCTTGTAGCACCAGTGAAAACTTGCCAGATTCCCTCAGAGCCCATGCAACTGCCTGCAATCCCAAGTGGTGGGGTATACTTGAGTAAAGGCTAGTCACATCGCATGTGATCCATCTGAATGATGGTTGCCACTCAAAGTCGTGTAATTTGCATAGCAGTTGCTTGGTGTCCCTGAGGTGACCCGGCAAGCTGGAGACTAGAGGTTGGAGGTGGTTGTCCACCCACTCACCCAAACGCTCATTTAGGGACCCTATGCCTGCCACTATGGGACGACCTGTAAGAGGCGTGAAGCCCTTGTGCGTTTTCGGCAAATGATGAAAAACTGGTATAATGGGACAGTCTGGGATAAATAATGCTTTTTCAGTACAGGAAAAGATACCGGATGCCACTGCTCTATCTAATAGTGTGGATAGTTTGGTTCTGAATACCTGAGTGGGATCAGATCTGAGGCGCTGATAGGTGTCAGAGTCAGACAATTGGCGCAGTGCTTCGTCCTTGTAGGTGGTGGAGTCTAGGACAACCACACTACCCCCTTTGTCTGCACTTCTAATGACTATGCTCTTGTCCGCTGACAGTGATCTAAGAGAGGCTAATTCTGTCTGTGTAAGATTTTGGGGAGAAGATTCTCTGCGACACCCGCGTGCGAGCTGGACTAAATCCTTCTCCACTAATCGTTGGAATAGGTCAAGATCCCTCCCTCTGGACTCCACAGGGTAAAAATCAGATCTCAACTTAAATGAAACCCTACTTTGTGTATCGGTGGGGTCACAGGGGGTGGGATCAGACTCCTCCAGCAGTTCAACCAGATCTTGGAGTGCACAAACTTCTGAAAACCTTTTAGGTGAAGAAAGAGGAACAGACTCACCTATGTCGCTGGTATCGGGGGGAATCATGATATCTTGTGTATTAGACTGCAGAAAATGCTTTCTCAAGGTCAGAATACGTGAAAACTTATTAACGTCTAATATTGTCCCAAACAAATCAAAATGTCTGTTAGGACAAAAGTTAAGTCCCTTAGATAAAAGACTGGTTTCTTCCTCCTTGAGGGGTCTGCTGGATATGTTGATAACATTTAGGATTGCTTCCTGTTTTTGCCCCGCAGTGCATATTGAGTGTCCTTTGTAGTGTTGATGTCTCTTGCCGCCTCTCCTCGTTTTTTTATGGACGATTTCTTCTTTTTGGTTTGACCGGGTCCGTGAGGGTTTCCTGGGCTGCGTCTATTGGTTAATGCATCCTGCTCCGTGTGAATGGGTGCAGATGCTCTATCTGGTGAAGAGTCTGACATATTGTAAACCAATGTATCTTCTCCAATGTCACTTTCCTGATCCGAGAAGCTGACTTGTTTGGATTTATTTTTGCGTGATCTGGTTTGAAAAAACGGTGGCCTCTTCCAAACATAAACCTTATTGGTTTCATAGTCCGTTTTATCTCGTATCATCTTTCCCCGTTTACCATCTATGACAGATTTTTCCAGCTTGTCTAGCTTACTATTTAGCCGTGCATCAAAATCCGCAAAGTCCGTATGTGTTTGCAGTGCAGCGAGATCGCTCTGTATTGCAGAAATGTCAGACTGCAAAACCTCCATATCCTTTTTCTTTGAGGAAACCAGGATGCTCATTAATTTGAACGAGCAAGCGTCTAGTGTCTCTGTCCATTCCTTTTTATGATGTTCATCAAATAGATCCGAGGAAGGGAATTTCTTGATCCTCAACCCTCTAGGTATGTGCGCCAATGATATGTACTCGCTTAAGAAGTTGATGTCCCAATAGGCTCTGATCTCTTTAGCCATTAAATGTTCCAAACTTCTAAAGTGGCGAATAAGTGCAACACCATCATCATCAGGTGATTGTGTCATTTGCATCTGTGTGGATTGTCTCAAAGGATTGTTACATGATGCCGTGAGGGTTCTGCTGTACCCACCTTCAGCCGAAGGTGTAGATGGAATAGTGTTGTCCATTGCTTTTAGTGATGTAAAGGTGGATTTTATAGCTCCAAGATGAACACAAATTATAGGAGATGGTTTCTTGAGGCAAAAATATCGCTGATGTAGGGAAAATCCAAGCTGGTGGAGGGATTGAGCAAAGTCCAGAGATTTTTGTGTAGATGAAAAACAAACAACCACCGCTCCAAGACTCTCCTTACAAGCGAATGCTCCTGCTCCTGTGTGGGAGCCCCAGGTGCTGGCTAATAGCACAATGATTAGAAATCAAAAGGAAGAACTCCGGACAGCCGCACACCGGGAAAATAAAATCCAAAGGGTTTATTTAAAAGCAAAAAGACACTACAATCCAAACACGGCAAAAAGGGGGGTACAGAGCTGACGCGTTTCGCACTGTATTTCAGTGCTTACTCATAGCTGATATACTCTCAAATGGACATCAAATATATATGGTTACAACGTATAGGTCACATAATTACATGATCGAAAAAAGCTGTGGCAAACAAGCAGAGTCTGATGTTGATTGGATTTCAAGATGTGCAGCTGAAATGGACCATGAGACCGAGTATAACCAATTAAAAAGACAAGCAAATTAAAAACTTATAGTGAAGAAACCGGGAAATTTGAAATATCGTATGAAACAATTCTATTTTGTGTAAATAAATAAACCACAATTCTTTTTTATGTGAATAAATAAATAAGCCAGAATGCATGGGTGAGTGCGTTAAATTGCTTCAAAAACTCAAAAGACTATAGTGGAGTCTTGAAAAGTATGTGCATTTTGCAGGTGCATTTTGCAATTCTTTTTTATGTGAAAAAATAAATAAGCCAGAATGCATGGGTGAGTGCGTTAAATTTCTTCAGAAACTCAAATACTATAGTGGAGTCTTGAAAAGTATGTGCATTTTGCAGGTGTATTTAGCAATTCTTTTTTATGTGAATAAATAAATAAATAAAGCCAGAATGCATGGGTGAGTGCGTTAAGTTGCTTCAGAAACTCAAAGACTATAGTGGAGTCTTGGAAAGTATGTGCATTTTGCAGGTGTATTTTGCAATTCTATTTTGTGTGAACAAATAAATAAAATAAAAGAGCCAGAATGCATGGGTGAGTGCGTTAAATTGCTTCAGAAACTCAAAGATTATAGTGGAGTCTTGGAAAGTATGTGCATTTTGCAGGTGTATTGATATCAGTTGACGTTAAACGGTGTGTAAAGTGTAATCACAGTGGTTCAATCATATGTATGAATGAACCAACATAATGGATAATGGATGGGCAAATAATTAATAAATAAATGAGTGTTAACCGAATTCCTTGAGCAAAGCCCATTGAGCAGCACATGTGGAAATCCAAAAATATTTACAAAAACTGATGCATTCATAGTGATAGCAGTATACATTGTGTAGTGAAAGTGACAGTATTTCCTGAAGGATTAATATCAAATCAATACATTTGTGCTATATTGTATAAATCAATACATCAGTATTATATTGTGTGCACATGGTGGTCTTTTCCCATAGTAATCCCATTTGTAGAAATGGCAAAAATTGGGTGACACACTAACAGCAAAAAACCTTTGAATAGTAAAACATTAAATCTGAATGGAATCGGCAGCTGTAAAACCTATGGAAGATGTATCCATATCGCCTAATCATCATTGTTAATGTAATAGTGCCCCATTGGTAACCTGCACGAGACACAGACCGCTGTGTCTTGATAATTGGTTTATTGCAGAATCCTGCTTGCTACACACAAATGAAGCCGATGTTGAGCCTTTATTGGTTACTCTATGTGTGTAGAAGATGTACGGTCAGTAACTGGAATTCATCGCTTTGAGAACTAGTTAAGGTAAGAAATTAACCCTATCAGAAGGTATCGGCCATCACATTTAAAATGGGACTTTGACCGATATCGATGTGTGTATGGGGCACTGAGATTTAGAGATATCGCGGAAACTGGCAAAAACTAGTGGAAAGGAGGAGGGGAAGACAGCCTAGTTTATCCTTACAGACGGAGATCAACCATTACCAATGTTTATCTGTAATCTGGATGTTTAAGAAGCATATCTCATAGCCTTATATGCCTATATGGCTGTATATGGTGGAAAACTTTATAGGGGAGGGATATGACATCCGAAAAGATGTGTGTGAAGCACATGATAGGTCTTGTAATTACATTAGGATCCAAAGAGAAAAGAAAAAGGCGAAAGGATTTTATCACTCATAAAAGTGGGAAACATCCCATTCAAAATTCAAACCTGACGGAATTCTCGTATTGAAAATGAAGATCCAATAAACTTCACGTTTACATAATAGACGGAATTTGTCCCCTCCCCGTTTAGGCGTTACTATCTTTTCAACCCCTTGCATAACCAAACTGGAAACATCCTTTGCATGCACCAGGTTCCAATGTTTAGCTACATTGGTAGAATGATTTTTGGTAATGTCATACAAGTGGTCGTATAGCCGGTCCTTCAAACGGCGTGTAGTGCGACCAACATATTGAATGTGACAACTGGTGCATGTAATGATGTAAACCAGGAATGACGTATTGCAGTTGATAAAAGTGCATATTTCGTGCGTTTTTTTATTGGTACAGGACTTAATATCAGGTCCAGTTTTTATGTGTGTACAGTATGCGCACCCTTTTTGGCCACATTTAAAATTGCCTTTGAAGTGACTACCTTGATGCCGTTCGTCAAAACACTAGTGTATGCTGGATCTCCATACAAGACAGGAAGGTATCTCATAATGATATTTTTGATGTTAACATATTCAGTGCTATATGGCGTAGAAAAAACGGGTATTTTATCTATAGACAATGATGACTTGTGGGGGTGTTGATTACGGGGCTTGTCTTTTAGCAAACTGTCCCTTGAGATTAGACTAACAGCTGTGTAGGCCTTGTCTATATTGGTACTAAGATATCCTCTGCTTGCAAATCTTGATGCCATAAGTTTGGCTTCAGCATGAAAGGTTTCTGATGTGCTGCAGATACGCTTTAGCCTGAGGAACTGACCAAATGGGACCCCTTTGATGGTATGACCTGGGTGCGCAGAATCTGCTCTAAGCAAAACGTTGCCCGCAGTGGGCTTCCTATAGAGACTTGTGACTATTTTACCATCAACCCCCGAAAGTTTAACATCCAGAAACTCTATGGTATGGGCATTGAGTGTACCCGTAAAACGTAAATTTAAATCGTTGTCATTAAGGTACATGAGCCAAGTGCATAGGTCAGTATGTTCATCACTGGAAATAAACAGCAGATCGTCTATATATCGACCAAAAAAGATTGTGTCTTTTCGACGGGGACTGTCATGTCCAAAGATGCGGGTCCTCTCCCACCAACCCATATAAAGGTTGGCTAGGGAAGGCGAAAATTTCGCTCCCATAGAGGCCCCGCATCTCTGGAGATAAAAGTCCCCGTCGAACATAAAGAAATTGTGAGTTAAAAGATATTCCAGGGCCTGGACAATGAATTCTTGTAGCACCAGTGAAAACTTGCCAGATTCCCTCAGAGCCCATGCAACTGCCTGCAATCCCAAGTGGTGGGGTATACTTGAGTAAAGGCTAGTCACATCGCATGTGATCCATCTGAATGATGGTTGCCACTCAAAGTCGTGTAATTTGCATAGCAGTTGCTTGGTGTCCCTGAGGTGACCCGGCAAGCTGGAGACTAGAGGTTGGAGGTGGTTGTCCACCCACTCACCCAAACGCTCATTTAGGGACCCTATGCCTGCCACTATGGGACGACCTGTAAGAGGCGTGAAGCCCTTGTGCGTTTTCGGCAGATGATGAAAAACTGGTATAATGGGACAGTCTGGGATAAATAATGCTTTTTCAGTACAGGAAAAGATACCGGATGCCACTGCTCTATCTAATAGTGTGGATAGTTTGGTTCTGAATACCTGAGTGGGATCAGATCTGAGGCGCTGATAGGTGTCAGAGTCAGACAATTGGCGCAGTGCTTCGTCCTTGTAGGTGGTGGAGTCTAGGACAACCACACTACCCCCTTTGTCTGCACTTCTAATGACTATGCTCTTGTCCGCTGACAGTGATCTAAGAGAGGCTAATTCTGTCTGTGTAAGATTTTGGGGAGAAGATTCTCTGCGACACCCGCGTGCGAGCTGGACTAAATCCTTCTCCACTAATCGTTGGAATAGGTCAAGATCCCTCCCTCTGGACTCCACAGGGTAAAAATCAGATCTCAACTTAAATGAAACCCTACTTTGTGTATCGGTGGGGTCACAGGGGGTGGGATCAGACTCCTCCAGCAGTTCAACCAGATCTTGGAGTGCACAAACTTCTGAAAACCTTTTAGGTGAAGAAAGAGGAACAGACTCACCTATGTCGCTGGTATCGGGGGGAATCATGATATCTTGTGTATTAGACTGCAGAAAATGCTTTCTCAAGGTCAGAATACGTGAAAACTTATTAACGTCTAATATTGTCCCAAACAAATCAAAATGTCTGTTAGGACAAAAGTTAAGTCCCTTAGATAAAAGACTGGTTTCTTCCTCCTTGAGGGGTCTGCTGGATATGTTGATAACATTTAGGATTGCTTCCTGTTTTTGCCCCGCAGTGCATATTGAGTGTCCTTTGTAGTGTTGATGTCTCTTGCCGCCTCTCCTCGTTTTTTTATGGACGATTTCTTCTTTTTGGTTTGACCGGGTCCGTGAGGGTTTCCTGGGCTGCGTCTATTGGTTAATGCATCCTGCTCCGTGTGAATGGGTGCAGATGCTCTATCTGGTGAAGAGTCTGACATATTGTAAACCAATGTATCTTCTCCAATGTCACTTTCCTGATCCGAGAAGCTGACTTGTTTGGATTTATTTTTGCGTGATCTGGTTTGAAAAAACGGTGGCCTCTTCCAAACATAAACCTTATTGGTTTCATAGTCCGTTTTATCTCGTATCATCTTTCCCCGTTTACCATCTATGACAGATTTTTCCAGCTTGTCTAGCTTACTATTTAGCCGTGCATCAAAATCCGCAAAGTCCGTATGTGTTTGCAGTGCAGCGAGATCGCTCTGTATTGCAGAAATGTCAGACTGCAAAACCTCCATATCCTTTTTCTTTGAGGAAACCAGGATGCTCATTAATTTGAACGAGCAAGCGTCTAGTGTCTCTGTCCATTCCTTTTTATGATGTTCATCAAATAGATCCGAGGAAGGGAATTTCTTGATCCTCAACCCTCTAGGTATGTGCGCCAATGATATGTACTCGCTTAAGAAGTTGATGTCCCAATAGGCTCTGATCTCTTTAGCCATTAAATGTTCCAAACTTCTAAAGTGGCGAATAAGTGCAACACCATCATCATCAGGTGATTGTGTCATTGGATTTTATAGCTCCAAGATGAACACAAATTATAGGAGATGGTTTCTTGAGGCAAAAATATCGCTGATGTAGGGAAAATCCAAGCTGGTTGAATGAAAAAAAAACAAACAACCACCGCTCCAAGACTCTCCTTACAAGCGGACAGCCGCACACCGGGAAAATAAAATCCAAAGGGTTTATTTAAAAGCAAAAAGACACTACAATCCAAACACGGCAAAAAGGGGGGTACAGAGCTGACGCGTTCGCACTGTATTTCAGTGCTTACTCATAGCTGATATACTCTCAAATGGACATCAAATATATATGGTTACAACGTATAGGTCACATAATTACATGATCGAAAAAAGCTGTGGCAAACAAGCAGAGTTTCAAAGATGTGCAGCTGAAATGGACCATGAGACCGAGTATAACCAATTAAAAGGGTGATAAAACAATTCTATTTTGTGTAAATAAATAAACCACAATTCTTTTTTATGTGAATAAATAGATAAGCCAGAATGCATGGGTGAGTGCGTTAAATTGCTTCAAAAACTCAAAAGACTATAGTGCCCATTTTTGCAATTCTTTTTTATGTGAAAAAATAAATAAGCCAGAATGCAGTCTTGAAAAGTATGTGCATTTTGCAGGTGTATTTAGCAATTCTTTTTTATGTGAATAAATAAATAAATAAAGCCAGAATGCATGGGTGAGTGCGTTAAGTTGCTTCAGAAACTCAAAGACTATAGTGGAGTCTTGGAAAGTATGTGCATTTTGCAGGTGTATTTTGCAATTCTATTTTGTGTGAACAAATAAATAAAATAAAAGAGCCAGAATGCATGGGTGAGTGCGTTAAATTGCTTCAGAAACTCAAAGATCATTAGAAGTGCAGACAAAGGGGGTAGTGTGGTTGTCCTAGACTCCACCACCTACAAGGACGAAGCACTGCGCCAATTGTCTGACTCTGACACCTATCAGCGCCTCAGATCTGATCCCACTCAGGTATTCAGAACCAAACTATCCACACTATTAGATAGAGCAGTGGCATCCGGTATCTTTTCCTGTACTGAAAAAGCATTATTTATCCCAGACTGTCCCATTATACCAGTTTTTCATCATTTGCCGAAAACGCACAAGGGCTTCACGCCTCTTACAGGTCGTCCCATAGTGGCAGGCATAGGGTCCCTAAATGAGCGTTTGGGTGAGTGGGTGGACAACCACCTCCAACCTCTAGTCTCCAGCTTGCCGGGTCACCTCAGGGACACCAAGCAACTGCTATGCAAATTACACGACTTTGAGTGGCAACCATCATTCAGATGGATCACATGCGATGTGACTAGCCTTTACTCAAGTATACCCCACCACTTGGGATTGCAGGCAGTTGCATGGGCTCTGAGGGAATCTGGCAAGTTTTCACTGGTGCTACAAGAATTCATTGTCCAGGCCCTGGAATATCTTTTAACTCACAATTTCTTTATGTTCGACGGGGACTTTTATCTCCAGAGATGCGGGGCCTCTATGGGAGCGAAATTTTCGCCTTCCCTAGCCAACCTTTATATGGGTTGGTGGGAGAGGACCCGCATCTTTGGACATGACAGTCCCCGTCGAAAAGACACAATCTTTTTTGGTCGATATATAGACGATCTGCTGTTTATTTCCAGTGATGAACATACTGACCTATGCGCTTGGCTCATGTACCTTAATGACAACGATTTAAATTTACGTTTTACGGGTACACTCAATGCCCATACCATAGAGTTTCTGGATGTTAAACTTTCGGGGGTTGATGGTAAAATAGTCACAAGTCTCTATAGGAAGCCCACTGCGGGCAACGTTTTGCTTAGAGCAGATTCTGCGCACCCAGGTCATACCATCAAAGGGGTCCCATTTGGTCAGTTCCTCAGGCTAAAGCGTATCTGCAGCACATCAGAAACCTTTCATGCTGAAGCCAAACTTATGGCATCAAGATTTGCAAGCAGAGGATATCTTAGTACCAATATAGACAAGGCCTACACAGCTGTTAGTCTAATCTCAAGGGACAGTTTGCTAAAAGACAAGCCCCGTAATCAACACCCCCACAAGTCATCATTGTCTATAGATAAAACGCCCGTTTTTTCTACGCCATATAGCACTGAATATGTTAACATCAAAAATATCATTATGAGATACCTTCCTGTCTTGTATGGAGATCCAGCATACACTAGTGTTTTGACGAACGGCATCAAGGTAGTCTCACGGAGGGCCCCTACTCTAGGCAATTCTTTATCACCCAGTCTGTTTCTTTCTCATCAGCCCAAACCCAATTGGCTTCACTTCAAAGGCAATTTTAAATGTGGCCAAAAAGGGTGCGCATACTGTACACACATAAAAACTGGACCTGATATTAAGTCCTGTACCAATAAAAAAACGCACGAAATATGCACTTTTATCAACTGCAATACGTCATTCCTGGTTTACATCATTACATGCACCAGTTGTCACATTCAATATGTTGGTCGCACTACACGCCGTTTGAAGGACCGGCTATACGACCACTTGTATGACATTACCAAAAATCATTCTACCAATGTAGCTAAACATTGGAACCTGGTGCATGCAAAGGATGTTTCCAGTTTGGTTATGCAAGGGGTTGAAAAGATAGTAACGCCTAAACGGGGAGGGGACAAATTCCGTCTATTATGTAAACGTGAAGTTTATTGGATCTTCATTTTCAATACGAGAATTCCGTCAGGTTTGAATTTTGAATGGGATGTTTCCCACTTTTATGAGTGATAAAATCCTTTCGCCTTTTTCTTTTCTCTTTGGATCCTAATGTAATTACAAGACCTATCATGTGCTTCACACACATCTTTTCGGATGTCATATCCCTCCCCTATAAAGTTTTCCACCATATACAGCCATATAGGCATATAAGGCTATGAGATATGCTTCTTAAACATCCAGATTACAGATAAACATTGGTAATGGTTGATCTCCGTCTGTAAGGATAAACTAGGCTGTCTTCCCCTCCTCCTTTCCACTAGTTTTTGCCAGTTTCCGCGATATCTCTAAATCTCAGTGCCCCATACACACATCGATATCGGTCAAAGTCCCATTTTAAATGTGATGGCCGATACCTTCTGATAGGGTTAATTTCTTACCTTAACTAGTTCTCAAAGCGATGAATTCCAGTTACTGACCGTACATCTTCTACACACATAGAGTAACCAATAAAGGCTCAACATCGGCTTCATTTGTGTGTAGCAAGCAGGATTCTGCAATAAACCAATTATCAAGACACAGCGGTCTGTGTCTCGTGCAGGTTACCAATGGGGCACTATTACATTAACAATGATGATTAGGCGATATGGATACATCTTCCATAGGTTTTACAGCTGCCGATTCCATTCAGATTTAATGTTTTACTATTCAAAGGTTTTTTGCTGTTAGTGTGTCACCCAATTTTTGCCATTTCTACAAATGGGATTACTATGGGAAAAGACCACCATGTGCACACAATATAATACTGATGTATTGATTTATACAATATAGCACAAATGTATTGATTTGATATTAATCCTTCAGGAAATACTGTCACTTTCACTACACAATGTATACTGCTATCACTATGAATGCATCAGTTTTTGTAAATATTTTTGGATTTCCACATGTGCTGCTCAATGGGCTTTGCTCAAGGAATTCGGTTAACACTCATTTATTTATTAATTATTTGCCCATCCATTATCCATTATGTTGGTTCATTCATACATATGATTGAACCACTGTGATTACACTTTACACACCGTTTAACGTCAACTGATATCAATACACCTGCAAAATGCACATACTTTCCAAGACTCCACTATAATCTTTGAGTTTCTGAAGCAATTTAACGCACTCACCCATGCATTCTGGCTCTTTTATTTTATTTATTTGTTCACACAAAATAGAATTGCAAAATACACCTGCAAAATGCACATACTTTCCAAGACTCCACTATAGTCTTTGAGTTTCTGAAGCAACTTAACGCACTCACCCATGCATTCTGGCTTTATTTATTTATTTATTCACATAAAAAAGAATTGCTAAATACACCTGCAAAATGCACATACTTTTCAAGACTCCACTATAGTATTTGAGTTTCTGAAGAAATTTAACGCACTCACCCATGCATTCTGGCTTATTTATTTTTTCACATAAAAAAGAATTGCAAAATGCACCTGCAAAATGCACATACTTTTCAAGACTTCACTATAGTCTTTGAGTTTTTGAAGCAATTTAACGCACTCACCCATGCATTCTCGCTTATTTATTTTTTCACATTAAAAAGAATTGCAAAATGCACCTGCAAAATGCACATACTTTTCAAGACTCCACTATAGTCTTTTGAGTTTTTGAAGCAATTTAACGCACTCGCCCATGCATTCTGGCTTATTTATTTATTCACATAAAAAAGAATTGTGGTTTATTTATTTACACAAAATAGAATTGTTTCATACGATATTTCAAATTTCCCGGTTTCTTCACTATAAGTTTTTAATTTGCTTGTCTTTTTAATTGGTTATACTCGGTCTCATGGTCCATTTCAGCTGCACATCTTGAAATCCAATCAACATCAGACTCTGCTTGTTTGCCACAGCTTTTTTCGATCATGTAATTATGTGACCTATACGTTGTAACCATATATATTTGATGTCCATTTGAGAGTATATCAGCTATGAGTAAGCACTGAAATACAGTGCGAAACGCGTCAGCTCTGTACCCCCCTTTTTGCCGTGTTTGGATTGTAGTGTCTTTTTGCTTTTAAATAAACCCTTTGGATTTTATTTTCCCGGTGTGCGGCTGTCCGGAGTTCTTCCTTTTGATTTCTAATCATTGTGCTATTAGCCAGCACCTGGGGCTCCCACACAGGAGCAGGAGCATTCGCTTGTAAGGAGAGTCTTGGAGCGGTGGTTGTTTGTTTTTCAGTTCCCTCCCAGTGTCATGAGTAGGCTAGTTACAGAACACGGCCTTTGGCTCAGCCTGAACATTTATGGGAGTTGGGCCTATGGGGTAGGAGCGAAGACGGGGCTACCCAAACGTATGCTGCAATGGAGTCCATCAGGAAAGGAAAATTACAGTAAGTATTTGATAGGAAATTTTCTGTTCTCTAAATGTGTGGATGTTTGTCACATTCAAGCAGTATGAGACCCAAAGCCAAAAATGTCCTATATTGCAGCTCATCATTCATTAGATGTGGTTGCTGTATTTAGTTTTCCCTGTTTTTACCTGGTGTTTGGCCAGTATCACACCTCCTGTACTAGAGTGACTCCATTCTGGATGAAGGAGCACAGAGACTTTTTGGACAGCAGCATTGACCCTCAGTGGAGAGTGTTAGTTGCTTAAATTCTATTTAGTGTATCGAAATCTGCCAGTACATCTAATGCCGCGTACACACGAAGGGACTATCCCGCGGGATTATCCGCTGGACCGAAGTCCAGCGGATAATCCCCTCGTGTGTGGGCGCCGGCGGACTTTTTTTGGCCAAAGTACGGCGGACTAAAGTTTCAGGATTTGTTTTCAAATTATCCGCTGGACTTGGCAGTCCAGCGGATAATCCGGTCGTGTGTAGTATGGTCCGGCGTACCAAAAAGGACGCATGCTCAGTAGCAAGTATTTTTCTAGTATTTTTCGTTTTCTAGTCCCGTCGTACGTGCTGTACGTCATCGCGTGAACCGTCGGACTTTTTGCGTGATCGTGTGTGGTCAAGTCCGTTCGCTTTTTAGTCCAGCGTACCCAGCTGGAAAGTCCAGCGGATTGTCCGCTGGACTTAGGTCCGCCGGGAAAAGTCCGTACGTGTGTACGCGGCATAACACTTACAGCAACAATTGTGGGATCATTGTTGTCAAGTGTTAAATTGTTTGTCTCCAGCTCCATTCACACCTGTGTAAAAAAGAAGTACAGCGCCTGGGGTATTAGTAGGAAATAAAGGAACAAAATAAACCGCTGCCACTTAGATTTTGGTAATACACCAAAGACAATATTAAAGAAAAAATTATGACACCGTTCTGTGTTTCTTTCTATAATCAATCTGGCTGATACCAGTAGTGAACTAAATACAAATAAAAATTACCCTAATCAAACAAGTGACATGTGCAGCAGTGAACATTAAAATCATATACAGTATCACATAATGAATAGCTAGCAGTGTATATTCATCCTATAAGCAATAACATTCTAATCCAAAAGCCATATGTAAACAATGCTTAGTCATAAAGTGCAAGTGCTTCAGAAATGCAGAAAAAGTGCAAAAACAAATGTCCAATTAGAAAACAAAGTCCATTTGTGATCCAAAAGGAAGAATCCCAGGAAAGCACTGAAAATCTTCTTAAAAGTATTATCCAAACCGCTGTAAGTGACACCCAGTGAAATCCTTCACCATCCACACTATACTAACAGCCACATATGGAAAACCAAATGGCCACACAATCTTCCACTTTGTGAGGACGTCGAATGACGAAATGCGTAGGGAAAAGAAAGGAAGCTGACGTCACCACGCATTGCCTGTATCGCACTCGCGGCTTTTGAATTCATGGCCGGATGCAATAGGCAAACATTAACACACGTTATTACCCTAGTGTTGGGGGAGACACCTAATACATGTGAGTGGATCTATGTTTTAAAATGTTTTTACACTATGGAAGCCTTCCTTTCTCTATGTTGATTCCATGTGTACAAGAAAAAGAACTGCTGCTCCAGGTGTATAAATATAAGGCTGATTGGAGTATCTTGCAGAGTGCTAGCCCCGGCCCGCCTCCGTGGAAAACTTGGAACGAAATGGCTGCACATCCAGAACTTCTGATTGGTGTTATTTGTGCAACAAAATAAAAGGCAAAGACACCAAACCGGTCACATAGACACGTTTCACACATACATCTTGTGCTTAATCATTTGATTCCATGTGTGGCTGAGACTTGCTTGAGCAGGCTCAAATGTGAGGGACCATATCGGGAATCAGTACTGTGGAGATTAACCCTTCTTGGTCTATTGTGGAGCGCATTAGCTGGTTTATAATGTGACCAACCATTAAAGCGGGGATCCAGCTATTTTTTTGTTTATTAAAAGTCAGCAGCTACAAAAAATACGATTCAGCAGGGCACTCACCCCTGCTGTTTTCATCCTGTGTCCTCCCTCAGTGGCGCTGGCATCTTCACTATGGGCACCCGGATGTGGCAGCTTGTGGCTTCACAGCCTGGTGCCCACTGCACATGTGCGAATGGCCTTCAACTTAATATTCATACCAGACGCCGAAGGGCCTGGTATGGACTGGGGAGGGGGGAACCCACGCTGTTTTTTTTAAAAATTATTTTTTATGTATATTGCCGGGATCTGGCAATACATTACAGCCGTGAGCAATTTTAAATAAAATTTTTCTCTTATGTTCACCGACTGACACAGCTCCTCTCTTAGACCATTGGGTTGTTATGCCACCTTCAGGAGAAGACTAGGCATTACATGTTAACATGCGATAATAAAACTAGCACTTTCTAGTTCTGGCCAAGGGGCGGTCCCTTAGGTAACAACCCCACAGCATGCTACTGCAGCCTCAGTTTTTTTTTTGCCTAGTGAAGGAGAAAGACCTAGGAACCCTGATGGGCCCATTGGTCTGTCTGTTTCTGCAGAAGCTTGGTTTTTGCGCAAGATGATAGATCCTGTGATCTGCTATCAACAGCTCGGCCTTCGAGCGTGTGCAGGTCGCAGCTACGGCTCGGCAGGCCACGACGAAACCTCAGCTCCAGAGGTGGTCATGAGCTTTTATGCTCCGGGCATACATATGAACGGGCTACTGATGTCTGCGTCACAGTATGCCGGACCAGCAGCTACCCTGTACTGATCAGTGAGTAGTTCTGCAATGGAATGTCTCCCAGCTCTTCAGGACTGGTAAGTACAGCTCTCCCTGCCTCGGTGGGGCTGAGCAGCTGGGCATTCCCTGGGAGGTCGATTCGGGGGTCCCTCACCTCCCTTTCTTCTCTCCCTGTCCCTATCCTTCCTCTCCCCCCTTCCCTGTGGGGGATGCTGCATGGGCTGCTGAGCGGTGTGTGTGCCATAGACAGGGGCTCCCCAGGGGGCTCTCACCTGGGGTGGGGACTGCGCTGGGTAGCTGTGCCCTGGTTGTAGGTCTCTCCCCTGGGTGTCTGGAGGCTGTGTCTGCTGATCGCTGTAGCGCTGTTTACCGCCATTTCTCTGCCTGTTGTTTTACTGTCCTTCATTGCATACAGTGTTCGGCGGCCATTTTTGGTGTGACCAGGGAGCAGCATGCTCTGTCTCCATTTTACTGTAGTCCGGTGGCAATTTTCCCTGTGATTGTGTCCTTTATACTGGACGCTCGGCGGCCATTTTCTTAAAGCCTGAACACGTTTTTGGTCAGTGTCAGTGCCATTCAGAGCAGCTTAGCACAGCGCTGTGTGGTCTCCTATGCATCTGGGAGCTGACACAGGATGCAGGCACTATTAGCTGGACGGCGCAGAACCAGTCCTGCGGGAAAGAGCCCCTCAGCCAGCAGCAGTTAGGAGGGTGGGACCATCACTGTCCTAAGTCCCCAACAGGTGGCAGACAGGGTAGGGTCAGCTTGGCTTCAGAAACTGGTGTTTGTTCCCCCCGAAATCCAGGCAATTGCAACCGGTTCACCTGCAGACAGTGCAGTGCCTCTGGACGCCTTGTCGGCGGTCCTCAATTCGTTCGTTGCCAAGATGGAGGCGGTGCGTGGGCGCAAAGGTGGTAAACGGCCCCTGCCCCCCGTCCTCCGGGGAGAGCTCTGACGCAGACTCTGGCCCTGCTGAGGCTGGTGACCCCTGTTCTGTCGTTTCAGATGACGCTGACCAGGACCGATCGGACAGTGAGGATGAGTCCCTGTCCGGGTCCGTGCGCGACAAAGCGCTTGTTGGAGCACTCATCACAGCTGTGCATGATACCCTGAAGATTCAGGAGCCAGCAGATCCCTCTGCTGATGTATCGGTCCCTTTTGGGTCCCATAAACCAGCCCATTCACCTAGGGTGTTCCCGTATCTGACTTATTTTGATGAGTTAATTTACAAGGAATGGGGGCGACTGCAAATACATGGCGGTGTGTTACCCCTTTGATCAGAGCCTTCCCACGGACAGGAAGGCCGAGGCAGTAGCTCGTTCCTTGTTTACGGCTGTGGGGTCAGCAATGCGACCAGTACTGGCATCCACACTTGTGTCTCAGACACTCACTGAGTGGGCAAAACTTTTGCACCGCGAATTGGGAGAGCAACTCCTGTCTGCGTGGAACTAGCAGACCAATTAGTGCAAGCCCTTAAGTACATTTGTGACGCGGCCCTGGATACTCTCCCTCTGTTATCCAGGGCTTTAGTGTCAGCAGTGGTGCTGAGGTGCCTGATTTGGCTAAAATGCTGGTCTGCTGACCAGGCATCTATAAAAGCCCTGACGGATCTTCCCTTCCTTGGCGACCAGCTCTTTGGAGCCTCATTAGATGACATAAAATGCCACAGGTGGTAAGAGTACACTACTCCCACAGGCTTTTTCGTCCGCCCGGGGCTTCGGCTAAGCATCCCCAGCCCGACAGGATGACCTCTGAAGGACAAAAGCGTCTCTGGAACCGCAAGCCTAACAAGCCTGCGTGCAAAAGCTCTACCGCATAAAGGTTTGCCCCTGCCTGCAACGCGGGTGGGAGGTCGCCTTCGGGAGTTGCAGCCCGGTGGGTCTCTCAGCTGTCTGACCAATGGGTCTTGGCTGCAAAACAGATTCTTCCCTCCAGCATACCCATACTCCCGGCTCACTGGGAGGCCCTATTGGGGGCGGCAAGGGACCTGCTGAGTCGCGGGGTGATAGTACCTGTCCTAGAATCAGAACGTTTCCAGGGGTTCTACTCAAACCTGTTTGTAGTCCCCAAAAAGGAAGGGGTACGTCCAATCTTGGACCTAAAAGCCCTCAATTACTTTGTAAAAGTACAGAGGTTCAGAATGGAATCAGTTCACTCAGTAGTCGCTGCACTCCAAGGGGACCCCCTGGCGTCTTTGGACATCCAGGATGCGTACCTGCACATACCCATATGCCTTCGGCATCAGAGGTTTCTGCAGTTTGCAGTTGGGGAAACACACTACCAGTTTGGCTTTCCCCTTTTGGTTTGGCATCAGCCCCCCGAGTCTTTACCAAGGTATTGGCTCCTGTTTTGGCATTGCTGCGACAATGTGGGATTGCGATCGTGGGTTACCTAGACGATCTCCTAACCTAAAAAAGTTGGTGATTGTACCGACTCAGCGTTTGGAGTACCTAGGCTTACTGCTGGACTCCATGGAAGCAAGAGTGTTTCTCCCTTCAGACAAGCTGTAGACTCTCAGAGCCGCGGTAAAACTGCTGATGAACCACAAGTGGTCGTCGCTACGCTTCTGCATGCGAGTCCTGGGACTCATGGTGGCCTCCTTCGAGGCAGTACCGTATGCCCAGTTTCACACCAGTCTTGCAGAAGGAGAGTGGGACAAATCTCCGTTGTCTCTGGATCGGCAGATTCAGGTGAGCCAGTTAGTCAGGGATTCCCTGCTCTGGTGGCTGAGGTCCCCGGCACTTCGGTCCGGGAAGTCGTTCCTACCTCTGAAATGGACGGTGATCACAACGGACGCCAGCCTATCCTGCTGGGGTAAAGTAATGGGAGTTCAGTCGAGCCAGGGCCTCTGGTCGGTGGAGGAATCCAAGTTGCCGATCAATCTGCTCGAGCTGAGAGCGATCAGGCTATGCCTCTTCACATGGTTGATAAGACTTCAAGAGCGTCCGGTCAGGATCCAGTCAGACAACACCATGGCGGTGGCATACGTCAATCACCAAGGAGGAACAAGAAGCTCAGCCGCCGCACGGGAGGTCGCTCACATCCTTCAGTGGGCAGAGCGACATGTACCGGCCCTGTCGGCCATTTACATCCTGGGAGTGGCGAACTGGCAGACGGACTATCTAAGTCGCCAGATGCTGGACCCAGGAGAATGGGAGGTGGTCAGGCTGCCTGTGATGGGGGACACCAGACGTGGATCTTTTGGCCTCCTGTCTCAATCGAAAGGTGCCGAGATTCGTGTCCAGGACAAGAGATCCTTGGGCAGATGCGTCAGACGGTGGCTCCGTGGGATCAGTACCAGCTGATCTATGCCTTTCCTTCGCTGAAACTGTTACCACGTCTGCTCTGCAGAGTGGATGCCGGGGGGATTCCAGTAATACTGATTGCCCCAGATTGGCCCCAGCGTCCCTGGTACGCAGACCTAGTGCTCCTGGTGGCGGATGCCCCATGGCGACTGCCGTTATGAGAGGACCTTTTTGTCTCAAAGTCCAAACCTCCATCCACCTGCTTTACCATTGCTGGTTTTAACGGCATGGCTATTAAGAGCCAGGTGTTGAGGAACCAGGGTCTTTCGGACTCTGTGATTCCAACTATGTTGAAAGCACGGAAATCTTCTTCTCGGAAGATATATCATCGTACCTGGAAGGCCTACATCTCCATGTGTGAGGAGAAAGGTTGGCGTCCGTGCGCCTTTTCTATATACCAGGATCATGTTGTTTCTACAGCAAGGAGTAGACCAGAAACTGGCTTAAAGCACCATTTAAGGGACACATATCAGCTTTGGCTTTTGAACCTGGTGTTATCGGCACTTCAAAAACCGTCAGTTGAAGAGATCAGGGAGATCCCTCTGTTGACTCTTTCCCAGAAAGTGGTCTTTTTAGTGGCCATTACTCTGGCTAGGAGGGTTTTGGAGCTAGCGGCCTTGTCTTGCAAGTCGCCCTATCTGGTTATCCACAAGGATAAGGTGGTGTTGCGTCCGCAACCTACTTTTCTGCTGAAGGTGGTTTTGGCGTTCCACATCAATGAAGACATTGTGTTACCATCTTTGTGTCCTAAACCTACACATCCTAAAGAGGTGGCCCTCCATTCCCTGGACGTGGTTCGGGCTCTGATGGTGTATTTGTCTGCTACTAGTCCCTTTCGGAAGTCAGCCTCCTTGTTTTGTTTTGGTGGCTGGTCTGAAAAAAGGCATGGCGGTCTCGTCGGCCACCATTTCCAGGTGGATTAGACAGATTGTAGTACAGGCCTACGCCTTGAAGGGGCAGGTGCCCCCCTTTCCAGTCACGGCCCACTCCACAAGAGCAATCGGAACGTTTTGGGCCTTCCGCTCAAGTGTGTAAAGCGGCGACTTGGTCGTCTGTTCACACCTTTACAAAATTCTACAAGGTAGATGTCAGTGCATCGGCTGATGCCTGTTTTGGCAGCAAAGTTTTGCAGGCGGCCGTATAATTGCAATTACACTTAAATTTTTTCCTGTTTTTTTGGTAAAAACACAGTACCTTAAGTAAATTCACTGTTGCATTTGTTGTCAACAAATTGATGTTGGAGAGTGATGGACTTTTTAGGCATAGGATAGGTATAAAAAGTTTTTTTATTAAAAACATATAAATGAAAAGAGTATATACATAAATCATAAATCTAAAACAGATTGTTTGGAAAAAACAACCTGGCAGGCTATAGAAGTATTTAACAGGCTGATGTATAGGTACGCTTGAATAGTAACAATATGGTTCCAATGAGGTCACTATATTTAAATGCAATCATTCAAATTTTCTTAGAAAATTGTGACATAAAAATGAACAAAAACACGAAACCATAGGTGAGCGATACAGTCATACAGAAAAGCAGCTTGTTTGTAGTTGCTCTACATGTTACGCGTCCTAAGACGCTTCCTCAGGAGCTTTAGTCCCTAAAGAGGGAAGGAGTTTAATGGAACGGGGAACCAAGGTGCGTTTCTCTGCAGCGGTACTTTGGACATATATATATATGTCACTAGGCCAAGGAGTTCCTAAAATGAGGGGTTGACCTATTAAATAGTATGAGCCCATGCATAGGGGTCAATTTTGAGAGGTAGGTGAGGTGGGACAGGTACTGAGGAGCACGTTGGCCTGCAGGGCCTCCGACTGGCCAACACTTGTATGAAAGGATGGAGGGGGGCTCGGCCAACTTGTCCACAGAGGTCCTACTAATGCTGATCGGTTCCGTTTTGATTCCCCGTTCTGGCAGCTGTGCGGGAAGAGCAGAGCAGCCTTCCCGCACAGCTGCCAGAACGGGGAATCAAAACGGAACCGATCAGCATTAGTAGGACCTCTGTGGACAAGTTGGCCGAGCCCCCCTCCATCCTTTCATACAAGTGTTGGCCAGTCGGAGGCCCTGCAGGCCAACGTGCTCCTCAGTACCTGTCCCACCTCACCTACCTCTCAAAATTGACCCCTATGCATGGGCTCATACTATTTAATAGGTCAACCCCTCATTTTAGGAACTCCTTGGCCTAGTGACATATATATATATGTCCAAAGTACCGCTGCAGAGAAACGCACCTTGGTTCCCCGTTCCATTAAACTCCTTCCCTCTTTAGGGACTAAAGCTCCTGAGGAAGCGTCTTAGGACGCGTAACATGTAGAGCAACTACAAACAAGCTGCTTTTCTGTATGACTGTATCGCTCACCTATGGTTTCGTGTTTTTGTTCATTTTTATGTCACAATTTTCTAAGAAAATTTGAATGATTGCATTTAAATATAGTGACCTCATTGGAACCATATTGTTACTATTCAAGCGTACCTATACATCAGCCTGTTAAATACTTCTATAGCCTGCCAGGTTGTTTTTTCCAAACAATCTGTTTTAGATTTATGATTTATGTATATACTCTTTTCATTTATATGTTTTTAATAAAAAAACTTTTTATACCTATCCTATGCCTAAAAAGTCCATCACTCTCCAACATCAATTTGTTGACAAAATACCCTAACATTCAGATTATAATTCTCGGGACGTGGCAATCATTTTTATACGCTGTACCGTATCCGCAACACCATTACGCGGTGATACGGGGATAAATTTATTTTTCCAACTGTTGCATTTGTTACCGCAGTTCTGAGGCGGTTTGAAGGTAGTGACTCCCAGTTGAGGAGCACTCTGTTTGTTTTGTGGGTAACAGTGTTTTGGTTCCCAAACGCTGTTGTTTTTTGTGGGTAAAGTTATACTAGTTCCCACATGCCATGGTGGGTGAAGTTTTTATGCTGTTTTCCCACCCCTTGTTTTGGCACTGCTTGGGGACGTCCCAATGGTCTAAGAGAGGAGCTGTGTCAGTCGGTGAACGTAAGAGAAAATAGGATTTTTTGTACTCGCCGTAAAATCCTTTTCTCTGTAGTTCACCGACTGACACAGCACCCGCCCCTCCTATTTTTGTCTACGTTATACTGCTTGTTGACGTACTGAGGCTGCAGTAGCATGCTGTGGGGTTGTTACCTAAGGGACCGCCCCTTGGGCGGAACTAGAAAGTTCTAGTTTTATTATCGCATGTTAACATGTAATGCCTAGTCTTCTCCTGAAGGTGGCATAACAACCCAATGGTCTAAGAGAGGAGCTGTGTCAGTCGGTGAACTACAGAGAAAAGGATTTTACGGTGAGTACAAAAAATCCTATTTTTCCTTTAGAAATTTTGCTGGTACTTTTCTAAACATGAGAAAAATGCGCTACTTTACAGGCAGACTAAGGGGACCCCCAGGCACAATATTTAAAGGAATATTTAATTTTTATTGTTTCACTTTAAGCATTCTTAAAATCACTGCTCCTGAAAAAACGGCCATTTTAAAAACCTTTTTTTTGCATTGATACATGTCCCCTGAGGCAGTATCCGGGTCCCCAAACACTTTTTATGGCAATAACTTGCATATAAGTCTTTTAAAATGAGCACTTTTGATTTTTCATGTTCGTGTCCCATAGACTTTATCGGTGTTCGCACAAATTTTTGGTCTGTTCGCAAGTTCTGGTGTGAACTGAACCGGGGGGGGGGGGGGTGTGTTAGGCTCATCCCTAATCAGAATTGTAATTTTAGTGTCATACTGTAAATGGGACAAAGTATGGAATAAAAGTTATAAATTATTAGGATTGCGGTGTCAAAATTGTCCGATGTGTCATGTGTGCCATAATGTTGCAGTCACAATAAAAATTGCAGATCGCCACCATTACTAGTAAAAAAAATTATTAATAAAAATGCCATAAAACTATCCCCTATATTGTAGACACTATAACTTTTGCGCAAACCAATCAATAAACGCTTATTGCAATTTTTTTTACCAAAAATATGTAGAAGTATATGTATCGGCCTAAACTGAGGGGAAAAATTTTTTTTTAGATATTTTTTGGGGATATTTATTATAGCAAAAAGTAAAAAATAATGTGTTTTTTCAAAATTGTCGCTCAATTTTTGTTTATAGCGCAAAAAATAAAAACCGCAAAGTTGATTAAATACCACTAAAAGAAAGCTCTATTTGTGGGAAAAAAAAGGACATCAATTTTGTTTGGGAGCCACGTCGCACGACCGCGCAATTGCCAGTTGAAAGCAACAGAGTGCCGAATTGCAAAAAGTGCTCTGGTCTTTGACCAGCAAAATGGTCCGGGGCTTAAGTGGTTAAGTAATGACCAAGTTATCATCAAATAAACATGCCTACAGCAGAAATGTAAAAATTGCTCTGGCCCATAAAAGCCTTCCTTGATTGTGATTGCACTTTAAGAAGGGGATCTTTCAGTGGTCACGCAATGCTTGGCTCATTCTTGCACATTGTATTGACTGTGATGGAAGCTTTAATTATTGGGATATGATGAACAGGCAATTTTATTCTTCAAGTGGTTGTAAACCTCAGACAAGAAATATGAACAAAGAATAATGCTTGTTTCAATCCAGAGCATTAAGTGTAATTTATGTCTGCTGCCTCATTCCTCTGATATGCAATGGCATCCCTAGGGGGGGCCAGAGGGGGCCCTGACCCCCCCAACATTATGCTGTGCCCCACCATTGGAGTAACACAGTCTCTATTGAGAGGGAGAGTACCCCCAGTCAGCTCCTGTGGGTGATTCCTCCCCCCTCCCTCTGCTCGCTGACACTGCATGATGCGAGCACTCACACAACCACGGCCGCCCGATCTGCTCCTTCCCCTGCATCCTCATCGGCCGGGAGAAGAGTGAGTTGCAGGAAGAACTCCACCAGGACTCTCAGTTATTGAAAAAACAGAATGATTTCTCCCATCCTTAGGACAGGAGAACCAGCCTGTAAATACCAAGAGTGGTGACTGCGAGCTGAGCCGAGTGTCGGTCACCCACTCACTCTCCTCATGTACGTTTAGAGCAGAGAGGAATAAAGCTCCTCCTCCTCCTCTCCCCGCTCCTGTTCCTCCTGAGTCTTCCAGTCCCGACAACACTATCCCCGTAGTGTGTGGGTGGGAAATATGAAAATCTGCAGCATTCCTGGCTGTTTGTCAATGATGCCTGAGCTTCTAGCCTGGACCCGTGGGTAAGTGTGTGCACTGCAGTACACTGTAATCACTGAACTGCATTATCTCCATCCCTTCTCTCCCTCCCCCTCGCCTGTTCTTTCAAGACCTTCACAATTTACTTTCACTTTCAGTTAGGCAGGTAATAGATGGTGCAAATTTCTTTCCTGCATCCACAGATTGCAGGAAAGAAACTTGCATGATTCCCCCATCAACAAAGACAGTGGTGACAGGGGAATATCCTTCCTGCCCTGCAATTGTATTCTCCCAACAAACAGTGATTATCACTAGTGGCTATAGCAACCACTAGTGATAATCATAAGAGTATCTGGCAGGCTGGTTGTTCCCAATTTGATCGATCAACTTGGTACATTCAGCCTGCTCATTAATGGTTCAAATCTCAGCCAGTTCCTGCTGAACCAGCTGAGATTTAAACTGCCTATGGCTGGTCTTAGCAATTAGGCAGCCCATACATTGATCACTTTTTTCATTTAACTAGTAGGTTGAATGAAAAAAAGAAATGATCCAATTCTCCCATCTACACATTATAGGTGGATGGGGGAATCATCCCAGTGTGGACCAGTGGTGGAACTACCAGGGTTGCTGTCCTGTCCCGGCTGGTCTCGGTCTCCATGGCAGCGGTGGCACATTGGAACCCAGTGCTGGTTACTTTATGGGGCTGATGTACAGGAGGGCCAGCACAATTTGTTGTTAGAGATAGGCTGGGCATGTTCAAAATCCCACATGCCCAAGCCGGCCAGGAAGCCCACACTGCACAGCGCTAATCACAGACAGTGAGACATTTCCCGGTCCGCAGCTGCACAGATCAGAAATGTATCACTGCTTGTGATTAGCCTCTTGCAGTGTCGGCTTCCTGGTGGGATCGGGCATGTGGGATTTCAAACACACCAGAGCCCATCTCTAATAGGGATGAGCCGAACACCCCCGGGTTCAGTTCGCACCAGAACCTGCGAACGGACCTAAAGTCTGTGTAAATTTAAGAACCCTATTAGTTACAATGGATGCGAACGTTCGAAATCAAAAGTGCTAATTTTAAAGGCTAATATGCATGTTATTGTCATAAAAAGTGTTTGGGGACCTGGATCCTGCCCCAGGGGACATGTATCGATGCAAAAATTTTTTTTTTAAAGCGCCCGTTTTTTCAGAAGCAGTGATTTTAATAATGCTTAAAGTGAAACAATAAAAGTGTAATATTCCTTTAATTTCGTACCTGGGGGGTGTCTATAGTATGCCTGTGAATGGGCGCATGTTTCCTGTGCTTAGAACTGTCCCTGCACAAAGTGTAATTTTTGCAGGAAAAAAAAAACTATTTAAAATCACTCGCGGCTAATGAATTGACGGCTCCCGTAACACAGAGAACAGTCATTCATTGAAAGTCATTGATAAAAAAAAAAAAATCATTGATAAAAAATAAAAAGCGTGGGGGTCCCCCCAAATTCAATAACCAGGCCCTTCAGGTCTGCTATGGATATTAAGGGGAACCCCAGCCAAAATAAAAATGGCGTGGGGTCCCCCTCAAAATCCACACCAGACCCTTTAGATCTGGGATGGATTTTAAGGGGAACCCCGGCCAAAAAAAATAAAAAAATTGGCGTGGGGTCCTCTCAAAATCCATACCAGACCCTTATCCGAGCACGCAACCCGGCAGGCCGCAGGAAAAGAGGGGGGACGAGAGTGGCCCCCCTCCCTCCTGAACCGTACCAGGCCACATGCCCTCAACATTGGAAGGGTGCTTTGGGGTCCCCCCCAAAGCACCTTGTCCCCATGTTGATGAGGACAAGGGCCTCGTCCCCACAACCAGAGCCGATCCGCCCTATACGCGGACTATGCAAGCTGCGTAGGGCCCCGCGGCGGATTGGCTCTGCTCGGGGGCCCCTGGGGCCACTGCCGCCACTGTGAGGGCAGCGGCGCCTGAAAAAAGATCGCCGCGGGGGCGACATGCAACTGCGCATGCGCCCGCCTTTCCGAAAACTGCCGAGCAGCGGCAACAGCGCTGGCGCATGCGCAGTAGCCCGACATGCAACTGCGCATGCGCCAGCGCTGTTGCCGCTGCTCGGCAATTTTCGAAAGGCGGGCGCATGCGCAGTTGCATGTCGCCCCCGCGGCGATCTTTTTTTCAGGCGCCGCTGCCCTCACAGTGGCGGCAGCGGCACCAGTGACACGATGGCGCCATTTTTAAAAATAAAACGTCCCCTCCGCACCCTCTTACCTCCTGGGCCCCCTCCCCTCGCAGCCTCTTACCTCCTGGGCCCCCTCCCCCTCGCAGCCTCTGACCTCCTGTCCCCCCTCCCCCTCAAAGCCTCTGACCTCCTGCCCCCCCTCCCTCTGACCTCCTGCCCCCCCCCTTCGCAGCCTCTGACCTCCTGCCCCCCTTGCAGCCTCTGACCTCCTGCCCCCCCCCTCGCAGCCTCTGACCTCCTGTCCCCCCCTGCAGCCTCTGACCTCCTGTCCCCCCCTGCAGCCTCTGACCTCCTGTCCCCCCCCTCGCAGCCTCGGACCTCCTTTCCCACCCCCTTCGCAGCCTCGGACCTCCTGCCCCCCCCCCTCGCAGCCTCGGACCCCCTTTCCCCCCCTCGCAGCCTCAGACCTCCTGTCCCCCCCCTCGCAGCCTCAGACCTCCTGTCCCCCCCCTCGCAGCCTCAGACCTCCTGTCCCCCCCCCTCGCAGCCTCGGACCTCCTGTCCCCCCCCTGCAGCCTCTGACCTCCTGCCCCCCCCTTCGCAGCCTCTGACCTCCTGCCCCCCCCCCTTCGCAGCCTCGGACCTCCTGTCCCCCCCTGCAGCCTCTGACCTCCTGTCCCCCCCCCCTTCGCAGCCTCTGACCTCCTGCCCCCCCCTCGCAGCCTCGGACCTCCTGTCCCCCCTCCAGCCTCTGACCTCCTGTCCCCCCCCTTGCAGCGTCTGACCTCCTGTCCCCCCCCCCTTGCAGCATCTGGCCTCCAGTCCCCCCCTTGCAGCCTCTGACCTCCTGCCCCCCCCTTGCCCTTGCAGCCTCCCTCCTGTCCCCCCCCTTTGCAGCTCTGACCTCCAGTCCCCCCCTTGCAGCCTCTGACCTCCTGTGAAATGGTAAGGTACCTACCCCCCCCCCCGGACCTCCTTCGCATTTCCTGTCCCCCCCTTGCACCAAAAAGAGCTGACCTGTCCCCCCCCCTTCGCAGACCTCCTGTCCCCCCCCTTCGACCTCTCCTCCTGTCCCCCCCTTCGCACCTCTGACCTCCTTCCCCCCCCCTCGCCCCTGACCTCCTGTCCCCCCCCCCTTCGCAGCCTCTGACCTCCTGTTGCCCCCCACAGCCTCCCACAGCCTCTGACCTCTCCTGTTGCCCCCCCGCAGCCTCTGACCTCTCCTGTTGCCCCCCCGCAGCCTCTGACCTCTCCTGTTGCCCTCCCCCGCAGCCTCTGTCTCCTGTTGCCCTCCCCCCACAGCCTCTGTCCCATCCGCAAACCAAAAAAGTGTTCAAAAAATTGTGTAAAAATGACAGGAGACGGTCTTTGACAATTCCTGGTGTAAGGGGGGGCTCTCTGGGGACCCTGGTGTAAGGGGAGGCTCTCTGGGGACCCTGGTGTAAAGGGGGGGGGGACCCTGGTGTAAGGGGGGGGGCTCTCTGGGGACCCCTGGTGTAAGGGGAGGCTCTCTGGGGACCCTGGTGTAAGGGGGGGCTCTCTGGGGATCATGATGTAAGTGGGGGATCCACACTCAGATATGTAAAGGTTTCTTCATCTTCTCCTTGTCATGGGGAAAACTCCTCTGATGTCATGGGGAAAGCCATAGGGAATTCCCCATGACGTCCCCGGGGGCAGGGTTATCAGGTGGCCCCGCCCTCCGTTATAAAAGACCTGTCAGACGCAGCGAAGCCTAACACAGCGGGAGCCTCCCATTGCGCGGAGCGGCCCAGAAGAGACGCCGACGCCATGGAAGAAGATGCCGGACAAGAAGACCAGAGCAAGAAGAAGCGGATCGGAGGAAGAAGATGATGGAAGAAGAAGATGGAAAAAGATGCCGGAAGGAGAAGATGAAGAAACCGAAGGATGAAGAAAGGAAGAAGGAAGACCAGAAGAAAGAAGATTTTAATAAAGGAATTGTCAAAGACCGTCTCCTATCATTTTTACAATTTTTGACACTTTTTTGGTGAAATGGTATTTCACACAGGGGGGGGGGGGGCGAGATCTGGGGGACCCCAAAGCACCCTCCCAATGTTGAGGGCATGTGGCCTGGCACAGTTCAGGAGGGAGGGGGGCCGCTCTCGTGCCCCCCTCTTTTCCTGCTGCCTGCCAGGTTGTGTGCTAGGATAAGGGTCTGGTATGGATTTTGAGGGGGACCCCACGCCATTTTTTTTTTTTGGCCGGGGTTCCCCTTAAAATCCATCCCAGACCTCAATAGCTTTTTTTCCTGCAAAAATTACACTTTGTGCAGGGACAGTTCTAAGCACAGGAAACATGCGCCCCTTCACAGGCATACTATAGACACCCCCCAGATGTGATACTGCAATGCTGTAATAACAGCACGCACACACTAACCCCCAGAATCACAGCAGATAATGTCAGCAGCACATAACACTGACACGCTGGAACACAATATACGAGGCCGCCGGCGCGGCGGCCTTTTATAATGTGGGGCGTGTACTAAACCCCCTGAGCTATAATTGGCCACAGGCATCCACAGGCATTGATGCTAATAAATACTGTGTTTATTAGATCTGACTGGGAGCATCACCTGGATCACATCCCGATCAGCATGTCAACAGAGAAGGTTATACAGCATTACTGCTGCTAGGTGACCAGCTGGGGGCTCGGCTCTCTACAACCAATAGTGCCAGTTTTCCCCTGTATGCACCCATAATGTCACCAGCACTAGGTCCTAATAGACTGCCGCTGCTGCCAAGGAGACAGATGCCAGACCAGCGCTGTCAATAGCAGGGGCAGGACAGCAAGAGGAGACTGGGGAACACCACAGTGGCAGAACACTAAGGTCTGGTGGCAAGACAATCTTTGCAACCCTGATAGTTCTCCCACTGCTTTGGACCCTTATATTTTCTTGGTATGTTGGTGACATATATCTCTTGTTTTCTGCCACCCTGGGGGGCCCCAATACAGTAGAAAGGGAGCTCACTGCAGAACATGTGAAAGGACCCGTTGTGGGATCGTAGTAAAGGGCCCCAGGATATATATATATATTATATATATATATATATATATATAAAATTGCATTTTATAGTTGCCCCCCCTACTTTTGTCCCTGTCCCCCCATGTGCCCCCCCAAAATATGAAAGCTGGAGACGCCACTGGACACTTGCACATCCTTCTTAATCCTGGGACCAGGTGCCGCGATTGGTGTGGAGGTTGCGCCAGCTGCAATTCTCCCCCAGGTGGACAGGGCATCCTGCAGGGATGATGCAGAGACTCCAGGCTCTTCGGAATGCCTGCGCTCCACGGGCTCCAGAAACATGGCTGCCAGAGGAGGAGTGGGAGGAGGCACCTCCTGCTGTGTCACCACCCGTACTCCCAACCGTCCTCTATTGCTTCTGGTCCTCCTTCTGGTTGCAGGGGGGGCGACCGCCCTCCTCTTCTGGCCACCCACGGAGCTGGGACCCAACTCAATTATCTCACCACACACTCAGACTCCAGGCGGCCTTGGCGTCACTGCAGGGAATTCCCCAGATCCTCTCTCTCTCTGGTGGCATGTCACGTCTCCCACGGTGGTTGCGGCTCATCGTATTGCTCCCGGCTGGCATGTGGAGTAGCTGAGCCAGAGGTCAATCTTGCAGGGGTGTCCTGCCATCCATCCCGTTCCCAGCCTTGTCTTCAGCCCCTACTACATCCAGGGCCAGGCACCGCTGAAGCCATGATGTTACTCCTCCGCTGCCCTCCACTCTTTCCAGCAGTCTTAGTAAAGGCTCCATGCTGTGCAGCACCATAGACGTCACCTCCTTTTGCTTGAAGGTCCAAAGAGGACCAGAACCGGATCCAGCTGCCTTAAATACTTTTGGGACAGCATCCCATAAAAATCCCAGGTGTTCCCATTGGCTTTTATAGCCCACCTGAGATACCACTGAAATTCTTAATTTGCATTTGCATTTAATATCCGATTTGGATAAACAGGAATCAGATATTACATGAAAAGGTTGCACCACAGCCCGATAACTTCAATGTGTCATTTTTGGTAGTGGTAATACCCCCCAAATGCGTCCGAGGGGGTTTCATTTTTGACATGGCCACAACATGTGTACATCCCTGAGTGCCCACATGTCCATGTCCAGGTGTATGGTAAAATTGCATCTCTTTTTGCGCTCTCTTTTCCTTCATATCTCTCTTCATCTTCCCATTTCTCTTCCTCTTTCTTTCTTTTTCACTCTTATCAGGAAGTGGGGTGGGAGGGGGGAGGGGGAGTGCGTCAGAAACACTTAAGGCCCCTCTCACACTTGTGCGACTTCAAAGTTGCGCGATTTTGCCGCGACTCACGGGTGCGATTTTTGCCGCGATTTTGCATCGATTTTGCCGCGATTTCAAGCAATGCCTGTGTAAGTAGCATCAAAATCGGACCAAAGTAGTGCAGGGACTACTTTGAAGTCAGAAGGACTTGAAGTTGTACTAATATGAATGGCTGTCATTGGAAATCAAGGGGAACGACTTGTCATGCTACCTTGCAGTCCCAAATCGTAGGACAAGTCGTATAAGTGTGAAAAGGGGCCTTAAGTGGATCTTCACTCTCCCTCTCCCAATTTTTACCAGTGCATGTCATTCGCCTAGGCGAGGGACATGCATAAGGGGGCGGGCCAGACATTTTTCAATAAAACAAAGCAAAGTGCTATTTGAATAGCAGAGGGGAGCAGTGCCAGATTCATAAGGGGGCAAAAAGGGGAATTGTACCAGGCCCCAGATTTCCTTTATAAAATAAATGTAATAATAAAAAAAAAATGTATATTAAAAAGAATTACAGTGTCTGTTGGTGTCAGGCTACAGAGCAAAGAAGAAGGTGCGGGCTTCTGGCAGATGTTTTACATTTCCACTTCTATTGTTGTGGAATTTATTGTCTTGTTTAAGAGACAAGTGGGTGGGACAAGGGAAAAGTAAAAAAAAATGTTAGAAAGTGCCAGTCAACAACCCCAACCCCATCGTATGCGAGTGAAGTTAAGGACCAGCATCAGTTTATCGCAGTAAGAAGAGAGAAGCCCACTCCCCTGCTTGAACCTGATTGGGTCAGGGAGTAAATCCAACCAACTTTGTTAGCAAGTTTTACCTGAAATTACAAGATTGGTCAAATTCAGAACAGGTGTGGCCCTGGATTGGAATTTAGCTAGAATGACATAGCAGAGTGTCGGACAAAATCGGCAGAGAGTAGAGTACCTTCCTTCCTTACATGTCTTGCTTCGAGTGTAATAGTGAAATAGACTCCTAACCACTGGGTTTTTTCCGTGTTACGAATCCTTCGACTGGACTTCCCACAAGTGGTTTTCCGTTTCCCGAACCTTTTAGCCTGTTGATCTGTACATACCACCTCCTGTGCGCCTGTCAACGCCGTCCGCTCAGGAAAAAGAGAGAGGACTTGCAAAAAAGGGTCAGAAAGATTTTACACATAACTCTCACTCGATGATGCCCGCTCTCTCTTCTTGGGAATACCATATATTGTTAAAGCAGTGTTCCGCCCAAAAAAGAAATTTAAATTAAAAGCCAGCATCTACACATACTGCAGCTGCTGGCTTTTAACAACAGGACACTTTTTTTTAACAAGAAGAACAATAGGACACTTACCTGTCCTGGAGTACAGGATGTCGGCACTGCAGCTGATGTTTCCATCAGCTGTCGGGTGCTGCTGCCCCCATTGCGGGTAACTGTACCTGGCAGTGTAGCCTTATGCCCCGTACACACGGTCGGAAATTCCGACCACAAAATCTGTCGGATTTTTTTTCCGACGGATTTTGTCCGACACTGGTGTTGCATACACACGGTCGGACAAAGTTGTCGGAAAATCCGATCATCCTGAATGTGGTGACGTTCGTTGCGTATGACAGGACTACGTAGAGGCTAGTAGCCAATAGCTTTGGTCTTGTAATGTGATCTGAGAATGCGTGGCACTTTGTCCGTCGGAATTCGCTACACACGATCGGAAAAAGTCCGATAGGACTTTGTTGTCGGAAAATTTGAGAGCAGGAGATAAAACTTTGTCCGTCGGAAAATCCGACGGAAAAAGTCCGATGGAGCCTACACACGGTCGGAATTTCCAACAACATTGTCCGATAGGACATTTTCCGTTGAAAAATCTGACCGTGTGTATGGGGAATTACGGCTTCACGCCGGGAACCCTACTGTGCATGCGCCAGGCCCCGGTCCTTTCTCCTACTGGCCCGGTGACAGGGAGAGGAGGAGGAGGGAGCCCTGCGGTGATGTCACGGGCCACGGCCCAGACTCCCGGAAGTGAGAACAGGATACCTGTCAAAGACAGGTATCCTGTCCCCCCTCCCCACCGAAAGGTGCCAATTGTGGCACTGGAGGGGGAGAGGAGAAGTTCCTATTTTGGGTAGAACTACGCTTTAACTCTCAGCATCTGCAGGAGCTTGGATCAGGAGTATTTTATTGTAGTGTGATGCATAGTGTATTGTAGGTAGACATGTGCACACTGTAATATTTATTTTCGGAATTTTGTTTTCATCCTAAAAAAAATGTATAATGTCGAATCTTTATCATCATTTATTATCTTTAACTAATAGAGCTAAGGTTAGGCACATTTGACCACAGGTTTGATGGACACAGATCGATATTGTCAGCGTCATGTCGAATCTCCTATCTTTATCGAACTGTTGCAACGAAAACGAAAATTAAGCATTTGTTTATGTCGGATCTTTCGTGTTCGGATTCTGCACGTTCTGTATCGTTTGTTAAAACGATAACGAAAATATCCAAAATTCGGATGAAAATGCATTCGGACAAAAACGAATGCACATGTCTAATTGTAGAGTGATGTGATTTGCCAGTTACAATTACCTGTGCAATGTGTATTTTTACAGTCAATAAATTGAGAAAAAAAAAAAACTGTGTCTCCTTCTGAACCTAACATATTTTTTTTAAAACAAATGCCGTTTATCATTCATTTCAGTTCACTTTCTTATTTGTCATATGAGGGGCCCCCCGAACATGAAGTGTCCTGGGCCCCTCAAGGTCCAAATCCAGTGTTCCGTCACATTAGGCGACCCGTCAGATTTCGTAAAGGAAGTGACGTTCCATCATGGTCATCTTGGTACACCCCGCACTCAGCCACACTAAGCCTACATTCTGAAGTCGCCAAGCGGACATCTTTTTACACCCACCAAAGTCTTGCATTTCACACTTCTTTTTACCAGTAAACTGAGCTTATATCGTGAAATACAGTATTTAGAACTCTGTGACACTATTTTGATGCTGAATTTTAAAAGCAGCGGCAAGCCTTCTGAACTCACACGTTTGCTAATCTGACAGAATATTGTATTTCACTATATAAGCTCCATTTACTGGTAAAAATAATTGTGAAATGCAAGACTTTGGTGGGCGTAAAAAAATGTCCGCTTGGTGACTTCAGACTGTAGGCTAACTGCGGTTGAGTGCGGGGATGGCCGTGACGTTACGTCACTTTGGTTACAAGATTTGACGGGGTCGCCTAATCTGACGGAACACCGGCACTGAAGAGGAGGAGGAGTGCAGAAGTGAGAAGTTAAAATTAAAGATAATGATCCACTATAATTAAAGTGATAACTACACTGTCTTTCTGGTGGTATGGCCACCTTAACGTGGCCTGCGCCTAATTCATAAAAGCTTTGTGGTTTCGGTAACCGTACCTACATGTGTGGCAGATTCAGTTTTTTCTGGCTGCCATAGACTCATGCATTCTCCACATATTCCTGAAATGTGCAAAAGAATTTTGCTCTTGTAGTGCTCACTGGGATAAAAGAAAAGGTGCCGGAGCTACTTTGGCATATTTGTCACATGTAATGCAGCCCATTAAAGTGAATAGGCTGCCCTACACTGTGGCTTAAAAAAAATCATTACGTATATTCATGACGTGAATGTAACCTAATGGTACCACAAGTGCAACGTGTGAGTTTGTGTGTTTTGGGAACGTGCATATGTAAATGCAGCAATGTTGTTGTGCGAATGTGTGGTTTTTGTGTGAAGCTCAAAAAAGTTCATGAGATACTTTGTTGCATTTTTCACATGAAGGGCAGCCCATTAAGGTGAATATTATGCCCTATGCATGTGGTATGAAACCGGTGAGCGTTTACACTATACACACTATAGTGTCTATGCACACTATACTTTTCTAAACTTTTTTTTTCCTGACAGGAAAAAAGCAGCATTAAAAATGCACCTAAAGCAGAATTTCTTTAAATATGTGTGTTTAGCTTTTGGGCATTTATTTGCTTGTTTCTGCTGTGTTTTTATACCCATAGAAATGAATGGAAATGCACCATTTGCATGTTTTTGTGCGTATGCATGCGTTTTGTCATGCATTTTTGCACAATTTTCGTCTCAAATGAAAAAAAAAAAATAGGAATAATATATGAATAAATAAATGTAAAATAAATACACAAATGCAAAAGGGTACCCACAAGCCTAGGTATAAGAGGTGGTGCTCACCCTACTAATTATTACAAATACCAAAAAAAACATTTCCCAAGGGCTTTTAGGCAGCAGGAACAATGTATGTTCAATTATAATGTCAAAATTTGTATTAGTATAAACGTAAAAAATTCAAACACACATACAGTTTTAAAATAAAAGCTCTGGTGTGCCCCAATTTACAAGAAACTGATGTCCTATAGACATATGGCAGGTGACATGTACAGCAATTTTCAATAAATATTAAACCTGTCCATGAAAACTCCAACACGTTTCGATTATAATAATCAAACTCTTCCTCAGCAGGATAAGGAGGGCATCTAGATTGAAAACATGATGTTATAGTGTTTCCATAATTTCAATAAAAAACATAGCATCATATCATATAACATATAACTAAAAATAATCATAAATAAAATAAACTACCAATTTTAAATACATAAAATATTATTTAACCCCTAACCTTAAAAAAATATTTAAATACATTATTAATAAAAATACTACTACTAATAATGATATTTTTTTTTCCGTTTGTGTTACTGTTAGGGTGTAGTTTATTTTTGTTTTTTAAGGTCTAGGGGTTAAGGTTAGGGGTTAATTATTTATTTATTATTACATAGTATTCATTTATTTATTTTATTTATTTATTATTTATTTATGATTATTTCTAATTATTTGTGTATTTGTTTTACATGTATTTATTCATTTAATATTAATATATATTATTGTAACACCCTAACCCTAGCACAAAAAAATAAATACAAATTCTAACCCTAACCCCAATCCCAAATCCTAGCCCTAACCTTAAGTCAATCCCTTACTCTAACAAAAAAAAAAAAAAAAAATAATAGAAAAGGATATAAAAGCTGAAGGAAAAGCTGAAGGAAAAGCTAAAAAAGCTGAAAAACCTAGCAACAAATTCTGCAACAGATGATAATTTTCTCTATTGGCTAATATAAAAAATACCAAAGCTCAAAACGCTGTATAAAAACTTGCAAATTGCACATAAAAATGGACCAAAAACACACCGGCTAACATAGCCACTTGCCCACCACTCCATAGCAGTTTCACTACTACAGGGCAGCCGCACTGCACAGGATCGCATATATATATGTGATCCTGCACTTCCGGGTATCGGGCGCGAGATTCTACAAAGCGGGTCCCACGGATCCACCTGCTGACCGTTCTGTACACAGGCAGAATGGAGATTTGCCTATGTAAAGGCAGATTGCTGTTCTGTCAGTGCAGAGGGCATGGATCTTACAGGAACACCAATCCATGTCTTCCACTAGTAAAAGCACCTGCCCCCCCCCCCCCCATTACACTGAAACACCAGCTATGCACACAGTTAACCCTTTGATCGCCCCCAATGTTAACCCCTTCCTAGCAGGTGTCATTAGTACCATCGACAGTGCATATTTTTAACTGTAATAATGTCCCCAAAAAAGTGTTAAAAGTGTCAGTTAGTGTCCAATTTATCCGCCGCAATATCGCAGTCCCCCCTATATGTTGCTGATCGCCGTCATTACTAGTAGAAAAAAAAATTATAATTTAAAATTCCATAAAAATATCCCATAGTTTGTAGACATTATAACTTTTGTGCAAACTAATCAATATACGCTTATTGGGAATATTTTTTTTTACCAAAAATATGTAGCAAAATGCAGATTGCCCTAAATTGATGAAGAAATTCGATTTTTTTACATTTTCTTTATTGGATATGTTTTATGGTAGAAAGTAAGAAATAGTATTATTTTTTTTTTCAAATTTGTCGCCCTTTTTTTGTTTATAGCGAAAAAAATAAAAACCGCAGAGGTGATCAAATACCACCAAAATAAAGCTCTATTTGTGGGGGGAAAAAAAGGACATAAATGTTATTTGTGTACAGCGTTGCACAACTGCACAATTGTCAGTTACAGTACCACAGTGCCGTATGGCAAATAATGTCCTGGTAAGGAAGGGGGGTAAATAGTAGTAGGGCGTTTAGGGGCAGAGGAAAATAAAAACCTCAAAACGCCACAGGCGTTTGAAAGCCGCAGTGTGATCGAGACCTTATGTACGTGAATGTCATTGCATAGGCGCAAGCACTATAGGAACCTGCTATTTCACAACTTGTCCACTAGATGTCAGCATCACATCACCGGCTAAATCAGCGATCACGTGACCTCCAATCAGCTGGCTCGTCACTTCTGGTCCAAGATGGCTGCGCTGAGAAGGAGTCTGCTTCAGACAGTAAGAAAGGGGGGAGGGAGGCTTCTGAAGGGCTGATAGTGGCTCACAACTTGTTTACTTACGGAAGGTTCGCAAAAAAGGGCGCAGGTTACTCAGGAGGTTGTGTCAGGAAAGTAGCTATAGAGATATGTATGTAAATCTGTGAAGGATAATAGAGCAGACATGGCTGTTCAGGCAGATGGGATTCTTATCATCATCATCATGTACACTGACTGAGAAACTTCTCAGGTTGAAGCTTTATGTCAGGGATATGCAATTAGCGGACCTCCAGCTGTTGCAGAACTACAAGTCCCATGAGGCATAGCAAGGCTCTGACAGCCACAAGCATGACTCCCAGAGGCAGAGGCATGATGGGACTTGTAGTTTTGCAACAGCTGGTGGTCCACTAATTGCATAGCCCTGCTTTATGTTATTTTACGTTTATATCCAAGTGAGTTTCATGGTGTCCCTATCTGTTGGCAGCGGGCGGCGATTGGCTCTTAGAGTCCTATCACATCTGCAGTGTGTGTATTGAGGGCAGGTAAATGCAGATGTTTGTGTATTTACATGTGTCACCACAACCAATCAGGAGCGCCTGTGCTACTTTTTATTAGTGCAATGCTCTGGTGTGAATGGCTCCCATTGAAGTACATTGCTTTTACAATGTCTATGTGCTGATCAATGCGTGCCAGCTCATCTGGTGTGACTGGACTGTAATAAAATGTCAATAAAATGATTTAGTGGTTAACTGGTTAGTTATCCAGGTACCGTTTTCATTGGCCGGGATGAGGTGACATCACTCCCACACATGCATGTGTACAGGGGAGAAGAAGCAGGTAAGAAACTTTCATTCAGATGAGACAGGGTCCTGCCTGTTTGCAATTTATTTTTCTTTTACATAAAGTTCTACTGTAAAGCGAAGTTCCACCCATCTTTTAGTTAGCATAGCTGCTGACTTTTAATAAACCGACACTTACCTGTCCCATGGCCCAGCGATGCGGCCGACCTGAAGCCTCGCTCCTCTCCCCCTCCTCTCCTCGGCGTCTCCATTGATACTAAGGGCACCTGGCCATGACAGCTTACGGCTTCATGGCTGGGCGCGCGCTGCGCATGCACGAGCCACGCTGCGCTCTGCTTTTGGTCAGCCAATCTTCTGGGACTTATGTTGTGTCTCAGAAGATCGCTGCCAGGGAGGGGCTGCCTAGGGCGCGAGGAGGAGTCGCCTAGGTTGGCGAGAACAGGAAGGAGGAAGTGGGACAGGACAGGAAGTCCCACCAAAAAGAGGGTACACCCCCCCCCCCCCCCCAAAAAAAATAACATGCCAAAGGTGGCATGTCAGAGGGTGAGGAGTGCTTAAAGTGGAAGTTCCACTTTTGGGTGGAACTCCCCTTTAATAATATGTTAGAGATCGTTCACTTCCCTTTTAATATATGTTAGTGAACCTTTACACCCTCTGACCTGTCATGCAGCAGTGTCCTGGCTTAAAGGGGAGAGTAAGGGCTCTTTCACACGGACGGACCGTATGTCCGTTTTTCATCCTTCCGTTTTCGGATGCAAAACGGACATACATGTATCCCTATATGATAGCGGGTGTCAGCGGATGAACATCCGCTGACATCCGATCTCGTCCGTGCCCGCTATGGTCCGTTTCTGCAGACGGAGGAAAACCCTATTTTTTCATCCGTCTGCAGAGCGGATCGGATGACAACGGACTCTACGGTCCGTCGTCACCCGATCTACCATAGGGTAGAGCGGCGCTGTGACAGGTCCGTCCCTGCACAGTGTGCAGAGACGGACCTGTCATCTTCCTGCACAGCGGAGATCGCTCCGGCAATCCCCGCTGAGCAAGCGGCTATCCACGGGGCGGATCTGCACTGATCCGTCCCGTGTGAAAGAGCCCTAAAGGAAAGTTGCCAACTTTGAAGCATGCTGGCAGGGCACAGGCTTTTCTAATCAGGATGTAGTAGATTTTTAAAGCAGAACAGAAGACACTATAGTTACCTCCTCTATAATGGTTCGAAGTCCGGGAGTGGTCCGGCATCTTCTCCTCATCTCCTTCCAGGGTGTTAGCTGAGCTATGTGTGTCTATGGATGCACACTGCCTTCCCCTATAGCACACAGCTTGCTGAAGGAGGGAGGAGAAAAGAGCTCTGGCGGGGAACTGAAAAAGAGTTAAGTGCACAGAACAGATATGTATTTATTTATTTTGTTTCGTTTTAATAATAAATAAATAAATATATACTATGACTTTAACCATTTAAGGACCGTAAGTATTTGCCCCCTTAATGACCAGGCCTTTTTTTGCGACTGACTATTGCACGGCCGTGCGACGCTGTACCCAAACAAAATTGATGTCCTTTTTTTCCCTCAAATAGAGTTTTCCTTGTGGTGGTATTTTTATCACCTCTGCGATTTGATTTTTTTGCGCTATAAACAAAGAGTGACAATTGTGAAAAGAAAAAAACATTTTTTTTTTTGCTATAATACATATCCAAAAAAATAAATGTAATCATCAGTTTAGGTCGATTTTATATATTCTTCTACAAGTTTTTGGTTAAAAAAATCACAATAGGCGTATATTGCTTGGTTTGCGCAAAAAGTAATCGTGTCTACAAACTACGGGATAGATTTAGGGACTTTTATTTTTTAATGTGTCTACTGGTTATGGCGGCGATCTGCGATTATTAATTCATTTTTTTGCGAGACTGCGACATTGTGGCAGACAAATCTCTACCCAAATTACACTTTTTGGGAACCTGTGACATTATTATATTGATCAGTGCTATAAAAATACACTGATCAATGTAAAAATTACCCTGGCATGGAAGCTGTAAACACGGGCTGCCTGGGACATGACAGAGATCACTGCTCCTGATCACTGCAAACAGTAGATCTCTGTCATGTCTCCTGTCAGAATGGGGATCCGCTTTGTTTACAAAGGCAGATCCCCATTCTGCCTCTGTGCTAGGTGATCGCGGGTCGCCGGTGGACATTGAGTCGGCCCTTACCCGAGGACACGCTCCCGCAGCTTGCAGCAGGTATGACAGTGCGCTGCCCCCAACTGCCTCTGCGCGAGCAGACGTACAATGACGGCATATCACACAGGAGAGCCAACCTGCCGCAGCACAACTGCAGTGGGCGGCTGTTAACTGGTTAACTTAGGGATTAACTGATATTGTTTTTTTTTGGTGCCGATACGATACCGATATTTCAGCCCTCTGAGAGGCCGATGGCCAATATTGTGTGCCGATATTCTGTACATTTAAAAAAAAAAAAATACTTTTTATCACTGTCACAAGCAATGTAAACATCCCTTGTGACAGTAATAGGCAGTGACAGGTACTCTTTATGAAGGAATCGGGGGTCTATAAGACCCCAAACTCCTCCACTGCACTTGAAAGTATTCAAAACATTTTTGAATACTTTATTTTTTAACCAGTTCAGCCCCGGGCCTATTTTTCAAACTTGCTGTTTACAAGTTAAAATCTGTTTTGTTTGCTAGAAAATTACTTAGAACCCCCAAACATTATATATATTTTTGTTATAACACCCTAGAGAATAAAATGGCAGTCGTTGCAATACTTTTTGTCACACTATATTTGCGCAGAGGTCTTACAAGCGCACTTTTTTGGAAAAAATACACTTTTTTGAATAAAAAAAATAAGACAACAGTAAAGTTAGCCCATATTGTGAAAGATGATATTATGCCAAGTAAATTGATACCCAACATGTCAAAGTTGCGCCCGCTTGTGGAATGGCGACAAACGTTTGCCCTTAAAAATCTCCATGTGTGATGTTTAACCACTTCAATACCAGGCACTTACCCCCCCCTTCCCGCCCAAGCCAATTTTCAGCTTTCTGCGCTGTCCCTGTTTAAATGACAATTGCGTCCAGTGTGGATGGCCATCCTGGTGGTCCTTGGCGGCATGATGGTGGTCCTGGGCGGGATCCGAGGGGGGCTGCGCTGATAAAAAAAAAATCAGCACAGACCCCCCCCTGTCAGGAGATCGGCTCTTTTCTACTTGCGTCTGTCAGACAGCTCTTCCTGTTTACATCGTGATCAGCCATGATCGGACACGGCTGATCACGTGGTAGCCTTTACCGAGATCGGTGTAGCAGTGTTTCAACTGACACACCGCACCACCAATCGCAGCCATGCGCGCCCCCATTTTGCTATAGGCCGGGCGAGAACAGTTAAAAAATTCTACAGGTTGCATGTTTTGAGTTACAGAGGAGGTCTATGGCAAGAATTATAATTATAATAACGATTGCAGTGATACCTCACATGTGTGGTTTGAACACTGTTTTCATATGTGGCCGCTACTCACGTATGCGTTCACTTCTCGACGGGACGCGTTTCAATGTTTTTTTTTATTTATTTTTTTCTTATAATTAATTTTACCTTTTTTTTTTTTTTTTTTTTACTTTTTTTTTTTTTTACACTGTTCTATAAAAAAAATAAAAATAAAATAAATGGACCTCTTAAATATGAGATCTGGGGTCAAAAAGAACTTGTATCTCTTATTTACACCAAAATGCAATAAAAAAAAATCACGGCTGATCACGATGTAAACAGAGCCGTTGATCAGACAGACGTGAGTAGAGGAGAGCCGATCGGCTGCTCTCCTGAGGGGGGGGGGGGGGGGGGGGGGGGTGTCTGTGCTGATTGTTTATCAGCGCAGCCTCCCCTCAGATGCCCTCCCAGGACCACCAGGGATGCCACCACACTGGACCACCAGGTATGCCTCCCTAGACCACCAGGGAAATCCCAATCATTGCCCATCCCCAATGCCTGCCAGTGCCACCCATGGGTTCCCATCAGTGCTGCCTATCAATGCTGTATATCAGTAGTGCCACCTCATTGGTGCCACCTCATTGGTGCCCCCTTATCAGTGCCCAGCAGTGAAGGAGAAAACGTATTTAAATTTTTTTATAACAGAAGCAAAAGAAAAACTTTTTTATTTTTTTTTCAAATTTTAGGTCTTTTTTTTTTATTTGTTTAGCAAAAAATAAAAAAACACAGAGATGATCAAATCCCACCAAAAGAAAGCTCTATTTGTGGGACCAAAATTATAAAAATTCTGTTTGGTTATAGTGTAGCATGACTGCGCAATTGTCATTTAAACAGTGACAGCGCTTAAAGCTGAAAATTGGCTTGGGAAGGAAGGGGGTGTAAGTGCCCTGTATTGAAGTAGTTAAAGACCATACATAATACCTACCCTAGGCACCCCATACATGTCCCGAGCTGACCATCCAATCTTTGTACAATCAATTTTAGATCTACCAAAACTATGTAATATGATGACCTACATAAACTGTCCAATCAATATGTATTTAATCAGGCCGGCTGTTGCACTACATACTTGTTGGCCGATCTAAAGGAAATTGTACCGTCAAGTTGTAGCTTTACTAATATTAACATTATTAATACAAATAATAACAATCAGTCCTTAACAGACCTCAACAAAATGTACCCTCCAAATAAGTACCTGTAAAGAAAAGAATTGAAATAGTTCTAAAGGTAGAAGCAGTGGCGGAAATACCAGGGTCGCAACAGACGTCAGATTGTACGATGCAAGATTCCAGTCTTCATTAATGAAGTGGCATGTGACACCCAAGTATGCCTCTGTGGCAATACTGGTCCATGCGTCTGTAATGAGAGCTATTTTTGATTTCACATCTTTGAGTGACGCTTTCAATCTTTCAAAATTCTCCTCATATATTTCTTCTCCATCAGCTTAGTGAAATAGGACCTGGAGGGAAGTGTATATCCTGGGTAAAACGTGTTGATCACGCGTTGATACGTGTAATGGCCATTTGGGGTGTGCAAACACTGACATCCTTTTTATGAAAGAACTCCTGTACACAGCTTTGCCTCTTCCTGAGAAAAAACAACAACATGAACACACAATAATTAATATTAATAGCAAATAGGAGGTTTAACATACATGAAATCTATGAATGCTGAGTGGTCAATGCTAATAATGTACTGTGTATTTCAAAGAGGGTACTGGTTGGGTAGTAAATATGCATAATGCTGCAGTGCAAATGTTGTCGCTGCTCTGTGTATTTTTGAAAAATGCATGGCATCTCTTCTCTCAGGTGGGCTGGTCAGATTGCAGTTAGTTCTCGTTGTAAACCATGCCCTGAGGGATCCTCAGATCAGCAAGACACTGAGGGCTGCAAGGTGCCTTGTGGAACATTTAAAAAAAAAAAAAAAGGAGCTTAAAGCAAAGCAGCAACAAATGGGTACCCCTGAGCATCCACTAATAAATGTAAAGTGCCTTGTGAAACATTTAAAAAAGATGAGATGGCCACTACAAAAAAGCAATTAGCAAAACTATGATTACTCCCAAAAATAAAAAGTATTACTTACAAAGATGGCTCGTCTGTTTGAGGTCGGAGAGCGCCAGGATGTTTTCGTCTGAGGTTCTCGTGCATCGCAGTTGTGCTGCCGTGGTACGCCATTTCGGTTTTGCAAAGGGAACAGAGGACCATTTTATCTGGCCTCTGTTTGAAGAATTCCCATATCTTTTGAAAGTCATCTTCTAGCTTTTCGTGCTTGACTGGAACTGTCTCCATTCCCAGGAGTGGTAGAGGGAGCGGAGGCAGTAGCCACCATTACCGCGCAAGATGATGACACGGCGAGAGCGTGACGCGTCAACGCCTTTTAAGCACATCAACGGATTTTTGTCGTCGACGCGTCGTGGCAGCTCTAATGGGCATTGAGCACTGATAGGCAGCACTGATAGACACCATTGATGGGCACTGATGCGCAGCATTGATGAGCGATGGTAGGTGGCACTGATAAGCGGAATTGATGGGCACTGATGTGTGGCAATGATGAGCACTGATACCAGCATTAATGGGCACTAATAGGCGGCATTGATGAGCACTGATGGGTGACACTGATAGCCTGCACTGATGAGCAGGGCACTAATTATCAGTGTAAACAATTTACTGACATTGTTGCCTCTCCTTTCCTCACACAGACAGCATGGGAGGAAAGGACTGCCGAAAATTAGCAAGTCTGTTTACATGTGATCAGCTGTGATCGCTGTTCATACTCTGTATGAACAGACGATCTGTCACTTCTCCCCTCGGAGAACCGTAAACTTTGTGTTTACACACACAGATCCCAGTTCTCTGTGTGCCCCGAGCGATGGCGGGAGTGCGGCGGTGATCGTGACCGCCGGGCACTTGCATTGGCTCCGTGGGTGAGCAGGGGGTGCACGCGTCCCTAGTGGCCACAGGGCGCATCGAAGTTACATAACGTTATTCTGTAGGGGGGGGTTAGAGCAAAGAGCCGGTGACTGACAGTCACCAGCTCTCTGCTCACGGAGGTCTGAAAACCAAGCGATCGGCGGTGTTTGGAAGCAACAGCTTTGATCTAAGGTAAGTATTTTTATAATGAGCTAGTATGCAATGCTCATTATGCCTTTGTCTTGCAGGTTTTTATTTTTTATTTTTTGAGTTTACAACCACTTTAAAGTTCCATTACATGCCTGTATGGTGGGGAGCTCTGGGACACTGCAGCACTAGAGAGAAGGTAAGTATAATTCTGCATTACCGGCCAAGCAGTACAAAGTAGCGGTTAGAGGGTTGAGATAAACTATTTCACACTGATAGTTGCTGATACCGGTATGGTTTTATTCATATAGGTAAAAGCTTTATCCCAAAAGGGAAAAAAAAAATCAGTTGCTTTAGCTGCTTAAAATGTATTAGGCAATTGCATATAATGCCCCGTACACACGATCGGAAATTCCGCCAGGAAAAGTCAGATGAGAGCTTTTGGTCGGAAATTCCGACCGTGTGTATGCTCCATCGGACTTTTGCTGGTGGAATTCCCGCCAGCAAAAGATTGAGAGCATGTTCTCTATTTTTCAGTCGGAAAAATTTCCGATCCGAAATTCCGATCGTCTGTACAAAAACTGATGCGCAAAATTCCTATGCATGCTCGGAAACAATTTGACGCATGCTCGGAAGCATTGAACTTAATTTTCTCGGCTCGTCGTAGTGTTGTACGTCACCGCGTTCTTGGCAGTCAAAAGTTCATAGAACTTTTGTGTGACCGTGTGTATGCAAGCCAAGCTTGAGCGGAATTCCATTGGAAAAACCATCCAGGATTTTTCCGAAGGAAAATCCGCTCGTGTGTGTACGTGGCATTACACTACTCCTCCCCAAATTGACAATACTGCCATCCAAAGGTGGCTCAATGTGCTTCCATCCAGAGGGGAGACACTCCAAGACATGAAGTGTGTTTTTGGCCAGATCACTAGGTGAAAAAAAAGCTCATAAAAGACAATAATGGAAAAAAAAAGGCACTTTCTTTGTAGGTAAAAAAAAATGTGCATTTATTATTTTCGTTTTTTTTTTTTTTTTTTTTACAAATAACGTTTTATTTCAAATGTAGTAAGACAACAAAACATAGATAAGTGTATGGTAGACATACGATACACGGACATAAACTGGGATGCAATTTTGCGCATGCTTAACAGGCAGATAATAAAGAGTCTTTCTTCAGAAGTTAGCTTTGTATAGTTCAACAGTAAAACCCTTACTTCGGGTTGCGCATGCAGGATATTATTTTCGTTTTTTAATGAGTCCGCAGAGCATTACGGGTGCAATCTCAGGTTCCTTCAGACTTTCAGGATAGGTGTCTGCTTGTACCTCATACGGCAAGTAGTTACCTGAGACCAGGAAGATTAATGGACTAATTGAGCGCTCACTAGTGTCCTCATAGCTCATTGAGAACTACAAGTCATCAGCCGCAATGGCTGGCAGTACTGGTAGGCATTAATTCACAGGAAACTGTGAATAAATGATGCGGCTATGTGGGCAGAACCCCGCATGGCCACACTATTTTCAAATTGTGACAGCGGGTGCAGGGAAAAGATCCCCCTCCGCTGACACACGGAGGGGGGATCAGAGGGGAGATGCTGCAGATGCCGAAACTCATTCACTTTAAAAATGGGTGGAACAGTCTCCCGGTTTACGGTCATTACACGTTTCACTTCCCCTCCACCTCCCCTTTCCTACCTATCCCTGTAGCTCATAATATGTGTATTGTTACTGTAAACCTAACTTGTATTATGCCATACTTATTGATCTGTATCATTACTGTTTTCTATGGTTTACAGCTGCACTCGGTACCTTTTTTACAATATTGATTACATTAAAACATTTGTACAGTTAGACCATGTATCTTCCAAAACTTGGGAAAAATGGGTGGAACATGTTCCAAAAGTAAACTTATCCTTCAGGGATTGATAAACTGCAATATAACAAATGTTTGTTTTTTGATTTAAAACCTCTTTAAGTACATACTTGTTCTGAGTTAGTGGAAGCCATGGGGTAAATGTTACCGCCAGGCAAATAGCATCAGCATAAGAACATGTTTTATTTGAGAAAGGCCTGACATCAACATCTTCTGCAGTGAGATATAAAGCGGTTATAAACCTCTGAAATGTTAAATGAACAAAGCGCATTCCACTATTGTGGGTGCTAGCCTGAATCCAAAGCACAAAGTGTGGTTCATCTGTAATCTCTTATCTATTTGTTTTACTGATGGCCCCCCCTCCTCCAGCACACAGAAGTTGACTCAAAACCTCAGCTCTGTATGCTTTTTCTATGAGCATATTAGAGGGGGCTGTGCCCATTTCCTTCACCCAATTATCAGATTACACTACAGCTCTATGTTCTATCGCTGCAGAGTGTTTGAGGTCAGATCACTGCTCCCTGCTTTCTAGAGCTGACCTCAAACTGTAAAATATACACTGTATTACCAAAAGTATTGGGACGCCTGCCTTTACAGGTGCATGAACTTTAATGGCATCCCAGGCTTAGGCTCTAATCACATCTATGCATGTTGCCTTTGAGCGTTTCTGCAGTGCCCACAAGGGGGCCCCCAGATCCCAGCCTCCCCCCTATGTGAATGAGTATGGGGTAAAAAAGTAGTGTAGTGTGACAATAGACAGTTTTTGACAAGTCTTTCTTTTATTAAAAATATCTTCTTTCCGGTTCTTCCTTCTACGGGCTTCTCCTTCTTCTCCCGCCGCTTCTTCTTTCTCCGGTCGTCTTTGTCTGGTGTTCTTCCTCCGCCGCTACTCCCGCCGACAACCAGTTTGAGGTCCGCTGATCTGTCTGCACCGATGTCAAGCGTTTCTTAGATAACTATGGGGCGTGGCCATTGGATGATTTCACCCAGAGACCCTGTCCCCTCATGACGTCATGGACCCATCGTGCCCTGGGAGGTAAAGTTACAAGGGGGCGGGTCCTCCGAGCCACATCATCCGATGGCCACGCCCCAGAGTTATTTAAGAAATGCTTGATCAGCAAGAGGCCCTTATCAGAATAGGCCCTTGTTACCACCGACATGGGGGTAAGGTGCTTTGGGGTGAGGGCGGGGCGCAGAGCACCCACCTCCTCCCATGTTGAGGGCATGCGGGCTGGTATGGTTCAGGAGGGGGGGTGGTTGCGCTCGCTCATCCCCCTCCCTTTCCGGCCCCTTCCTTAGCAACCAGTTATATACAGTGTAAAAAAAAATGTAAATTGTGGTAAAAACGCGGTACTTGCGTTTTGAATGCGGTTCCATTGAAGTCTAATACATGCAAAACGCTGCATTTTGTGGGAGAAAAAGTCCCCAAACCTTTCCAAAAACGCAGAGGCACAAAATGCATTGATGTGAACGTGTTCCATAGGAACCCATGTTAAAAAGAATTCCCTGCATTTCTGCAAAATGCATCAAATGCATTAGTGTGAATCGAGCCTTCGTCCGTTGGGTTCAATATTGAGTTGGTCCACCCTTTGCAGCTATAACAGCTTCAGCTCTCCTGGGAAGGCTGTCCACAAGGGTTAGGAGTGTGTCTATGGGAATGTTTGACCATTCTTCCAGAAGCGCATTTGTGATGTCAGGCACGGTTGTTGGACGACAAGGCCTGGCTCGCAGTCTCTGCTCTAATTCATCCCAAAGGTGTTCCTTGTTTGTGCACTGGTGCGCAGTCATGTTCGAACAGGAAGCGGCCATCTCCAAACTGTTCCCACAAAGTTGGGAACATGAAATTGTCCAAAATGTCTTGGTATACTGATGCCTTAAGAGTTCCCTTCACTGGAACTAAGGGGCCAAGCCCAACCCCTGAAAAACAACCCCACACCATAATACCCCCTCCCCCCCACCTCCACCAAATTATTTGGACCAGTGCACAAAGCAAGGTCCATAAAGACTTGGAGGAACTTGACTGGCCTGCGCAGAGTCCTGACCTCAACCCCATAGAATGTGTTTTGGGATGAATTGAAGATTGCAAGCCAGGCCTTCACATCTGTCATCGGTGCCTGACCTCACAAATGCGCTTCTTGAAGAATGGTCAAACATTCCCGGGGACACCCTCCTAAACCTTATGGTCAGACTATTCAGAAGAGTTGAAGCTGTTATAGCTGCAAAGGGTGGGCCAATGCAATAACCTTATGGACTAAAGACTGGGATGCCAATAAAGTTCATGTGTATGTAAAGGCAGGCGTCCCAATACTAAAGGGTAATATTGTGTATGTTTGTAGGGGTCATGCACACTGCAGCTCAAAACGCCTACATTAACAGGTGTTAGAGATTTTTATTTTCTTCTGCCTCTTAACGCCCTTCCATGTTACCCTATGTGTCCATGCACATATAGGCATTTACAGAAGTTTAGAGGCAAAAAAAGTCATGATCAGGAGAGGCGCTTGAGAGCATAAAAAATGCTCAAACGCGCTTTAACGCTAGGCACATTTAGCATTCATTGGTTTCATGTTTTCTGTCTAGACTTCTCCTCACTTGCTTGTCTTCTAGTAACAGAGTGTCATAAGGATAGGAAAAGGTGATGAGACATCTCAAGTGGAGACAGAGGTTTATTAAGAGAAGATGTTAGAACCTCTGTCAGGTTTTTACTGATGTCTTTCTCTCTTGGTGACAATAGTTGGACAGAGGAAATCCTGCCAAATGAGGTCACAGATACTAATAAAACCTGGGAAAAAGGATTGCTGCTCCAAGAAGCTCCAGATTTTTGGGAAACACCTACCCTACTGTGAGCTCGCAGGTGCTGGCTCTGCACAAACTTGGAAGAAGAAAAGAAATCCTGGACGGCCGCACACTGCTGAAGGCATGTTTATTGTTGTGATAAAATCCAATATAGTAACCTCCACTTACGAAAGAGACAAGCAGCTAACACGTTTCGCACCAGATCGTGGCGCTTACTCCTAGCTAGGATGGTCTGGTGTGAAACGCGTTAGTTCTCATCCCTGTCTCTCTTTTGTATATGAGGTTACTGTATTGGATTTTATTACAACAATAAAGATGCCTTCAGTGGTGTGCGGCCGTCCAGGATTTCTTTTCTTCTACTAATAAAACCTGACAGAGTTTAACCCTCCACATTCTTTCTAAAAGTAAAAAGCTAATTATTTGGCAGGATATGAACTGTAATATGTATTACCCAGTGTCCAGGCTACGGATATTCACATTTTTATATATTGTTAATCAGTAGACAAGCGTTAAAACAATAAAATCTGCTATGAACCTCTCTTAGCTGACTGTCGGTTGTGTTCTCAGTATTGGCTGGCTTGTTTCCATAGGATTCTATGAGCTGGACAGATGACCTGCCACTCTGCCACCTCTCTGGAATTGGATCAGCTACAAACCGGACCTATAACCCTGAGGGGCTGGGGAAGGAAGAACATCCATGTGAAGACAACTGGCTGAAGTTCAGGTTGGCTATGTGTTGATTTACAGTCTTTAGAAAGTATAATTTGTAGTAAAACTAAACAAGGAAATGACCTTTGTGGACACTGAAAAATACGAAATAACTGTGAAAAACACTCGGACAGAATAATGAATCGTGGCTTTTTTTGTGCTTCCCTGGCTTATGATTGCAAGCCACTCCTGACCACTGCAAGTGATGTATTATATACATAAAAACAGATGGCATGCAATATGATTTAGTGTCTTTGCCCAGCCTTTATGATTGTTGTAATTAACTCTTTTCCTGCCCCCCCCCCCCCCCCCCCCAGCATTGATATACTAAAGATTTGAACACAAAGCATTTTGAATTTTCAATTCTTCTGCATTTCTATGGCTGTTGACAGGATTGAGATCCAAAAGGCGTATAGATTATTTTTTATTGCATTGAGCTATTATATTCTACAATTTTTGAGTATACCAGTAGTTAACAGAGTACTTCTTTAAAACATTATTCCATGTGTCATAGAAGGATCCATGAATGTTGGTATGTAAATAAAACGTGTTCATCCCTTCAGAGTTTCCAGTGCCCTAACATATCGCTGTGTTTGGTGAAGCCATAACTCACGAGGTCTGTTTATAACAAAAAATGTTGAGGAAGGAAACTGGCAAAAGAGCAATTTCATGTTATGTTTAGAAAGCTGCTTAAAGTGGTGGAACACCCTCAAAATGAAAACTAGTAAAAATGTTAGTAACAATTTAAAAAAAAAAAAAACACAATCTCTCTCTCTCTCTCTCTCTCTCTCTCTCTCTCTCTCTCTCTCTCTCTCTCTCTCTCTCTCTCTCTCTCTCTCTCTCTCTCTCTCTCTCTCTCTCTCTCTCTCTCTCTCTCTCTCTCTCTCTCTCTCTCTCTCTCTCTCTCTCTCTCTCTCTCAGTGGGGGGGGGGGGAGAAGAGCCCGCAGCTGCTCTCTTTCCACACAGGGACACAGCCACTCTGATCTCATGCTGTTCTACTCTCCTCTGACAGGAGGAAGGATGGGCAGGAAACACAGAGAGCCCTCTTCCCATTGCTAGCAGCGGCACAGTCTCTCCTCTGATCCGCTCCTGTCGTATGTCGCGGGGCGAGCAAGCTGGATGGAGATCTGCGGCACCCATTGCATGCATTAGGCAAATAGTGGGGAGCGCTGTACCACATATCTAATTTTTTTTTTCACTGCTTACAATCAATTGGAACACTAGCAGGTATTCAGCAACAGACCAATACACATACATTCACTTTAGGTTTTCCCTTTATCTTGTATCTCTTTTTGGTTCAATTTTATAAATTTTCTTTTACACAATCCATTTGTGTGCACATAGTAGTGCAGGGAATCGGGCACTTCTTTTACTAGTGTTACCAGTCTTGCCTAGTTCTCCTCTAGGAGAAGAGGGGAAGGTATATAGAAATGGGGAAGATGTATAGTGTGAATCAAAAGTGATCAGTCTAGGGTGACAACACTACTTCTCCATAGATACAGTACATTGACATTGACATACTAGGACAGGGAGTGTGTTACTGACTGGACATGAAAATAAAAGGAAAAAACTTGAAAAAGAAGACCAGTTCTCCACCACATCTGGTAACGACTGGTAACCTGGAATATATGAAAGTTTTGTTCTTGGTTTTAGGTATACTTTAAGCGCTCCCCTTTGGTTTTTGTCACTGATGCTAAAGGTGTGTGGAATTTAGTTACTATTTTTCTGCCACAGTTTATTTTTCAGCATTCTAGAGATCACTATCAGACTTTTGCAGAATGATGTTTACAATTTTAACCAGCCAGCTGTTTGATTACAGTCAGTTTAGATGAGGGTCCCCAGAGATGGGTGCATGGACCCGATTGCAGTGTCTGTGTATCTAGGTCCATGCACCCATCTCTGCATACCCGTCAAGCTTGGCTTAGGTGGTTAGTCCATACAGCTGTTTCATATCTATTCACTGTATATTGTCTGCCTACATGCAGCTCATCACTAATTAAAAAAAATAATAACAAACTGCTCTGCTTCATGCATGGGGCTGAGCGCCCTTTTGTTAATGAGCTTCTAAATAAAAAAACATACTGTAGACTTTTTTTTTTTTTGCAGTCCAGACCATAAATGTAGAAAGTATATAAATAACCACTATACATTTCATTTAAAGTGGTTCTAATGTAACTACAATTTAAACCTTAATGCATTACCTGCATTAAGGTAAAAAAAAAAAAACAGCCCTGTGTCAGTCTGCAGTAGAATTGCTCCTTCTCCCTGGTCTCACAGGGCAGATTGATACCAGTGGAAGCTATTGGCTCCTGTTGCTGTCAATCGTGTCCAGTGAGGAGGGAGCAGGGGACAGGGCTGAGTTTTGCTGTGGTGTGTGGCTTGGGAGTGAGCCCCACACGTCTGCCCTCCCCCCCCCCCCCCATATCAAGCAGCTTGCTATGGGAGCAGACACAGAAGAGGAAGGGCAGAGAAAGCAGATGGGGGGGGGGGACCCCAGAAGAGGAGGTTTCTGGGCTACTCTGTCCAATATCAGGGCACAGCTCCAGGTAAATCTAAACCCCATTTTTATTTTATGTTAAAAAAGGGCTTTACAATCACTAAGTGATATGTACTGTGGTAAATAATTTATATTTTTCATCTTTGTGCAGAGGAGAGAATAATATTTATCTTTATGGCGTGTTCAATGGGTACAGTGGCACCAGAGCTACCAATTTTGTGGGCCAGCGATTATCTGCAGAACTCCTTTTAGGACAGTTGCACTCAGATGTTACTGATGCAGAAGTTCACAGGGTGTTGTTACAGGTGAGTGATCCTATTCTAATATGTTCTATTTACCTCTATCTGGTTATGTGCTCTAGGTTTTAACAGTTTAAAGAACTTAATTAACCTGTTTGTCTCTTTTAGTCTGTTTTATTAAATAAGTGAATGAAAATGTTTTGTTATATCTGTTAGGTAAGTGCCAAAAATACCTGTTTATCTTGTCAGAAATTCAGTGCTGTCCTGTGTTCACTGCTCACTATCTCAATGTGAGCCATTCGTTCTCTTAATGCTTACCTTAAAGCATAACTCCGGATTTTCAAAAAATCCCCCATTAGTACAACCCCCCTACACCTAACAGTTATTACATTTGTGAAATTCCTTACCATTGAATTTTCAAGAAGTCCGCTCTGTAATTCAAAAAAATGCAGCATGTATTCTGTAAGGAGGAAGTGTTAGAACAGTGATTACATCATATCCTCCCATCTCTCTAAACCATTATCCTCCAAACTGCGGGCCGTGGGCCGAATGTGGCCTGAATGTGGCCCTTTGCTTGCCTTTATCCGGCCCTCAGGGCCCCATTCCTCCCAATGACACAAATGATGGGACACTATTCCTCCCAATGATGGGGCACTATTCCTTCCAATGGCACCACAGATGGGGTACTATTCCTCCCAATGATGATTACTAATGTTTACTCACATTGCTGTGAGGGCATTTTCTACTCCTGGGGGACCACAGTCCGGCCCCTTAATGTCTGAAGGACAATAAAGTGGCCCTTTGTTTAGAAAGTTTGGAGACCCCTGCTCTAAACCATAATTAAACTACATTAAATACTTGGGATGAGAGTGAATGTGGGAGGTACACTAGGCCTATACATGTAAATGTGAACTCGCCCACTTCAGCATAAATCGCACCCCTCATTCTGCAGCCAGCCACACTACTCAGTAACACAGTATGATAGGTTACAGCCTTATAAATGCAAAGCATGTCTGTTCTCTCCCCTCCAGCCACAACAGGAGCTAAATATATTACCCTCACTTGCTTTATGTAATCATCACTGAACTGTAGACACCTCCCATAATGATATATTATGCACATTGTACTCTACTGTAATTCAGTATTAGAAATATTCCTCCTCCGGCTGCAGCTTTGATATCTTTCTAACAGCAATCGGTGTCCACCAGGGCAGCATGTCAGTGAGCCCCCAGGGCAGAGCGGGATCATTATCAGAAATCAAGCAGATGACACAGTGGGGATCTTGGGCTGTGACAGGTATTGTATGTGAAACACAGATCGCTGTAATGTCCCGCCACCTGCCGGCTTCGGAACATCGCGCTGTCAATCACGATGCCGATTGGCGGGACGTTACGTTGATTGGTATTTCACATACATGTGTCATCCGGTTGATTTCTGTTAACTATCCCGCTCTGCATGGAGATGGGGGGACAGACAGAGGTGAAGTGGGGACGGTGACTGGCAGGGAGCGGAGGAGAGGGGGAAGACACCTCCTCCATGGGTGGGACAGACCGGTGGCTGCGAGACCCCTCCGCCCACTACATTTCTATTTCCTCCCTGCTCACTCTTCTGAACTACAGGTGCGAGTTCCAAGACCGCTGGCTGATTACACAGGAGTGATAGCAGCCAGTGGTCTTTCAAACACGAAATCACTGGGCAATTGCGTTTTTTCAGCATGATCAGCAGGCTATTGCAGAGGAACTAAAGAGCTCAGAAGAACATGCATGGCATAGTTGGTGAAGGTATGAGATTAGCAACAAGGACATGGGGAAAAAAACATTTTGCGGAGTTCTGCTTTAGGACTACAGACTTCCATCTCCTTTATGCTGTGGAGTAGTTTGGCAATAGAAAACTGGCTGCCAACACTCAATCAAAAAAATTGCTGTGTGTGTGTGTTGTCCATCCACAGCAGGACTTGGTAGCTGAGTGCATTTCTAGCAGATTAAAGCGGAAGTAAACCCATCGATTTAACAGTTTTAAAAAAAAAGGCATGCCGGGAATGCTAACTGCACATTGGCTGTGCTCTCAACCAAACAGTCAAACCATCCAATGGCTGGTGTCATAACGGATCACGTGTGCAGCACCGTGGCAGTTGAAGATTAAACAGAGGCAAAGATGGCAGCTTCCTTGGCTGAAAACGATAGGGGGGTTTACTTCCACTTTAACCGGTATTTTTTCTTCAAAGATTTTTTCCAATTCAGAAATATAAAAACAAAATGGAAGAAGAAAAAAAGGGGAAAAAAAACAAACAAGCGAAACATCAACTGGCCCCATTAAGCACATTGACAAATCTATCTATAGAGAAAAATAGGGAAATGCAACATCATCTTGAGATGGCTTTTAGACCAGCATGACATTTTACAAAATATAACACTCCCATTGCTAAGTTTGTTACTTTTTTTTTTTATGTCTCCTGTCAAGTTACATGAAATCTTTTCACCTGTTGTCTAAGGCTAGCTGCTTGGTCAGACAGGGCACACTCCTGCCCACAATGCTTGTCCAACCACATAGCTAGCACGGAAATTAATAATAAATGAGCTTCGATTGACGGCTCTTGTTTCTGGCTCCAAGTGCTTGCCTAAGACAAGTGTCATCACTAGAGATGCAGGGGGATGTGGGCATGTTGACTATTCTCACCTCTGCAGAGCACAGCTCAGCTCATGGTCTGTACCCCTCTTCTTTGTACACAAGAGGAAAACTGAACCCAGGCCAGCCTACACTTGCCAGGTATTCTAAAGGGAGAGACTAGAGTAATAGTTGGCATGTTTTGTTGTGGGCTTGTAAAAACACTTGTGGCTTGTAAATGATGGTGCTCATCTCCACCGTGCTGTCATTTACAACAACACAAGCCAACAGCTACCCCTCTAGGTTCTGGACCGTTCTGGGCTAATTCATTTCAGTGGTGTATATGGTAGAGGGGTAGCGTGTCATGGTGGCTACACAGTGCTGTGCTGTAGGTACCCCTTAGGAACACCCATGAATTGGGCTTCAATCTGGGGTGGAGCTTCAGCACAAACAGACATAAAATGTCCTTTTTGCAAACTACTGCATGGATCTGAATAAGACCACGTGTTATGTGCACTGGGTTCCCTGGTGGATTCAAGAAGAATTTTCAACTTCTGGTGAATTGTTTTTTATTTTAACTGCAAACAAACAATTATGCAGTGGTTCACTTCGTGTGATGGGATAAGCATCACATACCGTAAATACTAATGTATACAATCAATATTAACAGAACAGCAATTCATATACATTTATTTGTAGGGACTAGGCCTGGTGTCAATCCATTATAGATCCAAATTGACCATGAATAACCATCCACTCAGTCACTGTTTGGAAATGACAAAGTCCACTTTTGTGCTATTGATTTTCTAACAAAGAACAACATTCTGCTAGACCCCAATTTTAAATTAGATTGACTCTCTGGAATGTCTAGATGTTCCAAAATACAGGTATGCAGATTACATAGGATGGATGATTTAAAGACGACATTAATATGCGGCATGCATTATTAAACAAATTTGACACGTTTCCATGAAAAATGAATAGTCTTCAGGGCCATGGCCACAATAAGCACAACTGTCAGTTGTGGATTTGGATTCTAATCCCTCCTGACCTCCCAGCAGCCGGGTATGTGTGAATTCCTGTACCCTGTAGTGCACCAGATTAGTGCACTTAGTAAATCGTTTCTTAGTTTATTAAAAGTCAGCAACTACAAAAAGTGTAGCTGCTGACTTTTAATAATCAGACATTCACCTGTACCACGGTCCATCGATGTGGCCGCACGGAGCATCGCTCCTCTCCCCCTCCTCTTCTCAGCGCCATCGTATCTACTGTGGGCAGTGACACCCGCCCGTGACAGCTTACGGCTTTATGGCCAGGCGCGCACTGCACTCTGCAATTGGCCAGCCAATGGTCCCAGAAGATCGCTGGCAGAGAGGGGCCGCCTAGTATTCTTTTTTGTTTATTAAAAGTCCAGCAGCTACAAAAAAAGTGTAGCTTCTGACTCTTAATAAAAAGACACTCACCTGTCCCAAAATCCAGCGATGTGGCCACCCGAACCCTCCATTCTCTCCCCTGCCTGTCCACGGCGCTGGCAATACTACTGTGGACATCCAGGTGTGACATCTTGCATCTTCACAGCCAGGTGCGCATGTCTCACTGCACTGTCCTGCACAGTCGGGCAATCTTCTGGGACCTGTGATGTGTCCCAGAAGATTACAGAGAGGAAGGGCCACCTAGGTGTCCCAAGCCGAAGTGGGAGCGTGTCAGTAATCGTGATGCATCGTGGAATCGATTCGAATAGTTGACCAGATAATCGTAATCGAATCGTGAGACCAGTGAAGATGCGCACCCCTACTCTCAACCATGCCTTCCTACCTGGATTCCACTCTTCTGTCCTTTTTAAAGAGTGAGGACTCACTCATGTTAGAAATTTTCTTACCAAAGACATAGTCAAATCGTATCGGTCATTTCAACAAACAACTGATCTCCCCTACAGTTTTGTAAAACCCTTTTTACAATCCAGTGACTGTTCCCCTCCTCCCTTCTTTTTTTTTTTGCGCAAATGTAACTCCAAACCTCATGCACAAGCATCTTTTTTTTTTTTTTTTTTTGGGTGTGCGGACAAGTGGAATCCTTTCCCAATACATTATGATCATGCCCTATATTGTACTGATTTTGGCTAGAAATATTACAGCTGATCTCTGAGTTATTAGATGCCTTAATCTCTTATAAGAACATGAATGGGTACATCCTGTCACCACTCAATGTATAAATGCCTCATGGTCTCTAGTCTTGGTAACAAAAAGAGTGATTGTTCCAGCAGAAGTCAAGTCAAATGCAACAGGCTGAACTTGGTCGGTCATCTTAGGAGAGGAAGGAGTACTCCCAGAAGGGATCAAAGTTATTGCCACTTTGTGGGATGCCACCTTAATCTGCCCATGAGCAAATTGCTAAAACCTGGCAGCTACCCCCTTTCCCTTCTCTCTATCTGCCTTCCTACCATTCAACATGTTATGTGGGAGCCTCACAAGGGGTACATGTTTCCTCTCAGACCTTTTTTTGTCATTTCAGCTTGACATAAGGGGACTAATGGGGAGCCGGGAGAATACAGGTTTACCAGAGCTATTACAGGAGTCTTGCCATACTAAAGAATCAGCACAGCATAGCAGGTCAGGATATGTTGTAGGAAACAAGACCCCACACATCCACTTACATCCCAGCTCAGGACACCTCGCCCTGACATATAATTGAAGTTACATAGTTATTCTGGTTGAAAAAAGACACAAGTCTATCCAGTTCAACCAGCGAAGTACATGATGGATTGGCAGTCTGGTGTAAATGTTATAGGGTTGCAGTATTTGCTTGAGCAGGCAAACGGGTGTCCTATTGCTGGTTAAATTTGCTATAAATCATAAATACTTGTAAGGTTCTTAGTGGGTGAAGGAAAAAAGTGAATTTCTTAACTCTAATGTTTTACCCTGCAGTGATTGTTTTAATGGACTTGGTGACGGTTCACACTTGTGCGATGTCAGACATTTCATGTGATTCACACCGTACTGCTATGCAGATCACATGCGATGTCTGTGCGATGTGAATTCAGCCATACAGATTGTATGGCTTAATTTGCATCGCATTAGGACCCTTTCTTTTTGCCCGCACCAGAATCAGATCGGATAGGTGTTCACACCTATGCGATCCGATTCCTGTCCCAATTCGCAGTGCGATATGCAAACCGATCTGGGGATGTCATTAACTTTCTATTGACACCCACAGCGTTTCGCATCGGGCAGTGTAAACTGCCTGCAAGTTCTATGCGATGCGGGAACCTGCACTGGAATTGCGCTGGTTCCCGCATCTTGCTGGTGTTAACCCGGCACCTTTTATTCATTACATTGGCATGCATTTGTGATTTGTATTTTGAGAAAGGCCTTTTATTGATATTGCTGTATGTCAATACCGTCTCTTCCAGGCATTTGATGTTGTGGAAAGAAGTTTCCTGGAATCCATTGATGATTCCTTAGCAGAGAAAGCAAGCCTCCAGTCACAGCTCCCAGAGGTAATAAAATGTATTAAAAGATAAGTCTTATTTGTAAAAAGGATTCTGAACAGTAGTAGCATTCTCTGTGTATTAATCAGTCAGGTTCCAACTATAACTTAGTGCAAGACAAAATGAAAGCAATGTATCTATTGAACTCCTCTTCATAAATGAGTGTGTTGCTTACCTTGTAGGGAAAAATGTTAGGATTTACAGTACATAAACTTTAAACTAACGATTAACTTTTCCTATTTGCTCTCTTTCAGTCTTTTAAATATACCATTGAAAATGTTTTGTTAGATCTGTTGAAATCTATTGCTGGCCTGTGCACTCTGCAATGTCGCCTTGCAGTCCTGCCTAGGTTACCTCTGGGGAAAAATACAAAACACTTTCCCCTATGTCATGAAGATGAGGGGAGGAGAAGGCGTTCCTTAGCTTTAATTTACAAACTTTCTGTCGAAGGGTGACACCACTGTTTCTCAGTAGTTGCAGTACTGTGAGTAAATGCTGTCCCCAGGGCTACAAGCATGGTACTGCCAGGAACGCCAGATGAAATAAAGGGGAAAACCTGAAAGAGAAATATAATGCAGCCACCACGATTTAGAACTAGTAAGCTGCAATATATAACATTTTTGTTCTTGGGCTTAGATGCACTTTAGGCATCTATTTATTTATACATTTTCATCTAAGATTCACACTTTTTTTTTTTTTTTTTTTCTAATTGGATTCAGTGTGTGAATCCGATTGTGTAAAATCTTGTGAATTAACTGTCTTAACGACATTGCATTTTGTTTTCTGTTCATGTTTTTAATTTGTCCATTCAAAAGAAAAGGATAATGTGATACATAGTACAAAGTCTAGGCTGCATACAATGGGCTAAAGTCCCGATGTTACGTTTTATAGTTGTACATAATAATAGCGAGTCATAAGCCAGGGGTTTAGTGCTAAATATGCATTGGAATAATCCTATAGCCTTCATGTAGTAGTTACAAGATAAGACAAGAGGGCAGCGAAGAATAGGTAGGCAAAGGGGGCGGAAAGGGGCGGGGGGAGTTCCGGGGGGATCTTGGCTGTAATAGGAGAGCAGGGCATGAAGCCAAATACCAGTGGCTAGCTACTGTAGGTCAAGTAGCTACAGAAAGAAGGTCAAAGACCTCTGTCCAGGAACATCCACCAGACATGTAGATGTGGTCATAAATCTTTGCAGCCCCTAAGCACTTCAGAGGGTAGTTCGGTACAAATTTAGAGCCAGACAGATAGTGGGCCAATTTCCAGGCTTTAATGTAACACCAAGGTCAGATTCCCACTTGCTGATGTAGGATTGGGGCCAAGGAAAAAGTTTGCAATGTAAGATAATAGGTGATTGATTGGCGAACCCATCCAAAGGGACCAAAGAAGGTGGAGGCTCTGATCAACTTTCGATCAGGTTAAAGTTGGAAGGCTTTATCTGTAAAATCTGGAGCAAAGTCTGGGTGACCGATAATCAGCATCCATGGAGAAGAGAAGCTGGAGGTTGTGGCCAGCTTGTAGTACTTGCAAATTTCGCATAAGGTGGTTCCAATCAGTGGGTGTGGAGAAGAGAATCGACTTAGTTGAGCCCCTGTCCACGTGAAGCCGGATAAAGGAACCGGCACCAACTTCTGCTCCAAAGAAAACGCACACAATTTGTGAGGCGAGCGTCTGCACCAGTTGATCTCCTAGTCATATGGGTCGCCATACAATATAATGCGAGATCTAGAAAGCCAGCCCCTCCACTAAGTTTGGGTCGTTGCAGAAGCGATCTTTGAAGATTGGAGGGCTTGCCTTGCCAAATGTATTTGAAGGCTGCCTGGAGCTTTTAAAAAAACACCTGTGGTACCTTAACTGGTAATGCCTTCAGAAGATACAGGAGATGCAGCTTAATATTCATCTTCAAGAGCCAGAGTTTTCCATCTCTCCTAGTCCACAGAGAAGGTAGCCAATAAAGGCTGGGAATTGTATTGGAAAATTATTTGGAGAGTGGAGAGAGTTCTGGTCCCTAGGTATTGGATAGCTTGAGGGGCCCAGCAGCAAGGGAAATTACTACTAAGGTGAGCAAGGAACTGCGAAGGAAGAGTAACGTTCAGTGCTTCTGATTTTTACACATTGACTTTGAAGTCCAAGTCACCATATGCATGTATTTCAGACAGTAAGACTGTAAAAGAAACAAATGAGGTTCTTTTTTGCAAATATGCTCAAACATGGTAAGCCGATCCATAGACAAATGCACACTAGAAGGGGAAAAAAATTTGATTTGAAGGTATTGAAAAAGTTCCATTGGCATCCCATCAGGGCTTGCTATATGATGCAATCTCATCAATTTGAGGGCAGCCCAGGTGCAGAAGGAGATAGGGGAGGTATAGCCTGGGAAGAATGAGGGATTCTGCAAAAAGGATAACATAGGGAGGTGAGGCGAGGCATATGCAAACCCACACAGGGTTTAAGTCGGTCCCAAATGGTATTCGAATGTATAACATGTTGGGGTTCGTGATTAATTTTCGTTCCTTCGTGGCAAGCTAAAGAAGATTGATAATTGCTAGAGGTTTCCACTCCAGTAGCTTCCAGACTCTCACCCATGAAGGCATTTCTGTTGTGTGCAATTTAGTTAATTGGGCCATCTGGGCAGCGTGATAGCACTTTGTCATGTGGGGCAGTCCTAGACCACCCCATGTGTTTTAGGTCTCAGGGTACAATTCCCCATATGAACTGGAAAAAGCATTGTTGGAGAATGTGCAGGTGATATTAAGGCTATGGTAACTGGTAATACACAGAAAAGATGTAGGATTTTTAGGAGCAGGGTAATTTTAATCGCAGTTACCTTGCCCAACCACAATATATGCAAGGATGCCCACTGAACCATCAAAGAGGTGAGTTTGGTTAACATTGAGGGGTCATTGGCCCAAAATAGTGAATCATACGTGACAGTCAGATGAATGCCCAAGTGTGGGATAGGGTACACAGGCCATAGAAAGGGGAATGTGGTTTGTAGGGAGGCAAAATCTTCCTGGGTAGAGGGTCAAGCTAAGGGCCTTTAATTTTAGACTGATTAACCCCCAACCCGAAAATGGTAGCAAACTTGTGAAGGTTATGCAAAAGGTTGGTAGTGGTAATGTGAGTAGATGTAATAAGAAGATCACCGGCGAACATGCTAAGCTTGTGATGTCCCGCTTTTTTGTTGCACTTGACGTCAGGAAAAGACCAGATTATTTGTGCCGAAGACTCCTTAGCGCAAATAATAGGGGGAGGGAGACAGAATAGCCCTGTCATGTACCCCACATTATAAGGAATGGGTCAGACATATAGCCAAAGTACTTTAAATAAGTTCAGAGGGCATTATAAGGAGAAGAGATACAAAAGAAAAAAGCCGGCGCCAATTTCCCAATGACCCAGTATATAGTGTAAATGGGGCCTTCCTAATAGCTAGTGACAAAGTATTGCCAGGAATGCGCCTCCTCTGTAGTGCTTGTATAATGAGGGTTGTCTGGCCTATGTTATCGCCCGGTGGAGAGGGATAAACCAAACATGGTCCCGATGTATCAAAGAGTCTATGGTGGGTTTCAAGCGCAGAGCAAAAATCTTAACCCATAAATTAAAGTGGATGTAAACCCTCTCATAAAATGAGAATATTGATAAGGTCTGGTGTCACCCCTATAACTCCTCCATCCCTAATCTAATACATAGCAGTCACCCTGGGACTTTGCGTGAGGAGAGAGAGGTTTAGCCAATATTCACAGCAAGAGTAAAAGAATTTCAATTTATTGCAAAATATCATGCATAAGTAAGCAACAGCAATAAATGTGAATTGCCAAGCCGATAGGTATACATACACAATAAAAGAATAACAATGCACATACAGAGATGTAAAAAGATAAAATACAAGCATCAATGATATACCCTATGCGTTTCCTGAGACCACGCTTGCTTCTTCAGGGGTCAATGCATAAATATATCTGCAATATAGGTAATGAGATCAATAAATGTATGTTAACAATAGAGGCATATGGGGTAAATGGTCCGAGAGGTCTACAAAAAAGACATACTCACGAATGGGTTGGGCTAAATCGGCAGTCGCTGGGTATCTAGATGGCGGCAGCAACAAAATTCCAGCACAGGAGCTGAGGGGGTGGAGCAAACAAAGGCCACAACAGGGGGACATCCGGAGGACTGACATGGCCTGGGTGGAAGTGTGTGTCCCTATGGTCTCAACTTGTCCACTTTGACAACTAAAAAATATATAAATGCATACGTGTCAGAGGACACAATGACTGCAAATTTAAGCCTAATGCAATGAATTCTGGTAAATATAGTTGTATATAAACGTATATGCGTCAAAAGCACTTCAATGGTAAGTTAAGCTTGCTGTAGTAAAATAGTATGAATAAATGTATATAATGTATATGAACCAGCGTGGTTGAAAATCTGGTGCGAGCTAGGAGACAGTGTGGGATTGATGAAAATATAAGAGAGTGAAAAAACCTAGAATGTGTGTATGAGAACAGTGAAAAAAAGATACAGAATTGTGCAAGGGATGTATAAAGTGTTACCTGAGTAGAATGAGAGGAACCAAGTAAATGTAAGCCCCCCCCCCCCCCCCTCACATATACCCAGTGAAGTGAACAGCAGAGATTAAACAAATCTCCCTTCGTAAGTTTTTTTTACATGTATATCTGCAGTCTTTGTATACTGTTTAGAAAGTGTGCATCCTGTTTGGAGAGTTTCTCTTCCTGGTTATCGCTGCAGTGAAGCCTGGGCATACAGCCAAAACAGCTGATTGGAGGAAAGACATACACCCCCTCTCCTGGTAGGTAGAGACCTTCAGCTCTGTTTGTTGAATTATTAGGCTACTTTCACACTGAGGCGCTTTACAGGCACTAAAAATAGCGCCTGCATAGCGCCTGTAAAGAGCCTCTCCCGTCTCCAGTGTGAAAGCCTGAGTGATTTCACACTGGAGCGGTGCTCTTGCCGGACAGTAAAAAAAGCCCTGCAAGCAGCATCTTTGCAGCTCTGTAAGAGCAGTGTATACACCGCTCCTACAGCGCTCCTGCCCATTGAAATCAATGGGGCAGTGCTGGCAAAGTGCTGCCGCAGCGGGCGTTTTTTCTGCCGCTAAAACAACGGTAAAGCGGCGCTAAAAATATCGCCGCTTTACTGCCGATGCCCGCCCACCCCAGGGTGAAAGTATCCTTAAGCTACTGTGCTAATCTATTCATGGCATCCTCCCCAACACAAAACTCGGGCTGCTTTTATCATATGTGAGGGAGAACTTGTCATCCCTCATCAGGCTGCTAACAGAAGAACTAAGTAGGAGACAGCTACGGGACATAGTGCTTTGAAGAGATATAAACGAAAACACTGCAGATATGTGTGCCCAGCTCAAATTTCATGAATTGGGTTTACATCCACTTTAACGTTCGATTCTGTAAGGAGATTGGCCTGAAATTTGCCCATGTTGTGCTGTCAGTGTTAGACTTTGGAAGAATAGAAATGATGGCTGTAGGAGACCCCTGGTGGAATGGACACAGGTTTTTTTGTGTCTAAACCCAAACCAAAAAGAATAACATGAAAAATGCTCCCTCCTACCTCCCCCCTTTTTTTTTTTTTTTTTTTTTTTTTGTCCCCCCGAGACTCCAGAAAGTCCAACTTTTATACAGTTCAGAATGCTGCAAGTGTTATCGTATGCTATGTTATGCTATGTTATTATTCTCTAGGGTCTCTGCATTCAGAAAAGATATTCTGTTTGGGGTTTTTAACTATTCTTCAGGCCTAAAAGGATTATTGTAACGAGTGCAAAAATGGCTCTGGCAGCAGAAGGGTAAAGCTGAACTCCAGGCAGATATAAAAGGTACAAATGAATACAATTTTGTATTCATTAAGCCATCATTAAATATTATTATTTTTTTTTTAATTCAAGCACGTTGAAGTACCGTATATACTCGAGTATAAGCCGAGTTTTTCAGCACATTTTATTGTGCTGAAAGTGCCGCCCTCGGCTTATACTCTAGTCAATCACATTTCTGCAGCAAAAAAAAATTACTTTTTCCGACCCGACTTTGGGCCCCTGTATCTTGGGGCCTCTTAGTGCTAGGAACCCCAAATTTGGTATGAAAACTCACAACATATGGCACTACAACATATCCAAAGATCCTAGCACTAAGTGGCCTGAGATACAGGGCCCCAAAGTCTGTTCAGAAAATGTCATTCTCTGCTGCAGAAAAGTGCTTGACATTTTCTGAACCGACTTTGGGGCCCCGTATCTCGGGGTCACTTGGTAATAGGAACACCATCTGATATGTTGTAGTGCCATATGTTGTGAGTTTGCATACCAAATTTGGGGTTCCTAGCACCAAATGGCCCAAAGATACGTGGCCCCAAAGTCGGTCAACTGTGTCCATATGCAGCAATGTTATTTCAGGACCCTTTGGGTCCAGAGACCCCAAATTTTGGCTGGCTGCAGTTAGGGGGCATCTAGGAACCCTTAACTACCAAGTTTGAAGTTTGGGGGACCTATGGCTGTAAATGGGCACAGTGAAGCATGCAAATGGGCACAGTGAGGCTGCAAATGGGCATTGTTGACCCTCTTTTCCACTTACAGTAGCTGCGCATTTCTCACCCTAGGCTTATACTCGAGTCAATATGTTTTTCCATTTTTTGTGGTAAAATTAGGTGCCTTAGGAGCTTATATTCGGGTCGGCCTATACTCGAGTATATACGGTACCTGAATTTGATTTGGCATCAGCAATCCCTGAAGAATGGGGTATGCAGAACTAGCACAAGGGGTCAGTTGTAATGCAGCACAAGCATGCTGATGGGAGGAGAGAAAGGAGTCACGTAAAGAGAAGCTCATCAGTCTGGTGCTTCTCCTTTCACTGTCCAGTCACAGCATGGAGGAGAACTGTAATGCCGCATACACACGGTCGGAATTTCCGATGGAAACAGTCCGATGGGAGCTTTTCATCGGATTTTCCGACCGTGTGTATGCCCATCTGTCTTTTTCTGTCGGAATTTCCGACGGACTTTGGATTGAGAACCTGTTCTTAATTTTTCAGACGAAAAACCTTTGTATCGGATTTTCCGATCGTGTGTATGCAATTCCGACGCATGCTCGGAAACAATTTGGCGCATGCTCAGAAGCATTAAACTTCCCTTTTATAGTGCAGTCGAACGTGTTGTATGCCGTGGTGTTATTGACCATCGGAATTTGGTGTGACTGTGTGTAGGCAAGACAGTTTGAGTGAAATTCCGTCGAAATTCCGACGGGAAAACCATCAGAGCCTTTTTCGACGAGAATTCCGACCATGCATACGCGGCATAAGGGTTACTGAACTGCAGGACTCCTGCCATGAGACAGGACAGTGCTGTGTGGGAGAGCTGTTTAAAGTTGTTCTAAAGGCTGAATGTTTTTTACCTTCATGCATTCTATGCATGAAGGTAAAAAACCTTTAGCGGGCACTGTGATGAACCCGGGTGTCAGATCCCTGCCCTCCTCGCTAAATTGTGACGAAGGACCAAGGTCCAACCTCACACCACGCTGTCACTTAAGTAACAATGCCACTCTCAGCTGCACCCAGCACAAAGATTTTCCAGCTTACCGGACCACAATCTAGGTGCCAGCAGCCTGAGAGCGATTGTCACTGGGCTAATTAAACAATTAACCCTTTAACTGCCACCACTGACGTTTGTTTAGGAAGGGTCAGGACTTCCATGAATTTAGCAATACCATTTATGATTTCAGAATAAGTGTCTGCAACACCCACTGCCACCACAGACAGGTCTGCTCAGAGGCCTTACTCTACAACAATAACGCTCTTCGAGAGGCAGGTTCGTTTTATAGCTTGCATTAAGAGCTTTAAAGACGAAGTAAATGCTTTTCAACATAAGGGTTTATTATGAAAAGGTCAAAGTTGGTGCAAATAAAACATTTACAGAAAAAGATGTTTCAAAGACATAACGACAATCTACAGCCACAAAGAAATAAGGTAGAATCGGGGAAGAAGAATACTTGCAATTGATGTCTGAGGGTTGATCAGAGTTCGATTGATGAGCTGGGTAATCGGTTCTCAAACTTAGCAGATGTTCCTGCTTGGATGGTAAAAGGAGAACTGACCATTGTCTTGGCATCTCCTCTTTTCTGTCAGATCAAAGGGGTGTTGACAGCGACAAGTGACTAATCGTCTGGTCATCTTGTTTAGGGGTTGGTAACTTGCTGGGAGGTATCTAGACACAAGACCGTGTCCCAGGTACACTCATATTCATATCGATTATATATGCGAATTTCCATATTATTGTTCAGCGTGACATTTGCTTCAAAACGAATACACACATGTCAAGTCTCCAAGGCCTAGTTTATCTAAGAGGAATAAGGGGTACCAGTGGTTTCCCATATGACCTGACAAAGGGTTGTCTGGACTTGAAACGTTACAAATTATCTGAGGAAACTAAATATGTCCATATTATGGCTGTGCTATTATTATTTTGGAAGTTATGAAACATGCTAAAATGTCATACTTATTCCACTGTTTAAGTTCTGTGTGCACTAAGGCAGCCTCAAATTTTCCACTAGCATCTTGCAAGTGCAAAATGAGGGCTGGCGAGGAGCTGGGTTGCTTGGGAGTAGGGGGGGGGGGCGAGCACCGCCGGTGGGCGTAGTTGACTGGGAGCCGTTCTCCCGGTGGAAGAGTGCATGGAGTTGGAGGAACAGCTGTAACAGCTTACATTGACGGTCTCCGCTCTGCTCGCTCTCACACAGCCCCGCCTCCTCCTAACCCCGCTCCTGTAATAGACAGAATGCCAGCATTGAACCCGCATTCTGTCTATTACAGGCGCTGGGTTAGGAGGAAATCGGGGCTGTGTGAGAGTGAGCAGAGACAGTCAATGTAAGCTGTTACAGTGTGTTTTACCACTCGGTGATCCCACGGCTCTCCTCTAACTCCAGTTATGATGCGGCCACGCATAACATCACTTGGTAGGGGACCAGAGTGCTGGCGGAGACCCAAGTAGAAGAGGATCGGTACTGCTCTGCAAAATCAAGTATGCAATGTTTGCTATTTAAAAAAAAATTGCCTTTACAAACTTTTTCAATCCACTTCTCCTCTAAAGGAAATCTGTACAAAGGGTAAAGGGTATACTGTATGTAGTTTCATACTGCAGACCTCCCCTTCCTGGCTATCATGCAGATTTAACGGCTTTGATACTTTTTTTTTTTTTTTTTTTTTTTAAATCACTTAATTGAAACATTTAGGAAGGACCCTAAATCTTCGTGCATGCTGGGTTGAATATAAAAAAAAAAAACTAACAGCTCAGGTCAAAGCCACTGTACTAACAATCCAATGTACCTGAGCTATTGTGTTCTGACGGGGAGGCCCCGTCAAAACACTCCGGTCAGCGCTCTCAGCCATTGGCTGATTGGGAACTGGTCGGCTGCTGGTTTCACAGCATGCTTGTCCGACAGAAGCCGAACGACTGGCTTCTGTTGGACTGGCAGCCATACACACGGAGCCGAATAACCATTTAGGTTAAGGAGATATTTCTTGGACCTACAGGTAAGCCTTAATCTAGGCTTACCTGTAGGTCAAAGTGGTCTGTAAGGGTTTGCAACCACTTTAAGCCTAAAAGTATTGCAATAACCAGGCAATTAGACAAAAGAGGTCATCGGTGCTAGCCTTCATATTACCCATCTTCTATGTTGTACAGACAGGTGGGATATTATCAACATTTGTTTATTTTTATTTTTTTCATTGTTTTAGGGGGCAGTGCTTCAGCAACTTCCCAGCCAATACCAGAAGATTGTAGAGCGACTAAACACTTTAGAGAAGGAAATCTATGGAGGAGCAATGGTTATTGTGGTGATCATTGTAAACAACAAACTATACGTCGCTAATGTTGGTAAGTAAAAGACAGATTCTACCAATAAAAATACTTTTAATGTGACTTTTTTTTTAAATTTTGGGGCTCGTTTTACATTACCCATTAACCCTCAGAAGAGCAATCCACGATGGATTGCTCTTCTGAGGGGAACTAGATAGACAGTGAGGAGGCATTAGGTCATGTCCTTACCACCTATTTTAACCATAAAAACTTTGCACAATCATGCCTCAACTGTATGCATTGCATGCGATTTGCAGGGCTGCTCCATTCAGTTGAAAGAGGAACTGCAGTCTGCTCACATAATTTGTAATAAAAACATCTTTGCCATTCTGAAGCTTCCCTCCAACCACTTTGCATATTATTTTATATATACTGTGATTCTGTACTTGCTAAATGTGCTGCAGAAATCTCCCTCCACGGAGTCTGGCTGCATCCATTTTAACTGTGGGCAGCCTAAGCTGCTGCCTGTTCACTTCCTGGATTTACAGACACACAAAGGCACACCTCCAGCTCTGTAGCCCTGCAGCTTTCATTGGCCCTCTTATGACTCACCCCCCCCCCCCCTTCCTGGCAAACTCTCAGGAGAGAGAGAGAGCTGTGCATGATGTCATTAGCCTAGGCCAGTGATGGCGAGCCTTGGTGCTCCGCTACAGTGCAGTGTGCATGTGCATCGTGGGAAATGTAGTTCTAAAACAAGGTTTGCCATCACTGGCCTAGGCTAGACAGACAAAATGAGCAGACAAGAAACAGGAAGTGGGCTGTATAAGGTATTTACTGGCAGAAAAAAAATAATTACTATACAAAGTTAAAACAACAAGGGCAGAATGTGCGCAGCATCAGAGCTAGACCCAAGAGAAATGCTGCCCTATCATACCTCAAAGCGCAGAACTCATGGTCCTGGTGGAGACACATCTCACAGGCCAACTTTTGGTGATAGGAGAGGAGTCGCAGTGTTGGTGGCCAAAACAGCACAATTCACCCTATTGAAGCTTAGATCGGACCCACAAGGGAGGTTCTTGTTTCTACATGCTAGAATAAATGGCCTGGAGCTCCTTATAATGGCAGTCTACATACCTCCCCCTTTCCAATTTGCTATATTAACAGAAGGTCTCTCCTTCATGTCCCAATTTCCCACTGTCCCTGCAATTTGGTTCGGGGACTTTAATAACGTGGCAGACAGAGAACTGGATAGACTGACACTGACGCCTCCTGACAAGCCATCCCACTCTCTCATACCAGATTCGACAAGCTTCTTACGGAACTTTCCCTGGTAGACACCTGGAGACATCGCCATCCTCAAGACAGGGCATTTTCATGCTTCTCAGCATCGCACAATTCAATGTCGCGATTAGACCTGATATTGCTATCCCGCTCTCTACTCCCAATACTTGGAGATGTAGGATTCAACCCCTGCATATGCTCTGATCATGCTCCCTATTGGGTTGAACCCAAGCTCGATTCCCCCTCCACAACCTACACCTGGAAACTTAACCCCTTTTGGTTATCAGTGGTTCCTGGCATAGAGGAGATGGGTACCGAGTGGGATTTCTTTTTTCAAACCATTAGGGACACAGCGTCATTTGACGTGGTCTGGGATTCCTTCAAATCTCACACCTGTATGTTACTAACCCAGCGCATAGCCAGATATAGGAAAACCTCCTCACAAGTGATCAGGCTAGCAGAACAATCCCTAGCAGATATAGACAAAGAATTCTTAACAATCCCTCACCTTCTACAGCCTACCGGCTAAAAATACAAGCCCCAGTGGTTAAATGCCTTTCCACTTTTAGTGGAAAGGAAAATATTCTATAGTAAACAGAGAATGTCCGAATGTAGGAAACGGGCGGGACGTCTCCTTGCCTACTTGGCTCATATTGATCACAGACCGCTAACGGGGGTTTCCCTTCTCATCAAGGAACGATACATTGATCGCTGACCCCGATATGGTGGTTGGGGAGTTCTGCTCCTTTTTCGCATCTCTGTACTCTTCCACTGCTAACTACCCCAGGGAGGAAGTGGAGACACTTCTAGCTGGCATAGACTTACCCACGCTCTCACAATCACAGGTTGAAATGTTGGAGGCCCCCATTACTAAAGATGACATAACAGAAGCAATGTCCCACCTCAACCCATCAAAAGCACCCGGGTCAGATGGGCTCCAATTGGAGTTCTATACAACATATAATGAAACCCTGGTCCCCAGACTACACAAGTTATTTTCTCATATATTCAAATCCGGCTCTCTGCCTCCAATCCATGTGCGACGCCTTTATAGTACTCATACCTAAACCTGGCAAAAACCTAGAATTCATACCGGCCCATATCCCTTCTCCGCTTGAACAAAGTGATTCTTACCCTGATCCATCTGGATCAGACAGGGTTTATGCCAGCAAAATACCCAGCCTATAATCTCCATAGATTACACATGAATTTACAAGCCGAGCATGACCAGATGGGATCCAGAGTCATGGTGTCTTTTGATGCCGCAAAGGCGTTCGACTCCGTTGAATGGGATCACCTCTGGGAATGCTTGGCGAGGTTTGGATTCGGACCCAACTTTGTCAGATGGATCCGACTCCTCTACCAAAATCCCAGTGACAGGGTACTGGTAGAGTCTCTGGCGCCTTCCCCCTCTCTAGGGGCACACACCAGGCATGCCCGCTATCTCCCCTATTTAATGCTCTGTCGGTAGAGCCCCTCGCGTCTTCACTGCGATCACACCCGGGAATTGTAGGTCTGAGGTGCGGGGAACTGGTGGAGACGTTAAGTCTATATGCAAACGATATGCTGCTATACTTAACAGATGCTGTCCCCTCTTTGGAGACAGCTCTAAATGTAATACAAACATTTGGTAATTACTCAGGATTAAAGATAAATTGGGACAAGTCCCAGGTCCTTCCCATTGATATAGATGCCCCTACAAAAACCCAAGCCTCCTCTCCCCTTATAAGGGTCAGTTCTATGAAATACCTAGGCATAGTTATCACCCGCTCCTCAGAAGATTATGTCAAACTAAACATTGAACCCCTGATTGCGACCCTGAAAACTAAGACACAGATATGGGCCAAATTACCCCTAGGTGTAATGGGCCGTGTAAATTTAATAAAAATGATCCTACTCCCCAAGTTCCTCTATGTACTATGGCATGCCCCGGTTTATCTCCCCCCTCAAAATTTTTAAGTCTAGAAGCTATCCTTAACTCCTTTGTGTGGGGCACAACCTGACACAAACTTTCATGGCAAGTGCTGAAGAACCCACAGATTTAGGGGGAACTGCGACTTCAATTTATACTACTTGACAGCACAACTATCTCCCTTCTATTACATAGATAAACATGACAAATCCTGCTATCTGGCCCTAGTATGTTCCCCATACACTTAAATATACACCCATCCCTTCCAAATTCTCTTCAGAGACCCAACAGACCTCTGGGTACTAGGTAGCCGCAAGGGGCTATTGTTCAACCACTGTAAAACTTGGGAAGTAGTAAGAAACAGACTGAAAATGCCGCCTACGCACTCGCATACACCGCTATGGGATAATCCAGGCCTACAGGAACTATTATCCATACCAGACCATAACTTATGGATCTCCCAGGGTGTGGTGAATCTGTCAGATGTTTATTGCGATACTATCATGAAATCGTTTCAACAGCTAAAGGACGACTTTAACCTCCCCAATTGCATGTACTTCCGTTACCTTTAGCTCCGCCATGCTCTCCAGACTCAATTTCAGGATAATCCTCCTAATCTAGATCAATTGGATATCCTACATATAATAATGGGACAAGACTCCTTATTTCAGTATTCTACAATACTCTACTCTTCTTCGCCCCACAGCGACAGCATTCGCTTATAGATTGAAGGATCGATGGGCTGGCGACGTGGGGGAGCTGGAGGATGATGAATAGGAGGATGCATTGGACACCTGTAAAAAGTTTTCCACTAGGCTTTCGGATCGGCTTACACAACTATATATCTTGCATATATCTTATCTGACTCCCATTCGCCTGGCCAAATGCAGACCTGACCACAACCTACCTTGCCCCAGATGTGATAGTCCCTCTAGTTCCTTCTTCCATCTTCTCTGGTCATGCCCAGCTATACAAGAATATTGGTCCCATATAGTAAAATTCATCCACAACGAGATGGGGTCCCCCCCTGAAGTTATGCCCTAAGCAATGCTTACTGGGGTGTTCCCAGACCCAGACATTTTATTTTTACAAGAGTCTCTGTTCACCTCCAGGTCACTTATAGCAAAAAAAAGGTTAAGGGCAATTCCACAGACAATCCAGGAATGGATCTCCGCTATTAACAGCGTCCTACCCTACAAAAAGGAAATATATGCCCATAGGGGCTGCCCTGCCAAATACAGGAAAATTTGGGATTCATGGTTGGAAAACGCAGCCACCTGCAACAAAACAAGCGAATGATTACCTGAATACTTAATATTTAATCTAACGAGTATTTTTTATCTGTAATACATTAAATAGTGGGGCTACTATATATATATATATATATATATATATATATATATATATATATATATATATATATATATATATATATATATATATATATATATATATATATTAGTTATAACTATCGTTTCTGTGTGATGCATGAAGTAATGCACATGCTGATTAAATATGTTATTCATTATGATCTTTATACTAATCTACTGACTGTAATACAAATGTCAATAATCTGTACCTGTATAATCTTCTCAACAAAAAAACAAAAAACAAGGGCAGGAGATTTAATAGATGCAAAAAGTTGAAAAAATGACTGAAGGTCCGCTTTAAGCAGGTGTTATTGCCCACAGAATATGACAGGGGAGTATTTGTTTTTCCCACAATCAGAGCGTATACACCGCCTTTTTAGCCTAATGAGAAGAAGTTGGAGGTGGTGGTAAAAATGTGGCTTAGGCTTGTGTTTTTATCATACCCCAAACAAAAGTGTATGAGACCTTTGTGTTATGCTTTTACATTTGAAGAACCTGTGAACTTAAAGGCCAGCTCCCGTCCTTCTTTTTTTTTTTTTTGTATAAAACAGGCAAAGGTTTGAACCTCTGTCAGGTCTTCATTGCTGCCTGTGTCCCATTTCTCCTCACTTCCTATCAGAACAGAACGTAATAAGAAACCTCAATAACTAGGACAAAAATGCAAACACTTTTTAGTAGAATGAGAAAGGAAACAATCTGATAATGTTCTTCTTCTTCTTTTTTTTTTTTTTTCTTAGTGTTTTTTTTTTTGTTATGTTATCACTGTCTGTTCTGTATTTTTCTGGGGTGACTGATATTTTAAATCTTCCATACTGTATGCAAAAACAATAAAACAAAATTGGCCGTTGATTGGCTTTTAGAACTTTTAGCTAATTTGTTTTGCTGGTAAAATCTCCCTTTTGGCTATGCATATAATAATTCTGAATCCTTACTGTACACATAGGAGTTGATCTACTAAAACTGGAGAGTGCAAAATATAGCCAATTAGCTTCTAACTTCAGCTTGTTCAATTAAAAAAAATGTTTTTACCCAATTATTTTAAATTCCTGATATGTGCCTGCTGTACCATGTACTTGTATGAGAAAGTAACGTATCCTGTTCTCTTTGTATGGCTTACTTTCTGTGAAATCCCTGGTGTTTGTGCCAGTCCCTCTTCTTTCCTATTAAAAATCGGACCACACTAGGCAGGAAAGCACACCAGGGTCAGTTCTCTATGCTGGGAACTCGGTGTACTCTTCTGCAGTGATCAGACTTGTCCTGACATGCTCCTCCGGCAAAGCCTGTCACTGGGAATGTCAGTCTGCTGCTGCTTCTCCTTTCTCCTCCCCCCCAGCTCTTATGCAGCTGATAACCAAGGGAATGTGATCACTTATTAAAAAAAAGGGTAAAAAATTATTTTATATATATATATATATATATATATATATATATATATATATATATATATATATATATATATATATATAGATATATAAACTTTTTTATATTTATACAAAAATATTTTGCTTTTCATTTCGGTTTTAAACGGAATAGGTTGTTTTGCAAGGTGATAGTTTACAATCACTTTAACCACGTAGCGCAAATCAACGTCATTGTACGTCAGTACTCTGATGCTAAATACCATTGTCATGGCAGCAGATAGCTGCCATAACTCCAGTATTTTCAAGAACGGCGAGCGGCTGGCTTTCAGATAAGTGGTCTCCCGCTGCATTCCGGTCATCTCCGCCACTTACGGGAGCCGTCGGTAGTGGCTGAGACGATTGTGTCCTTTCTCCTCTGAGGGAAAGATGGCCCCCGCTCGGCTCCATAACATTGAATGGCGGAAGCGACGTCAAACGTCACTTCCGCCCAATGGTCTTAAAGGTAATTTTCATTTTTTGTATTTATTTTTTTTTTGTTGCATTTTAGTGTAAATGTTAGATCTTAGGACTTTTTGACCCCAGATCTCACATTTAAGAGGTCCTGTCATGCTTATTTTCTATTACAAGGGATGTTTACATTCCTTGTAATAGGAATCAAAGTGACCCAAAAATTTTTTTTTAAAAGGACAGTGTAAAAAAAATAGATGAAAAAAGTAAAATGAGAAGAAAAAGAAAATTAAAGCGTTCCGTCCCGCCGAGCACAGATAAAAACTGTGTTCAAACTACATGTGAGGTTTCGCCGCGATCGTTGGAGCAAGAGCAATAATTCTACCACTAGACCTCTGTAACTCTAAACCTGTAGACATTTCGCCTATGCAGATTTTAAAGGGTCAAGGTTTGTCGCCATTCCATGAGCGGCGCAATTTTGGAGCATGACATGTTGGGTATCAATTTACTCAGCATTATCTGTCACTATTGTGACATAACATTATCTGTCACAATATAAAAAAAATTTGGGCTGACTTTACTGTTATCTTATTTTTTAAGTCTTTTCAATATGTGCAAGAAATACCTGTTCTGTTGACACTCCCTCTTTTATCTCAAGGAGTCCAATCAGTCCTCCTAGTTTTTACCTTATGTTACATAATATTCAGAATCAATGTTGTAGAGATGAGGAGAGAGGAAAAGTTTTGAGTAATTTAGCAAAAGCAAACTGGGCAGTGCTGACCCTACTTAGTGCACAAAAATGCTGTGTGTTCTCAGCCTTCAAGAGGCCTTAGGAGCGGAATGCATTTCTGCCACATCATTATGTATTGTTTTGTTTGTTCCAGAGTCTTTAAAGTGATATTAGTCTTGTCTTGTTTGCTATTTTTAAACAAAAAAATTAAAATGTCATACTTCCCTGCTCTGTGTAGTAGTTTTGCACAGAGCTGCCCGGATCCTCCTCTTCTCGGGTCCCTCACCGGTGCGCCAGGACCCTCCCTCCTGCCAAGTGCCTCCACAGCAAGCAGCTTGCTATTGGGGCATCCAAACCAAGCCGCTGCTCTAAAGGAGAGCTGCAGCTCGACCCCGCCCCCTCTCCACATTGGCTTACTGACTTTGACAGCAGCGGGAGTCAATGGCGCCCGCTGCTGTCTCAGCCAATGAGGAGGGAGAGTCCCGGACAGCCGGGGCTCTTATGCAACGTTGCTGGATCGAGATGGGGCTCAGGTAAGTATTAGTGAGGCTGCTGCACACAGATGTTTTTTTATCCTAATGCATACAATGCATTAAGATGAATATCTTGTGCCTTTTATAATCACTTTAAAGGAATAAAACACGGGGAAAGGTGTATGTGTCGCAGAGATGTACTGCATTTTTTTGTAAACTAGAACTCCATGTTTTCTGTTACATGAAATGGTTTAATAGTGCCAGCATGGCCCAAATGAATGCTTACTGTTAGAAAACTGTACGGCCACTGTGGATGCACTGCAGCAGCTTGTGTTGCATACAGTAAGCTGGGCCGTTGTTTTTTTTTATCAATGAATACAGGGCATTTCCTGGTTGGCTGAGCTAGAGATTGTTACATCATCCACCCGCTCCTTCACCCTGACCAATCAGAGAACTCCTTGTATCCATTGATTAAAATACAAAGCTGTTTCTGATTTGCTCACATGCTGTAGGACTCACTCTGTTTCTTTCCAGGCACAAAAGGCAAGTGTGTAGGACATAGCTTACACTGCAGCAGCTTGTGCTGCATACAGTATTATACAATCCACATAACATCTGTAAAGAAAGCATTCATTTAAACCACGGGTGTTGAACACAATTTCATCACGGGCCGCATCAACATTATGGTTGCCTTCAAAGGAATTGCATTTTTAAGACTAAATGTATCTACTCTTTATCGTACTAAATAATTGTGTCTGCATTAAATTATTACTGGTTTTAGTAAAAACCTAAGACTTAAAGGAGTTGTAAAGGCAGAAGGTTTTTTTTCTCTTAATGCATTCTATATATTAAGATAAAAAAAACTTCTGTGTGTAGCAGCCTTCCCAGCACCCCCCAATTACCTACCTGAGCCCCTTTTCTCTCCAGCAATGTCCACGATCCCCTCAGCCATCCAGTACACTCCTCCTGATTGGCTGAGACAGAGCAGCGGTGCCATTGGCTCCCATGGCTGTCAATCAAAGTCAGTCAGCCAATCAGGGGAGAGAGGGGGCAGGGCCAGGTTGGGGCTCCGTGTCTAAATGGGTACATGGAGCTCTGACTCGGCTTGGGTGCCCCCTGTAGCAAGCTTCTGGCTGAGGGGCACTCAAAGGAGGGAGGGGCCAGGAGCAGCCAAGAGGGAACCGAGAAGAGGAGGATCCAGGCTGCTCTGTGCAAAACCAACTGCACAGAGGAGGCAAGTATAACATGTTTGTTATTATTTTTAAAACAAGCCTTTACAATCACGTTAAGCTATAAAGGGCAGGTGCAGACCGACACAGAGCCCACTCCCACTCCTGTAGCAGATGTTGCAAGTGTGAAAAGGAGGATTGCATACTGCTGGTATCATCCACAATAATTTTTTCTGAGCAGTCTGCAGTAAGGTTTCTTGTTGCTGACACCAGCAGTGTTTTACCCTTCTTTTCAACTGGCATAGAATTGTATTCTTCTCATGTCAGATGTTCAGGGCACCCCCCCCCCCCCCCCCCTTACATCAGATGTGAAGTGCTCCCCCAAACACCCCCCCCCCCCCCCCCACATCACAGTGCACATTTCTTACCCTGTGCTGCTGCTGGGAAAAAGCTGGGTCCGGAATTTGGAAGCAGAAAGTGCAGGCTTCAGGAGCAGGACCAGAGGAGGGCTGAGCACTCATCTACCAAAGTCTGCTGAATGCGGAGACCAGGGGAGGCAGACAGAATCTGTAGGAGGGGTTCTGTCCTCTCTGGTGCCAACTGCTGAGTCAAATGGGGGGGGGGGGGGGGTAGATGAGGGGATCCCACAGCTAAAGAGAGTTGTGAGGGCCACATGAAATCGCCTGAAGGCCCTGATTCAGCCCGTGGGCCATGTGCTTGACACATGTGCTTTAAACCAAGCTTTTTTCAGTGACAAAAAAGTTCTGGTTTAACTTTGTCCTGACATGGACTTGAAAGTCCAACTCAAGGCAGATTAAAAAAAAAAAATCCACACAGTCAAATCGCACAAAAAATTAATAATACTTTATTGTTATGGTAAATTTTATTAAAAGTGAATGATTGCCATATGGTTACATAGTTGCATAGTTAGCTAGGCTGAAAAAAGACACAAGTCCATCCAGTTCAACCATAAAAAAAGAAATAATAAATAAAATTAAAAAATATTGTACAATCCAATATACCCAATTCTATACACACAGTTGATCCAGAGGAAGGCAAAAAAAAATCTATCTACTTAGGTATCTACTTTTACCTTTAAACCTCATGCACACTTGAGCTCAAACACTCTTTTGGGCTTTTACAGGCATTTGGGCTTTTTTTTTTTTTTCTGCCTATAAACCCCCTTCTATGTTAACCTGTGTCAGTGCACACTAGGCGTTTGCAGGGGAGTTTAGAGACAGAAAAAAATAATCCCTGCGTTCAGGAGAGGAGCTTTTCAGCATAAAAATGTGATCTTAGGAAAACTGAGGATCTCAAATCTCATATTAACACGCCCCATCACAATGCTTCTTTAATATTTTGCATCCACCGCATTCCCAGGATCTCGCATGAATGCGTTTGGGGCGAGAGCAAAGGTGTACAGTAGGCATATTTGTCTAATTCTCTTGATTCATGATGTTTTTTTAAAGCAACTTTTTTACATGTTGGGTGGATCTAAAAATACGCAACTTGGAACTTTGTTTTCTGCAGCATGGCTTCTCTTGCTTTTTACATTTTGTAGTGTGATAATTCATTTTAAATGGGATTTTCACTTTTAGTTTTACTTAATTTACTTGATACTTTACCAATTTCAATGCACCAGCAGCAGGGGGTTTTGTGTGCATTCCCACCTGCTGCATGCGTGTAATCTTCACGATGCACTTCCTATGCACTGCTCTCCCACCTACTGCCTGGGAACCGTATAGTAGGGGTCACTGTGCAGAGGTTAGGGAGACCAGCTATGTCTGTTCACAGATCTCCTTTAGCTAGGAAGAACCCAGAAACAACACAGATTTGCCACATCTGATTTTGTCTGTCGCAATCTGTTCTCCATAAACTTTAGTGCAGGACAGGGGAGACATAGGGGGTTTAAAGTGGTTGTAAACCCTTTGCTACCACTTTTACCAGCAGGTAAGTCTATAATAAGGCTTGCCTGTAGGTACCGTGAATATCTCCTAAACTTGCACCGTTTAGGAGATATTCACTATATCCGCATGTGCCCACGTCATCGATGCCAACATCATCCGATGCATACTAACACATTATGGCTTTACCTTGCAGGTCTGAAAAAACAAAAAATAACGCACCCAGTGGTTTTCAACCACTTTAAATAAACTTGATCATATAAAATAAGGCAAATCCAAAATTCATACAAATAGGTGTAGTAAAGTCCATATACATGTGCTGAAAGGTGCTCAGTACTCTCTGTAAACATTAAAGTGGCAAACGTGCTCCAAAGATGCCAATGCAATATTGCAGCTTCAGACCAGAATCAGATGATCTCAAGTTATAGAGATCATTAGCGCCTCTATTTAATCCAAGGAGCCAGCACTTACATAACAGGAATCCCCATAGGGTTCCAGGATCCTAAGCTCAAAAAACGGTATCCAGTCACACTTTCCTAGGTGAACTACACCACTCAGAATGGGCACAGAAGAGGAAGTCTCATAGTGCAACTCATTTGATAAAATCGTTAAATTACAAAAAGTGTTGCACTTACATGTGCCGAAGGAATGCAAAGGGAATTCGGGCAGCTAGCAAACAAGCCACGGGGTCATCCAGACAGCTTCGGCGTGATGACCTCCCAGTCCCAACTCCACTTGACGCATTTCCCCCTAAGAGGCATTTTCTGGAATTGGAAGATGGCCTGAGACGTCAGCAGTTACCCTTTAAGCAGGAATAGACGCTGGAAATAAATATCCCATATAGGTGAACCAGGAGACACCCGTAAATCCACCCTACATGTCAAAAGGATCCATAGACAAAGAGATCCGTTATTGTCATATAATAAAAAATAGGAATAGCTACAAAAAATTTAGAAAAATAAATAAATGAAAACTGTATATAACACCTAAAACGGCAGATACGATTATTCCTGAAAGTGCACTATGCAAATAATGAACTTTCAGGAATATGTGTGGAGGGAGAGGTTCATTTAGTGACTGCGGATGTATCGTCATTTTACATTATCATTCCACATCATAAAGGATATGAAGCGGCCCAGAATTTTCCTAATAAAGGGGATTCACTCCCCCAGAAGCAAAGGAACTTTATTTTAAAACTTCTGATGTTTGGTATGGAGCATAGTTGTTTCTTCTATGGAGGTAACTACTTCCTACAGCTTACTGGCGTGAAAAGATAATATTCTGGGACTGGTGCTACCTGAACGACCTCAGGCCATCTTTAGGAAAACTCATTCTCTCAGAGATATTGTGGCTCCAGCAATGGTGGACAGACCTGTTACGACTCAAATGTTCATTAATCTGAGTTGGGGGGGTAAGTAAGGGCAGGGTGGGAGGAGGGTGAGTAGGAGGGTAAGTGAGGGCAGGGTGGGGGGAGGGCTAGAAGGGACTCTGGGAACACAAAGGACAGAGAGAGCAGTGCCATCCAAGTGCAGAATGACTGCAATTTCTTTATCGTACATCATGGGACACAGAGCCATAGTTATTAACTTAATGGGTATATAGGGACCTATGCTTTTTTCTTAAGTAAAAATGTTGCCCTGCCTAAAATCTCCACTAGAGGGAGTAAATGCATACCTTAGTACGTTGCATCTCAGTCAGCTTAGAAGTCCCAGCTAAACGGCACGTGTGTAGTCTCAAAAGCCAGGGGGGATCCTCATCCTGAACATTTCCCCCCTGGGGGAGGGAGGTACAACTGAAGCTTGTATCCCCCCCCCCCCCCCAGCTTTTTCATTTAGAATTTACTTCTATTTCACCACAGAAGGTTTTATAAAACTTCCCGCCTCCCAGCCCTCCCTTGCCCCCCTCTCACTCAAAGAGCGTGTCAGCCGCCTGCTCGTGTGCGGACTAGGACTAATTAAAAACAGAGGGGGAACGTTGATTGATGGAGGGGACGTGGCTAAGTCACGGCTTGGTGTGCAGGATGTAAGTACACAAGGAGCGCAGGCGCTGGGGACAGAGACAGACGCTCACAGCTGCAGCGGACACACAGGACACGAGCGCTGGGGGCACGTAAGGGATGCAGGCATTTCCAGTACAGGAAATAACATTCAACAAAAAAGTGAGCCTGACCAAAAGCTGTTACTTGCCGTTGGGCTGGGTAGAGCATGGCATAAGTGAGTTGGAGACGTTGCATTCGCTTCCTATCTAAGAACTTGGTTCGCTTCTTCTGTACCACCACAGAGAAGTCGGGTGAAATAATACTTTAGCCTCATTGTAGTGCATGTCTTGGCACTCCCTAGTGAGGCATAGAATTATTTCCCGATCTCTATAGTTGAGCAACCTAGCCAAAAGGGTCGCGGTGGGTGCACAGGTGGCAGTGGCCGAGTCGGGGTTCTGTGCGCTCTTTCGACAGCAAGAAGAGCCGTAAAGGCATCCCTGCCAAAGAGTTTCAGCAACCATTGCTCTATGATGTAGTCCTGGATTCGGAGGATTACAGGATGGTGGCTTTGAGGTAGCTTAGTGTTATTACCACTTATCGCACCTTAGATGTTAATCCTACAAACACTTTCAAAACCCTATTACAGGGGCTCTCCGGGTTACGAACCCGTTAGGGACTTTCCTCCTGTATGTAAATCGAAAATGTTTGTAAGTCGGCCGCGCATGCGCAGAATGACAATTACGGACATTTCCGATGTTCTGTCGAATGCCGTTCTGCGCATACGCTGCAAATTACGGACATTTCCGACATTTTCCGTGGCTCCGTCTGGCCACTTCCTGACGAACCTCAGGGAGGCGGTCTGATGGAACATTTTTCAATGAGCAAGATAGATACTATTGGTTGATTGCCTGTGCGGTGTGCGGAGTTGCTTGTATATATAGTTTGATTCTCATTTTAATGTTTGAGCTGTGACCAAGGTGGTTTGCTGAAACACGTTAGCCCCTTGTACTCTTTTAACCTATACCAATAAATTGTTTTTATAAGGACTTTGAGTGCCGGCTTTTTTTACTGGGCTCTTTGAATTCCGTCGGGTCTTTACCCTCGGCTCATTCTGCTAGGCCCACAATCCTCATGTTATTGCAATGTAGGTGGTTTTCAAAGTCCTCGTTGCGTACGTTGTTGGCTATGGCAAGTTGGGAGGTAGAGCCGGGTATCAGTGGGGGCATCTTGTCCTCTAAGTCACTGACTGATTTTTTTTTGAGGTCTTGCCTTAATAGGGAAACTTTCACCTTCAGAATGCCAAGCTGGTCCTGTACTGTGTGTGCAGAAGCAATGCAAGCATGGACAGCTTTAAGAATTTCACTCCATATAGGTCTTTTTCTGGGTCATAATCTGTGGCACCACCTGGGGCCCCCTGTTCTGTGTCAAGGTCCTGATCAGGCAGACCCCCTTGTGGTAATGGTAAGGCTAGTGCAGCCTCCAAGCTCCTCTGAGTGTCCTGTCTGCCTGAAAGCTTTTGTGTGTAAAACAGCATATCCCGTGGATGCTCTTTGCCTTGAGAGCGGTTAGTTTTGCCCGCTCTGCTCCCTTGGGCTTGTCAGCGGCACCACGCAGTGTCCTGTGAGAAAGGAGTCTGGGCGCCATATTGGGGATCTGAGACGGCTGCCTCTTCTTATTTTTTTTCCTTGTCATATCGGGCATGGGATGGAACAGGAACTCGCCGTCCAGTTCAGCTAGGCACAGGCTGTTAGCTCTACTGGGTGTAAGCTAGGAGAGTGTCCGATGACAGGATCGGTATTCGGATCTGTTGTGGGAGCTCCGTGCATCACGTCCACTCACATGCCTAGCTTGGCACCGCCCCCCGAATGTGCCCTTAAATATTTATTTTGGAAGGTTTCAAATCATTTCTCAAAAATTACATAGGTTTGGTGACACTAGATTTGTACAACTTACTCTGTAGGTAGTATTATAGTTGACATATTGCAGTGCTGGGAAGAGAAGACATTCTGTGGTCCTTCAGGGTTAAAATGCCAATTTACTTTACTAGAATGTCATAGCATGTACTTTATTGACAGCAGGTGATGTGGTATTTCAGAATGTCACAGTGTTTCTGGTGAACAAACATTAATGACCTGCTCTTTATGAATGCAAGTATTGTTCTTTTGTTTCAACATGCTTTAGCAGCTATATTTCTAAGTGGCAGTGGTTATTTTTTGCTAACAATAAAGAACTAGTTTCTTTGAATGTAAATAGCTATTAACATACACAATAGCATTCCCCAAGTGCAAACATTGGTGGGTCTGAAACGCACGCTAAAACATTACTTAAAAGTGTATCACTTATAATCCAAGTCCTTAAAGCGGAGGTCCACACAAAAATGGAACTTCCGCTTTTCGGAACCCCCCCTCCCCGGTGTCACATTTGACACCTTTCAGGGGGGAGTGGGGTGCAGATACCTGTATAATACAGGTATTTGTACCCACTCCTGGGCATAGATCACTGCGGTGACCTACGCCACTTGTCCGCTGGGAGACACACATGTCCCAGAGAAAGCAGGGACCATTTGGATTGCACGGCGTGATGGCGGCAGTAGCATCCGAGGAGTGAAGGATGGTTCGGCCTCGGGTGCTGACATTGCGGGCGCACTGGACAGGTAAGTGTCCTTATTTTAAAAGTCAGTAGCTACAGTATTTGTAGCTGCTGACTTTTTTAAAAAAAATTGGCGGACATCCGCTTTAACAATAAAGGCACTGCACCAAAACCAAGCTTTGTGGAATGACCCCTATTTAACTTAGACTGTATACCCACTGTTCAGTGCTGCTGGTGTCCCCCTATGATGCACCCTACTACAATAGTGTATTACTTTATGACAGAATAAAAAGTGAACTAAAATTTTCCACTTCGCAGTCATCAAGACCCCTAATTTTCTTTTAGTAACATGCAAGCTGAAAATTGCTATTTGCTTTTCTGTCCCAGGCCAAATATCTTTTCTTTATCGTACATCACGGGACACAGAGCCATAGTAGTAACTATATGGGTTATATAGGCCACCTTTAGGTGATGGACACTGGCACACCCTAGACAGGAAGTTTTTCTCCCTATATAACCCCTCCCCTTACTGGGAGTACCTCCGTTTTATTGCCACTGTCTAAGGTGTTGGTCACGAGTGAAGATGTGCTGTGCTGAGCTCCGCTGGAGTAATCCTTGCTGGGGCAAACTATGCAGCCGGATCCATTTTAAAGTGTCTTTTTAGGCCAAATTTAATGGTACCCGGGCCTTGTGTCGGAAGAAACGAGGTTTAGCCTGCACCGCTTCTCTTTTTAGAGAGCTGGACCCCGGGACCCAGTGCTTTCGTTTTTTTCAGCCATATAGCTTGCTGACGGGGTGCTATACGGGTCCAAGGGTGTGGAACCCCCGATAAAAAGGGGCCCCGGTCCTTGAAGGTTTTCTAACGGAGCCCACCGTGAGGGGTGAAGATTGGGTCTGGTTGGTTTACCACAGAACCCTGCGGCAGGATAAGGTAAGTGGAGATTCCTAAAGAATTTTTAAGTTCTTATGGATTTGCTCCTTTAAGTAAACGTCATGCCAAAAGTCACCACCGGGGGCTGTCAAGATCACGTACCTGTTCCATGCTTGTCAGATCTCGTTTCTGTGTCAGCAGAAGCTGCAGGCTTCCTCCAGTCCCAAGCCTCTGGTAAGATTTTTTATTTTTTTTTTTTCTTCTGAATACATCTCCCACCAGGGCTCCCATCTCCAGGAAGCAGAGGGAGCCCAGAACAGTCAGCGGTATGCCGCTCCGCTCCCTCGTACACCTATGTCTGCAGCGGTTCTTCCTTCTCTGTCCTCCCCTCAGATTAGGCTCTCCTCCTCTCCACCCCCCCCCCCCCTCCCCAACATGCCGATCCGGTCGGGGCACACGCTGGAAAACAATCTTTTAAAAAGAGTAGGGGGTGCGGAAAACAGAGGAGGGGGTGGCTTAGCGTGGCATCAGCGTGCCTTGGCGTCCACGCGCAGGACTGTGTGGGCTATAAATACAGAGGTTGCAGGCTGCATTTGCTTAACGGATGGACACAGAGCAGATGGGGGCATGTAAGTGTGGTGACACAGGCATTCTCCAGGCACGTTTACTTTGCATCAGGCTGAGCGTTAGTTAACAGCAGCGGCAGTTGCTGGACTATTTTTTTAGCAGTGGGTGTATTTTTTTGGTCAGTACCTCCTGTGTTTGTGTTGCCACTATGGTTGGCAGAAGGGGAGGTACAAACATCCCAAAAAAGAACCCAAAGGTGTTACCCTTGGGCTCTGGGGACCCTGGTCTTCTGCAGCACCATCCTACCCTGAAGGAAATGCGGAGGATGATTAGAGTGAGCCATCGGGTTCGAGTTTTTGCCACTGTTTCCAACATTTCAGCCCCTGTCTTTATTACTGAGGATGTTTTCTCCTCAGCTATGATGGGATTGGAAATAAGGTTAACGGCTTTAATCGCGTCTTCCCAGAATGGGAGAAAGCGCATTAGGCCCCCTTCTACCACCCAGGACCCTCAAACAGAGGAACAGTGGGAGGGAGAAGATGAATCCCCCTCAGGGGATCATGAGGAGGCTGATTACTCCTCTTCCGAGGGGTCAAGTGGGGATGACCCTGCTTCAGCTTCACAATCTGAGAAATTTCTGGTGCAATATCTTACTGAAATGGTCCGCTCCACATTTAAGCTACACACTTAAGCTTTGAGGAGTACGAGTTAGAGTCCTGTCTGAGTGGTGCACATGTGCTGGGAGCTGCCAAACAACCATAGTTGGACTGTGCTAACCTTGGGGTGGGGCCGACTGCCCAAATCAACTGATCCCACTCTCATCCTATATCTCATCTCGTACCCGGATCATGAACCTGATATCCCCTGGGTAAATTTTATACTGCAAAGCCTGATTGACTCACTAGGTGTATACCTATTTGAGTCCAATCCCTCCGGTAAGCATTTTGGTGTTTCTGGTGGTGGATCTACCATCAAACAAATTATCATCATATACATATGTACACATATGAAGTTGAAGATTGTCGCTATACCTCATGCACACATATGAAGTTGCAGATTGTCACTGATCTTTTTGGATATTGCACTTTGAAGTTTCTGTTTTCCCCGTTTATGGACATTTTGTGCTCTATTGGAGGATTTTTTTTGACTCACCGTGCACATTACCAAGTTTCTTTTATATTGCTTGTTATGGTTTAACTATTGTTTAGCGCTGCACATTTTTTTTACTTTTGTTACTTTTCTGCAACCTTATCTACTGCTGTGCTGGCTGCTATTTTCTTGTTTTCTGACAGCGCAGTATATGTGCATTTATAATCCACATTTAAGCTACCCTAACTGAGTCGGCTGAAAAGCCCACTTCTTGTTTGGGTTCACTAAAGCCTCCTCGAGCTTTGCATGCCTTTCCGGTCCATTCATTGCTGGAACAACTTATGTATTCCGAGTGGGATCACCCAGATAAGCATTTTTTTCCTCCTAAAAAGTTTTCAACACTTTATCCTATGGAGGAAAAATGTACAAAAAAATGGGGTATACCAGCAATTGACGCTGCTATATCCTCTGTGAATAAAAATTTGACTTGTCCGGTTGACACGCTCAAATGCTTAGAGATCCAACCGATAAAAATTTGGAATTCCTGTTAAAAAACATATTTACTTTGTTTCAGTTTCTTTGTTATTAGTCTGGTACATATGCATAGAATCTTATGGTTGAAAATTTGGTCAGCCGAAGCGCTATGCAAAAAGCTAATGGCTGGTTTTCCTTTCCACGGTGATAGGCTGTTTGGGGATGATTTGGACAAATATATCCAAAAAATATCAAGTGGGAACAGTACCCTTTTGCCAGTTAAGAAAAGGAGTAAACGTCCCTCATTTAAACGGGCTCCTTCTCCAGGACCAGGGGCATCAGCCTCCAGGCAGTCGCGACGGCCTCCATCGTCAGGTTCAAGAGGTAAACCTCCAGGGTCAACCCCAGGATCAAAAGAAGTCCTGGGGCAGGAAACCTACAAGACAAAATACTAAAGTCTCTTTATGAAGGGGCGTCACCGCTCGCTCTAGTGGGGGGCAGGCTTCTGCAGTTCTCAAGGGTCTGGCAGGAAGAGTTTAGAGACAAATGGGTGGTCTCCACAATAGCTCTAGGTTACAAACTAGAGTTCCGAGAGTTTCCGTCTCCTTGTTTCCTCAGGTCAAACGTCCCCAAAGATCCAGAGAAAAAGAAGTCTCTCTTTCAAGTGTTAGACCGACTTTTGTCTCAAAAAGTGATCATGGTGGTCCCCATGAAAGAGCAGGGGTTGGGGTTTTATTCAAACCTTTTGACTGTGCCAAAACCAAATGGAGATGTCAGACCCATTCTAGATCTCAAAGATCTAAACCAATTCTTGAATATCCGCTCTTTCTGCATGGAATCAATCCAATCAGTTGTCTCCATCCTACAAGGAGAACTTCTGGCATCAATCGATATGAAGGATGCATACCTGCATGTGCCTATGTTCCCCGCTCACCAGAAGTATCTGCTTTTCGAGGTAGAAAAACAAAATTTTCAGTTTGTAGCTTTTCGGTCTTGCTACTGCACCTCAGGTGTTTACAAAAGTTCTAGCCCCTCCTCTGGCCAAGTTAAGGGCTCAAGGTATAACAATTTTGGCATACCTAGACGACCTGCTCTTGATAAACCGGTCAGTAGCCCGCTTAGACCAAAGCATGGTCACCACAGTCAACTACCTGGAATACCTAGGTTGGATCCTCAATCTAGAGAAATCTTCTTTAAATCCATTAAGAAGATTAGAGTACTCGGGTCTGATCATAGATACAGCCCCGAAAAGGGTGTTTTTACACCAGGCAAAAATCTGTTTCATAAAAGAGCTGGTTCAGGTGGTCAGGGCGGAGAAGAATCCTTCTATTCACCTTTGCATGAGGTTGTTGGGAAAGATGGTGTCTTCATTCAAAGCAGTTCCTTATGCTCAGTTTCATTTGAGACTGCTGCAAAACAGTATCCTATCTGCTTGGAACAAGAAGGTCCAAGAGCTAGATTTTCTTATGCGTCTGTCGCCAAAAGTGCCCCAGAGTCTCAGTTGGTGGAGGATATCCAAGAATCTGCAGAAGGGGAAATCCTTCATGCCAGTTACCTGGAAGGTGGTAACAGATGTCAGCCTTTCAGGTTGGGGAGCAGTCCTGGAAGAAGCGACTGTCCAAGGAAAATGGTCCAGGAACGAAAAGGACTTTGCCTATCAACATTCTAGAGATTCGGGCAGTACGTTTAGCCTTAAGGGTCTGGACATTCAGGTTGCGGAATTGTCCGGTCAGGATTCAATCTGACAATTCCACAGCATTGCCCTGTATGTTTAGGGTTGTTGTCCTGCTGGAAGGTAAACCTCCGCTCCAGTCTCAAGTCTTTTGCAGACTTTAGTGGGTTTTCTTCTAAGATTGCCCTGAATTTGGCTCCATCCATCTTCCCATCAACTCTGACCAGCTTCACTGTCCCTAATGAAGAAAAGCATCCCCGCAACATGATGCTGCCACCACCATGTTTCATGCTGGGGATGGTGTGTTCAGGGTGATGTGCAGAGCCGGTTCACACTGAGGCAGCACTACTTGCAGTGCGACTGCCTCAGGCGACCTGCACATGACAGCAGCGGCGACTTGCAAAACGACTTCTGTATAAAAGTCAATGCAAGTCGCCTCAAGTCGCCCCCAAAGTAGTACAGGAACCTTTTTCTAAGTCGGAGCTCCCATTAGAAAGGTTCCATTGTACAGAATGGAACGCAACTTGTCAGGCGGCTAAGTCGCCTGACAAGTCGCCCCTGTGTGAACCGAGTCACAGTGTTAGTTTTCTGCCATACACATCTTTGCTTTTATGCCAAAAATTTTAAGTTGATTGTAAGGCTTCGTTTTTAATTAATTTTTTTAAATAATAAACATGTCATACTTACCTCCACTGTGCAGTTCGTTTTGCACAGAGTGGCCCTGATCCACCTGTTCTGGGGTCCCCCAACAGCGCTGGTAGCTCCTCCCCACATCGTATAACCCCCTAGGAGAAGCGCTCTCCCGGGGGGTTACCTTGCGGGTGCGCTCCCGAGGCCAGCATTCGGCGTCCATAGACACCGAATGTAGGACTCAGCCCCGCCCCCAGCACCCGCGTCATTGGATTTGATTGACAGCAGCGGGAGCCAGTGGCTGCGCTGCTATCAATCAAGAGCCGAGAACCCTGGGCAAAGAGGAAGAGCGCGTCTCCAGCGGGGGAATACAGGACTCAGGTGAGTAAAATGGGGGGCCGGTCAGTTACAGAAGTTTTTTCACCTTAGGGTGCTTTCACACTGAAGCGTTTTTCAGGCGCTACAGAGCTAAAAATGGCACCTGTATAGCTCCTGAAAAAAGCGGGTCCTTTAACTCCTGCTTTCACACTGGAGCGGTGCGCTAGCAGGACGGTAAAAAAAAGTCCTGCTAGCAGCATCTTTGGAGCGGTGAAGGAGCGGTGTATATACCGCTCCTACCCATTGAAATCAATGGGTACCACGGTAATACCGCCAGCACAACGCCGCTGCAGCGGCGCCTTGCCGGGGGTTTAACCCTTTTTCGCCCGCTAGCGGGGGTTAAAACCACCCCGCTAGCAGCCGAATGCCGTGGCTAAAACTACAGTAAAGCAGCGCTAAATATAGCGCTGCTTTACCGCCACCGCCCCAGTGTGAAACCAGCCTTAATGCATAGGATGCATTAAGGTGAAAAAACATGAGGGTTTACAACCCCTTTTAAATATTGGTCTCATCTGACCAGAACACCTTCTTCCACATGTTTACTGTGTCCCCCACATGGCTTCTCACAAACTGCAAATGGGACTTCTTATGGCTTTTTTTTCAACAATGGCTTTCTTCTTGCCCCTCTTTCATAAAGGCCAGATTTGTGGCGTGCACGACTAATAGTTGTCCTGTGGACAGATTCTCCCACCTGATCTGTGGATCTGTGCAGCTCCCCAGAGTTACCATGGGCCTCTTGGCTGCTTCTCTGATTTAATGCTCAGCCAGCCTGTCAGTTTAGGTGGACGGCCATGTCTTGGTAGGTTTGCAGTTGTGCCATACTCTTTCCATTTTCAGATGATGGATTGAACAGTGCTCCGAGAGATGTTCAAAGCTTTGGATATTTTATTTTTAATTTTTTTATAACCTAACTCTGCTTTAAACTTCTCCACAACTTTATCCCTGACCTGTCTGGTGTGTTCCTTGGCCTTCATGATGCTGTTTTGTCCACTGAGGTTCTCTAACAAACCTCCTAAGGGCTTCACAGAACAGCTGTAATTATACTGAGATTAAATTACCCACAGGTGGACTCCTATTTACTAATTGGGTGACTTTTGAAGGCAATTGGTTCCACTAGATTTTAGTTAGTGGGTATCAGAGCAAGGGGCGCTGAACACAAATGCACACCACACTGTTCAGATATTTATTTGTAAAAAAATAATTGAAAACCATTGATCATTTTCCTTCCACTTCACAATTATGTGCCACTTTGGAAGTGCAGTCGCTGTAAATCTGAGGGGAACATCTGAAATGAGGGGAAACTCCGCTGGTTTTATCATCCAATTATGTGCAAGCTAAAATGCTGTTTTTTATTTTCCTTGTATGACTATGTCCCCCTTGGATCTACAGTGACTGCACTTTCAAGTGCACTTGCAGTGCAAAGTGGATTTGCCTTTAGTAGACCAACACAAAGGGGTTGATTTATCACATAAAATCCCAATAAAAGACCTTTACGTTTTTGGTTGTAACATGACTAAATGTTGAAAATTTCACGTGGTATGAATACTTTTTCAAGGCACTGTATTTCAGAGGCTCTAGTTGTGCTGTGGCACAATTCACAGCCACGATCCATGGGTCTAATCGTAACACTACTGAGCTTCCATCACTAAGGGCTAAGGCTGAGTTAGAGGCGGGGTCCTCAAAGTGTGAAAATGCTGTACTTTAGTAACTTCCATATGACTCAGGGTTTGGTGATTTACAATGTGCTGTTTCTAACTTGATTGATATATTGTATTCTACAATGCATTTGAAGGATCAGCCTGCTGTGCCAGGCAGAGGATCTTTTAGAGCTCTTATGACTGAAAAGATTTTCACAATACACACGTTATTTAAAGCATTCCTCTATGATAATTGGAAACAAACTCTGAAGTCATTGAACTTTTTCCCTTTAAAAAGAAAATGTATTTGCCCTATCTGTGAACCAAGGGCATTCATGTCACAGGTTAACTGGAAGACCTTCTAAAGAAGGATTTCCTCGGCCACAGCCTTGACTAACAACATCCAAAGAATGATTTTGTTTCTTTAAATGTTTGTCTGGATAATTAACTTTCCAAAGTCTGCTCTGCAGCCCTTACACGGTCTGGAGTACCAGGGTACAATCTTGGACACAACACAAGGCAAAATCCTTTTCAGGAGAAGCTTCCCTAAGGTCCCACATTTAGATCTTCAGGTCAAAATGGCAACCTCCATTGTATTTCTGGATGAGGGTTCTAGGCTGCATGGTAGCCTCCTTTTTAGGTAGTCTTTTTCAGTCCAGACCTCTTCAATCCAACATGTTCATGAGGTGGAACAAGCACATCCAATCCTTGAATTGCCCTTGTTTCTTTCCAGCCAGACAAAACTTTCCCTAACATGATAGATTTTCTATCCTGCCCTAGAATTGTGCCTTTGCATGCCTCAGCAGGGGGTGACAGCCCATACAACGTCTGCTGATGAAGGAACGCGTCTGGAGGAAGGCATGTAGTGGGGTTACCACGCGATTTGAGGAGGACGGACTCCGTTTTTGACGGCTGGCATTCTTTTTACGCATTACTACTACTTTTTAAATGTAAGTGTAATACTATGTTTTAATAAATCTGGAAATTTAGACTATATTACACTATGGCCAGTTTCCTCTCTTTCTGAGCATCCATTGAGTGTATACGGACACTTTAGTGGGACAGAGGAAGTGATCAGCACCATCCGATTACCGTTTACATTGTGTTCATCTGCAAGCTTAAAGGCCTAGGGCTATAGCCACATCTGCCTTTTAAGCTTGCTGTCTGGTAAGCAGAATCTACAGCTACGGTGGTCGGGCACTCTGTTTGTCTGTGTGCGCACACTGCGGTGGTTTCAAATTTTCAAGTGGATAAAAATCGATTTCCCTGCTTTTATGCCAGTTTCTGTGGACTCATTACATTGAAACTCTGTAGCGCAACTTCTCCAACTTTACAGCACATACAAGCCTTACAGGCTGGGGTGGATTTTACAATTTCCTTTTCGTCCAAGGGGACTTGAAACTCCCCATCAACATTCTGGAACTGAGAGCCATTAGAGCTTCTCTACCACACTGGACCAACCATCTGCAAGGTCAGCCAGTAAGGATGCAGGGCAGTGCCACAGCAGTGGCCTACACAAACCATCGGGGGCCAAGCTGCTCTAAGAGAAACAAGTTGGGTTGTCCCCTAAGCAGAAACGTACATTTCACCTCTCTTGGCTGTCCATGTCCCTGGAGTGGACATTTGGCAGGCAGACTTCATAAGCCACCAACACCTAGACCCTGGGGAGTGGCCTCTACCCTCGAAGATCTTTCAAAATCCCAGTCAAAGGGGAAGGAAACCAGATGCAGACATCTTGTGTATTATGGTGGGCCTGTTGGCATTTCTGTTTGCTGTGTTGTTACCCACCCCTCATTTTATTGCTTGGGGACATTCCATGATCTGTGAAAACAAGGCTTGTACTGTAAGATAAAAATCATCGAAATTTTGGCTTGCATGTAAACTCCTAATTTTGGAGTACTGTACAGGACAGAGGCCCCATACCCTCTGTCTTGATCAATCCTTGTTTGTAAAAGAAAAAAAAAAAAACTCAAGTAAACTCAGTGTTATATGAGCGTGTACTAGGATCAGCCCTCGGAAGTGCCTTCATATAAACCTTGGTCTATGAACACAAATACTGTACACATACAAATAATGAATCTATAATTAGTAAAAAATTATCAACAAGACTAAAAGCCAGGACATCCGTATTGATGGAGCCACAAAAACCCCATATAACCATTTCTCTACCGTGCTATAGCCAAAAGATGGCTACAACACCCATTTACACTGATAATCGGTGCTGCCTCTTCAGCACACATCAGTGAAGAAGAAAAATTACTTATTTGCAAAATTTTAGAACAAACTAAGAAAAACTTTTTTTTTTTTTTTTTATCAAAAGTTTCCGGTCTTCTTTAGTTTAGAAAAAAAAAAATTAAATAGCAAAAGAAAGCTCTACGTGTCTCCATTATAAAAACAATATGGGTACAGTGTTGCATGGCTGCCCAATTGTCATTCGAAGTGCGACATCGCTGAAAGCTGAAAATTGGCCTGGGCAGGAAGGGGGTAAAAGTGCCCAGTACTGAAGTGGATAAACGTTTGTAACTTGAGCCACATTTTGTAGTCCTCATTAGGCTTACTTGCAGACAAACTTACATTGCAGCCCCCTTAATTAATAACCATAAGGTGCCAGTCATCTGTTTCCCCATTTCCAAAAAAGTTTCCTACCCTGAATGGCCACTCATTTAAAATTAGAAGAAAAGAGGTTTAACTTTAAACTACGTAGAGGGTTCTTTACTGTGAGAGCGGCAAGGATGTGGAATTCCCTTCCACAGGCTGTGGTCCCAGCGGGGGGCATTGATAGTGTCAAACTATTAGATAAGCACCTGAACAACCACAACATACAGGGATATACAATGTAATGCTGACATATAATCATACACATAGGTTGGACTTGTGTCTTTTTGTCAACCTCATCTACTATGTAACTATGAGATATGTTTTTTAGAGGTACCTGGTCCCCAAACCAGGGTCCTCTGGGGGGGGGGAGCTGTCGGACTATCACGGTACAGTATAACACAGTAGCACAATTAAACCAATATATATAAAATACAAGGTTTTTATTTATACAAAAACTTTTCAGTCATAAAAACAAATGCATACGTAGAGTATTTCAACTAGTTTCGCTATAAAGATAGCTTCATCGGGAAATACAGTATTTACATCTGCAAAAGAAAATTTGAAATTGGTAATCATGTATAATTAATTCAAATAGCTGCATCAACATTCAGCAGCAGTTTGTTCAGACCTCAGATGGGGAAAAGGGATACATGATGCTAAACAGTCTCTTACCCCACTTGGATGCCCTATGGGTATGTAAATGTGTCCGGCGGAGCCTCCCGCGGCGACTGGGGAGGGACCTATTTAGGGTCAACAGGTCAATCTAGAGCATGAAAAGGTGATAACGATATTGTATAAATCGTAACGATAGGATCTAGATAAAGCACACCCTATGTAATACCAACGATTGGGCACCATTCCTACCTTGAATATCAACGATGGCGCACCGTTCCTACCTTGAATACCAACGATGGCACACCGTTCCTACCTTTGAATACCAACGATGGGGCACCTATCCTACCTTGAATACCAACGATGGGGCACCTATCCTACCTTGAATATCAACGATGGGGCACCTATCCTACCTTGAATACCAACGATGGGGCACCTATCCTACCTTGAATACCAACGATGGGGCACCATTCCTTTCACTGATAACAATAGGGAACAGTTTGCTCTCATTGACACCACCGTGTTTTCTAATCTCACTGGCCATAGTCTGACCGCTCTAAAGCCTCAAGGACAATAAACTGGCCCTTTTGTTCAAAAGGTTTGGAGACCCCTGGTCTAGTAGCTTATGATAACCTTTTTGCATTTGGCTGACTAGGCTCAACTTTAAGGTAAAAATAATATATATTTAAGGGTTTCCCAATTCCCTCTCTGTCTCTAATACAGTCAGGAGAACAAGGATTTCATACACTGCCGATTTGATTCAGGTTTTCCTACTTACAAAGCATGTTGAGGTCTGTAATTTTTATTAAAGGTACTTTTTAACTGTGAGAGACTGAATCTAAAACAAAAATCCATAAATGCACATTGTATGATTTTTAAATAATTAGTTTGCATTTTATTGCATGATTTAAGTATTTGATCACCTACCAACCAGTAAGAATTCTGGCTCTCACAGACCTGTTATTTTTCTTTAACCACTTCCCGCCCGGCCTATAGCGAAATGACGGCTGGGCGGTGGTTCAGTCATCCTGACTGGGCGTCATATGATGTCCTTCAGGATAACAGCCGCTGCACGCCCGTGGGGGTACTCATCGCAGCAATCGGTGGTGCGGTGTGTCAGTCTGACACACCGCTACACCAATCTTGGTAAAGAGCCTCTGACAGAGGCTCTTTACCACGTGATCAGCCGTGTCCAATCACGGCTGATCACGATGTCAACAGGAAAAGCTGTTGATCGGCTTTTCCTCACTCGCGTCTGACTGACCGCGAGTAGAGGAGAGCCGATCAGCAGGTCTCCTGACAGGGGGTCTACGCTGATTATCAGTGCAGCCTCCCCTCAGATGCCCACACTAGACCACCAGGGAAGCCGCCAGGACCAACAGGGAAGGGGGCAACGTGGGTGGTCAGGTATGTACCCCATGGCCATCCACATGTGCAAATTATGCCCAATCTGTGCCAATCAGTCCCCACAAATGGTAACTGAATGAATTATTTGTATAGCGCTACAATGCGAACTGAATCGCCTCAAGGCTGACTGGCACCATTATACAACATGTGACATCAGTGATGCCCAGCAATGCCACCCATCAGTGCCACCCATAAGTACCCATCAGGGCCGCCTATGAGTGCCCTTCAAACCTGACAGGAATTTAGGGTTTCCCAATATTGGAGATAGGGGACATATATGGGTCGAAAGTTTATAGTTACAAATGGCCGAGTCCCATACATCCAACAGCAAAGCAACTAAAGAAGGGTCTTGGTAGGTGATCTGATGGTCGGACCCAGGGAAGGGGGGTTAGGGATATGGAAGGCCTTAAGTGTTCAATGACCACCCTGCGTTTGGTGTGAGCATGAAAGAAAACATGGTCAGTGATCTAGCTCAGGACTGCTGTCATAGAATGGGACTCAAGATGTAGGAGACCCTCATAGGATAAATTCACCTTTTAACAAAAATAAATGCACTTTCTTTGCAGGTAAAGAAGCCTGCAGAGCATTTTGCCTGTGATCAGCAGATCATGGGTGCAATGTCCAGCTCCTGCAGACTCTCAGGATATCATGTGCTTGTACGATGGATGAGCAGGCAGTTACCTGAGAGCAGGAAGATTAATGAACTATGAGGATGCCTACCAATGCCCTTGAAGCTCATTCAAAACTACCAGCCGTCAGCCGTAATGCAAAAATTCACAGGAAACTGAATGAATGATGCGGCCATTTGGGCAGAGCCCCATACAACCTCTTTGTTTTCAAATAGTGACAGCGGGTGCGGGAAGAATATTCCTGGCCTGCTGTCACAGGGAGTGGGGGAGAGGCTGTAGATGCTGGAACATGTTACATGTTTCACCTGATTTTAGGGTGGAACATATAACATGTTCCAAAAGTGAACTTTTAAGTAGGTTGAAAATCAAGGACAAAGATAGTTAAGTAGAGGAGTCCAGAGAGTAGGGGTAGGAGACTCTGTGACAGACACAGCATCAGACCCCGGCCACCTTCACCAGCTGGAGAGAAATGGCTGCTTAACCACTTGCCGACCGCCCCCTATATATACGTCGGCAGAATGGCACGTACAGGCAGAATCACGTACCTGTACGTGACATTCTTCCGGCGGTTGGGGGGTCCGATCGGACCCCCCTCCGCCGGCGGGGACGGTCGGGATCGCTTCAGGAGCGATCCGGGACGAGGGGACGGCCAGTGGTTTCTGGCCACCCCCTCGCGATCGCTCCTGGCCAATGAGAAACTTCCCCTTCCTGTCTATTGTATAGACAGGAAGGCGGAAGTGATGTCACGCTCGGTGCGCCGGTCTATGTGACCGGAGACGCCGAGCGGCGAACATGTTAAGGTTAGTGCACAACACTACACTGACACCAGTACAGTTAGGCACATATTCCACCCCCCTGTCACCCCCTGATCACCCCCCAGATCACCCCCTCCCCCCCCAGTCACAGTGTCACTAATTGCAGTGATCATTTTTTTACTGATCACTGCATTTAGTGTCAGTGTGACTGTAATAACTGTCAGGGCAGTTAGTTTTAGGTCCAAGGTAGCCCCCTACCCCCCCCTAATAAAGGTTTAACCCCTTGATTGCCCCCCAGGTAACCCTTTCACCCCCTTTTGCCAGTGTCACTAAGCAATCGTTTTTCTGATCGCTGTATTAGTGTCACTGCTGTCGCTAGGTAACCATTTTTTTTTTTTTAGGTAACCGCCATGTTTATATAGGTTCATAAATAGTTTTATAGGTCAGGTACCCCCATATTACAACCTAAATAAAGGTTTTAACCCCTTGATTGCCCCTAGAGTTAACCCTTTCACCAGTGATCACTGTATAACTGTCACTGGTGACGCTGGTTAGCCAGTTAGTTATTTCGTTATTTAGGTTCCCCGTCAGGTTTTTATATAGCGTCAGGTACCCCCATATATTACCTAATAAAGGTTTTAACCCCCTGATTGCCCCTAGTTAACCCTTTCACCCCTTTTGCCAGTGTCACTAAGCGATCGTTTTTCTGATCGCTGCATTAGTGTCGCTAGGTAACCATTTTTTTTTTTTTTTTAGGTAACCGCCATGTTTATATAGTTTCATAAATAGGTTTATAGGTCAGGTACCCCCATATTACAACCTAAATAAAGGTTTTAACCCCCTGATTGCCCCTAGAGTTAACCCTTTCACCAGTGATCACTGTATAACTGTCACTGGTGACGCTGGTTAGCCAGTTAGTTATTTCGTTATTTAGGTTCCCCGTCAGGTTTTTATATAGCGTCAGGTACCCCCATATATTACCTAATAAAGGTTTAACCCCCTGATTGCCCCTAGTTAACCCTTTCACCCCCTTTTGCCAGTGTCACTAAGCGATCGTTTTTCTGATCGCTGCATTAGTGTCGCTAGGTAACCAGTTTTTTTTTGTATTACTGTTACGGGTGACGCTGGTTAGTTAGCTTGTTTTTTATACTGTCAGGGCACCCGCCATTTATTACCCAATAACGGTTTAACCCCCTGATCGCCCGGCGGGTGATATCAATTAGGTTTTAGGGTCAAATAAGGTCTGCGTCGCCCCAGGTTAGTGCCAGTACCGCAAACACCCACGCACAAAGCATACACCTCCCTTAGTGGCACAGTATCTGAACAGATCAATATCTGATCTGATCAGATCTATACTAGCGTCCCAGCAGTTTAGGGTTCCAAAAAAAAACGCATTGTTAGCGGGATCAGCCCAGATACCTGCTAGCACCTGCGTTTTCCCCCTCCGCCCAGCCCAGCCCACCCAAGTGCAGTATCGATCGATCACTGTCACTTACAAAACACTAAGCACACATAACTGCAGCGTTCGCAGAGTCAGGCCTGATCCCTGCGATCGCTAACAGTTTTTTTGTGGTAGCGTTTTGATTCAGTCGCTTCAGTCAGGAGCTTTTTTACCTGTGAATCTCAAAAAAATAAAAAAAAATAAAATAGTTGTCGTTTTATTGTTCTCTCTCTCACTCTATTCTCTCTCTATTGTTGCTCTTTTTTTACTCCATTCTATTCTGCAATGTTTTATTATGTTTTATCATGTTTTATCATGCTTGCTTTTCAGGTATGTAATTTTGTTTACTGTGTTTTAGTGTTAAGCATTTTTTTGTTTTCAGGTGCGCCATTCAGTTGCAACGCGGATTTATTTATCTTGACAGCAACAGCGTTTGCTCCCACGATACATAAAGACGCGACTCCAACACTGTAGGAGGTGATTTCACCACCACAGTTAAAAAAAAGAGCATATATGCCGAAGCATGGGGGCAGCAGGGGGGGGAGGAGCGATTGGCTCCTAATGCACGTACATACGGTCGAAATTCCGACCGTGTGTACACGGCATAACTTTTGCGGGAGGATGCCCCCATGCATCGGCATATATAAATGGTGCATGTATGCCCATCATTAGAAGTGGGTGGATGAAGGGAGGTATTCTAATGGTGGGCATACCCACCAATCAATCTCTTTTTTTCGTTCAGCCAAGAGGCTGCATGAAAAAAAAAAGATTACAATATATGTCCAGTATGTTGCTGGACTTTGAATGGTTATACCAGAATGATGCCTGCAGGTTTAGGTATCATCTTGGTATCATTCTTTTCAGCCAGTGATCGGCTTTCATGTAAAAGCAATTCTAGCGGGTAATTAGCCTCTAGACTGCTTTTACAAGCAGTGGGAGGGAATGTCCCCCCTCCCGGATATAAACCGCGCCATTGGGAAAGCATTTTATCACACAATCTTGGTGTGGTCAGATGCTTTGAGGGCAGAGGAAAGATCTAGGGTCTAATAGACCCCAATTTTTTCAAAAAAGAGTACCTGTCACTGCCTATTGCTATCATAGGGGATATTTACATTCCCTGAGATAACAATAAAAATCATAACAAAGAAAAAAAATGGAAGGAACAGTTTAAAAATAAAATAAAAAAGCTAAATAAATAAAAAAAAAAACAAAAAAAAAAAAAAAAGCACCCCTGCCCCCCCTTCTCTTGCGCAAAGGCGTACACAAGCGTTGGTCTGGCGTCAGTAGACCTCCTCCGTGAATCTAATGTGGTATCATGTAAAGGCTTTTAAAGCAATTGCACCATGCATGTGAGGTATCACCGCGAAGGTCAGATCGAGGGCAGTAATTTTAGCAGTAGACCTCCTCCGTGAATCTAATGTGGTATCATGTAAAGGCTTTTAAAGGCTTTTAAAGATGTATGTAGTTTATCTCCACTGCGTGTTTGTGCGCAATTTTAAAGCATGTCGTGTTTGGTATCCATGTACTCGGCCTAAGATCATATTTTTTATTTTTTTTTTCTTTACTCATTTTCAAAAACAAATGAGAGCTGTAAAATACTCACCATGCCTCTCAACAAATAGCTTGGGGGGGGGTTTTGTGCTATTTTGGCATTTTATGGCCTTCGAAACTGTGATAGGTAGTGAGGAGTGAAATCAAAAATTTGCACCCTTAGAAATCCTGAAGGCGGTGCTTGGGTTTCGGGGCCCCGTACGCGGCTAGGCTCCCAAAAAGTCCCACACATGTGGTATCCCCATACTCAGGAGAAGCAGCAAAATGTATTTTGGGGTGCAATTCCACATATAACTATGGCATGTGTGAGCAATATATCATTTAGTGACAACTTTTTGAAAAAAAAAAAAATCTTTTTTATTTTTGTCTTTATTCAATCACTTGGGACTAAAAAAAAAATATTCAATGGGCTCAACATGCCTCTCAGCAAATAGCTTGGGGTGTCTACTTTCCAAAATGGGGTCATTTGGGGGGGTTTTGTACTTCTCTGCCATTTTTAGCACCTCAAGAAATGAAATAGGCAGTCATAAATTAAAAGCGGTGTAAATTCCAGAAAATGTACACGCTATAACTTTTGCGCAAACTGTTACATGACAAAGGCACTTTCAACTCCACCCTGCAGACTTTCCAGCTCATGGAAGCAAAGTGCCAGCAGACTGAGAGCGATCTTTGGCTGCCAAATGGTCCGGGGCTGAAGTGGTTAATAAACCCTGCAGACTTTCCAGCTCATGGAAGCAAAGTGCCAGCAGACTGAGAGCGATCTTTGCTAAGTTATAATAAAGAGACTAATAGGGCAAAGCAATTGTGTTTGTGAAGTTACGAGGACTGCTCATTGTATATTTTAATAGTTTACTTCTGAAAGTCATTAAGGCCTTAAAACTAGGTTCCGCCCCTGGCCCCGATGGTTTCTCTGCCATATACTATTAAAAATTTCTTGAATCCCTGATCCCCAAACCCAACAAAAATCATACCCTTCCCCAAAACTATAGACCTATCTCAGTCATTAATAACGACTTGAAAATATTTAGTAGAATTCTGGCTGACAGATTAGCACACATTATCCCTTCCCTAATTTCCCCATATCAGGCAGGCTTTATCCCCCATAGACTGATCACCGATAACATACGCCTAGTTACAAACATCATCCAAGACGCACTTTGCTCACTCCTCCCACCCTAAATTTCTCTACAGTTATATTTTGTGAATAGTTTACTTCCCTATGGAGGTTCAAAGGGTGTGCAAGGATAGAGATAGCAGATGTGTAATCATAAAAGGTATAGTCCAGAATAGGGAAATCACAATAGCAAGTATCTACGCCCCTAATGACAGCCCAGTCAAAACTAGGTTGCCGCCCCTGGCCCCGATGGTTTCTCTGCCATCCCTTGCTGGCACTCCTCCCATACTATTAAAAATTTCTTGAATCCCTGGCCCCACTGGTCTAGACTATGTTATCCTTTTGGCTAACTGGGTCTTACAAGGAGGTAGCTTCCCAGATGAGATGCTCTCATTAGCAAACATGTCCTCTATCCCCAAACCCAACAAAAATCATACCCTTCCCCAAAACTATAGACCTATCTCAGTCATTAATAACGACTTGAAAAAGTATTTAGTAGAATTCTGGCTGACAGATTAGCACACATTATCCCTTCCCTAATTTATCCCCCATATATCAGGCAGGCTTTATCCCCCATAGACTGATCACCGATAACATACCCCTAGTTACAAACATCATCCAAGATGCTAATTTATCGTCCCGTAAACTCCTATTACTCAGCCTGCTAGAAACTCCTATTACTCAGCCTAGACATACAAAAGGCATTTGACAGTGTCTCCTGGAATTATGTTGGTGCACTCCTGCAAAGAATGGGCTTTCGTGGGGAATTTTTATACGCATTTCAGGCACTCTACAAACATCCCAAGACACGTATTAGAATCCCAGGCTGTAACTCAGAGTTCTTTCAATTGGGCAAGGGCACCAGGCAGGGCTGCCCCCTCTCACCCCTAATTTTCGCTCTGGCCTTGGAACCCCTCGCAATTGCTTTATTAAATAACCCGGATATTTCAGGCTACACAAAAGGCCCCTCCACATACAAATTCTGTATGTACGCCGACGATGTTTTGATGTTTATCACCAACCCCCTTATATCCCTGCCTAATCTTTTTCTGACCCTTTCCAACTTTGCCAAAGTCTCTGGCCTCTCAGTCAATGTCACCAAAACGGCTGCTCTTCCAATAGGTTTTCTGCATGAGGAACTGGACCATTTAAAACAAACTTACTCCTTCACGTGGTCTGATACCCACCTCTCATATCTGGGTATAGAAATAGCCGATAACTTTGACAAGCTCTTTGCCCTCAATTACCCTCCGCTGATCACTAAACTCAAAAAAAACGTTGAAACAATGGTCATCTCTTCACATTCCCTTTATAGGCAGGATCACAGCCCTGAAGATGGTCATCCTCCCCAGGTTATTATACCTTTTTCGTTCCCTTCCCATTAGACTTACAAAATCTTACCTCTCAGGGATACAAACACTGCTCAACCGTTTTGTCTGGTGCGACAAACCCTCTAGATTTTCGAGAACGGTCTTATACCGCTCCTCTAAAAGAGGAGGCCTTGGGGTGCCACAGCTATGGTTCTATTTCCTGTCGTGCAGATTTACGCAACAGGCGCAATGGAATATTAGACAGTCCAAGGTCCCTTGGGTTAAATTTGAGGCAGAGTCAATCGCCCCCTTATACCTCCCTGGACTAATGTGGTCCTCTCTCCCCTCTTACCCCGAGCTGGAGAAGAAGAACAACATAGTAGCAATAGGCCTAAGCCTATGGAATAAATACAAATGCAAATACGACCTCACTTCCCCCGCCCCCCTAGGAGCCACGTTCCTGGGAGACCCCAGATTCCCCTCCCCGTTCCACGATCCAGAATCCTTCCATGTTTGGACGGATCATAACCTGATTAAACTGGGGGACTTTTATGCGGGTGGGAAATCGATTTCATTCCAAAACATGCAGGCCTTACACCATATCCCGACACAATTCCTGTTTTTGACGCAAAATGGAACCCCTGGATTGTATTCCGACTCCAAGAATAACCAAAATGTTCTACTAATCTTACTCATTTTTCCTCCCCCCTTTTTTATTTTCCTTTTTACTCCTTCTCTTTCCTTTATTATTTTTTTCGCTTTCTTTATTGTTTATACCTATCCTTCAAAAAGGTCATATCCCACCGGTAATTATCCACTGTTGACCTACCGTTCCAGAGAAGTCTCCGGTGTACTTTTCTTTTACATAATTTTGGATATATTACACAGTTGATGATGATACGCTGTAATTTAATATACCATTTGATATGACTATGACACTGGTTAATGTGTTTAATATCTATGTTTGTATATTCTGTTTTCTTTAATAAAACGTTTTGAAAACAAAAAAAAGAGAGCTACTTGCTATTGAACTGTCTCCCTTTTCTGGTCCCTGAGGAGGTTATTGACAGAAATTACCTAGCCAATGAAAAGGTCCAAGGAGTGACTTGATGGGATGTCACAGTTTTTGCAATAATTCAATCCCGGTCAAAGGGGAAGGAAACCAGATGCAGACATCTTGTGTATTATGGTGGGCCTGTTGGCATTTCTGTTTGCTGTGTTGTTACCCACCCCTCATTTTATTGCTTGGGGACATTCCATGATCTGTGAAAACAAGGCTTGTACTGTAAGATAAAAATCATCGAAATTTTGGCTTACATGTAAACTCCTAATTTTGGAGTACTGTACAGGACAGAGGCCCCATTCCCTCTGTCTTGATCAATCCTTGTTTGTAAAAGGAAAAAAAAAACTCAAGTAAACTCAGTGTTATATGAGCGTGTACTAGGATCAGCCCTCGGAAGTGCCTTCATATAAGCCTTGGTCTATGAACACAAATACTGTACACATACAAATAATTAATCTATAATTAGTAAAAAATGATCAAGACTAAAAGCCAGGACATCCGTATTGATGGAGCCACAAAAACCCCTATATAACCATTTCTCTACCGTGCTATAGCCAAAAGATGACTACAACACCCATTTACACTGATAATCGGTGCTGCCTCTTCAGTGAAGAAGAAAAATTACTTATTTGCAAAATTTTATAACAAACTAAGGAAAACTTATTTTTTTAATTTTTTTTTTTATCAAAAGTGTTCAGTCTTCTTTAGTTTAGCAAAAACAAAATTAAATAGCAAAAGAAAGCTCTACGTGTCTCAAAAAAAAAAAAAAAAGAAATTATAAAAACTATATGGGTACAGTGTTGCATGGCTGCCCAATTGTCATTCGAAGTGCGACAGCGCTGAAAGCTGAAAATTGGCCAGGGCAGGAAGGGGGTAAAAGTGCCCAGCACTGAAGTGGATAAACGTTTGTAACTTGAGCCACATTTTGTAGTCCTCATTAGGCTGTTATTAAGCAAACTTACATTGCAGCCCCCTTAATTAATAACCATAAGGTGCCCGTCATCTGTTTCCCCTATTCCAAAAAAGTTTCCTACCTTGAATGGCCACTCATTAAAATTAGAAGAAAAGAGGTTTAACTTTTTAAACTACATAGAGGGTTCTTTACTGTGAGAGCGGCAAGGATGTGGAATTCCCTTCCACAGGCGGTGGTCCCAGCGGGGGGGCATTGATAGTGTCAAGAAACTATTAGATAAGCACCTGAACAACCACAACATACAGGGATATACAATGTAATACTGACATATAATCACACACATAGGTTGGACTTGTGTCTTTTTTTTCAACCTCATCTACTATGTAACTATGTAATACCAACGATTGGGCACCATTCCTACCTTGAATACCAACGATGGCACACCGTTCCTACCTTGAATACCAATGATGGCGCACCGTTCCTACCTTGAATACCAATGATGGCGCAACGATGGCGCACCATTCCTACCTTGAATACCAACGATGGCGCACCATTCCTACCTTGAATACCAACGATGGCGCACCATTCCTACCTTGAATACCAACGATGGCGCACCATTCCTACCTTGATTACCAATGATGGGGCACCTATCCTACCTTGAATACCAATGATGGGGCACCATTCCTTTCACTGATTACAATAGGGCACAGTTTGCTCTCATCGACACCGCCGTGTTTTCTAATCTCCAGAGATTTACAATACAGTAGCGCTCTTTAAATTCCATCTTGGTGCATTAGAGATCATGCCAACTGCTCGGTCAGAATTTTTTTTAAAGTAGAAAAGATAAAACTGTGCAAAAAAAAAAAATGGTACACAAAAATCGACAACAGTACAGCAGAAAAACAGAAATTAAATTACTTAACTGGCTCTCATAAGTCTTTGCTGATGTTTGATGGTAAAAGAGAGCTACTTACTATTGAACAGTCTCCCTTTTCTGGTCCCTGAGGAGGGTATTGACAGAAATTGCCTAGCCAATGAAAAGGTCCAAGGAGTGACTTGATGGGATGTCACCGCTTTTACAATAATTCAGCTGTTATGCCCTTGGATACAGTTTTTTAAATGTATTAAGTTTTCATTATATTGTACATCATATACTACTAATGGGTTTAGATACCCTGAGGTTCGAAGTGTGCAAAACTTAAATGTTTTACAGTTTTATGATGGGCTAATCCTAATTCCCTTAGTAGGAAGTACTGATAACCTTGGCAGATGTTTGTTAACAGACACTGAGATGATAAACCAACTGACATATGGATTTCCTGCCAAAGCATTCAAATTTTTTTTGGCAGCTTTAGCAAATCCCTGTTTATTTAGCTATCTGCTAAGTAACGGCCCGCAGACTGGTTTCTGCTATTCCAAAGTTCTTTTGAAGTGTTCAGACCCTTAGAAAACTGATTACTCAAGTTAAATGACTATGGAGATGCACTCCTTTTATATCTAGTTCTGAAAGGGGGACCACAACTGCTTTCTCTGTTTTAAAAAATGTAATACCTGTGTTCTCTCATCCAGTTTTTGGGTGCCAGTTGGCATTATGATCACAGACACGAATAGGAAGAGTTCAAGAAAGCTAGAGGAATCTAAGCAATATGCCCATCTTGGTAGAGGGACATTTGTCCCATCCATGAATGTTTCTTTGTAGTCCAAGAAAGTAATGTGCGTAGTGTGGGTAAATAGGTAGGTTCATACATTTTGGTGGAAAAAAGCACATTTTCTAGCACACATCATAATACTTCTTGAGTAAACTTATTGTGGCATACAAATTAGATTCACAGTTGATTTTACATCATGATGATAAAATCTATTTGTTTAATATGAAATACTACCGAAAGACATTACCTAGCAGCTGTGGAGATAAGACTCGGTTCACACTGGGACGACTTAGCCGCCTGACAAGTCACACTCCATTATGTACAATGTAACCGTTCTAATAGGAGCGACTCAAGTCGCTCCGACTTGGAAAAAGGTTTCTGTACTACTTTGGGGGCGACTTGCATTGACTTCTAGACAAGTCGTTTTGCAAGTCGCTGCTGAAGTTGTGTGCAGGTCGCCTGAGGCAGTCGCACTGCAAGTAGTGCTGCCTCAGTGTGAACCAGCTCTTAGGGTGATACATTTTGGCTAGTTATTTACCAACCAGCCAGTGTGCTTAGTATAAACGAAAGATGTGCAAGTTTTTATTTTAGCTTTTCGATATATTCAGACTTTTCTATTTAAATACTGATCTATTGTAGACAAGCTTTTTCATTTACATAAAGCCATTTGTTCTGAAGTGAAACTTTTCTTTTTATAATGTTGTATTATGATAAACTTCTAGTTAAAACTAGATAAATACATATTTTTTATTTGAACCTCTGCAACACTGTCTTTTTTTTTTTTTTTTTTTTTTAAAGTGTTACTGTAGAATTGCTGCCTTGCTGAAGGGGTCGGGTGTTAACTCAAAAAATTTTGATAGCTACAGCTGCTGCCTGGCTGATATATTGGACAGAGTCTATCTGTTAATGTTTTCGTATCTACAGGTCTGTGTAGTAAATATAAGAAGCCTTAGGCCCCTTTCACACTGGGGCGTTTTTCAGGTGTTTTTCAGGTGCTTTATCGTTAAAAAAAAGCGCCTGTAAATCGCTTGAAAGAAGCCTCATCTGCAATCCCAATGTGAAAGCCCGAGTGCTTTCACACTGAGATCCCTTTCACACTGGGGCATTTTAGCATTAAAAAAAGCGCCTGTAAAGCGCTTGAAAGAAGCCTCATCTGCAATCTGCGAGTGCTTTCACACTGAGGCGCTGTGCTGGCAGGGCGTCAAAAAAAGTCCTGCAAGCAGCTTCTTTGCAGCGCTTTTGGAGCAGTGAATACACCGCTTATAAAGCGCCCCTTTCCATTGAAATCAATGAGAAGCACCTGCAAAACGCCCAAAGAGCACCTGAAAAACACCCAAAAAGCGCCTTTGGCAGCAGCGCTTTGTGGGCACTTTTAACCCTTTATTTGGCCACTAGCAGGGGTTAAAAACGCTCGAAAAAAGCTGGTAAAGCGCTGCTAGCTTAAGCGGTGCTTTACGAGCGTTTTTCGGGTGCTGGCAGTGTCAAAGGGCTCTTAAAGCACTTGGGCTTTCAGATTGGGATTGCAGATGAGGCTTCTTTCAAGCGCTTTACATTCACTTTTTTTAACGATAAAGCGTCTGAAAAACGCCCCAGTGTGAAAGGGGCCTTACACAGAATACAAGGTTGTTAATAAAAGCATAACTTGTATCCTTTTCATACATTTATGTTTTGGTTTTAAAAATGGTAACCTATTTGTTTTTTTTGTTTTTTTTGGTCACCAAACCCTTTATACCAAAATAGTGAAAACCTGTGCTTTGTTTTTGTTTTTTTTATATTATTATATAACTATGCACTGAGTGTTGGCATCATAGGACTGGAATGTTTGAATTACTTTAAGACCCCAATAGACATTAACAGTCCATAGATCTCTCACTGAAAAGTTTACTGGTAATGTTGGGTTTCTAAGTTTAAAGTTACTGTCTTAAAATAAGGCTGGCATTAAAGGTGCATCTTTATGTGCTTGAAAGAACTGTAAAGTGATTGTAATGTCTCGTTGTTTTTTTTTTTTTTTTTTTTTATAGTAAAAATAACAAATGTTATACTTACCTCCTCTTTTTGCAATGGATTTGCACAAAGCAGCCCGGATCCTCCTCGGGTTCCTCTTTGGCTCTCCTGTAGGGTGACCCCCACAGCAAGCTGCTTACTATGGGGGGGGGGGGCACCTGAGGCAAGTCACAGCCATGCCCCCTTTCTATTCTCAGGTGCCAAGCCATTGCTCCACCCCCTTTCTATTCTCATTGGTCGACTGACTTTGACAGCAGCAGGAGCCAATGGCACCGCGCTGCTGTCTCAGCCAATGAGGAGGGGAGTCCTGGACGACCGAGCCAATTTTAAACATCGCTGGAGCTAGAGGGAGCTTGGGTAAGTATTAAGGGGGCTGAGGGGGGCTGCACACAGAATGCTTTTTATCTTAATGCATAGAATGCATTAAGATAAAAAACCTTCTGCCTTTACAACCACTTTAACTGTCAGTGCCAGCCTAAAGTGGATGTAAACCCTGCATATACCCAGTGAAGTGAACAGCCTCCGATTTATACACAGGGATGAAACAAATCTCCCTATATAAGTTTTACATGTATGTCTGCTGTCTTCAGCTTGATATACTGTTTAGAAAGTGCACATTCTGTTAGAATTTTCACTTCCTCTTCCCCCTGTAGGTGTAGATCATTGCTAGACACTGTGAAAAACCATGAGACGATTGGAGGAAAGGCACACACCCCCTCCCCACATATGAAGAGGTTGCCTGTGTATAGTTTAGCAGTCTGCTAATCTATTTATAGCAACCTCCTCCGATGCACACTTTTATCTCCGGGCCTCAGAGGCTGTTGTCAAAAGTTGATGGCTGATAACAGACTAACTGAGCAGGACAAAGCTACGAGACACATGGCTTTGAAGAGAGATAAGAAAACACTGCAGATATGTGCCCAGATCAAATTTCATGTTTTAGGTTTACATCCACATTAAATACTTTCAATATTATTGCTGAACTCAGTGTGCATCAAGCGTAAATTATAAGGGGCTTGCCTACCAGTACTGCTTTTTGTCATCTTTTCTATGACCGTTCCCTTCTTCTCTGGCAACAGCTTCTCCTTTGTATAAACACCAGGTTTCCAAACAAATTTCTGTATCCTGGATCATCAGCTCCACTCCAGCACCCATATTGCTACTTGACTATCTAACTATGGCTCCTACTTGTACTGGACTACAGCATCTGAGTGGTGGACCAAGCTTTGTACTGGTCTTGTAAACCCCCATCCATCTGCATGTCATTGCTTAGCACAAATTTGATGCTCACATCCACTCCATGGGACCTGTTCAAGAAGAGTAGAGAGACAATCCTGATGCAGTACATTAGGTAAATCATAAGCACGTGACATACACCTTCATCCTTCAAAATTGGTTAAATAAGTAGCCGCACCAACTACAATATAAATCAAATCCTGTGAATTATTAAAGTGTTTGTAAACCCTTACAAACCACTTTGACCTATAGGTAAGCCTAGATTAAGGCTTACCTGTAGGTTCAAGAAATATCTCCTAAACCTACACGGTTTAGGAGATATTTGCAAAATGACAGGATGCGCATGCACGGGAGTGACGTCATTGCGGCTCTGACCAGTAACGGTGCCGGAGCCGCGATACCCGCAAAGAAGATAGAGGCTCCGTGCACCAGGGGACAGCGGTGACATTGCAGGCTCCTGTGTCAGGTAAGTGACACATAATGGGCTACTATGCGATGCATAGTAGCCTATTATGCTTTACCTTTGCAGGGAAACAAAGAGGAAGTAAACCCATTAGGGTTTACTTCCTCTTTAAATGCAAAAACAAAAAATGCAAGATTATATATATATATATATATATATATATATATATATATATATATATATATATATATATATATATATATATATATATATATATATATATATATATAATATTATATATATAATATATATATATATAAATTTGCAATCACCATTGTGTGCTAGTGCCATGATGTTTAAGCTTCAATATTAAATCAAATTTTCAAGCAAATGTCCATCAAAAGTAAATATTTAATTTTCTAAGAGAATGTCCATCACAAGTGAATAATGATACTATTTCACTCTCCTCAAATTATTAAAGCATAGTTCCACCCAAAAGTGGGAGCTCCGCTTATCTCTACCCCCCCCCCCCCTTCAGTGCCACATTTTGCGAGATATCTCAACGTAGCAAGATCCCTCAGAGGTTCGGCCCCCCCTCATCCTTCCCCCGCTGCCAGGCCATTCAGAAAGTGCAGTGCGCTTTGCGCATGCGCAGAAGGGAATCAGCTGTGAAGCTGCAAGGCTTCTTTTACAGGTAATGGCGGTGGAAACACCCGAGAGCCGATGAAAGCATCGGCTGGGGTGCCAACATCACTGTATTCCAGGACAGGTAAGTGTCCTAATATTAAAAGTCAGCAGCTATAGTATGTGTAGCTGCTGACTTTTTTCATTTTTTAATGAGGGAGCGGAACTCAACTTTTAATGTCCAATTCCTTGTTGTGCGTGCTGCTTACCACCAATACAGTGCAAAATCCTCCACCATCCAAATTTCTCACTCATCAAATTGCCATCTATTAAGTGTGCAACATGTTTAATAACTTGTGTATAAAACACCCATTTTCCAATTGCCAACTTACATTTAAAAGTGCCTCTGACCGGCACTGAGTCTATCTAGCGATCTGTATCAATGGCTTGCAAGCCGTTCCCTACATAGGAACTGGCGTGCTTCTCAAATTTTAGATGCAATGTTAGCCAAGGACAGGAAGTGACGTGCACCGCAGCACTATGCCTCAACGTGTTTTGCATGAATAATGCATCATCAAGAAGAAAAATCAACCCCCCACCCCCCCCCCCCCCCCATTTATATATGTAACTTATTCTCACTAATCTCCTACTTGTTAAAAAAAAAAAATAATTAACCACTTCAGCCCCCGGAGGATTTGGCCCCTTAATGACTAGGCCACTGTTTGCTATACGGCACTGAATCTCTTAAACTGACAATTGCGTGGTCGTGCGACATTGTAAAAAATAACGACAATATTGAAAAAAAAAAAGATTTTTTACTTTTTGCTATAATATCCCCCAAATTCCCCAAAAAATTAAAAATTTCGACCTCGGTTTAGGCCGATATGTATTCTTTTACATATTTTTGGTAAAACAAAAATCTAAATAAGTGTATATTGATTGGTTTGTGCATTTTTATTATAATTTTTTTTTTTTACTAGTTTACTGCGATTTTTATCGGGACTGCAACATTATGGCGGACACATCGGACACTTTTGACACACTTTTGGGACCATTGGCATTTATACGGCGATCACTAATTACTGTAAAAATGTCACTGGCAGTGAAGGGGTTAACGCTTGGGGGCAATCAAGGGGTTAATTGTGTTCCCTAGTGTGTGTTCTAACTGAAGTGGGGATGGGAACTGAGTAGGGGAGATGACAGATCGCTGTTCATGCTCTGTATGAACAGACGATCTGCCTCTTCTTCCCTCAGAACCGGAAACTGTGTGTTTACACACATAGATCCCAGTTCTCGTGTGCCACGAGCGATCGAGGGAGCCCGGCGGTGATCGCGACCACCGGGCACTCGCATTGGCTCTGTGGGCGAGCAGCGGTCGCACGCCCCTAGTGGCCACAGGGTGAAGCAACTTTACATAACGTTGTTGGTTAAAGAGCTATGTGCATACAATAATATTAAAATATTTGTAGTGTCTCAGCACATAGTGCTCCAAAAAAACGTAATAGAGATTGGCTCATATTTAGTCCCCCAAATGTGTACATGCATGTATATTGATTGATTTAGTTGTCACATGTATTCATAAAAATGTGATACATCCCAGTCGAAATGTAAGCCTATAGGTTTTCTAGTATTCAGATGGAATATACCAAAAACGTCTCGTTTATATAGTAATCTGAATTTGTCTCCCCCTCTTTATGGCATGGTGATCTTCTTCATGCCTTGAAAGGCCAGACTTGAATTATCTTTTATGATAGTATTCATTCCAATGTCTGGCTATATTTGTGGAGTGAATTTTCTCAATGTCATATAGATGGTCGTGGTGGCGGTCCCTCAATCTACGTGTTGTAAGGCCTACATATTGTATAGAACAGGATGTACAGTCAGGTCCATAAATATTGGGACATCGAGACAATTCAAATCTTTTTGGCTCTATACACCACCACAATGGATTTGAAATTAAACAAAAAGACGTGCTTTAACTGCAGATTTCCAGCTTTAATTTAAGGGTATTTACATCCAAATCAGGTGAACGGTGTAGGAATTGCAACAGTTTGTATATGTGCCTCACACTTCTTAAGGGACCAAAAGTAATGGGACAATTGGCTGCTCAGCTGTTCCATGGCCAGGTGTGTGTTAGTCCCTCATTATCCCATTTACAAGGAGCAGATAAAAGGTCCAGAGTTCATTTAAAGTGTGCTATTTGCATTTGGAATATGTTGCTGTCAACTCTCAATATGAGATCCAAAGAGCTGTCACTATCAGTGAAGCAAGCCATCATTAGGCTGAAAAAACAAAACAAACCCATCGGAGAGATAGCAAAAACATTAGGTGTGGCCAAATCAACAATTTGGAACATCCTTAAAAAGAAAGAATGCATCGGTGAGCTCAGCAACACCAAAAGACCCGGATGACCATGGAAAACAATTGTGGTGGATGACCGAAGAAATTATTTCCCTGGTAAAGATAACACCCTTTACAGTTGGCCAGATCAAGCACACTCTACAGGAGGTAGGTTTATGTGTGTCAAAGTCAACAATCAAGAGAAGACTTCACCAGAGTGAATACAGAGGGTTCACCAGAGTGAATACAGAGGGTTCACCACAAGATGTAAACCATTGGTGAGTCTCAAAAACAGGAAGGCCAGATTAGAGTTTGCCAAACAACATCTAAAAAAGCCTTCACAGTTCTGGAACAACATCCTATGGACAGATGAGACCAAGATCAACTTGTACCAGAGTGATGGGAAGAGAAGAGTATGGAGAAGGAAATGAACTGCTCATGATCCAAAGCATACCACCTCATCAGTAAATCATGGTGGTGGTAGTGTCATGGCGTGGGCATGTATGGCTGCCAATGGAACTGGTTCTCTTGTATTGATGATGTGACTGCTGACAAAAGCAGCAGGATGAATTCTGAAGTGTTTCGGGCAATATTATCTGCTCATATTCAGCAAAATGCTTCAGAACTCATTAGACGGCGCTTCACAGGGCAGATGGACAATGACCCGAGGCATACTGCGCAAGCAACCAAAGAGTTTTTTTAAGGGAAAAAGTGGAATGTTATGCAATGGCCAAGTCAATCACCTGACCTGAATCCGATTTTGAGCATGCATTTCACTTGCTGAAGACGAAACTGAAGGGAAAATGCCCCAAGAACAAGCAGGAACTGAAGACAGTTGCAGTAGAGGCCTGGCAGAGCATCACCAGGGATGAAACCCAGCGTCTGGTGATGTCTGTGCGTTCCAGAATTCAGGCTGTAATTGACAGCAAAGGATTTGCAACCAAGTTTTAAAAAGTGAAAGTTTGTTGGATGATTGTTAATCTGTCCCATTACTTTTGGTCCCTTAAAAAGTGGGAGGCACATATACAAACTGTAATTCCTACACCGCCTGATTTGGATGTAAATACCCTCAAATAAAAGCTGAAAGTCTACAGTTAAAGCACATCTTGTTAGTTGTATTTCAAATCCATTGTGGTGGTGTATAGAGAGAAAAAGATTACAATTTTGTTGATAGCCAAATATTTATGGACCTGACTGTAAATGTAATGACAAACTATAAAACGTGTATTGCAGTTAATAAGATGAAATTTTGAAAGATTTGCTTGTACTAACCGAGAGTACCTCCTCGCCTCTCTTCATGAATAAACAATAACAACAACTCTTGACACCACTGGAAAAACAAGAACGCCTCGACCCATTTGAACCACCCTTTGAAACTTTTTCAATGAGTAAATTGTTTAGTGGGGTGTTCTCTGCAATGAGAAAAGCTCTATTAATGACTGATGTAGGATAACGCCTTTCTTTAAATCTCAATGCCATGTCCAATGCCTGATTTCTAAAGTCTGAATCCCTACTACATATAAGTCTTATGCCCCGTACACACGGTCGGAAAATCCGACCACAAAATCCATCAGATTTTTTCCGACGGATTTTGTCCGACACTGGTGTTGCATACACACGGTCGGACAAAGTTGTCGGAAAATCCGATCATTCTGAACGTGGTGACGTTTGTTGCCTGCGACGGGACTACGTAGAGGCTAGTAGCCAATAGCTTTGGTCTTGTAATATGATCTGAGCATGCGTGGCACTTTGTCCGTCGGAAATCGCTACACACGATCGGAAAAAGTCCGATAGGACTTTGTTGTCGGGAAAATTTGAGAGCAGGAGATAAAACTTTGTCCGTCGGAAAATCCGACGGAAAAAGTCCGATGGAGCCTACACATGGTCGGAATTTCCGACAACATTGTCCGATAGGACATTTTTCGTCGGAAAATCCGACCGTGTGTACGGGGCATTACTCTAAGGAATTGGCCCACAGGTAAACTTTTGATAGTATGGCCTGGATGGCTAGAATCTGCCCTCAACAGGGTGTTGCCTGCCGAGGGCTTCCTGTAAAGACTAGAAACTCATTACCACTAGTCAGTAGGACATCCCAAAAATGTATCTGCATTTTGATTGCACTGTCCGGTGAACCATAAATTCAAATTGTTATTCAGAGTGAATCCAACTCGCTTATTCAATCTCATGTCCTGACACCACAAAGAGTAAGTCATCTGAGGACAGCACAGTGGTGTAGTGGTTAGCACTTTCACCTAGCAGCAATAGGGTCGCTGGTTCAAATCCCGACCACCACACCATCTGCCTGGAGTTTGCATGTTCTCCCTGTGCCTGCGTGGCTTTCCCCCGGGTACTCCGGTTTCCTCCCACCCTCCTAAGACATGCTGGTAGGTTAATTAGATCCTGTCGACAAAAAATTTGGCCAAATATGTGTATGCTGTATGTGTTTGTAAGCGCGCCAGGACCCTATGGGGTAAAGGACCACGCTATACCACAGATGGGCACCGGTGGCAAAAAGCTCCCTGAGGCAATTCAGTTTGCATAGGTAGCGCTATACATGTCACTCATTCACTCATTCATATATAGTGACAGTAAAAATTGGTATCTTTCCTGCGGGGGAAGATTAGAGACCTCTCCCACCATCCCATATACAGGCTGGCTAAGGATGGGGAAAACTTGATTCCCATAGAGGCACTGCATGTTTTGAGATAATAGTCCCTGCAAACATAAAAAAATTGTGGAATGAATTCCTGAAGAGCAAGGGAAAATCTTGACAAAAAAAGAAACTGCTTGTAGCCCTGAGACGTGAGGAATGGATGAATAAAGAAAGGCTGCTGACATCACATGTGATCCATTTATATCCCTGCTTCCATTCAAAGTTTTGTAGTTTATTCAAAAGCTGCTTGGTATCCCTAAGAAAACCTGGTAATTCGACAACTAGTGGCTATAGCTGTTGATCGATCCACTTATCCAATCTTTTGTTCAAAGAATCAATACCAGCTACTATGAGTCTGCCTGTTAATAGGTTTAGCCCTTTATGCACTTTTGGGAGAAAAATGAAACAAAGGCATATCGGGAATGAATGTATCTTTCTTTTTGTGAAAAAATGCCTATTGCCACTACTCTGTCCAATAAGTTACCAAGTTCCTGTTCAAAAGCTATAGTGGGGTCACCCCTAAGCTTGACATAAGTCACTGTATCAGACAGTTGACGTACAGCTTCCTCTTTATAGTTGGTAGAATCAAGAATTACTACTGAACCCCCTTTATCTGCATTTCTAATTATGATATTGGTGTCTTCATTCAAACTTTTTAAAGCCTCTTTTTCAGTGTCTGTAAGATTTATGTTGTGTGTGACTTTTACGGTGACTACGTGCAAGGTTGGTCAACTTGTACAGTGACTGAAGATTGTCAATATGTCATTCCATGTTCAGCTCCTCGTTCAAGCCATGAGGAAAAAGAGAATTGAATATCTAAATCCACATGGTTTCTCTTTTGCATAGTAACATAAATCTCTAATTATCTACACATTTGTGTATGTGTTCGATGGCTAGCACTGTCAAAACCTTGTAATTACCCTCATGGAAAAGGGAGAAATGGCACAATACACTGTATTCATCCTTTCTTTTTATGATGCACCTACAATGTTTGCCAAAGCATGATGCTGCCACCACCACCAAAAAATGTATCACGTGTAACAGTACCCATACTTACCTATGTGTTGGAGTGCAGTTGCGGACTCCAATACGTAGGAAGGAAAACTAGGAAATTATCCACTAGGATAGGGGAACACATCAGTAATATAACTAAAGGGTTTAGATACCATAGTGTGTCTAACCATTTAGATTGCAGCATAATCGAGACCCCTGACATTTGAAGTTCTATGCGATGGATAAGATGGATAAACACTGGAGAAATTCAAACTTAAGGAGAGAGGTTTCTCGTAACCAAACATACTGGATTTATATTTTAAATACCATGACACCATACGGATTAAATATAGAACTAGATATCCAATTGCTACATAGACCATTTTTAATGATATCTGTTCATTTTTATTTTATTTATTTTTTCTTATTTTTTTTAATTTTTATTTTATTTTCATTAGTATTTTATTTTTATTTTTTATTTGTTCACTTATAAATACCACCAAAAGAAAGCTCTGCTGCATGACCGCACACTTGTCATTCAAAATGGGACAGCACTGAAAGCTGAAAATCGGCCTGGGCAGGAAGGGGATAAAAGTGCCCAGTAGGCAAGTGGTAATGATTGTATTACTGTCAGAGGTAGAAAGTTTTCAGAGCGCTGCACTCTTTTTAGATACAATTTAGTACCCTGGAAGTGCATCAGCTGCTTGTAATGAATTATTAATTTCCATTCAGAATCGGTCCTGTACAAGACCTGAACTGACAGGGGGTTATTCCTTTAGAGCAGACACGGGTAGGAATCTTCAACAGTTTGTTAAAATCCTTGAAATGTACATTGATTATCCAGGAGGATTGTTTTTTGTTGTTTGCTCTCAACAAAAGTAAAGTTACTTCTTAAAGTGTATTTATTTATGTTTAACAAGCAGTAAAAGAGCCTTAAAACAAACCCTCACTAACCTCTGTAGCTACAGGCACCATGTGGGAATTCTCAAAATCAATGCAGAATCAATAAAATCATTCAAGTCCTTCTTTTAGCTGCATCCTGATTTTCCCCAGGAAGAGCTACTGCTTTATGTTTACAATAGCAATGAAGAGACTGGAAAGGCTGCTGAATCACTGCTGGTAAGATGTTTTTGAGGTAGCTAGCTTAGACAAGGACCTTGATGATTCTGCTGTGACATTTGGGGATGAATTCCTCCACAGTGCTACAGTGATCAGTAGGGCTTAAGTTAGAGGTTTACATTTATTTTTATTTTTATAACAAACATGCTATACTTACCTGCAGTGGTTTTTCACATAGCAGCCCCAGTGCCCTTCTTTTTGGGCCCTGGCTCCTCCCCCTTGCCAAGTGCCCCCTATAGAAAGCCTCTTGCTCTGAGGGCATTCGAGCAGGCTCACCCCCGAGACGCAGTCCTTTGAATGGACATTGTCCATTCACCCACAACATGGTTGGACCTCACCCCTTGCTTTTTCCTCATTGGCTAACTGATTGACAGCAGCAGGAGCCATTGGCTCTTGCAGCTGTGTGTGCCATTGAAGAGAGAGAGACCCGAGGGGAGCCGCTACTCTCATACACATCGTTTGGTTGAGATGGGGCTCAGGTAAATATAATGGGGCCTTTAAAACCACTTTAATATTCTGCTTGTTAAGAATATGTATATACTTGATACAATAGCCTGACTGCAGATGCACTTTAAAGATGACCATATCATATATTCTCCCAACAATTTCTAAAATAGTCTAGTGAGTTTTTCGTTTCATGTGTAATCTTTCATGTTATAGCACTACCATTACACTATTTATCACAGGTAATTCTCTGATCATGTGATCACGTCAAACTGTATTGCACATAAATCCAGTTGCTAAATCGTATTCAAAGTATACAGGAATTATTTCACTAGTACGGGATATACTGCAATATATAGAATGTGAATGATTTTGGACTTTAAATTGCCAATGTGTAAACTATTTGTGTTTACTTAACAGTAGTTTGTGTTTTATTTGTGATCATGTACTGTTATAAATCCTAAAAAATCTGCTGACTTGAAATACCAATAATCTTGATATTTTATCCATCAGGTACCAACAGGGCACTGCTTTGCAAATCCACAGTTGATGGACTACAGGTCACTCAGCTTAATGCAGATCACACCACAGAAAATGAAGATGAGCTTTTCAGACTATCTCAGCTTGGTATGTTTATATTTTCTGGCAATGAACCTCATTAATAACAGGCTCTTTAATGAGTCACTGCTGCCATTTGCCAGTGTCAGCTTGAAACTTCCAGACTACAGCTACCGGTATTTTAGATAACCTTTTATATAGGGACTACCATGTCATCAGTCACCAGTGACATCAATTTGATCATTAGGATTTTTCTTTGCATTGCAAATAGTTTTCAAAGGAGTTTTGTAAAAGTACACTTGCTAAAGCTGACATTGCTGACCTCGTTTTGAAAATTCTGGTTGCCTGGATGTCTTAATGATCTTACTTTAATACATTCTGTCATTGACCCCAAACAGATTGGATTTTTTTAAAAGAGGAACTGCAGTCTGCTCACATAATTTGTCATAAAAACATCTTTGCCATTCTGAAGCTTCCCTCCAACCACTTATACCACACGCATATTATTTTATATATACTGTGATTCTGTACTTGCCAAATATGCTGCAGAAATGTGTATGATGTCGTAAGCCTAGGCTTTTTACCAGACAAGAAACAGGAAATGGGCTGTATAAAGTATTTACTGACAGAAAAAAAATTTTTTACTAACCAAAGTTAAAACAACAAGGACATAAGATTTAATAGATGGAAAGTTAAAAACATTACTAAAGGTCTGCTTTAATTTCTCACTTACATACTTCTACTGGAGTAGTGATTTCAAACTGAAGTATAGGTTATTTTATTTATTTTTTGCTCTCCAGCCATAGTGACATAACTTACCTATATCAAAGAATGTCCCATGTCATGCAGGCAGCTAGATCCTAAAGAAAGATAAAGAAGTATATGATTTCGCGCTAAAGGTGACACTCATATAAATAATTATATATATATATATATATATATATATATATATATATATATATATATATATATATATATATATATATATATATATAAAAGATAAATAATAGTGATAATAAATAAATATATATACAATGTTAGTGCTCAATCGCTAATAAACAAAGAATACATACATATTAAAAATTCAATCCAATGGTGATAAAATAAGTGTGTAAATAAAGGTAAAACCAATACGTGTATATCACAAAGTGTAAAAAGATAAATCAAACAAATAGTGTCCTGCAAATAAATTGCTGGTGGTAACCATAAGGTGAAATTAGTGATAATGTTCAAGCAGCAAGATTAATGAAGAAAACACTAGCACAATGTCCATTGATCCCAAACTAAGTCTTTTGTGTCCCACCAAGACCAAAGTGAATGGCTAGGCCACACTGAACTTCTTGGGGTAAATGGGGAGGTGGGTGCAGGTGGATACAAAGTGCATCCTTACATTTAAAACATGAAAATTCAGCATAAAAAGGGCGATTAGCGCCAGTCTCGCATCACTTCCGATCTGATTGGAGGATACCGGAGGATACCGGAAGTGATGTGAGACTGGCGCTAGTCGCCTTTTTTATGCTGAATTTTCATGTTTTAAATGTAAGGATGCACTTTGTTATTTAATAAAGCTATTTTACCCGAACATACTTCACGATTTGCCCCCCCCCCCCTCCTTTCTTGTCCTTTATCCCCATTCCCGGCGTTCTGGAGGACTTCTAGAAATACGAGAGGATATCTGGGAGGAGTGATACAATATTAGTGGAGACAGTGAAGGAGAGGAGTCGGGACAGAGCTTAACCACTTAGCCACATCCTTAGGAGACAGTGGAGGAGAGGAGTCCGGACAGAGCCTTATTCTATCCATTGCTCTGAGACAACTGCCCTAAGGTCAGAGGCTAGGGAGTACCAGTTTAGGACCATATCCACCTGCACCCACCTCCCCGTTTACCCCAAGAAGTTCAGTGTGGCCTAGCCATTCACTTTGGTCTTGGTGGGACACAAAAGACTTAGTTTGGGATCAATGGACATTGTGCTAGTGTTTTCTTCATTAATCTTGCTGCTTGAACATTATCACTAATTTCACCTTATGGTTACCACCAGCAATTTATTTGCAGGACACTATTTGTTTGATTTATCTTTTTACACTTTGTGATATACACGTATTGGTTTTACCTTTATTTACACACTTTTTTTATCACCATTGGATTGAATTTTTAATATGTATGTATTCTTTGTTTATTAGCGATTGAGCACTAACATTGTATATATATTTATTTATTATCACTATTATTATTTATCTTTTATATATTTTTATATATATATAATTATTTATGTGAGTGTCACTTTTAGCGCAAAATCATATACTTCTTTATTTATCTTGTGGTTCAGTATTCACCATCAGATTTTGTGGCTATACACAAGAATTGTATTCTGTTATTAGGCACTTTTAACACATTTTTTAGTGATATTACGCTTTTCTACATGTGCCCCCCCCCTTTTTTCTAGTTTGTTAGAGCGCGAAGGATACTTTTCTACTAGATCCTAAAGAAATCTTCATTGCATTGAAGCCCCGTGCTCTTCCTGTGACTAAACTGGCATGAAGATGGTTAATAGCTTTGGGCTGCCGCCTGAGCTTTTGTGAAAAAAGCTCCCAACAGGGTCGCTCCTCCATTGAGAAAAGTTCTTTGAGCTGCTTTTACTGCCTGTAACATGATCTCTAAATGGGGGCGAGGATCCTGTTACTCATCAGACCCCCACCCCCCTCCGTCACTTCTGAAACCAGTGTTGTAAGGTGTTTACTAGAAGCCCTTTCCAAGCCCATATTCTCCCTCTTGGGCCTGTCTTAAAACCTTCTATTTTAAATGGGTTCATCTGCCAGACCTTAGGTGTCTGGTTCAAGAATATGTCTAGGAATCCTGGATCTATGTTAATGGATCCTTCAGTCTTCCAACTACTGGAGCTTCTGCCTGTGGCCCTGCCTTACTGCATAGATGGGCTAGCAAATATTGTACACCTAATATCAAGGGTGTACTTTTGGTTCACATGTAACGGACCCTTTGACTCAAAGTTTGGGATAGGACACCACATTGCAAAATCTTTCTAATACACATGCCCTTAGATGGGATGCACCACTTCAGCCCATCCCTAGATTCCTTCTATTAAGAACATCACCACGTGAAAGAGCACCCTTTTGCCGCAACAAAAGAGGGCTACTCCTCAGGCTGGGAAACTCCTTACTTCTAGGAAAGGTTCCTTTTTGTTCCCCTCGGACCTTTTACATCCACAACCAAATCTGGGACTTTGTTCAACTGTAAATCTTCCTTGCAGTAATGGGACACCTTCAGCTCTCAAAATGGGGGAGATCTTTGCTAACCTTTGTGACCACCTGGTCCCAGGACATCTCGGTTGACTGGGTCTCGTTTGTGGAATCCAATGACTACTAGTTAGAAGTTGTATCTCTACCTCCACTCAAATTCATTTTATTCCATCACTCTGCAAAGACTATCGGACATCCACACTGCCTTGGTGGCATGGTTAGGGGGTAATAGCTGTGTTTTTTTAATGGTTTTGATTTGTTCTCAAACCAAAAACACAATCCCCCTGAGGAAGATAGAATTTATCACTGTATCAGCACATGTTGGGGAGGGGAAAGGACGGAGCAGGAGACAGCTGATCTGTCTCAGAACAGAGAGAAACACTATTTTGGCTTTTTGGCATTTTGTTTGCCTTTCTATAGAGTGGTGCACTGGAGCACCCAGCAAATGTGAGTACCCTGTTAGAGGGGTTATGGTTTATTAATACAATTATTTTACAAAACTGTATCACACTATCAAGTCCTTTTACGTTTTGCATGAGTGTGGAAGCAGCAAGACTGAGCAGCCCAGGACTCCATTACTGACACCGAACCCAGGGGTGGTTCACAAGCATGATTTGACTGAACTTAATTGTGAGGTCACATAGTCCTAAGGTGGGCGTACACACATAAGGGGGAGCACTAGAGTGAACACGAGTTTCATCACCAGTACAAGCTGTGAATAATTTTGGAATGGACTTTTCAATATTTAATGTTACTATTTTTGTATGAAATTTTGACACTTATTGTGCGTGCACTCAGCACTTTTGAAAACTGGATCACTTTAAATACTGTGTGTATATATGTGTGTGTATGTGTGTATATATATATATATATATATATATATATTGCATGCATTTGGATCACGATATTAGATTTTTTGAAGTTTTTGATTTTATTTTGTATGAATTCTTTGGAGTTTGCACAAAAAAACTTTATATATTTATTTTACCAGCACTGAGGCGCGTTATACATTCCAACACACATGTGGATTATAAGGTTTGTGATGCTGTGATCACACGCTCTATGGTAAAAAGACTTTGCACGTCAACACATTTTTTATTTAGTGTCATTGCATCAAGGCACTCTAGCTAACATCCAGATAGCGCAGCATTTCCTCTGTAAATATTGTACTCAAACCAGTTTACTGCACCCAAGGCCATAGGAGGCATTCATACTGGTTCTAAAGTTTCTAAGCTTTTATTCTTTGGGCACAAAACTTCAATATGGAATCCATGAACTCATGCATTGCTTTCCTCCGTTCAAGACCTTTTGGCCTCTGAGGACATCAAAAGTCACAGCTTATATGTCCTCATCTTTCCAACACTTAGGTGCTTTCTGCTAAGGGCACACATCTCTTTCAGTTGGTTGCCCTTCCCTTTAAACCATCCACTGTGCTTGATCTGCTTCGCTTCAAGGTAGTTATTTTAGGATATTTGGATGACCTTTTACTGAAGAAACAGTTGACACAGACTCTATTGGTCAACGTCCAACAGACTGTTCAAAATGTACAAAGGTGTCCAATAGATCCCAGACCTCCAGAAGATCACAGTGGAACAAACTCATAACTTGGAGTAACTTGGCCTTCTTTTGAATAACGCCCTGTCCAGGGTTTACTCTTCCATGCAAAAAATGTTAGACTCTCCACTCCTACGTTCAGACCCCTCAGTCCAAGACTCAACTGACCCTTCTCTTTTGCAATAGGGTCTTCGGCTTGACGGCAGCCTTTTTTGGAGCAGTCCAGTTTGCCCAATTTTATTCTAGACTGCAGATCCACATTCTGTCTGCGTGGGACCGAAAGACCCATTCTCTGGATTGCTGTATTAGCCTGTTGCTGAAGACCATACTAGCTCTGTCTTGGATGTTTGTGAACACAGCTCTAGAGTCAGGGAAATCCTTCTTGCCATTGACATGGAAGGTTCTCCGGGTAGATGGGGAGCTCTCTATGCGGTCATTTTTATTCCTCAGCCTGTTCATTCCCTAGTAATTCCATGGGATTCCTTTGTCTTTCCCTACTTGCAAAGTTGCCCCCTTTCCTGGTCAAAATGCACTCCTCTAGATCAGTTTGTCGGCATACAAGTTCCTCCACTTTGTTTTTATGATTCGTTCCCATACTGTGCATTCCTTACAGCTTTGCTTTGCCATTTGTCCATTTCTCCTTAAGGTAGCATTATAATCCAATGTTTCAGAATACTATCCTGTGTCCTGTAGAAAGATCTTTTTTTTTAAGGTTTAATAAATAGATTGTTGTAAGTCTTTAATCCTTTCACTGCCGGGCTCTTTGCTTCACTTTTAAACTCAGCTGGCCATACCAATTTTTTCATTGCTTTTTTATTTTTCCCTTACAGCTTTCATAGTTTGTAAAATACCCCCTAAACCATATATTTTCTGAAAGTACATAACCAGTAGAATACGCTACACTATACGGCTACCCCCATTTCTTTCACATACCCGGCATTGGCCGCGAGGATAAGGGAGGAGATACCTGGATCCAGGGATAGGAAACTCATCCACCCAGACAGGCACAGCAACAGAGGGAGAAGGAAGCTGACACCACCATCCCATCCCATTTTCTTTTCATGCGGTTAACCCTTTGCTGCAAGGTAAGGGTCCATTACCTACTTTAGTGTGCTTACACGAAAAGGATGTATCCCCACTGTTAAGGACACCCCACTGCACAGATTTCTTTTTGGCCCAGGGACCGCACACCTGTTGCTTATTTTTCACCAGAAGAAACAGCACAATATAGACTGTTTATTGCAATATCTTGCACATTGTGGACTGCCATGCAGCATATTCATTTATGACCAATTTATTTGGCATCCTCTTCACTATTATTGTGGTATACGTTTTTCACCTGCATTTATTTTTGCACTCAATTATTGGTTAACGTTTGTTTCTAGTCGCATAGACTAGGTCCGTCGCTACATATTATACACTTTACTGATCACTATTCTTAGGAATTTTATTTTTTCTCACCATATTGCATCTTTGCACTTTTTTACGTTCACCTATCACACACCGTATAGTGTGATTGTTATTACTGTATATATAGATTGTTTCTCATCCTATCAAGTAGTTTATATACACTATGCACATCTGCACAAACATCTCTTGGATATTACTTTATGCACTGTTCTTTTTTAAACACTCTCGCATCTCCATTCCCACATTTATTTATTACCTCAGCATATACCCGTTTTAGGATACCATCCTGGACTAGCTCATAGATAGCTGTTTGGTATTACAGCATTCCGAGCAGCGGATATTTGCATATCCTCACACTGCTATTTAGCAGCAGCTCTGTCCTCTACCCTGGGGTACAGTGCAGCACCACCCCAACTTTAACTTATTAGCAGGTAAAAACACAGCAAATTTTTCAAAATTCCTACAAAATATAAAATCTAACCTGCAAGGAGTTAATAAATAAGAAATATTTGTAGATTTTAAGTTGCGCCTTATTGCAAAATGGTGAAAATCTAACATACGCTAAATGTGAATATCCAAATTTCTCAAGATTTGTAGGTTTTCATTTTTCACTTACAGCTTTCAGAGTTTGTAAAGAACCCCCCAAACTGTACATCTTCTGAAAGCATTGGACCAGTAGAATAAAAAGAAGGTGCTACTGATTTTTAAGGTCCCATGATATTTGTGCAAATGTTTACTAAATAAATATTTTTGCTAAAAATGCACTAAAATCATTATTGGCAGATACAAACACAGCAAAGTTAACAACATTCCTGCTAAATTCCATCTAAATATAAAAGCTAAACCTTTATTGAGTTAATAACAAATATTTGTAAATTATAGGTTGCGCCTTTTTGAGAAATGTGCAAATCGGACAAAAGATTTATTTTTCCTCCTTTTTTTTTTTTTTTTCTAAACAAAATATATATTATATATATAAACAAACATTATATATATATAATATAATATAATATAATTTTTTTTTCTAAAACCCTAGAGAATAAAATGGTTGTTGCAATACTTTGTCATACCGTATTTGCACAGCGGTCTTGCAAGCACCCCTGCTGTGGGTGGCTGCTGGCTGGCAGCTTATTGTGGGTGGCTGCTGGTTGGCCTGGCTGGCACCTTGCTGTGGGTGGTGGCTGCTGGCTGGCACCTTGCTGTGGGTGGGTGCCTACTGGCTGGTATCTTGTTGTGGATGGCTGCTGGCACCTTGCTGTGGGTGGGTGGCTTCTGGCTGGCACCGTGCTGTGGGTGGATGCTGGCTGGCACCTTGCTGTGGGTCGGTGGCTGCTGGCTGGCCTGGCACCTTGCTGTGGGTGGCTGCTGGCTGGCACCTTGCTGTGGGTCGGTGGCTGCTGGCTGGCCTGGCACCTTGCTGTGGGTGGCTGGCCTGGCTGGCAAATTGCTTTGGGTGGGTGGCTGGCTGGCCTGGCTGGCAACTTGCTGTGGGTGGCTGGCTGGCCTGGCTGGCAACTTGCTTTGGGTGGCTGGCTGGCCTGGCTGGCAACTTGCTGTGAGTGGCTGGCTGGCCTGACTGGCACCTTGCTGTGGGTAGGTAGCTGCTGGCAGGCTGCCACCTTGCTGTGGGTGGGTAGCTGCTGGCTGGCTGCCACCTTGCTGTGGGTTGGTAGCTGCTGGCTGGCTGCCACCTTGTTGTGGGTTGGTAGCTGCTAACTGGCTGCCACCTTGTTGTGGGTTGGTAGCTGCTGGCATGGCTGGCACCTTGCTGTGGGTGGTTGCTGGCTGGCCTGGCACCTTGCTGTGGGTGGCTGGCTGGCCTGACTGGCACCTTGCTGTGGGTGGGTAGCTGCTGGCAGGCTGCCACCTTGCTGTGGGTGGGTAGCTGCTGGCTGGCTGCCACCTTGCTGTGGGTTGGTAGCTGCTGGCTGGCTGCCACCTTGTTGTGGGTTGGTAGCTGCTAACTGGCTGCCACCTTGTTGTGGGTTGGTAGCTGCTGGCATGGCTGGCACCTTGCTGTGGGTGGTTGCTGGCTGGCCTGGCACCTTGCTGTGGGTGGCTGCTGGCTGGCACCTTGCTGTGGGTGGGTGGCTGCTGGCTGGCACCTTGCTGTGGATTGCTGCTGGCTGGCCTGGCATCTTGCTGTGGGTGGGTGGCTGGCGACTGGCTGGCTGGCTGGCATGTCTGTCTGTCCAAGTGTTGAGGCGAGGGAGGCCTGTCAGACTCGATAGGACCAAGGTCTGCATTCTGCAGGCTTCTGGACACCAAAAAGATGGCCAACAGAGACCAATATCGGTCTAGTTTGCGACCAATACTGATTTTCTTGAGAATGCTGATGTCGGCCAGCAATAATCGTCCGATTCCTAGAGGAAATCCTCCCTGAGTGAGGGATATTCCCCGCTTATACCATTATCACCAAAATAGATGTTCCTATTAGAAGCTTTCCCCTCACCTCTTAATTTTGTGGCAATTCTAAAATTTTGGACTTCCCGTTAAATCTCTGTTTTGGTGACGGTGGTCTTCAGGGGTAAATGAGCAATAAAAATGACAGTGGATCTAACCCTTTTAAACTTTTGAAACTTTTTTTTTTTTTTTTTATTATTTTCAAGTTTGGTATCATTCTAAAAGTAGTAACCTGATACAGTGTTATTTACGGAGACTAGTATTGCGTAGTGTGCACTTATTCTCTTCAATAAAGGATTAATCGATCACCAATCTATAGGCTATATCAGCCCATTACCTAGATGCAGAATATTCTTTCTTTATGAAAATTCTCTGACATGTTTTGTGCTAGGCACAGCACTTTCTCACTTTTGAATTCTGCATAATGAGGATCATTCAGAATGGCGGCTATTAATAGAAAAATGATTTCATTCATTTTAATTAAAATGTTTATATCATGTCACAGTAACATGTGTGTAATTCAGTATGTGCCCTACCTGCTGATTTACTGCCCATATTGGTAACTTCACTTTTGTTGAGAAAAAAAACTTTCCCCTCTGGGTGATTGATGTGCATTGCAGGGATTTTACCAAACTTTGTTTGCATTGATTCTTACCTTTTTGCTGCTCTGAAGAAATATCTGTTTGTGTGTGTCCATTTTTACATTCATGAACTGATCATTTATTAATTTTTCTGTTAAGTAAAGTGCTAGAAAAACATGGTAGCGCAGCCACAAGACCAACGCCACCTTAACCAGCCTTGCAGGGCCCAACATAAGTTACAGAAGCAAAATCTACTTCCTACTAACTGAGACCATAGTAAAGGATGTGGATAACCAAGCTTGCTATACTTTGTAAAATGTATTCATGCAACCTCTACAAACATAAGTTCTCTGTAGAATGGTATCGGAGCTCGCCAAGCCTTTCCAGAAGGACAGTGTGGACAGAAGGACAGTGTGGGAGCGTTTGGGCTTTTTCCAATGTAAAAAAATAACCTTTCCGGTATAAAATAAAATGTTAAGCAAAGTCCTAAGGGCTCTGGAGGCCACCACATCCTCTACCAGTCCTAGGAGACGGACCCTGACTGACATAGGGATTTAAGCTGCGGTTACCTCTGTTTTCCAAGAAGAAAATTCTAACCAAATATCTTGGATCCGTTGACCTTTCCAAAAGATGTGTTCAGCATTACCAGGGAAAAATACACAATGCCAGCACTCAGCTGAGGAGTTGAGGTACACATTGGCTAACCTACCAGGTGTATAATAGAACATATTAAGGAATTTGAACTGGATTAATCTGTTCCTAGCCCACACAAGGTTCTTAAACGGTTGTAGACTCATGTTATTCCAATCCTCCCCCTGAATGTCTGGCACTTAACTCCAGTGCTCCCTACATCTTATCACCAGGGGGCTGTCTTCTTAAATACTTCCTTGTAGGCCACAGGTAGAGTTTTGGATAGACCCCCATCTTATAATATACTTTCATGTGCCCAAGGCTGAGTCTCTATCCCCAATTCACGGAATTGTACCTGAAACACATGGTGTAATTGGAGGAAGCGAAAATAAGTGTTTGGAAGGTCATGACTTGCTTTCAACTGATCAAAAGTTGAGGAGTTTTCCCTCTCTAATGATGTCCTCTACAGTTTTAATACCTTTTGGTTACCCATATCATGGGGTCAGGTAGACCATAAAAGTGAGGGAGCCAGAGATTCATCCATAGTGGTGAGGATGGTGAAATAGGTGAACAAGTATGTTGCGCCTAAATGAAATTAAACAGTAAATAAATGATATAAACAAGTGAATCCAAGAGTCACAAATGTGACACAATAGTGAAAGGTTGAATGTTGTCACCAATATCCTCCACCGTGTACACCCACCACCAAATAAATAGCATGTGCCCTTGCCAAAGAGCGTTGACCACCTATTACGGGGGTCAACAAAGGCTTGTATGTCTTAAAAAATCAACGGCTGTAAAGAGGTCCAATCAACAGAAACTGGGTAAAACATCAGGTTTCTTTTACTCCAACCGTGACATCTGGTCATGTACCCCAAATAAGAGACAAACGCCAAAATAGTGTAAAACCTTTTTCTTTAATCGTACATCACGGGCCACAGAGCCATAGTAATTACTATGTGGGTTATAGTCCACCTTCAGGTGCTGGACACTGGCACACTCTAAACAGGAAGTTGCCTCCCTATATAACCCCTCCCAATAATGGGAGTATCTCAGTTTTTTCGCCAGTGTCTAAGGTGTTGGTCACGAGTAAAGATCTGCTGTGCTGAGCTCCTCTGGAGCAATCCTTGCTGGGGCTAGCTATGCAGCCGGATTCATTCAAATCGTCTTTTAGGCCAAATTGAATGGTACTCGGGCTTTGTATCCGAAGAAACAAGGTTTTGCCTGTAACGCTTCTCTTTTTAGAGAGCTGGATCCCGGGATCCCGTACTTTTAGTATTAAGGCCATAAAGTTTTACTAGTGTGGTGCTATTACAGGTCCAGGATTGTGGGTTCCCCGAGGGTCCCCGGTTCCTGAAGGTTTGTTAACGGAACCCATCGTGGAGGGTAAAGATTGGGTCTGTTGGTTTTACCACAGAAAACCCTGCGGTGGGAAAGGTAAGTGGAGTTTTTCTAAGGAATTTTAAAATTTTCTTATGAAATGTCTCCTTAACCACTTGGCCACTGGGCAGTTAAACCCCCTTCCTAACCAGACCAATTTTCAGCTTTCGGTGCTCTCACATTTTGAATGACAATTACTCCGTCATGCAACACTGTACCCAAATTAATTTTGTGTCCTTTTTTTCACACAAACAGAGCTTTCTTTTGGTGGTATTTAATCACCGCTGGGTTTTTTATTTTTTGCGCTATAAATCAAAAAATACTAAAAATTCGGTAAAAAAAAAAAAAAAAAAATTATTTGTTTCTATTAAAAAGTATTGGCGAGTATTGGCAGAGTATTACAGTGTTGCACAGTATTGGTAGAGTATTACAGTGTTGCACAGTGGTGGCAGAGCATTGCACAGTGGTGGCAGAGCATTGCACAGTGGTGGCAGAGCATTGCAGAGTGGTGGCAGTGCATTGCACAGTGGTGGCAGTGTATTGACCAGCACTGTGGGCACTACACATCCAGGCCATAGCGCTGGTCCCGTCTCTCCCCCTCTCCGCTTCTCCCTTCTCTGTACCGATGTTTGTGTACATGTGATCGCTCCGTCATTTGACGAGCGATCACGTGGTAAACGGCCGCTATCGTGGTAAACGGCCCAGCAAGCAATCCTTGCTGGGGCTAGCTATGCAGCCGGATTCATTCAAATCGTCTTTTAGGCCAAATTGAATGGTACTCGGGCTTTGTATCCGAAGAAACAAGGTTTTGCCTGTAACGCTTCTCTTTTTAGAGAGCTGGATCCCGGGATCCCGTACTTTTAGTATTAAGGCCATAAAGTTTTACTAGTGTGGTGCTATTACAGGTCCAGGATTGTGGGTTCCCCGAGGGTCCCCGGTTCCTGAAGGTTTGTTAACGGAACCCATCGTGGAGGGTAAAGATTGGGTCTGTTGGTTTTACCACAGAAAACCCTGCGGTGGGAAAGGTAAGTGGAGTTTTTCTAAGGAATTTTAAAATTTTCTTATGAAATGTCTCCTTAACCACTTGGCCACTGGGCAGTTAAACCCCCTTCCTAACCAGACCAATTTTCAGCTTTCGGTGCTCTCACATTTTGAATGACAATTACTCCGTCATGCAACACTGTACCCAAATTAATTTTGTGTCCTTTTTTTCACACAAACAGAGCTTTCTTTTGGTGGTATTTAATCACCGCTGGGTTTTTTATTTTTTGCGCTATAAATCAAAAAATACTAAAAATTCGGTAAAAAAAAAAAAAAAAAAATTATTTGTTTCTATTAAAAAGTATTGGTGAGTATTGGCAGAGTATTACAGTGTTGCACAGTATTGGTAGAGTATTACAGTGTTGCACAGTGGTGGCAGAGCATTGCACAGTGGTGGCAGAGCATTGCACAGTGGTGGCAGAGCATTGCAGAGTGGTGGCAGTGCATTGCACAGTGGTGGCAGTGTATTGACCAGCACTGTGGGCACTACACATCCAGGCCATAGCGCTGGTCCCGTCTCTCCCCCTCTCCGCTTCTCCCTTCTCTGTACCGATGTTTGTGTACATGTGATCGCTCCGTCATTTGACGAGCGATCACGTGGTAAACGGCCGCTATCAGCGGCTGTTTACCGTGATCCGTGATGCGCCGGGTCCCGAGGATGTCACGGATGCTCCCGAGTGCGCGCTCAAGGGGGCGCGCGGGAGCAAGTTTCTGGGAGGCCCTCCGTAGGACGTCCACTCAGGAAAACCCGACCGCGCTGTAGACGTCTTTCGACTATAGCGCGGTCGGCATGTGCTTAAAGTAAATGTTGTCATGCCTAAGTGTCACCACTGGGGGCTGTTTGGAGCACGTACCTTCTCATGCTTTGCTCAGAGTCACGCTGTGTCCCAGAAGCAGCAGACTTTTTTTCTCCGGCTAGCAGGCAGACCTCCTGTAAGTTTGGGGGGTTTTGCTTCCTCCAGACAACCCCACCTGAGCTGAACTCTTCCCTTCTTCAAGAGGCTGAGTATAAGGGAGAACTAAAAATGATCGGCAGTGCCGTTTTCTTTCACCGCCCCTACGCGGCGGTGGCTTCCAGGTCTCCTCCTTGCCATCCCTCCCTCCCTCAGCCAATCCCGTTGGATCAGAGGCCCGCGTTGCGCAGGAAGAGGGGAGGGATGTGACAGCGGGGATGGGGCTTAGCGTAGCGTTGGTGTCCTCCATCGCAGGAGTGTGTTTTAAAAAAGGAAAACTGAATTTTTGCTGGCTGCTAAATTTTCGGAGAGACATAAGTTCAAAGATGAGCATGAAAGAGGTTTTGGTGATGCAGGCATTTCCTATTTGACACATTTACTATTTGCATCAGGCTGAGCATTAAAATATTTGGGTCGGATCATAGGTACACCCAGAAAAGGGTATTCTTACCCCAGGCAAAGATCAGTGCCATAAAGGAACTGATTTAGGTGGTCGATGCAAGATGAATTTCTTCTATTCAACTTTGCATGAGGTTGTTGGGAAAGATGGTGGCTTCATTCAAAGCCGTTCCTTATGCTCATTTTCTTTCGAGACTGCTGTAAAACAGTATCCTAGTAACAGTAACAGTATCCTCTCTAGCCTCTCACCTGAAGGTCCGCATTCATAAGCATCGAACAGATATAGGGGTGTATTCTGTCTCCCCTATATTCCTCCAATGGCTCCGTCTCCACCGACTTCCCAAGTATGGGGTCACTTAACCTTCACTATGCTCCTTTGCTGACTCCACTCATTGGATGCTTCAAATAGGGGACACTCTCACCAAAAATCCTACATCAAAATGGCGGCCGCCTTCCAGCCGGAAAAACTCGCCAAAGAGTGGGGATAAGAATGGAATAGAGGAGACCCAATAGTGAAGTATGACCTTCAGGTGAGAGGCTAGAGAGCACGCTTAACGATTACACTCCTATATATCCACCGCACCCCACTTTGGAGTCTGAACACCAACACCACCATTGCTTCTCCTTTTTTACCACCCTCCCAGAGTTTGAGAGACTGTTTTGGGTTAATGGTCATTACCATTCACCATTTGGACTTTATTATTTCCAGTCTATCATTGTTAAGATATCTACCTGTATCTCCTATATATATTAAGTACCCACCTTACCTTAGGCTTATATTGATCTGTGACACATAATTTATTTGTGGTTATCAGCACACTGAGCACTTTATTATATTATAATATATATTTACTCACTATATATTTATATTTAACACTGATTTTTTACACTCTTATACACTTTTTGCACTTGGTGCACTATAGGTATTTATATATATATTTATACACATTCTGAGTGTTTTTCAATATTGTACTTTTTGGTGTATATTAGCGTGAAATCATTCTAGTATTTTATGTCTTTTATGGGATTGTGTTTCACCATTGGATTTTGCTGCTTTTTTAGGAATTATTTTCTACACTTGGCACCTGTAGCTAGCATACAGTAGCTATTTATTCATTTTTACTATTTTTATTTATTGTTTATCATTGAGTTGGCATAGACGATCTAGTTTACTAAAAGCGCGAAGGTCACCCACACTTCAATAATAATATAATGATATTAAAAACATTTGGAGGAAACCACAGTTATCAGTCTCTCTGTAGTAGATGGTAGTGGGGACAGTTCAAAGCATTCAAGGTGTCCAATAGCAATAGTCCTAGCGTGCACCTTCCACCAGAGAACAAAATCCGTATTCCACCATGTGATGCACACTCCCCCAGGGGGTCAAGCTCACCAGACACCTCTAATGAGAAAGCCTTTAAGCCAGGTGTACATCAGCTACTAAGATACTCGATCTTCACCATCCAAGAGATTCACTAGTGCAGAGGCTCCAACACAAGTCATAAAATACAAGAATAGTTGCACATAGCGTAATTCTATTTATTATGTCTCAATTCCCCTTACATCAGAAGACCCCTTAATACTAGCTACGTACATCAAGATAAAAATCAACAAGCATGTAAAGTAAAATAACCCAGAGGGCGCTGTCACCATATCCAGCCATCAGGGAGAAGCGTGCATCTCCTTGCAGACACTGCAGACACTGCAGTCACTTCTGGGTAGAGGGCGATGGATGGAGCGCAAACGTCACTCCTGGGATGTCGTGCTGGTCACGCCCTAATTTTTTTTACATACAGTGACCTACCTGACACATGCATTGACCTACCTGCCACATACACTGACCTACCTGACACATACTTTCTGCACTACTCACTCCCCCCCCCCCCCCATTCTCCCACACACAGTGCAACATAGATCGGAGGATCCATCCTCCTCCTTACCTCTCCATGGCCTCATCGTCCATCACATCAAGGCTCTCCCCAGCACCGGGCAGGCAGTATTTCAGGAGTCCCTGCCATCCAGCCGCTCCTTGGTGTCCCAGCCGCCGGGAGGTCAGCTAGCAGTCACTGTACCTCTCCCATGGTCATGATCTGCTCTGAGCACCACTCCTCCCCCTCTGCTGTTCCACAGGTCGTATTGCATTTGCCATAGGGACAGGCTGTACCAAAGTAGTCCTGGGGCAGGGGGAGCTGGAATAGGGTGCCGCAGAGAGGAATGCCCAAATGCCTCACCGGAGGTGTAGGGGTCCGGGGGAGGCAATAAGCTGCAGAAGAGGATGATGGAGCCGACTCCTCCGTGCCTGCACAGTCAGTGCAAGTGACTGCCTGGCTGGGGGATTCCCCCCCCCCCCATCCTGGCTGTGTGCTGCGTACCCACAGAGAGGGCTCAGCGTGCCAGCTGTGGCACACGTGCCATAGGTTCACCATCACTGGCCTAGGCCATCTTTATGTAGAGCAACGATTCTTTTTTTCAGATCGTCAGAGAGTTCTTTGCCATGAGGTACCATGTTGAACTTCCAGTGACCAGTATGAGAGCGTGAGAGCGATCACACAAAATTTAACACACCTGCTCCCCATTGACACCAGAGACTTTGTAACACTAATGAGTCACATGACACAGAGGAGGGGAAATGGCTAATTGGGCCCAATTTGGACATTTTCACTTAGGGATGTACTCACTTTTGTTGCCAGCGGTTTAGACATTAATGGCTGTGTGTTTAGTTATTTTGAAGAGACAGCTAATTTACACTGTTATACAAGCTGTACACTCACTACTTTACATTGTAGCAAAGTGTAATTTCTTCAGTGTTGTCACATGAAAAGAAATAATAAAATATTTACAAAAATGTGAGAGTTGTACTCACTTTTTTGAGATACTGTACATGGACCTAACTGTATACAAGTCCTCTTGGTGTTCCAAAAGCTTTAGAAATCAAATAGACATTTTCTTTGGACTTAACGTGTAGCTATATTATTTTTCTGTATGTAATTTTCAGTGTGTAAGTACTGATCACAAATTTTGTGGTTTACCTTTAGGGTTGGACACAGCCAAGATAAAACAGGCGGGTGTAATTGGTGGCCAAGCAAGTACCCGCAGGATTGGTGATTATAAAGTAAAATATAACTTCAATGACATGGAATTGCTGAGGTGAGAGAAAATTCACTGTGCATTTTGTTTTTATTGTTGAATCTAAGATTATAAACTGTCACATGAATAATAGGACTCCTAAGTAAACATTGTTAGGAAAATGATGCAGCTTACCAGCCCTTACAGCCTTTTCACACTGAGCCGCCCCGGGCGTCGTCGGTAAAACTAGCTGCGCTTTACCATAGTTTTTGCGGTGCTATTCGGCCGCTAGTGGGCACTTTTAACCCCTGCTAGCGGCCGAAAAAGGGTTAACACTGCCTGCAAAGCGCTGTTACAGCAGCGCTTTGCTGGCGTTTCGGCGGCGCTGCCCATTGATTTCAATGAGCAGGGGCGCTTTAGGAGTGGTGAGTTCACCGCTCCCAATGCGCTCCAAAGAAGCTGCTGGCAGGACTTTTTCTGACGCCCTGCCAGAGGACTTTCACACAGGAGTGAATGGGGGCGCTTTGCAGGCGCTATTTTTAATGCTATAGCGCCTGCAAAGCGCCTCAGTGTGAAAGGGGTCTTGAGGTGTTTTTTATTTTTTTGGGCTTCTTTTTCTTTTAGTTTGTTTTCAACAGGTGACCCTGTCATTGACATACTTTTCATCCAAGGGTGACAACTCTCTTTGTACTGTATCTATGGTCACCTTAGGATGCTTCCTACTGATTTGGACTATGGCTTCTGCCCTCCTTATCTCCATAGTGTAAAGAAGGGGGCGGATTTTTTTTAGTTCATAGAGGAAAACTTGGCAGGGCTAATAAGACTCCTTGATAATTCATTGTAGCACACACACAGTGCATGACAAGTTAGAAGCTTACAGGATTTCTCAAAGGATCAACATGCATCATGTTAATTGTACAGTACAGGACACAGGCAACATATTCATACACCATGGGTTATAGATGCGTAACTTCAGGTGACTGGACACTGGCAAGCTTTTGAGAACACACCCCTCCTTCCCTATAGCCCTACCCCACTTTGTGAATCCTCAGTTTTGTGCTAGTGTCTGAAGATGATGGACCTCTTCTTCTTTGCAGAGAAATCAACTTCACTAGTTTTATTATTGTTCTATGTTTTTTTTCAAAATGTTTAATCAACACCTCACCATCTACTGAAGCAGAGTATCCAGATTGATGAAACCTTGATAAAACCTTGGGAGCGGTACCCAGACGCCACACTGTGGGGACAGCCTATAATGTTACTTTGAGTCATGGATCCTACATGGGCGTTCCCTTTGGTACTTGATGCAGTGGATTGAGTCAGCCACTGGGTGCTATACAGGTCCAGGGCCCTGAAGACCACTTTGGGGGTATGCCCAGCGTGATGGGCAAAGCATGGAATTTTATATACAGTCTAGATTAATGGACAGGTAGGACAGGGTCACCCTGTATTTCTGACCATTGCTGTAAAAACAGGGTTAGTTTGAAATGTATTCTTGCAGTGCAAACTATTCATATTTGGTGCTAAAATTTTAAGTGTCATTAAACCCAGACAGTGGAAAAACTCTCATTACATGCTATATAACAGTGGGTGTTTGTACTCACAAAGCCACTAAAGCATTTGTTTTGTGTAGAGTGAAATATACCTGGTTGATCCTACCTTCAGCTGTCCCTTCCATCTTCTTTGTGTGCCCATTGCAGCTTGAGATTGTGTAGAACAGTTGGTGTCCTCTATGGAGTATGCTCATATTTCAGTTCCCTTTTTAAGCTCTGCCTTTCCTTATTTTTCTTATCTGTACAGCCCATGAGTCACACATGTGGGCGTATACACAGTGGTAAATAAAGCTCCCCTCTCTTCTTCCCTCCTCCTCCATGTCCTTCTATTGCTAAACACTATGGGGTTGGAATATAGTATGCTGATTGATTACATTCACTAAGAGACTCACAGAACGATTAGTTTTAATATAAATCAGTATTAAATATATCAAATCTAATTGCTAATACCTTTAGACTCGGTTCACAATACCACGACCTGAAAGTCACTTACAGTGCTACTTTGCCATGCGACTTTGGCGCGACTTTGAAGCAACTTCAGGGAATGCCTGTGTAATCTTCTTGTAATGACGGATCCAAATCACATCAATTAAGATGAGGATTCAACTTGGAGGCAACTTCCATTAAAGTCTATGGGCCCAAATCAGTTAGAAGTCGCATTGAAGTAATACAGGAACCTTTTCTAAAGTCGGAGCGACTTCAGTAGTGCTAATTAAGACAGACTAAATTGGGATTTCACATGTCACATGGCTTGGAGTCTCACAAGTTGTATCCCAAGTTGCGGCAGCGTGAACCAAGCCTTAAAGCAGATTTCCACCCAAAAGTGGAAGCTCCACTTATCTGTCTCCCCCCCCCCCCCCCCCCCCCCCCGGTGACACATTTGGCACCTTTTGGGGGGAGTTGCTACCTGTTTTTTACAGGTACCTGTTCCCACTTCCTTCGGACCTCGCTGCGGCGAGGTACGTCAGAAGTTCGGCCCCTCTCCTCCTACTTCCCCCGCCGCCGTGCCAGTTAGAGACCGTGGCATGCTTTGCGCATGCACTGTAGGGAACCGGCAGTGAAGCCACAAGGCTTCACTGATGGTTTCCGTTACCGGCTATGGAGGCAGCAGTAACCGAAAGCCGATGGAAACATACTTTAGCTGCTGACTCTTCATTTTTTCGTGCGGGGCGGAACTTCACTGTAAAGTAAAAAAGAGCCTTGGATGCAGATGATGCCTGAACAAAATGAAAGCTATTGTCAGTCATCTCTCACTTTACCTACACCATATTCATGGACAAAAAATACACATTTGATGTTCAATAAAGATACAGCATCTCCCAAAAGTCAGTACACCCCTCACATTTTTTGTAAATATTTTATTATATCTTTTTATGTGACAACACTGAAGAAATTACACTTTGCTACAATGTAAAGTAGTGAGTGTACAGCTTGTATAACAGTGTAAATTTGCTGTCCCCTCAAAATGACTCAACACACATCCATTAATGTCTAAACCACTGGCAACAAAAGGGAGTACACCCCTAAGTGAATATGTCCAAATGGGGCACAATTAGCCATTTCCCCTCCCCGGTGTCATGTGACTCGTTAGTGTTACAAAGTCTCTGGTGTCAATGGGGAGCAGGTGTGTAACATTTTGTGTTATCGCTCTCACTCTTTCATACTGGTCACTGGAAGTTCAACATGGCAAAGAACTCTCTGAGGATCTGAAAAAAAGAATTGTTGCTCTACATAAAGATGGCCTAGGCTATATAAGATGATTGCCAAGACCCTGAAACTGAGCTGCAGCACGGTGGCCAAGACCATACAGCGGTTTAACAGGACAGGTTCCACTCAGAACAGGCCTCACCATGGTTGACCAAAGAAGTTGAGTGCACGTGCTCAGCATCATATTAAGAGGTTGTCTTTGGGATATAGATGTATGAGTGCTGCCAGCATTGCTGCAGAGGTTGAAGCGGTAAGGGGTCAGCCTGTCAGTGCTCAGACCATACGCCACAAACTGCATCACATTGGTCTGCATGGCTGTCATCCCAGAAGGTAGCCTCTTCTAAAGCTGAGCAAACAGTTGCTGAAAACAAGCATACTAAGGACATGGATTACTGGAACCATGTCCTGTGGTCTGATGAGACCATGATAAACCTATTTGGTTCAGATGGTGTGAAGCATGTGTGGTGGCAACCAGGTGAGGAGTACAAAGACAAGTGCGTCTTGCCTACAGTCGAGCATGGTGGTGGTAGTGTCATGGTCTGGGGCTGCCTGCATTGGGGGGGGGGTACAGTTTATTGAGGGAACCATGAATGCCAACATGCACTGTGACATATTGGAGCAGAGCATGATCCCCTCCCTTTTGGAGACTGGGCCGCAAGCCAGTATTCCAACATAACAATCCCAAACACACCTCCCAAGATGACCACTGCCCTGCTAAAGAAGCTGAGGGTAAAGGTGATGGACTGGCCAAGCATGTCTACAGCCCTAAACCCTATTGAGCATCTGTGATATTGTCATGGAGGAGTGGAAGTGGACTCCGGTGGCAACCTGTGAATCTCTGGTGAACTCCATGCCAAGAGCATGCCAAGCATTGTGGTTGGAGTGTCATGGTCTGGGGCTGCCTGCATTGGGGAGGTACAGTTCATTGAGGGAACCATGAATGCCAACATGTATTGTGGCATACTGAAGCACAGCATGATCCCCTCCCTTCAGACACTGGGCCGTAGGGCAGCATTCCAACATAACCCCAAACACTCCTCCAAGACCACCACTGCAAAGGCTAACGAAGCTGAGGGCAAAGGTGATGGACTGGCCAAGCATGTCTCCAGACCTAAACCCTATTGAGCATCTGTGGGGCATCCTCAACAAAAGGTGGGGGGAGCGCAAGGTCTCTAACATCCACCAGCTCCGTAATATCGTCATGGAGGAGTGAAAGAGGACTCCAGTGGCAACCTGCTAAGCTCTAGTGCCCTAGAGGGTTAAGGCAGTGCTGCAATGGTGGCTGAAGCGCCCTGAGGCGATTCAATTTGCATAGGTATCGCTATACAAATCACTCAATTATTCATTAATTTCACACAAAATATTGACACTTTGGGCCCAATTTGGACATTTTCACTTAGGGGTGTACTCACTTGTGTTGCCAGCGGTTTTAGACATTAATGGCTGTGTAAAAAACATATATATAATCCGCAAAATATTCAATATATTGTGACATAAATGCTAAGAAGCTCATCATAGAGCGTACAGGTGTGAGCCGCCGCCATTTAGGAGGTTTTCTCCGTTCACATCATTATTGATAATATGCATGTTTTTCATATATGTATGAGAGTATTTTATCCTTCAGTTAAGTTTTAATAAATGTTATTAGCAGAGAGCACTATGGTTTGCCTTGGGTTTTATATGGCCACACATGACTGAATGAGATCCTGGGAGGGGGTCTGAGCTGCGTAGATGCACTGAGATGAGGATTTGTGTTCCCAAGGTATCCAGAGAGATATTACACCAGGTGTGTGAGACTCTGTAGTAGTGTGCACATAGTGCAAACCCAGGAAGAGAGGTCTGACTTGTCCAGGAACACCAGGAGAAGTGGTTTCCCTGAGGCATCCTGACATAAAAATTATAGGTGTGTGAGACTCTGTAGTGGGGTCAGCTTTTGGTGGTGAGCAGCCATTCCAGCTAGAGGTGGTGGTCACTGAATTCACTGGATATAAATGAACTGTCACTGAATTTTGTTTATATTTGGACTTGATTCATACATTTTTGGTTCCGCTACACTATATTTTATTTATTTGTTAATAGCTGTGTGTTGAGTTATTAGTGAGCTGTACACTCACTACTTTACATTGTAGCAAAGTGCCATTTTGTCAGTGTTGTCACATGAAAAGATATGATACAATATAATAAAATATTTAGAAAAATGTGAGGGGTGTACTTACTTTTTTGAGATACTGTATATAGGGAGCTCTAAAAAAAAATGTATATTTATAATTTAAAAAAAGTGATTTAGTACAGAGAGATGTTCAGAACAGAGAGGGCAAGATCAAATCCAGAAATAGCCCACTTATTTTGCAAACTCTTTTTCCACTGGATAGAGTTTAGCAAAGATTTTTTGGCAATATAAATCAACACAAAAGTGATTCTGCAGATATAAAGTTCAAGGTGCTCCTAAAGGCTCTCTTTAAAATTGAAGTTCAGCCAAACACTAACTCTAAATAAAAAAATCGCTAAATACATACCTTTTCTGAACCGATCCAGTCCGGTCTCCAGCGGTGGATGCTGTGTGCAGGAGACAGCCGACAATGGCTGGGAAGTGACGTCACCCATAGGCTTACTATGGGGCTTCTGTTTGCTGTCTCTTCCGGGAAATGCCTACACAGAGAATCCGCCGCTGACAGCTCAGCGCGTGACCGGACCGGAGTGGCTGCAGAAAAGGTATCTATAGCGTTTTTTTTTGTTTTACAGGTTAGGATAGATTTGTTTTATAATGTGTCTGCCAGTAGATTTAGAGTTAGTTTTTGGCTGAACTTCTACTTTAATCTTGTAGGCCCAGCCTTGCAATCAGCCCTTGCTTCAACTTCTTTATGTCAACCTGCAGTGAACTGGACTAGGAGAATGAACAACCAACATGACCACATATTTCAGGTTCAAGCTGTTAGAGTAGTTACCTACTCCTTTGCTTTTTTGTGTGGATGCCCTAGAATATGTCATGCAACAAATTTACAGAAAGGCTCTAATGTCCATTAACATATTCATAACGCCTATAGCCTGCAAAAGGCACCTCACATACATGCCTTTGCAAGGAATACACTGGTTTGGTGGGGCATTTGATCAGTTTATCAAAAGGGTTACTGAAAGAGGTTTTAGGTCCACAAGGAAGATTCTAAAAGCCGTCTCCTCAGGAGCCCCTAGCTCCTTAACCACTTCCCTCCCGCTGTACGTCATATGACTTTGAGTGGGGATATCTAAATGATGCCTGCAGCGGCAGGCATCATTTAGATATCATGCTTTTCCGCCGGCGATTCCCTGCACCGTAAAAACAATATCGGCTGTTCAGCTGCTTGATTGTTTTATCAAGATTGTTCCTGTGGTGCTTCTACCGGCTTGCCTGTGCAATTGGTGAGCCTGAAAAGGGAAGTTCACCATAGAGGATGTCGCAGACCAGATGGTCCCCGGCAGTCTATATGACCTTAAGAGGCTGGGCACGACGTTATGACTTTTTTTTAGCTTAGTCTCTCCAGGCTAGAGGAGAGATGTGGGGTCTTATAGACCCCACATCTCTCTGTAAAGAGGACTTGTCATGCCTTATTCCTATTACAAGGGATGTTTATATTTCTTGTAATAGGCATAAAAGTGATAAAAAAAAAAAGGAAAAAAAAACACACATGAGATATCGCTGCGAACATTAGAGTGAGAGCAATAATTCTATCTCAAGACCTTCTCTGTAACTCTAAACAGGTAACCTGTAAAAAAAAATTTAAGCTTCGCCTATGGATATTTTTAAGTACCAAAGTTTGGTGCCATTCCACAAGTGTGCGCAATTTTAAAGCATGACTTGGTCGGTATCTATTTACTCAGCATAACATCATCTTTCACAATTATACAAATGAATTGGGCTAACTTTAGTGTTTTTTGTGTTTGCGTTTAAAAATTTGTTGCGCAAATATCGGGTGACAAAAAGAGTTGCAACGACCGCCATTTTATTCCCTAGGGTTTTTGCTAAAAAAAATAATCTAATGTTTAGGGGGTTCTAAGTAATTTTCTAGCAAAAAGATGTTTTTTACATGTAGGAGTGGAGTGCCAGAATTGGCCCGGTATGGAAGTGGTTAAAATGCAGAGCTCCTGGCTTCAAATTCAAAGACTAAATTCAGCCCTTCCTTTTGGCACAAGGCTTGGCCCAAAAAGCAAGAAAGCCTTCCCCAGAGCCCTCTTCACAAGGAATGGGACTCCCTCACTTCTGTTTGTTTGCTTCTCTCTGGTTCTCAGGTGTCCCAGATCGGTGGGTTCAATTGGTGGTTTCATGAGGGTACAAAATAGTTCAAAACTGCCCCTTACCGCTTTCTTTTCTTATAGTACAACACGGGACACAGAGCCATAGTAGTTACTATGTGGGTTATAGGCCACCTTCAGGTGATGGACACTGGCACACCCTAAGACAGGAAGTGCTCTCCCTATATAACCCCTCCCACTACTGGGAGTACCTCAGTTATTTTGCCAGTGTCTAAGGTGTTGGTCACGATTTAAAGATGTGCTGTGCTGAGCTCCACTGGAGCAATCCTGGCTGGGCCTAGCTATGCAGCCAGATCCATTCAAAGTGTCTTTTAGGCCAAATTGAATGGTACCTGGGCCTCGTGTCCGAAGAAACAAGGTTTTCCTGTAACGCTTCTCTTTTTAGAGAGCTGGACCCTGGGATCCAGTACTTTGGTGTTTTAAAGCCATAAAGTTTTACTGGCGGGGTGCTATTACGGGTCCAGGATTGTGGGTTCCCCGAGGGTCCCCGGTTCCTGAAGGTTTGTTAATGGAATCCACCGTGAAGGGTGAAGATTGGGTCTGTTGGTTTTACCACAGAAAACCCCGCGGCGGAAAAGGTAAGTGGAGTTTTTCTAATGAATTATTTTTTAATTTTCCTATGAAATTTTTCCTTTTAAAAAGTAAAGGTTATCATGCCTAAGTGTCACCACTGGGGGCTGTATGGAGCACGTACCTTCTCATGCTTTCCTCAGAGATCATGCTGTGTCAGGAAGCAGCAGGCTTTTTCCTCCGGCTAGCAGGTCAGACCTCCGGTGAGTTTGGGGGGGGGGGGGGTTTGCTTCCACCAGATACCACCCATCTGGGCTAAACTCTCCCCCTCTTCACGGGGAAGGAGAGAGCTAAAACGATCAGCGATGCTGTTTCCTTTTACTGCCCCTGCACGGCAGCGGCTCTCAGGTCTCCTCCTCCCCATCCCTCCCTCACAAGCCAATCCCGTCGGATCGGAAGCCCGCGCTTCTTTTGAAAGAGAGAGGAGAGGGGTGTGATGCGATGGAGGGGGCAGGGCTTAGCGTGGCATTGGTGTCCTCCAACGTCTGGTACAGGAGTGTGTTTTAAAAACCATTTGTGCTGTCTGCAACTTGTCGGAGGTAGACAAGCAAAGAGGGGCATGAAAGAGGCTTGGTAACACAGGCATTTCCTATTGACACATTTACTATTAGCATCAGGCTGAGCATTATAAGCAGCAGCAGTGGCTGGACTATTGCTCAAAGCAGTGGATGCGATCCTTCTGGTAGTACCTCTGTTTTGTGCATCGGGTCGGAAGGGGGGGTAAGAAACACCTCAAAAAAGGACTCAAGATTGCATCCTCCCCTGAAAGTTCTGAGGTGGCTGGTCAGAGTGAGCCATCAGGGCCAACAGGTGTTGCAACTGCTTTTAACACTGCAGCCCCTGTCTATATTACATTTTAGGGTTAGAGCAGAAGATTGATGCTTTAATCGCATCCCAGAGTGGGACTAAACCCCATAGGTCCCCTTCCATTACCCAGGATTCTCAAACTGAGGAACCGGGGGTGAGAGATGATGAATTTCTCTCAGGGGTTCAAGAAGAGGCTGAAGACTCCTCTTCTGAGGGGTCAAATGCAGAAGGATCAACTTCACAATCTGAAAGATTGATGGTACAATCCCTTACTGAATTGGTCCGCTCCACATTCATGCTGCCATTAGCTGAGTCAATTGATGAGCCCACTTCTTGTTTGGGTTCGCTAAAGCCTCCCTTAAGCTATTCATGCTTTTCCTATCCATTCATTACTGAAAAAGCTTATGTATTCTGAGTGGGATTACACAGATAAACATTTTTTTCCTCTGAAAAGGGTTTCAACACTTTATCCTATGGAGGAAGAATTTAATAAGAAATGGGGGATGCCAGCAATTGACGCAGCTATATCCTCTGTGAATAACAATTTTACTTGTCCAGTAGTCAGTGCTCAAATTCTGAAAGATCCAATGGATAAGAAGTTGGAATTCCTATTTTAAAAAAAAATTCTCTGGCAGGTTCAGTGGCTCAGCCTGCGCTGGCAGCAATCGGTGTATGTCAATCCTTAAGAGACCAGTTTAAACAGGTGCTCAAGATTATTCCTGATCAGCAGACCCAAGATTTGGCCAGGATACCAGGGGCATTGTGTCTTGCAATAGACGCTATGAGAGATTCTATTCTCCAGGCCTCACGACTTACGCTCGGGCTGGTGCATATGCGTAGCGTTCTATGGTTGAAAAATTGGTCAGCCGAAGTGCCATGCAAAAAGCTCCTGGCTAGTTTTCCATTTTGCGGTGAACGGCTGTTTATGAAGGGGCGGCCCTGCTCGATCGAGTGGGGGGAAGACTTCTGCAGTTCTCAAGGGTCTGGCAGGAAGAGTGTCGAGACAAATGGGTGGCTTCCTCAATATCTCTAGGATACAAACTAGAGTTCCGAGAGTTCCCGTGTCCTCGTTTTCTCAGATCAAACGTTCTCAGGGATCCAGAGAAAAAAGTCTTTCAAGCTTTGGACCATTTTTTGTCTCAAAAGATATTGGTGCTCCCCATGGAAGAGCAGGGGTTAGTGTTTTATGTCAGACCCATTTTAGATCTCAAAGATCTAAACAGGTTTTTGAATATCTGCTCTTTTCGCATGGAGTCAAACCGATCAGTGGTCTCCATTCTCCAAGGCGGAGAACTGCTTGCATCAATCGCCATCAAGGATGCTTACCTCCATGTACTCTTATTTGCCAAGTGTACATACAAAAAGAAAAACGAACCATCATATAGTCAGTGACACTCGAGCTGCCTTGTCCCCCCATAAGAAGGACGTTAACAAGGAGTCGATATATTTGAACGTCTTTTTAGGGATGTACATTGGGGCATTAGTATGTAGAGAAATTTCGGGAGATATATAATTTTAAACAGGTTAGCTCTGCCTAATAATGTCAGTGGGAGTTCCTTCCATTTCTGTATTCTGTCCCTGAAGGCTCTAATCACCGGCCAAAGATTCAACTCAGTGAATGATTCGACAGGCAACTGAAAATTTATTCCTAAATATTTAAATTGGGTTGTTACTGTTAGAGGGCATTGAGAGGGTGGTACTAAATTTGGCTGCGGATCCAGGGGAAACAGCGTTGATTTGGACCAATTAATCCGAAACCCGGAGAAATTTACCGAATTCCTGGATCAGGTATAGCAGCATATTGTCCGCATACAATGACACGCATTCCTCTAGAACCCCAACCAAAAATCCTTCAACGTCATCCTGACTCCTAAGTTTAGCTGCAAGGGGCTCTATGGCCAGGGCAAATGGGAGCGGAGACGGGGGCATCCCTGTCTCGTCCCTCTACCAATCTTAAAGGTATTTGATATATGTCCATTCACTCTGATACATGGTTGGGGGTCGTTGTAAAGTAGTTTAAAGCAGTTTACAAACCTCTGGCCGAAACCAAATTTATCAAGTAGGGAGAACAAATAGTTCCATTCAACAGAGTTGAATGCTTTTTTTTTTTGTGTCAAGTGACGCTATTACTCATTTACCTGTGTTTGTATGGGAGATTTGCATATTTACATAGAGCCTTCTAAGGTTCATTTGGGTACATCGGCCTGGGCTAAAGCCTGTTTGATCGGAATTGATCAATTTAAGGATCACCGATTGTAATCTACCGGCCAAAATCTTGGCCAATATCTTGACGTCGGTATTGATCAGTGAGATTGGTCTGTATGATTCACACTCTTGTGGGTCCTTACCAGGCTTTAGGATCACAACGATCAAAGCTTCCCGCATGGATTCTGGTAATATGCCCTCCTTTTCGGCGGCCACAAAAACTTTTCGGAGGCGTGGGACTAAGCTTTCCTTATGCAGCTGATACCACTCTGCCAGGAAACCGTCCAGTCCAGGTGACTTACCCGGTCTAAAGGAAGTAATGGCATCAGCTATTTCTTCTACTGTAATAGTGCTCTAAGTCATCCCTGTCCTCTAAAGTCAGTGATGGGAGAGTCAGACCCTCCAAATAGGAGGCGAGTTCTTGGTCAGTACTACTGGACTGGGATCAATAGAGGTTATGGTAAAAATTTAAAAAAGTGTTCAGGATATCTCACGAGTACCTTACCAAGTCACCGTCTGGTCGTCGTAGGTTCAGTACAGATGTTGGGGCGTATAGTGGTCTTGCTAAAAAGGCTAGCAAGCGGCCACTTTTGTCACCAAATTCAAAGATAGATCTGGTCTGCTGTAATTGTTTCTTTGTAGTCTGATCTGTCAGAAGTAATCTAAGCTGTCTTGTCGGGTCCTGCCAAAATGTATAGTTATTAGGGGATGGATCCTGTATGTATTTCTGTTCAGCAGCGGCAACATCACATTCCATCAGTTTCAGGCAGTGGCGGCTGGTGCTCAAAATTTTTGGGGGGGCGCAAACAAACAGCCTCACTGTGCCTTCAAACGCTGCCACTGTGCCCATCAAACGCTGCCACTGTGCCCATTAAACGCTGCCACTGTGCCCATCAAACGCTGCCACTGTGCCCATCAAACGCTGCCACTGTGCCCATCAAACACTGCCACTGTGCCCATCAAACGCTGCCACTGTGCCCCAAGTGCTGCCACTGTGCCCCAAGTTCTGCCACTGTGCCCCAAGTTCTGCCATTGTGCCCCAAGTTCTGCCACTGTGCCCCAAGTTCTGCCACTGTGCCCCAAGTTCTGCCATTGTGCCCCAAGTTCTGCCACTGTGCCCCAAGTTCTGCCATTGTGCCCCAAGTTCTGCCAGTGTGCCCCTTAAGTGCTGCCATTGTGCCCCAAGTGCTGCCATTGTGCCCCAAGTGCTGCCATTGTGCCCCTTAAGTTCTGCCATTGTGCCCCAAGTTCTGCCATTGTGCCCCTTAAGTGCTGCCATTGTGCCCCTTAAGTGCTGCCATTGTGCCCCAAGTTCTGCCACTGTGCCCCTTAAGTGCTGCCACTGTGCCCCCTGCCTGCCCTCTGCACTTACCTTGTCCCGGTGTGCAGCTGGTGACGGCGTCAGGCGACGAGCGGTGTCTCCGTCGGATGTCTTCTCCCGCGCTCCTCCTGTCTTCTTCTGCTGTGATTGGACGCTAGGTGATTGGACGCCTAGCGTCCAATCACAGCGCCTGTGACTTCAGCCAATCAGGTGACAGGTAACAGACCTGGCAACCTGATTGGCTGAGAGGCGGGTCTGTGTTAGGGAAGCGATGTATTCGCTTCCCTAACACAATACTGTGTAATCAGCGAACGCACAGCCGTGCGCCCGCTGTTTACACTTAGGGAAGCCTATTAGAGCACACCGCTCTAATAGGGTCCCCTATTAGAGCTTACAGCTCTAATAGGGGCGCTTCCCGCAACACCCCCCCCACTGTAATTCAGATGCCCGGCGCCCGATCAGGGGCCGGACACCTGAATAGGGGGCGGCAGAGGTGACAATAGATAGATTCATGCAATGCATGAATCTATCTATTGGTGATAGAGCGGTGCATACTGCAGTGCACTGTGCAAGGCGCCCTTAAAGGGACATGTTTAAATAAATGTTTTTTTTTTTTTTTTGAACTTTTTTTTTTTTATTTTTTTTAACTGCAAGGAGGGGGGGGGGGGGCGGCGCCCGGGCGCCCCCTATGGACGGGCCGCCACTGGTTTCAGGTCATGAGTCAAGGCATTTGCAAAGTCTCTCATTTCTTTAGTAAAGACACCTCTCATGGTAGCTTTGAAAGCTTCCCATTGTGTGTGTATCGTGGTCACAGCACCATTCTTCCTCCAATAATCACCAATAGCTTCCCTGCATTTCAGTGTCACCTATTCCTCCTGTAACCACTGTGTTTTCATTCGCCATTGTCGTTTTCCCAGTGGGCACATTCAAGTCCAATGTGACTTCTATAGACGAATGATCCGACAGTGCCCTAGGAAGGTATCTGATCCCAGATATAATTGGGAGACCATCTATTGAGGATAAAAGCATATCAATCCTAGTAAGTGTCCCGTGAGTTACAGAGTGACACGAGTATGCTCTGACCCCTGGGTTATTGCGGCGCCACACATTCGTAAGAGCATAGCTGTCCAACCAGGACGAGAGAGAGTATGGCGTGTGTCAGATGCACAGCTGTGTCTGTCCAGAACTCCACCTGACACCACATTAAAATCTCCCAGCAACAATAGTGGACCCTGTACTATCAACACAGCTTCGTTAAGTATGTTTTCTAATATTTGGAATGCGAATGGTGGAGGGGCATACACGCAAACCAAAGTTAGACACACATTAAACATTTGACACACTAATATAGCGTATCGACCATTAAGGTCTGATTTTAACCTGTTTGATATGTGCTGCCGCTTTTTTAGTAATCAATATGACCACCCCCCTAGAGTACGTTGAGTATTCTGCATGTATGACCCTCATAATGTTGGCCCTTTTTAGAGCTATAACCTTAGATCCTTGGAGATGCGTCTCCTGAAGCATAATTATATGAGGTTTAGAACGTCGTATGAAGTCAAAAACAAGGGATCGTTTTACCTTTTGAGTTCATACCACGGACATTCCATGATATTAGGTTTATTTCACTCGCCATGTGTATAACAGTCATAATAGAACTTACTTCCCAGGAGAGCGTTGGTTAACCAGCCCCTGGCCAGCCTTTTCAGCCTGAGGGGATTAAAGCAGAGAGAGATAACAGCACACAGCACTAACCAAAACAACAGAACATCCCATCCCTTCCCACCCTCCACACAGCCCAAACATGTTGTGTGCCCATATCCCATAACTATAGCCATAGTGACCTCAGGGGGTCATAGGTCGTATTTCAACTCAAAAAAAAAGAGGGCACAAAAAAAACCCAGAGAGAAAAAAGAGAAAACCCCCGCAAAACAGGGGGGAGAGTTTATCCTCTGTTTTCACTCTTCCGTACGGACACCAATTCCCGGAGGGATATAGTCTAGGTGTAGTACAGTTCAGGAACTAGTCTGTGGAATGAGCCTCACCCACAGAAAAAAAAAAGGGGGGGAGGAAAAAAAAAATTCCCTTTTCTCCCTCTGTCCTCCCCACCCTCAAAAAAGGAAAGGGGAGTAAAAAGGAGGTAGAATAAAAAGGCAAAAAGGGGGGGAAAAAAGGGTATATCTTCCAGGAGCGTAGAAAAAGGTTTGTTGATTCAGCAGATTGAACCGTACAGGACTAACTTCTTTATATTGTAGTGTCGCAGCATAAAGGTTTACTCCTCAGCCTCCAGGCTAATCATCTTTGATAGGTGTGCGGATCTTGTCGTAGAGGACTAGGCCGGAGGATATGTATCATTCTGTCATTGTCCAGCTTCATGACTTGGGCGCCCTCTAGTATCCAGCCAGCGTGAAGCTTCTGTAGGGGAGTTAAAGAAGGAGACTTTACCCCTGTCAACTACTCTGTTTTGCAGGATAAAGCATGCTATAAGCCAATTTCAAATCTCTGAGCCTCTTCTTGACATGCACAAAACTGGCCCTTTGCCTCTGCGTGGCAGCAGAAAAGTCCGGATATATAAAAATTCTGTTTCCATTGTATTGTAGATCTCCCATTGTGCGGACCGCACACAGGATGTTTTCCCGGTCTCTAAAGTGAAGAATGCGGGCTATCATTGGACGTGGGTGGGCATCCGGAGGAGGGGGTTTTGACGGTATCCTATGAGCCCTTTCTATGGCAAACAGACGTGAGAAGGTGGTTTCCGCCATATTATCCTTAAGCCACAGTTCAAGAAAGTCTTCAGGTTGTTTGCCCTCTGCCTTTCCTGGGAAACCCACTAGGCGGATATTGTTCCTCCTCTGGCAGTCTTCCATGTCCCCCAGCTTATCAGTATGTGCGTTTACTTCATAATGAATATCATGCACTTTATGTTCAAGCGGGCGGACTACATCTTCCAGGTCACTGATTCTCTGTTCAGCTTCAGTGGCCCTCTCTCTAATGTTCTGTACATCATTTTTTCAGCCCTTATTCCATCTATGTGCTCAGTCAGTGTGGCCTGGCAGGTAAATATGGCCTCCATTATCTGCTTCAGGGTGGGCTCCCCCTCCCCCACTGCAGGCGCCATGTCCCCATGTCCTCCCTCGTTAGTCTGTCCAGGGAAAGACCTCTTCTCTGTCCCTTGGTTCTAGGGGGCAGTGGGCTTACCTTGCCAGAGTGTGGTGGGCGCTCAGCGGTGCTTTGCTGTGTGTTACTGGGCCCTTGTTCGCCTGCCTCGTGGCGGCCGCCATTTTGCGATCCCCATGCAAACTGGGAGAGGCGTTCTGCGGGCTAATCCCGGGCCGGTCGCCTGTATTTAACCATGCCGGTCCATCCTGCCAGGTCACGGCTGTCTCACTGAGGCTTCGGGGTACAGAATCTGTGTCTGTGACACCCAGGATGGTCGGAGGATTAGATGTCCTGTACGGAGCTCCGGTATGGCGCTGTTCACATGCCAGCCGCTAGCTCCGCCCTCCCCATGTACCCATTTTTCCCTGCTCACCAGAAATATCTACGCTTCAAGATAGAAAATCTTCATTCAGTTTGTAGCTCTGCCTTTCCGTCTAGCTACTGCACCTCAAGTGTTTACAAAGGTCTTGGCTACCCCTTTAGCCAGATTAAGGGCTCAAGATATAACGATTCTAGCTTACTTAGACGATCTACTCTTGATAGACCAGTCGGTAGCCCGCTTAGACCAAAGTTTGGTCACCACAGTCAGCTACCTGGAATACCTAGGTTGGATTCTCAACCTAGAGAAATCTTCCTTAAAACCATCAAAGAGATTGAAATACTTGGGTCTGATCATAGATACAGCTCAGAAGAGGGTGTTCTTGCCCCAGGCAAAGATCAGTTCCATAAGGGAACTGATTCAGGTGGTCAAAGCAAAGACGAATCCTTCTATTTGACTTTGAGATTGTTGGGAAGGATGGTGGCTTCATTCAAGGCCATTCCTTATGCTCCATTTCATTCAAGACTACTGCAAAACAGTGTCCTATCGACTTGGAACAAGAAGGTCCAAGCTCTAGACTTCCCAATGCGTTTATCCCCAAAGGTGCGCCAAAGCCTCAGTTGGTGGTTGATAGCCAAGAATCTTCAAAAAGGAAAATCCTTCCTACCAGTTACCTGGAAGGTGGTAACAGATGCCAGCCTTCTGGGCTGGGGAGCAGTCCTGGAAGAAGCGTCTGTCCAAGGAAAAAAGTCCAAATCAGAAATGACCTTGCCCATCAATATTCTAGCAATTCGGGCAGGCCTGGCCACTCAGACTACGGAATTGTCCTGTCAGGATCCAATCCGACAATGCCACAGCAGTGGCCTATATCAATCACCAAGGGAGAGTGGTCTCTTCACCCCTACATCTTTCTGTCAATTTGTCAAAGATGGGGAATTCTGGGCGTGGATCTGTTTGCATCCAGGTTCAACAAGAAGTTCGTCAACTTTGTGTCAAGGACAAAGGATCCGCTGGCATGCAAAACAGATGCATTTGGTTTTCCAGTGGAAATTCTTTTCCCTGATTTATGCATTCCCTCCTGTTCTGTTGCTTCTGTGGCTTCTACGCAGGATCAAGCAGGAAAGGAAGGCGGTGATTCTTGTGGCCCAGGAGATCTTGGTATGCAGAGATCGTAAAGATGTCAGTAGGAGACCCATGGAGCCTACCGCCACGGCCAGTCCTTCTCTTGCAAGGTCCGGTATTTCATCCTACCTTACAAACGCTAAATTTAACAGTTTGGCTATTAAGACACACATTCTGAAGAAGCGTGGGCTATCAGGTTCAGTAGTGTCTACTCTGGTTAATGCAAGGAAGCCGGCCTCCAGAGTCATATATTATAGAGTCTGGAAGGCAGGTGTCTCCTGGTGTGAATCCAGGGGTTGACACCCCAGGAAATATGTCATAGGTAGAATCCTTGACTTTCTGCAGATGGGATTAAGAATTAAACTGGCCTTGAGTACTATCAAAGGCCAGGTTTTGGCCTTATCTGTATTTTTTCAATGACCACTTGCTTCGCACTCTGGTTCGTAGCTTTATTCAGGGGGTAACACGGCTTAATCCTCCGGTTAGGTCATCCCTGAACCCTTGGGACTTGAATTTAGTCCTGTCGGCATTACAGAAACAGCCTTTTGAGCCGATACGACATATTGTTCTACCTTAATTTTTCCCAGAACCCTGTTCTGCGGAAGAAAGGTTACTACATTCTCTTGATGTGGTGAGAGCAGTCAAAGCCTACTTGAAGGCGACTGCTCAGATTCATAAAACGGATGTTTTGTTTGTGTTGCCTAAAGGTCCTTAGAGATGACGGGCAGCATTCAAATCTATTTCTAAATGGATTTGTCAAGTGATTGTTCAAACTTATGGTTTAAAGAGGAAAGTTCCACCTTTTTATATTAAAGCACACTCCATCAGGGCTGTTTGCACTTCCTGGGCAGTGCATCACCACTCCCCATGGCTCAAATATGCAAGGCCACAACTTGGTCTTCAGTACATACATTTACCAGATTCTATCAAGTAGATGTAAAAAGTCATGAGGATATCGCCTTTGGGCGCAGTGTACTGCAGTCAGCAGTATAAGTCTCTTTGTGCCCTACTTTTGTTGTCTCCCTCCCTTCAGTTGGCATTGCTATGGGACATCCCACTTAGTAACTACTATGGCTCTGTGTCCCGTGATGTACGATAAGAAAATAGGATTTTTATAACAGCTTACCTGTAAAATCCTTTTCTTTGAAGTACATCCCGGGACACAGTGGTCCCTCCCTTCTTTCTGGTATACACTTGTATCGCTTTGCTACAAAAACTGAGGTACTCCAAGTAGTGGGAGGGGTTATATAGGGAGTGGACTTCCTGTCTTAGGGTGTGCTAGTGTCCATCACCTGAAGGTGGCCTATAACCCACATAGTAACTACTATGGCTCTGTGTCCCATGATGTACTTCAAAGAAAATTTTAGAGGTAAGCTGTTAAAAATCCAATTTTTTCAAATGAATAAAAGACTGCCTTTGCTAGATTTGCAAAAGGCCCAATGTGTGGCCACAGAACCCAGTGAGGGACACTCTAGTTGACACACCCAGAAGCATGACATTTGTGCCCAGAGCTCTTAGTGAATATTCTATACCGGAAAGGTTCAATATTGACCACCTTCTTTCATGAGGTGTTTTTGAGTGCAACATTTCAGTGTTGAGAGTTGGTTTAATTCACTTTTCCATAACAATCATTTGCTATGACAACAGTTATTTTCAGTAATGAGAGATGAAAATAACAGCCATACAGCTAAAAATACTCATGGCAAATAAAAATGTGTTAAAGCTTGGTGAATAAGCTTACTTGTGGTGTTAGCACAGTTCTAGTTACCGTATATACTTGAGTATAAGCCGAGATTTTCAGACCTTTTGTTTTGGGGGCTGAAAGTACCCCCCTTGGCTTATACTCGAGTCGCCGCCGTCTGCCTACCTGATCAGTGTGTCATGCAGACAGACGCCGGCCATTGCAGTGTTCAAACGCCGCGCCTCCTTGTCTGTGATAGGAGGAACACTATTTCCCAGCAGTAAGTGTTCCGCCTATCATGGACATCCTCTCATCCTCGTCCGTGGTATGAGGATGAGCGGATGTCCGTGATAGGCGGAACACTGACTGCTGGGAAATTGAGTGTTCCGCCTATCACGGACGAGGAGGCGTGGCTTTTGAATACTAGAATGGCCGCCGTATCTATTTACACGCTGATCGGTGCAAATGCGAGGGGCACCGAGGCTGCAGAACAGCACATGGGGGCATGCACAGGACACAGGTAGGCACACAGGACACAGGGAGGTATGCAGCTGCAGATGGGCATTGTTGACCCTGTTTTCCACTTACAGTAGCTGCTGCATTTCTCACCCTCGGCTTATACTCGGGTCAATACGTTTTCCCAGTTTTTTTGTGGTAAATTAGGGGCCTCGGCTTATATTTGAGTCAATCTATACTCGAGTATATACAGTAATTTATATAGCCTCATTAGATGTGAACAGGGGAAAAGTTTTGGTGGGATTTTAAGGGTGGCAGGCAAAACATTTTTTCTACCAAAACCCCAAAAAAATACCAAAGTGTAAAAAAAATAACAAAAAGTTTATTACACAGAACACAATTTAAAAGATATTTGGCTATACATAAGATATGCAGACATAGGAACACATCTAATGATGGAACAGATGGTCACTCAACAGTAACATGGAGTGATGGATCCCAACATGTTTGGCCCTTTTGGGGCTTCCTTAGGGGATGTTAATTGAGAAGTAGATGTGATACTGCATAGAACAAAGTACAGTTAAAAAAGTACATACAAAAATTATAATACAATTAAACACAATAAAAATGTTGCCGGCCCGCCCCACCCAGTGCTCATCAGCCACCCAGCAAAAGATGTTTTTACCTGTAACTTGATGTGAAGCCAAATGAAAAACGCAGACACTAAGCGGCATGCAGAGACGCCAACCGAGAAGAGCCCAAAAAACAGGGCCTGGAAACCGGTTTCTGTCTAGTGAGGAGAGAATGTGAATACAGGACTGTATGTTTATATGAAGATGGAAAGAGGGGCTTTTGGGGAGTGTGGGAAGGCAAGAGAGGAAAGGGGGGAGGAGATTGAAGGGAAGAAGAAAAGGGAATAAGGGGGGTGGGAGAATGTGGGGTGAAGAAAAAGGTGAGGTAAAAAGGAAGGGAGGGAAGGTAGGGGAGGGGAGGAGGGAAACATGGGGAGGGAGCGGAAAGGAGGGATGAGGACGGGTAAAGGGGGAAAAAAGGGGGGAAGGGGAGAAAAATAGGGAGGGGCAGGAAAGGAGAAGAAAAAATAAGGTGGGGGACCCACGGGACCACGAGACCCCTTAAACTATACAATAAGGTATACTATATGCAACACATAATGGAGGAGGTGATTATTTACCAACCCCCCTACACGCAGAGATCAACAAGAACACCCCAAACATGACTCACCCTATACATACATATTCCTGTCAGTAGGCAGGAGAGGTTAATTCAATTTTTAGTACACTACAATTGTCATGAACCCGTTATGCACGGTTACTGCCTACTGTTTGGCTCTTTTCTAAAATGTGAAATGTATTGTTGAACCACTACCTGTATTGTTTGTTAATATGTAAAATGGTGGTCCATGTGGGCCTTGTTCCTTGAAATAATAAATAAAAAAAAAAGTGGGAAGAAGAGCAAGGTAAGGGAGGGAAGTGGGGTGTGGAGTTAGGGCGGGGAGAGGGGAGGGTAAGTGAAAAAATGAGGGAAGAGGGACTTGGTGAAGGCAGCTAAAAAGAAATTGGATGTGAAATGGTGGGGGAAAGAGAGGAAAGGGGGTGAAAAGGGGGGGGGGGACAAGACTAATTGTAGTGGGGGGATTTGAAGGGAAGGGTAGTGAGGAGAAAATGGTGGAGTAGGTGTTTGAAATCCCAGGGGGGGGGGGGGGGGTTATGCATAGGAACCAGTGAATTAAATATATATACATATTGTAAGATTGTGCAGTGGTGATTGGAGTGTGAAGTGAAGGGGATGTGAAAAATAAATAAAACTTAGTGTAGTGTACTTACAGATGACCCAGCTGGGTCTATGAAAAGGTCAAGGGTGCCTGAATTACAAGGTATTATGAAATTTGAAAAATATATGAATATGTGTTTCACTAGAAAATGTATTAAAATATAGAGTTGACTGCATGCTGCAGCGATATAGGCAGTTCAAAGATACCTGCAATATTATCTATATAGGTATATATACTTTGGTCATCCAAACCATTTGGAGACCCAATCCCTGTTTGCAGAATGTCTGTCCCCACTTCAGGGTGGGGAAAGGATAGACCGCGCCAGGTAGAAACAAATAAATAAGTTGCATATAAAGCATGACTAGAAGGATATAGCAGCATAGAAACCGTTCACAGCTAAAGAGAAAAACGAAGAAATGGCAGAGAGAGTCGGGAACAGGTAATCCGGCCATTGAGGGTGTTACTAAACTGCAGGATTACAAAAAGGGTTTGAAACTAACAGTTTCATTGAGGCCAGGATATATCGTGGCCCTGAGGCCATGTATCCATCTGGTCTCAAGCTGTAGTAAGGCACGGTCCACACTACTTCCTCTGGTATTCAGAGGTAGGTGGTCAAGGGCAGAGAAAGAAATCATTTGGGGGTCAAAATCATGGTATAGACCCACATGTGTGCTTACAGCTGTTAACATTTTTCTTTTGGCAATGGGGCCTACATGGTCCCGAATTCTTTAGAAAAACTGGCGTTTCGTTTTACTTATGTAGTAAAGCATTATTAAAGTAGTTCTAAAGGCTTAAGGTTTTTTACCTTAATGCATTCTCTGCATAAGGGTAAAAAACCTTCTCTGCACAGGTTCACCCCCCAGCCCCCTCTTATACGTACTTGAGCCCAATCTTGATCCAACACTGCCTGAGAGCAGTGGCCTTCTCCGTGCTCTTCCTCCTCAGAGAGGTAGCAGCCATTGGCTCCTGCTGCTGTCAATCAATTTCTGTGGTGAAGGGGGACATGTGTGAGCCGTGCTGTCTGTCTCTAGACACAGGCAGTGAGCTTGCCATCTAAACCCACATGAGTGCCATCATAGGAAATGGCTTCCTTTGGGGCACTCACTAAAGAGGAGGATTGGGGTTGCTCTGTGTAAAAGCATTGTACAGAGCAAGTAAGTGTGACATGTTTATAATAAAAAAAAGTTTACAATCACCTAAAATAACAGCACTGTAGTGGAGTAGTATAAATAGCTATATGGCTGTCTGTTCAGTACTGTTTACCTTGAAGCTAGAAGTGTTTATTAGCATTAGTTCAGGCAATTGTCAGACCTCAGAAGGTCTTTCACTCCTTGACTCTGTTGTAAGTGTTCTCCTAGGATAAGTAAACATAGCTAAATAAGGGGTTGAATATACATCTTTCTTGGGTATGTCGGCAGAAATCAAAATATGCCAGATGGAGACTAAGGCTTAATGTTTACATGGGAGGTTTTACAACCTCTCCTGAATGATTTAACTTTACAGATATATCAAAATAAACTGGTATGATAAATACGCTCGCCCTCTTACTATTCCACACCCCCACTGCGCACAAAGAAAAATTAAATTAAAACACCTATGTGTATAATAAACATAAAAATAAACATAACTTTACAGATAGTAACCTAAATTTTAAACATCTGTTTTCATGTGTTTACATGCCACCTTTAGCCACGTTTGCTTTTAGAAGCGTTTTTTTAGCGGCCGGCGCACTATACTTAAGGCTCGGATACATCTGTTTTGATGTAAGTGCAATGTTTTTAAGTATTTGAATAAAATCTTGGGTTTTACACTATCGGAGCCCCTTATCTATTCTATGTACTGGTACACACCGATGAGCTTCTGTTCATTGGAGGTGGACTGAGGAGTGTGGAGTGGTTTACCCAGGCTGTGGATATCTGCTGTATCACCTAAGAGTCAAGGAGAGGGTTATTTCTATGAAAGCTTACTATGACACTCTGTAACGGGGTGTCATAGATGTTTGGTAAGAAGTAAATCTTATCTTTCTCTTTGGTGGTGGATCACTTACAGCTTATGATTTATGATTACTTTAGATGGATGGACTTTTTCTTGATCTATTCAGTTGCATGCTGCACGGGTAGAATCATCCTTTAAGATACATTTATTACATTTGGACTTTTTCTGTTGGATTCTTAGCACTATTGATTTATTGTTTATTTCATTCAATCTTTTATGTATAATTAATGGTTTAGTCACGATTTATACAATTCACATGTATGTGGGGGCATATCACATTGTCACTTATATAGCAATTTCCATTTGTTTAGGGATTGTCATGTGGTCCTTTTATTCACTATAGCTGTGTTGCACACACACATAGGTTCCAGGTTCACTTCAGTCTATATTAATGACTATAGCTAGCATTAGGCATGGTCATTTAAATTGACTATCTACACATTTTTGGTTTAAGCGCTACTCTTTCATTTTCTAACTACTGGTACATGTACTGATAAGATAACATAGAGGAGAGTTCAGGGGCATCTGAAAAAAACGTCCAACTGCTCCTAAACGTCTGTTTACCAGCAGTAGTGTACATTAAGCCCAAGGCCCCTTTCACATGGGGCAGATCCGCTCAGCGGACTCCGCCAGCTCAGCGGGCGATCGCTTCGTTGATCTCCACTGAGCCGGCGGATGACAGGTCCGTCTCTGCTGGCTGTGAAGGGAAGGGCCTGTCAGCGCCCGCTGTCCTCTATGGGAGATTGGACGAAAACTGATCCACCTGTCCATTTTCATTTGATCCGCTGGTCGGATGGCGAACATATCGCCATACATCTGTTTTGATCAGACCGGATGGCAGGCGGGTGTCAGCAGACACATCTCCGCTGACATCTGCCTGCCCATACAAGTCAATGGGTGGCCCGCACGGATCCGCCTGAAAAACGGACAGGCGGATCTGAGCAGGCCTTTAATTTGAAAGGGGCCTTAATATTAATATTCTTATATAAACCCAGTTGTAACTAGCACTCTATAAAATTGAAAACCTCAGATTAAAAGAGTTTGGCAGTTCCTCAATGTTTACCAGTTAATTTATGATGTTCATTGTTTCTTCAAACTGCTTTATAAATGTGCTTGATGCCGTTTGTTTTGGGAGTGAAATCCCTGTAGATTATATTGACACATATGTTAAAGACAACTATTTTTAAAATAACAGAAACATATTAGTGGCTTTGACTGTATTAAACTGGTCACACTCTTAAACTGAAGCTGTTCATCATCCTCTTAAAATGGGGGTTGTTTTTGCCAAGGAAGTGATGAACTTTCCTCTCTTGTGGTCATCTGGATTTTGATAAGAGTATCTTTTGCTTTAGCAGTTTTCCCCCTCTGTTTTATTTTATCTATATTTTTTTTCATTCCCGATATAAAATTCCTTATAAATCTGGGACAGTTATGTTTATTTTTGTGTGGGTTTTAGTCAGCTAGCAAGTGAAACAGTACAGTTCTGAGCATTGTTGGCATTTGTTTCATATAGAAATTTACACACTTCCTATAATACTTTTGTCAGAAACCAGTTAATATGAGAACTGCGACAAAAAACAGAACTAAATAAGGCAAAATATATTTTAGAATACATAATACAAAACTGCTGTTTTCTGTATCAAGAGGATGCCTTGAATATAGACTGAATTAAATCAGAGATCATAACGGGCATTCATATTAAACAAAAAAATTATATATTATCCAAGGATGTTCAGACCTATTGGATTGTATGCATGTAGTCAATATGTACAATACTATCTTGCAGATGCAAAACACTTTCAATCAGAGTGGATATAAATCAATCATTAAAAAAAAAAAAAAAAATCAAAAAAATCTGATTTGTTTGGATTTAAATCGATCATTATTTTTAGATTGTTATCAAATTTAATTAAAATAAAATGCTTTTGGATTAAAAATCTATTTAAGATGCAACAATAATTGTGTTTATTCAGCATGAAATGGAGCTTAGTAATGTAGCATGAGGCTGTATATTCTGCAATATTTATATTTTTGGTAAACTCATTCAATGAATCCAGGCTCTGCAAGCTGAGATAACATGCACTGCATTGATGCATTCACACAATTTCACAGTAACCATGAGATGAAACAAAGTTCAGGAATATACCTTTATCCCATTGTTTTGCAAATCTATGTACTCTACAAACTGCATGATTGAATTGGTTCTGATATCACTGTTTTACTAACCTGACCGCTTATTATTCTAAATAGAATATTTAATAGTTGCAAACAAAATGAAGATTTCCTAACTACCAGCAAGAATAAGTCCTTACATTTTAAAGATCACCTGTCATTTCAGATCCATTATGGTAGTGCCTGCTAGCAGGCGTCCACTGACCTGCTCCCACCATTTCCCTCACCTTGTTGTTCCTGCTGGCACTTTAATGTCACCTTGTTGTGCTATTAAAGTGAATGGGACTGTCGGTGAGTCGACAGCGGGTCAGAGGAGGAGCCACTGCAGCACAGAAATTACAGTTGCTCTTTAAAAAGGATTTAAATTGAGATTTAAATCAAGCCTCTTTACTAGTGATTTAAATTGTGATTTAAATCGACTTGATTTAAATCAAATCCATTCTGCTTTCAATGATTGCTATGTCTGCATAAATCTTGCTTTAAAGTGGTTGTAAAGGTTGACGTTTTTTTTTTTTACCTTCATGCATTTTATGCATGAAGGTAAAAATCCTTTCGAAAAGCAGCTCCCCGCAGCCCCCCCTAATATTCCTGAGCCAGATCCCAATCCAGCGATGTGCTGCTGCTCTGACGGGTCTCTGTCACCATTGGCTGCTGTCAGACACAGCCAGTAAGTCAATAAGGAGAGTGTGGGGGTGGGGGGCTGTGTTCTGTGCGTCTTATGGGCACCAGTGGGGTACTGCTGCACCTAATCTATCTTTGAAATACCCTATGGAGAAGGCGTTTACTAATAAATAGTCTGTTCCCATTGTGGACCCTGCCATTTCTTCTCTTAACAAAGCCCTACCCATCTCTGTAGAGGACATCCCAGTATTCAAAGATCTGGTAGACAAATGACTGGAAGCCCGTTTTAAGTCACTGTTAAGCCTTACCCCACAGTCATTACTGTTATGGACATGTATGACATAACATATAGTATAAGCATATTTGACAATCTCCTGAGTCTGTCCTTTTGGACCTCTCTGTCCTGCACAAACTGGAACTCTTGCCCATTGTATTTCACCTTTGTGTGGGCTTGTGTACATTGCCTGACTAATTTCTAAAATGGCACTCTTGACCATTCACATTCAGCACACCCTCTGGTTTAAATAAATGTTGACCTTAAAGGAAAGGGAAACAACACCCAGATGAACTCCCAGAGGAGGTAGACAAAGAGTGCTCTAGCTCATAGTGTCTTCCTAACAACAAAACGTAGCATGAGAAGGTAGAATTGAGAGCTGGCAGCTCGTTCTTCTGAATAAGTTACTTTATTATGGCAGGCAGCGTGTACAAAATCCAGCAGCTTAAATGTTTTCTGCAGAACATTAACAAAAAAAAAACTCCTGCACATGTCTTTTGAGGGCAATTGCATGTTACGAGCCTCCCTTTACAACGTTAAGGAAGTTACTGGAGGGTAAAGTACCTTTTTGCCCAAGAAAGAGAGACAAAACCCTAGCCTGGGAAGTACTTTTCCTCTGAGATCAAGTAGAGTTACTTTAGTACCCCCTAGGCCTAGTCCTCCAAGTCTTCAATGTCCACCAGTATTCCGTGTATTGAGGAGACAGTCCCTACTTCTGTAAATGGCGTTAGCTCTGCTGACCTTTTCGTCAGCATGGACTTGATACTTGGGTAAGGGACATGGTGTGCAGAGGATGCAAACTAGAATTTCAATCTTTACCTCCACTTTGCTTCGTGCTTTCCAATCTGCCTTTGTTCACTTTAGCACAGAGTAGACCTCTACACTGCCCTAAACGACATCTCAGGGCTATCATTTTTTTAAACCTGTTCACCATTCCCAAGGCAAAATGGGGCAAAAACCCAGTTATGAATTTGAAAGCACTCATTGTCTAAATTCATGTACAGAAATTTTGTATGAAATCTGCCAGGTCATTCAGTGCCTCCCTCCAGCTGGGAGACTTTGCAGGGTACTTCCATTGTTGGGGTATTTGGATGACCTTCTGTTGAGAGCATGATTGTCTCAGTCCCTATCCGATAAATATCCAATAGACTGTTTAGACTCTCCGACAATTCAGCTGGATCAACCCATTGTCTGGGGTTTTTGGGCCTATCCTGGATATGGCCCGGTCCAAAGTTTTTGCGCCTCTGGATAAGCTTCGGACTCTCTGCACCCATGTTCAGATCCTACGTCCCTGAAGCTGTCCTACTCTCTGCTTCTGCATTAGCGTCCTGGGCTTAATAGCTTTCTTCAAGGGTACCCTACCCTTACCCCATATGCCCATTTCCACTCCAGACCATTGCGCTGTCTTGTCCCATGCCACCAGAATGTCTTGGAACTGTCTGCATAGATGAAATACCACCAAAAGAAAGCTCTATTTGTGTGAAAAAGATAAAAAATTTGTTTGGGTACAGTGTTGAATGACGGCGCAACTGTCATTCAAAGTGCAACAGCGCTGAAAGCTGAACAATTGCATGGACAGGGGTAAAAGTGCCAAGTAGGCAAGTGGTTAAGACTTGACATAAAGTCTCAGAAAGCTTTCATTAAGGCCTTGTTATATAGTTTGAATGCACTGTCATAGATATAGTACTTATCATTGTAAAAGAACATATTCCACACTACACTACCACTTTTTCAGACCTTCCCATATGTAATTCTGGAAACGGGGACATCCGTGCTGCCAGAATACACAGATCAGAGCTGCAGTGGCTAATCAAGTGGCTTTTATTGGACAGGGTGGTTGAACAGAAGTTGATCAGGGACGCTGCCCTAACCTGGGCGGGTTTTTTGCTGGTTTCGTGTCCCCGGCATCGGCATGTTAACTGTGGAAAACAGGCTGTGTCTCCTTGCAGTGATCCCATTGCGCATTCGTGAGCCGCACTGCACTCTGTGAATGGTTCCGCAACCTCCTGTGATGTGTTGCAGGAGGGGGGCGGCAAACTTCCACTCACATCGCCTAGGTCGAGGGTCAGCGACCTGTAAATCGTATATCCAGGTGACTGGTAAATCCCAGTCTGGGCTTGCGGACCCACCAGAGCTTTGGAGTGCAATGAAGAGGGACTACTTGTATACTTAATAAGTTGGAGCTGTAGTAGGAAGCAAGATCCGCATAAGCCGATGCCTCCTCTGTAGTGCTGGCTCCTGCCCCATGTGGAGTGATCCCAACTGCACTCCACCTCTTATCCCAGCTAGCAGTCTCTAATGTGGTGCCAGCAGCAGGTAAGAAGAGATCTTCAGGTCAGTGTGAAGCAATACACTGGGCATAATAGCATAGGGCTGTTTTCACACTGATGTGCTGCGATGTACCCACTCCACGGGTGCAGTGCATTGTACCTGCAGCATTCCTGCAGGTTTTCTGTGCTTAGCCATAGACTTTTATCTTATTCTGCGTGTTTGGTGCACTTTCTGAATACAGGAGTTTTTGTGCGCTTTCAGAAAGTACACCACACTTTTTTCCAAAGCCATTTTTTTTTTTTTATTGAAAAAATTGTGTGGAATATGTTCTTTTACAATGATAAGTAATACATCTTTGATTATAATAAAAGTCTATGGCAAAGCACAGCTAACCCTGGAAAGTTGAAAATGCACTGCACTGCAACCACGGTGCAGTAAACCGCAGCACATCAGTGTGAAAGCAGCCTTATAGGGGGCTCAGAACATTAAGAGTTCATTTGCAGTTTAGGTGGTGGTAAAACCCCATAGTTAAGATTTTACCATCCCCCAACTCAACAGCACCCCCTTTAGCTGCAGTGGCCAGGGGTGTACACATGCTGCAGCAGGAGTTATATGTCCTGTCATGGTTGGTGGGTGTAGCACCTGCCAAGCATGACCCATTCTAGTGAATAAGGCCGCTCTGCAAGTGCCCTGAAACCTTGTGCAGTACAGCAAACAAGGGGTTAAAACAGGCTAGCGTTAAAATGTTAGCACCCACCAAAAGCAACAGGGGGTTTAATTGTTGCTGCGGCATGTATACAACTTTGGCTGCTGCTTCAGCAGCTAAAGGGGGTAGGGATTGGGGGTGGTAAACTCAACCGCAGGGTTTTACCATCACCCAACTTTACATCTGAATGAGCCCTAAGGGTGCAGCTGCGGAATGCAACAAAGGGCTCGTTCACAAGTGCGGCAGACACAGCTGCTCCTCTGAAAAGTGATCAGAGTGTGTTTGACAGATTTAAACCAATGAATGCCGTGCAATACATGCGATTGCGACACAGTAGTACGACAATTAGAGGTTTAAATCAGGTGTGAGGAGGCGACACTGTGTCCAGTGATCTTTGACTTCCCTCCAAAAAAAAAAAAAAAAAACATTACAAAAATGGCGAAGGAGGAAGAGAGGAACCTTCCCCCTTTGGGTGAACTTCCAATTTAACTCTGCTTATTAAAGTGGAATTTTAGCCAAAGGGTCCTGATAGATTACTCCATGCTGGCCCCTCAGGTAGGGTAGGCAGCAAATATAGATATATAAAACATTAAAAATAAGTGCCTATGCTGTTTAAAATTCAGTAGGGCACTGGCTCATCCTGCTCCGCTCAGCCTCAGTTGCTCCCTAGTCTCAGAACATGGCCAAAAATCATACCAGAGGGGGAGTCTCGCTAAAGGCTGATCTTCTAACAGCCTCAAAATTTCCTGCTGCTGGGGAGGGGGAAGCACAGGAATAACACAGACTATGCCAACATAAAATGAGAGGGAGCGGAGACTGTCCCAGTCTCTGTCTGCAGTTATGCAGGCCAGGTCTGTGTATGACGACGGACAGTACCTTCCATGCCATGATGCCAGTCTGTCTCCTTGATCTGCTTTGAGCCTTCCAGTACCATCGGCTTCTGAACACACCATCCCCACCGTGAAAAAAAACATAGTGGTGGTAGCAACGTGTTGTGAGGATTCTTTTCTTCAGCAGGGACAAGGAAGCTAGTCAGAGTTGATGGGAAGATGGATGGAGCCAAATACAAGGCAATCTTATGCGGCGTACACACGGTCGGAACTTCTGATGGAAACAGTCATATGGGAGCTTTTCATCTGATTTTCCGACCGTGTGTATGCCCAACGGTCTTTTTATGTCGGAATTTCCGACGGACTTTGAATTGAGAACCTGTTCTCAATTTTTCCGATGGAAAACCTTTCTATCGGATTTTCCGATCGTGTGTATGCAATTCCGACACGCAAAATTCCAACGCATGCTCGGAAACAATTCCACGCATGCTTGGAAGCATTAAACTTCCCTTTTTATAGTGCTGTTGAACGTGTTTTATGCCGCTGTGTTATTGACCGTCGGAATTTGGTGTGATCGTGTGTAGGCAACACAGCTTGAGCGAAATTCCGTCGGAAAAACCGTCAGTTTTTTCCGACGAGAATTCCGATCGTGTGTACGCGGCATTAGAAGAACACCTGCTAGTCTGCTCTCCATCCAATCTGGCAGAAACTATTATGCAAAGAAGAATGGGCAAAAATGTCACTCTCTAGATGTTTAAAGCTGGTAGAGACATCCCCAAAAAGACTTGCAGCTGTAATTGCAGCAAAAGGTGGTTCTACAAAGTATTGACTCAGTGGGGCTGAGTACAAATGCACGCCACACTTTTCAGATATTAATTTGTAAAAAAAGATGTAAAACCATTTATCATTTTCCTTCCACTTCTTCACAATTATGTGCCACTTTGTGTTGGTCTATCACATTAAAATCACAATCAAATACATTTATGTTTTTGGTTGTAACATGAGAAAATGTGGAAAATTTCAAGGGGTATGAATATTTTTTCAAGGCACTTTATCTAGTGCTGCACTGTTTTATAGGTTTTTATGTTAACATTATGCAGTATGTTAACCCTTTAGGCCTAACTCCACTCTCATAGGGAAATATATTGCAAATATATTTTTTTTTTTAGCTTGTACAATTGCGACACAAGCCATATTGTAATTTAATTTTATTAGAAATCTTTCCTTTTCAGTCTAAAGCGTTGTAATTTTTTGTAAATTTCAATGCAATATGGCAACCCGGAGGCGGTCCATACACGACTCCAAAGAGAGATTTATTTTTGCCCCTGTACAAATCATTAGTAAGACCTCATCTGGAATATACAGTTTAGTTTTGGGCACCAATGCACAAAAAGGATATCGGGGAAGTGGAGAAAGTGCAGAGAAGGGTAACCAAACTGATAAGAGGCATGGAGGAGCTCAGCTATGAGGAAAGATTAGAGGAACTGAATTTATTCTCTCTTGAGAAGAGGAGATTAGGGGGGATATGATCAACATGTACAAATACACAAGTGGTCCATATAGTGAACTTGATGTCGAGTTATTCACTTTAACCACTTCCTGACCACGCTAAAGCTGAATGACCGCTATAGCACGGTCATCCAGTTCTGGGAGACCGTCATATGATCATATCATATATATCATATGATCAGGCTCACTTTGTGTTCGCAGTGTCCTCCAGACACTGCCATACACAAATTGAGGTAAAAAGCCAATCAGCGGCTATTTACCATGTTCAATCACAGCTGATCACAATGTCAACAGAAGCCAGTTACCGGCTCTCTTCACCGCTCCTTTTCATGCTGTCAGCGTGTTGAGAGGAGAAAAGAGACGATAATCGGCTTCTGCAAAAGTGCTGTCAATCTGTGTCCACCACTGCTGCCAATTTAGTGCCAACCACTGATGCCAGTTAGGGCCCACCACTGCTGCCATTAATTGCCCACAAGTGTCTTCTCATCAATGTCACCTATCAGTGCAATCTTCCAGTGTCCATCATTGTTGCCTATCAGTGCAGCCTATCAATGCCCATCAGTACCGCCTCATCAGCGCACATTAATAAAGCAGAAAAATTACCTGTTTGCTACATTTTATAACAAACTATGAAAAAGTTTTGTGTTTTATGTAACAAAAAATGAAAAACCCAGCAGTGACTTAATACCACCATAAAAAAGCTCTATTTGTGTGAAAAAAAAAATTAAATTTTTTTTGGGTACAGTGATGCATGACTGCGCAATTGTCATTCAAAATGCGACAGCGCTGAAAGCTGAAAATTGGCCTGGACAGGAAGGGGGTGAAAGTGCCCTGTGGGCAAGTGGTCAAGGTTAAGGTTAAGGAAGCACTCTTTACGTCTGGAGGAAAAGAGATTTAATCTCCAAAAACTGAAAAATGTGGAATAGACTCCCTCAAGAGCTGGTTCTGTCCAGCTCAGAGGATTGCTTTAAAAAAGGCCCGGATTATTTTCTAGATGTACAAACAATAATTATAGGTAAAGTTGATCCAGGGAATATCCTATTGCCTCTTGGGGGGGGGGGGGGGGGGGGGGGTCAGGAAGGATTTTCTTCCCCTGCTGGAACAAATTGGATCATGCTTTGCTGGGTTTTCTTTTATTTTTGCCTTCCTCTTGATCAACTGTGGGTAAAGGATTGTGTATATAGGATTGTAAAACATTTTACCTTTTATTGGTTGAACTAGATGGACTTGTGTCTTAGGTTTTAGGCATCCTCTGCAACAAAAATATCTGTTTTTGGGAGACGCTTTTAAAAAGGGTTAATCGCTGCTAAAGGAGTAAAGACCCTGACATTCTCCTCATTAGATCCCTGCAAGTGCATCAGCTGATCAGTAATGAAAAAGTCACTCCCATTCTGATTCAGTTTTCAAAAGACATACAGATTTTTCTTCAGAGCAACTTTAAAGTTTGTTAACATCCTTGCAATGTTAATTGATCATTGTTTTTTTTTCTCAACAAAAGTGTTTTTGCTCTTTGGGGGTACATCCAAAGCCTGCATTTGGTATAATAAAATGAAAAAAAAATACTGCTTGCAGCACTGTTGTTTTTTTAAATTTAAAACGTAGTTACTATTCGGGTGAATAGTAGTGTATGCTGAACACTTGTAAATTTCACCGAGAGCACACTGCAGGAACAACCGCAGCATACAGGACCACTGCAACTTTCCATAAACCTTACAAATTCACACATTCCTTGCCGTCCACAATATTCCCAGCATAATTGCACACTGCCAGTAGTTTTTTTTACCAGTTATGACAGTTTATTAGAAAGGGTGTACAGAACGTAGGAATATAAGAACTTATGGGCAAATCTTGTGTGGCCATATTTGTGTGTCACAGGAGTGCACTTATATCTGCACTTTTCTAATAAAAAAAGCAATATAAACCTAGGTATTTAAACTGTTTGAAATGTATAAGTTACATTCAGTAACTGTTTGATCTTGTCTTTAGTGCAGCCAAATCTAAACCAGTCACAGCAGAGCCAGAAATCCATGGATGCCAGCCTCTGGACGGAGTTACAGGTTTTCTTGTGCTGATGTCAGAAGGTCTTTACAAGGCTTTGGAAGCCGCACATGGGCCTGGACAAGCTAATCAGGTACCATTAATAATTGCCCTAATAGTATCTAGCAGCAGCTTTGAGATTTTATAATAGTCATGAACACTGTA